>OY728153.1:1166136701-1167386701 GCA_963277665.1 Viscum album | reverse complement strand
CGCTAAGGGAAAACCATATCTCGACGGTCCACTTATTCCATGTACCAATAAAAAAACCATTAAAGGAATGGTAACTGATGTTATTAATATTTTCATGACATATTATATACTCCTTTTACTTATTTTATATGAAATGTGCATAATTTGTGTGAAATATTAATGTTTTAATACTAAGTATAATTTATTAGCATTTTTACAGGTTTTCCAATTGAGTCTGTTTACTATTTTATTTATAACTATAATCATTCTGATCCAAATTGTGTGGTTCGTATTTTTTTTTAATCATAATTCAATATACAACATTTCATTAGAAGGGATGATAGGACAATTCTATCATTTTAAGGCTCATATAGACCACACAAGAAGGCCCATAGAATCTATGAGGAAACTGAACCATCCATGCAGATTGAATTACTGGGCTCAATCCAGAAGTGAAAATTCATGAATTCTTCTAAAAAATTCGGATGACAATGCAAGGAGTAATGGATAAAAATTTTAGGGCCCAAATCTAAGAAAAAGGGTCCAAACTAATTCTTTGAAGTACAACCCACCATTCTTTCCAGGAGTTAAAATACGAACACTATTTATGACATATCTTATGATGTAACCATCAAATCAAGATGATATTTTGCAGTGTGAAAGAGGGGATATAGGCAGAAAACTTTTTTTAAGAGAAGATATAGGTGGCCCAAATAATTCTTTTAATATTTCTTGAATTCACTCTCTCTAGTCATTTAAAAGAGTGTCAAGTGTAACCTTGTTTAAATTTTGAAAAATTTCACTTTATGGTTGCAAATGGGATTGTTCTAGGGTACATTGTTTAAAAAGAGGGTATTGAAGTTGATCCTTCCAAAATTGAAGTGATCTAATCACTTCCAGAACCCACCGATGTTCGAGGCATCCATTCATTTCTCAGTCATGCTGGTTTCTATCATCGATTCATCCATAACTTCAGTATTATTTCACTCCCACTCACTTAGTTTCTCCAAAATGTTGTCACTTTCCATTTCGATGAGGTTTGAAAGAGAGCCTTAGTTGAACTCAAAACTTCTCTTACATCTACCCCAATAATCCAACCCCCTTGTTAGTCTTTACCCTTTGAGTTGATGAGTGGTTCTCCTGATAGAGCTATTGGGGTTGTTCTTGGTCAAGGAAGATAAAACATTCCTCATGTCATCTATTATTCCTCAAAAACATTGGATGAACCTCAATCTCACTACACTATGACTGGAAAGGAACTTTTAGCAGTGGTTTTTTCCGTAGATAAATTCTGGCCCTATCTGTAACACACATAATAGGAATGTATATAAAAGTCATAGTAAAACATGTCATAATGATAATATTTTATTGGAATATAAAAACATGTGATCTACATCAATCATTTTTACAAGATACACTTCCAATAATCATAGAATTAATCATCATATAAGAATATTATGGGATACACATACCTATATTAAATCAACATAAATTATTAATAAAAAGGTTTTCATTTATAATATTAATCCTAGGAAACACTGTTATACAATGGGATCAAAAGGTAAGAAACATCCAACATAAATTATGACGAAATAAATTCAGTGTTTTTCAAGGGTGTCATATCCCAAAACATACTCACACAAAAAACCATAATGGTATTGAATAATGTGAAATCCAAATGAAAATAAGTATTAAAACTAGTCTTCAAGTCTTGTTGAATATGAGAAAACATCACTCTTTGATAGCGACAAATGGATAGTCCACCATGAGAAACACGACTGAGGAGTCTTTAAATGCAACAATCCTTAATAAAGGATATTTTTGTAAAAAAGAAAAAATGACTTCCTTAGAATATATGGAGAACCCATTTCAGCGTTCTTCATCGAATAACCCAAATATTAAACCAATGAAAAGGGAGGATGAACTGAGGACTTATATTGATCAATGGAAAATAATATCAATCTAAAAAAGAATGAAAACAATGCAAGGATAATGATCATAGAACAAATTTTACCCTCTCATCAATAACGACCTAAAATCAAAAATATTAAAATGGGAAGGAAAATATAGAGATTTATTTAATGAAAAAAGTGTGAAATTTTTATTCATCTACACATAATAATTTTAGAAATCATTTTAAATACCAACATATATCAATTTTGGAGATATGATACATTTCAACTAATACAATGTAATGCCAATGATGAAATTGTAATATCCTAGACTTTCTAACTTGTAACTCTATAAAAAATATGGGGATTGAGGTGTCTAGAGAAATTCTAGAGGTTTTTGGTGGAGGAAGGGAATGTTTTGAGGTTTTTTGAGGAAAAGGAGTGTTTAGAGGGTGACAATAGATTCTAATGGTAGATCTCAATGGTAGATCATCATGGTGGTCGATCCCAACCGTAGATCATTCTGGTTCTAGATCCCTATAATAGATCACTCTTGTGGTAGATCCCAATGGAAGACTATTATGGTGGTAGATACTAATGGTAGATCAATTGAGTGGTTAATTGAGATGGTTAATCATTCTTGTAGTAGATCCTAATGGAAGATCATTTTGGTGGAATATTTCAATGGTAGATTTGTATGGTGATTGGTCCTAATTATAGATCATCTTGGTGGTTGATCCCAATGGTATATATTTATAAAAGTAGATACCACTATTATATCATCCTAGTGTTAGATCCTAATGCTATATCATCTATGTGGAAGATACCAATGGTAGATCATATTGGGGGTAGATCGCAATAGTAGATCACTGGTGGTAGATCTAATGTGAATACCGTTTTCTAAAAATTTTCTAGTTTTCCCTTTAGATGTGAAAACATTTAAAAGGATTAATTACTTTAAATTAAATCCATTTAAATTGAGTATTATAATTTATTATTTTTATAAAAATTATGAACCCTTGTTATGGATATACTACAGGTTCCAGAAGATCATATTTTAGTGGTTAATTAAATCCATATCAAATTCTGTTAGTTTTAGTTCTATTTGTTCTTAAGATAGGAACTTTTATCCATTATTTAGGTATTAACATATATTTATATGGTTGATTCCAAATCCTTTATCCCTTTGAGTCGAGTAACCTTTTTGTTGCAACTGGTTCAAGTTCCCTATAGATGGTTTCCTCATGTGTGTAAACCTCCTATTTCTGGTTCATTAAATTGGTGTAAATGTCCTTTCTTCAAGGTAGGTAATCCATCTTTTCTCAGTTATTTTATCATATGGGATATGATTATTGTTGTTATCCCATGTGGATATGTCTTCATACAACTTAATAAAGATAAATTAATTGGTTTAAATTAAATTTAATGGGCCAGGGGAATGTGAAGTATACAATTATGTCTTTGTTGTTATTGATTTAGTGTTCTGAATTTTATGGGATAAATTCCCAATGTAAATTATGGTTTTTGGGAGTCCTTTATTATTCTTTTATGATGTAAATTGTGGAATTCATGTTTTTTGGTTATCGAAAACACTTAAAATGTAGTTATATAATCAGTTATATCTATATAATGAATTTGATTTCCCAAGATGATATGGATTGTTTGATAATTCCATTAAATAATGAATAGTAATTGAATGAAAGTACTTATTCAAAATCATTATAATTATATATGTGTGTTTTGGAATTTGTTTCAGGAATTGGATGTGTGTTGTATATTGGTTTTGTTGATGTCATTCTAAGATAGTGTCTATGTTGTGATGTATGTGCTGTGGGGGTAGGATAGTGGTTGTGTTGTGGTTGTTCAGTGGGGCCATGGAAATCAATTTCTTCTAGTAGGTATGTGTATGTTGGTATATCTATTGTTGTGAAATGATTTTTTATTTTGGTTTCAAGAGTATTAATGGAATTAATTATATGTTAATATTTTAAAATAGACATGTTTAATGCATGAGTTTTCAAATTTATATGTGGTTTAAATATGTAATGTTTATATATAAATAAAATAATCTTTTATGAGGAAATAATTTTTAGTTAAAAATATGGAAATTTGGTAAAAATGGATTCAAAAGTGGAAAGGGAACTCTGGATTGTATTTTTCTTATGTCAGGTTCTGAATTTAGTTTTGGTAGATGAAGTAGAGGATCATGGGGGATGGATTATTCCAAAATTGTAGACCATAGGGATGGACCATTAATTTTGTGAATCTATATGTATATACATTTAATATTGATGCGATTTAATAAATGTTTCCTAACCCTTTTTATCACTTAATCATGATAAAAAAAATGTTTTCGATAAGTTTTTTCCAACATCCCTCATGATGAGGATGGCTAGCTGGACACCTGCTCTTCCACACTCCCTCTTACAGGAAATTATCAAATGTATGGGTTATGGTAACTAGAAATAAAAAGTGCTATTTTTTATATAAGATTCCATGATATGTTATGGTCCAAGATTCATAGGAATATATATGAAGATACATCTTACGGTGGGGGTCTTCCATGGTAACCAGAGTCTATGTGGTTGATTTCCAGCATGTTAATGATACCCTGCTACATTGGATATGAGATGTGACGTGATGTGATAGCCTAGCGATATTCAGGTGAGATTTAATGTGATGTGATTTCCTGGGAGTTTTCACGTGGGAAGTGATGTGATGTATTGTAATGTTACATGGAATAGGTGGGAGTATTGAGATGTTTTTCATTAGGGTGTGAGATTGGATAATTAGTGGGAAAGTGGTGTGGAGTACCTTTCATCATTTTGATTCATAATATTTTATTATATTAGGATTCATAAATTTAGTTATCGTGATTTGGTGAGGTTTTTTGGTTAGTTGACATGTTTAGGTGTTTTAGGTTCTGCTATTTTTTCATGGGTGCATTAGTATGCTTCTTCCACATATTCACATGAGACTTTGGTTTTTCTATTAATTATAACTTTTTTCTCACCCTATTTATATAATAGTTTTTCTTGGTATCTAGGACGATGATGTGAACCATGATGGATGTTACTATCTTATATCTATGGATAGTTTTTGTGTCACTACTTTAACTTTATTTTTAGGTTTATTTATTTTTAAACTTTTATCTATACCAATTTTATTTATAAATTCATTGTGGGGTGGATTTTTACATTATTATATATTACTTAAAATAGTTTCTTGTGGATTATTCATCATCTATCCTAATGATATTTATAATATAGAGGAAAAGGAATCACATATACTATATTTTTATACACTCTGGGGTAGTCACTAACCCATGGCTTACATGAGTCAGGACATTCATGAAATTATCTCTCTCCCATCACTAATGTATATTTATAGGGAGTTGTATGGAATAATGGATTTATAGGGTGATGGTCGAGAGATAAGATTCCTTTTTGAGTATCAAATTGCGAGGGTTACATGTATTGGTATTGAAATAGTTTCTTTTAACCTTAAGATATGATGTATTATAGGGTGATTGTCTTGGTCATGACATTTTAGGTCCCCCATGAACTTGGTAATGAACTCTATTATTTTTGAAAACTATGTGAGGTAAAAATTCTTATAGAGTTTTTATTTCAATTGGGTGTTTTTTTGTTATACTAAATTTGACAAATGTTTAGATTAATTAGATAAAACATAATAAAAATCCATAGTCCCAAGCTTAGGAAATACTATTTTACCTTTTAGCTATGGATCCTAGTCATATTCCATGTGTGGATCATCTAGTGGAGGTTCAATAGGCTACCCCAGTTGATTTCCAGAGGGTTGACCCAGTTGAATATGTTTATCAGTGGTACTGGGAATTGAAATCTTTTCAGCAGTTGTCTTTAGAGAAGTGTGAAGAAACCATTTATGATTTGGAGGCCATGATATGGATAGGGGATCTGGAGAACTATTTATGTTTGATCTAAACCACAATGGAGTACTATGTCCCCTTGGAGTTATTCAGATGTGATGAGCATCCCATTAGTGGTGTATGTTATACCTTATTATGTGTATATGGAGGTAGATTTTTCATGGGTCAACTTCCATAAGGATTCTTGGGAAGAGTTACTTCCATCAACCATAAATGTTAAAGATTAAAGATCTAATATCTATTTAGTAGGGGAGTATGTATATGCAAGATCTTGGTATTAAGTTCCCGGACCTTCTAAATTTTCCCCTGTATCTTTTTTCAGATGCAGAGTCTTGTGTGATACATATTGAGGAGAAACACACTTCTTTGATCTTATATGAAATTACACATTTTATGTTACCAACATATCTATAGGATCAAAATAGGGTGGAGATGATCGGGTTGATGAAATCATGAGTAAGATTACCATGAGATATTAACTAGTATGTTTCCTCAAGTAGTATAGTTCTCAGTGGTAGGTCTCATGCACTGGGGCCTTCCATCTTTTGACCAGCTGGGATTCATCATTAGTAGCTTCTCATAAGTCCGTTTGAAGTTAGTACTCATGATTATCTTCCTAGGGACTTTAGTCTAGTGTGTTTCATCTCTGGGATTCATGGCCATCGTTGGGATCAGTACCCAGTGGATACTCAATTTTAACATGGTAGGGGTGGATATGGTTATTGTTATCTTCAGTAGTAGTTACCATTGAGTCCATTCCAACATCAAGAGAAGTATACTTATGATAAAGAAACAATTGATGGGGTAGGTAGAGTTCAAAATTAGGATTCTCCTCATGTTTATGGACCTCGACCTAAGCATGTTAATAGAGGAGGCCATCAGTAGAGAGGTAGAAAAGATGTGGTGTGGTCAGTTTCATACAGTGGAGGCAACAACACTAGATGGGTAGAGATTTTAGAGGTATGATTAGTTTATCATCTATCCTCTTCTTTTAATTGTTTGATTTAGTATCCCTTTAATGATTTTTTACACCCTCTCTAGTCAGTGATTTGGAACTTAACATAGATAGACTTCATATTCCCCTTGTGTTAAGAACTATAGTCAGAGGTCAGACCAGCCTATTTCATGTGTGAAGGGGGTGTATACTAATAATGGAGACACATTAGTCATGTAGGGATATTTACTTATATAAACATCACCCATACAATTTCATTATAGGAATAGACAAGTTTTATTATATATGTTCAATTATTTAATTCTTCTAGAGAAGATCCATGTTCTCATATGTGGATGGACAATGTGTGGTTTTTGTTGGTGAGTCAGGATCTTTGTTGGGAAATTTATATGTGTAAACCAATCATTATATTATAGAATAGATTTCAATGGAGTCATTATAAACTGGGTTAAAGGAGGCTCCCATGGTTTTCAGGGAGTTCCTGTAAGTTTTCCCCATGGAGGTGTGGTTCTACTACCATGACGTGAAGTTGAGTTCAAAATAGTTATGTAGCCTAGATCTTCTCTGATATTGATGGATCATTATCAAATATAACCCTCTGTGTTGTTGGAATTGATAATTTAGGTATATTTTTTGATGAATAATGGTTTCATATGGCCAAGTATTTCTCTATGTGGTGCTCCAGTGTTATTGGATAAAAATCAATATGGTAGTCCAAGTTAGTGTGTAGAATACCTGAGGCTGAACCAGTTGATGATCATGAATCCCTGTCCTCCTATGAAGACCGATGATATTTTAGACTAGTTTAGGGGATTTACCTAGTTATCCATAATAAATATACAATCTGGATATCACCAGTTGATAATGAACGATAGAGATATTTTGAATACTTCCTTCGAATGTAGTAATTAGCACTTTGAGTTAGTGGTCATGACTTTCTATGTTACTAATGAACAAGTTATTTTCATGGGTATCATGAACTCTCTGTCATGTGAATTAATTTTCAAATTATTATTTTTGTTAATCGATGAAATATTGATCTACTCAACGTTAGATGAGTATTATGTTGACCACATTAGAGTTTTGTTACAAGTTCTTCAATGCCACCACCTCTATGGAACATTGTATGAGTTTAATTTTTGGAAAAAGAGGTGGAGTTAATTGGGCATGTGGTGTATTAGTAGGGTTTGGTAGTAGAACCTTTGATGGTTGAGAAATTTGTTTCATGGGAAGCATCAAATAACATGTTAGTGGTTCATAGATTCCATGGTCTCATAGGCAATAATTAGATGCTTTTCCTAACTTATCTGAAGTTGTAGCACCATTGATAGCATTGACTAGGAAGGGAAAAGATTCTTTATGGACTAATAAATGTCAGAACACTTTCTTTAACCTAAATTGGAAGTTTTTTAGTGCTCCCGTGATTTAGTTCAATTAGGATTGTGTGATGATTGAGGTGTTTTGGGATGCTTTCCATATATTATTGGGATGTGTATTGATATAAAATAAGGTAGTGGTCACTAATGGTTCTAGAAAGTTACATAACAATTAGAGTAACTATTCTACCCATGATTTAGAGCATGCAGAATTTGTATTTGTATTGAAGTTGTGGTAGAATTACCTCACTAGGGAGAATATTTTGGTTATCACCGATAACTAGATTCTGAGGTATATATTTTCTTATCATGACATAAACCTTTGGAAATAGTGGTGGAAATATTTTCTTATTGATTATGATTTTGAGAAATCCTATATATTAAGAAAGGAAAATTTTAGGGCTAAAACATTTAGCATATTATCAGAAAATTCTGATGTTTAGCATTTTTAGGATTCTTATTGTGTTATGGGGGAGTTGGAATCCTTTTACTTAGATTAAATGGTGGTTGATGGAATAAGTTTTTTTTTCAGATGACGGTGAAATCTTCTTGGTTTAAACAGGTAGAGAATTCACAGTGGGGAGGCACAAAGGAAGAGATGACGTTCAATTGTTTTCACCATGATGATCCTCGAGAGGGGTGGTCAGAGGATGGTTGGAACTGATGATGTTGTATGGGATATTTTTTATTCTATTAGTGTAACGAACCATCCATTTTTAACTAGAGAAGCCAGTTGATCAATCCCATCATAATGGTTAGACATAACTGTAAAATTGAAACAAGTCGTGTATATAGAAAAACAATACATGAAACCATAGTACAATATAGAAGATAATGATACATCCAAGATCCTTATAGTCCAAGATAAACTAGATAAACTATATAGTATAACAAATAAATTCCATCAAGTCTCCATGTGACCAATTGTCACCTCCAAACAATCCTACTATAAAAAAATGATGAAAAGCTAAGCTATAATGCTACATAATTTCATTTTCATTACCTAAGTCCTACAAAACAATTTCTACAACTTCCCAAAGTAAAATATAGGGTTTGAGAAAACAATTACCAATTGGATACCATCATAGAGTCTATAGAAGATCCAATATCAAGAATTTAATAAATATTTCTTTTAAAATAAAATAGTTTTACAAATCATTTTCAAAAATCCAAATCCTTTTGTTAATCAATTCCATTGGCTTTCATAAAAGACTTTCCTTATAAAAAATCTCAAAATATGACAAGTATAAGAGATAAAATAGGAAATAATATCAAAAATATATAAGATAAAATTTTAAAAACATATCCACGAATTAATATATCATGTGAATTTATGTGATACAACCGCGTGTGAAGACATGTGAGCAATAATCCATGATAAAATCCATCATGCGATAAAAAAAATGTAAATAAAAAATTTCCCTCTTTTGGGAGCTGGAATATGGTAATATGTATTATATATAAAATAGCCAAAAATAGTCATATTTTGGTACCAAACAATATAGAGTCATTCCATAGTCCATTAATATCTGAAAGGTAACCCCTAGTGGTTCCAATCACACTAGGGTCACCTATATCCCTTTACTGGTGCACCCAAGGTTCCCAAAAGTACCATATTTTTTAAAAATCCATTTTGAACCATGATAACATTTTAAAAAACATTTTCAAATACATGAAAATCCTATTTAGTGTTTGAAATCCCATTTTTGAATCAAAACCACTATTTAATCATTTAATCAAATGGTAGGGGTGAAATTCCCCATTTTTAAGGAAACCGCTTTAATAACATGCATATTTCCATGAAATGACTTGAAACAAAAAATCAAATCAATGAAATTAATAACAAAAAGGAATTTTTAAATAAATATAATAAATTAAAAAAAATAACACATTTTATAGAAACACCTACCTAAAAATAGAGGTAAAACAAATTACCTCCAAAAACAGTGGTCGTGGAAGAGGAGATCTAGTCCTCATTATCCTAGATCCATAAGAAAAAATTTAAATTCCCCATTAAAAACATTATATATAAAATCATATAAAAATTTGGTTCAAAATATATTAGAGGATAAAATAACTATAGTAGATATATAATGAAGAGGAGAGATTGGATAAAAAATGCAATATATATCAATGTGGTCTGTCAAGAACAAAAGAATTCAACCTAGAATCCAATGGGAGAGACCACCAAATATAATAGTAAAGATTATGATGAGACAATGTTATATTAAGTAGCGATTAAGATTTAAAATTACAAAGGTAAAAGTGTAAAATCCATATTTTTAATAGTTTGGAAGGGGTTTATATGGTGTCCTAGAGGAGGCTGCATGGTTAAACTAACCATGTTCCCCTACTTTCCATTTTTTCTAGGGGTGTGCTATTTACACTAAAGGGTCTCATGGTTCGGTGAAACTATTCTCAAAATCTATATAATATTATATAACCACCTGAAATGACACATAGTTCACTATCCATGATTCACAGTTTGTCTAACTATACTCAAACTGTGTGAAATTCCTATGAAACCTCATAAAGTCTTACCACACTATTATTGAACTGTTAAATTAACTATGTAAATTATCCATTATACTTGATAGTTACTATGAAAATACCTATTTTCCAATGTCCAGTCCCTTTAATTTTTCCATAACCTAAAATATAAAGTCCATGTCTAAACTAATTCATACTTCTGACCTAGTTGGTGCTACAATTCTCCCCACCATAAGTGTTTTGATCAATATAAATTCATAATGATACTGGATGAAAGATAAGAGAATTTTAATATTCCCTCATAAATTATTCGCACTCTCACTTCTTTTAGTTATCCTATCCTCACTTACCAAATACTTTGAACAAAAGAATCATTTTACTTCGTTTTACCTTATCCTAATAATACATAATCTGAACTGGTTTCTCAACAGTGGTGGTTTCGATCTCAAGATCAACATCCTCTCATCATGCAACTAGTAAGGACCCCAGTGATACCTCTTTATTTTGGAAACAAGAAAAAGTTATTAATCAAAGTCAAGGAATATGGTTATTCCAACTGATATTCCACCTTTCTAAGTCTCTTTGTTATTTCAAAGGGGCCAAAAAACATTGATGATGGGATACACTATTTAACCAACCAATGATGTCCCAAGGGATGTGATACTCTTAGACAAATAAAATCACTAACCTCAAGATCCATATGATTATAATTAAGTTCCATATAATATTTATGATAACACTGTGTTGTGGCCAACCTCTTCTAAATCAACTAAACATGTTTCATCATCTTCTGTATGAGACTCGGTCCAAAAAAGGACTGATCTCCAAAATATACCCAACCCAAATAGAGATATAAATCTCTTCTAATGAAAAAAATCAAAAGGAACCATAATTATAGAATCTTGATAACCATTATTATAGGTAAATTCAACTATAAGAAAATTATTTTCCTTGAATCCACAAAAATAAGGCACGAGTTTCTAGAGAATATCCTCCAGTACCTGGATAACTCTATTTTTCTATCCATCTTTCTGGTGATGATGAGGCATGATCAATTTAAACTGGGAACCCATAACCTATATTAAACCCATCTATAAAATATATGTGATCCTTGATTCTATATCATATAAAACTTCATATAGAACCCCATGAAGTCTCATAATCACTCAGACATACAAATCCAGAAGCTATTCTACCATCATTATCTCCTTAATAGGTGAAAAATGAGTTGATTTCTAAAAATTATCAATGAAACCCCAAATATCATATTTCTCTATAAGATTCCATGGAAATACAACACTGAAGTTTGTGGAAATATCATCCCCCTTATGTATTGGAATGGGTAAAGGTTTCAACAAACCAATATGCCTATGGTGTTCCACCTTAATTTTATGACTAGTGAGACATTGTGATACAAAATCTACAATCATTCATCTCCAACATGGAGACCAATATTAATGTATGAATCTATGATACATCATGGAATCCCCATGTTTTATGGAAAAACATGACTAAGGTACACTATCCATCAACCCATTCCTTAGAAAAATCAGAAAACCCAACCTCATACGGAAGAAAAAAGATCAACTAGGAGACTAAGACAACTCAGTTTATGTGTACAACTATAAAGGATTTTACCTAAGAGCTGGAACATGTTTTTTATCACCATATTGGTCAAAAAATCCTCATAAAAATATGATTTCTTGTTTTTTCAAAAATTTACCCTAGTTATATGGTGTAATTGGTAGTTTCTATTATAACATGAGTTATCGAATCCACGTGGACTGAAGAATAAAGCTATAGACACTATGATTTGATGGACGGATTGGAAATGGTGTGGCCAACTATTTTTATAACTTTATTAAAGAATAAATTATTTAATTTAAGTAAAAATAAAATTTCAAAAACAAAATTTTTCTAAATCAATTTTATAATATGATCTGATCCTAGGTTTACGCTTGGGTTTGATTGGAAGTATTTATTTTCTTCTAAATTTTCCATTAAATAGTTCAAGATGTATCCAACCAATGAGATAACTCCCTGATAACATTCTCCAATTTAATCCATAAAAATTACTAAGTTTATTCACTAATGAACATAGAGGATCAATTTCAATGATCACTCCAAGTAATTGGATCATACTAGCACTCAAAATGTGTAGTCGTTAAAGTAGGTGAAAAAAATGAAGAAGATAATTCAATGAAAGTAACTCTTAAAATAATGAACTGATTAAAGATTTTAAGATCATAAAATAAATTTCAATCCACCCCATGAAACTATCTTAGACCAAACTATAAATTTTAATCCCACTATTTATGTTATTCTATCAATGGAAGAAAGAAGTAAACTTAAATAAGCAGTATTGAATAAGAAAAATGAACGCTCCACAATTGTGTAAGGAATCACAAGTGAGGGTGAAAATAAATTCACACAATGATTCAATTGTATCAATTTGTGAATAAATTGAAAATGATAAGTGATTTATAGTAACAATGTTTATTATGAAACTAAAATTATTGATAAAATTAAATTCAAAAAAATGATGTTGCGATTACGAAAGGAAATAAGGAAATTATAATTGAAAGATAATATTTCACACACAAATATCTTCACCCCATATCCTTATATATTCATTTTAGGAGACTAATTTTTACCCCCAATAATATATTCAAATCCACATTAATTATGAGACTATAAATCTAGGTTTAAATAAAATAAATTGGATGATACAGTATTGACCATAGAAAATAGGAAATGATTATTCCCCCTTGATGAAGTGTGAATTTGTAACTGAAGATTTCCAAATCCTGAGGATTATTATAATGAAAATATCTTATTCCATGTGTCCTCTAATAGTCGTAAACATATTTGGCCAATTAGATCCTCTATTTGAATGTTATGCTTGATATGGTGGGATGAATTTTTGGGTGTTTAGATCTATCCTACCATTTAAATGTCAACTTGGGTTCCCATTAAATTCAATAAAACTTCAGAGTTATCTCTTTCCCTAATTTATCAAAATTATCCCCATAATTTCATATTTACATAGTTAAAATTTTAGCTTCATTAGATTGGATTTTGACCAAACATTTTTTGATGGGCCTTAGGCCCATTATTCTTTACCTATAAATTTTTTTCATTCATACCCAAAAATCATCATCTTCCCTTAGGATTAACCCATCAATCCTAAAAGTTAAAATGATTAAAAAATTTATGATAAATAATATCCCAAAATATCAAATTATAATAATTAAAGAAATTATTTACAAAAATAGATCATTTATTAGGCCCAAATTTTAACTTTAATCATGAATTGCAATTTTGATGAGAAATGATGTTCAATTTATAAAATGAAACAAAATAGATGATTATGGAATTTTAAACTCATGAATATTAATATATAATCAGTGAATATTATCTTCTTTTAGTGGATAATCAAACCCCCAACTTTAGTTTTTATAGTTCAGAGAAAAAAGTATTTCAAAAATATAAAAATAATTATATTTTTTCAAAAATATTTTAACATGCATTGCACACTAAAATACACCATGAGAAAAATCATAATACCTATCAAAATCATTTCTTGGAATCTAGGTTCACTAGAATATCCCAGTCCAAAGCCCATTACATTGTTCAAATTCATTTCCACATTTCATCCAACTTCAATTAATCTTGATGATGTGTTGGGAATCACAAAAATCATGGGTTCCATTTTCTTGTTCAAGGGGAAACAAATGGAAGCGCTAGGTGGGAATCACATAAAACCATAAGATGGTTATCATTGTTTTCTGAACCACAATTGATATTAAAGGACCAACTTTGGGAAAGAGAACTATAGAGTCGTTGTCCTCAAGTGTTGGATACCACATATAATATCAGTTCTATGCCCAAAAATAGATATAGAAATCCTAACTCTAATAAAGACAACTATGGAGTCACAATCCCAATGTTTCGTACACCACGCATTTGGAAAAAACATTTCTCCATTAGGTAATTTTTAAATTTTTTAAATTTTTTGTGATACTAAAATTAAACTAAAAGTTACCAAAATCCTTATTCTATAAAAAAGGACATGAGAACTCAAATTTACACCTAAGATTCAATGTAAGTGCATTGTGGTATTTTGATTAATAGGTTTAAAATGTAAACTTTGAAAAATCAAATTGTACAACCGCACTTTCAAAAAAAATATTCTCATGAACTTAAACATGCATTCAAATCATAATCATGGCATCAAAATTCATTTCAAATTCAGTTTCCATGTTTCACAATGTACATTAATGAATTAAAGGATAATGAATTGACTTTTTTCTAATTTATTTCTTTCAATAAAAGGCCATTTTATTGAAATCCCATATTTTAACTTCCCAAACACAGAATGAAGCTTCCCTCATTTGGGAAAGAGAAGAAAAAAGAGATATTAGAATTAGAGATAAATAGGGGAGATGTGATTTTAAATTGAACCATGGAATAAAATCACCAGGTCTTCAATTGATGAACCATTAATAATAAATTAATTACTATGGATTCACATCACATGTAGACTCTTTTGGGATGTTTGATGGAAAAGTATGAAATTTATAAGGAAAGGGTTTAATTTTGAAATACTAAAATAAATCAACAAATAAATCTTACAAATAAGTGAAATTAGATCACAATGAAAACCCCCAGGGATTCCCATGAAAAAGAACAAAAATAAATAAAATAAAATTAAAAAATGTTGAAGCTGGGTTGCCTCCCAGAATGCACTTAATTTAAAGTATTTAGTTCAACTTGGGCCCCCCAACTTTTCCAATACCAACTTTCAACATTTTTTAAACCCCATTAATCTCCACTTCTACATAATTGAGATTAATTATTATTTTATAATTGGTTTCATGTTTAAACCAATTTTCAACAATGAGTGTGATTATCCATGGAATTTCAAAAATGGTGGATCTAGATTCTTCTATTGTATTTCCCATGAAATAAATGATCATTCCTACATTATTTGTTTCATGATGAAAATGGAAGATAAATAAATGGTCTTTGTTATCATAAATATATGTATTATGGAGTGGGGGAATTAGGGATCATAACTTTGAGTTTAGTATCATTGAATATTCCCAAATAACAATGTAAATTTGAATCAAAATATGTTTCTTCTCTAAAAGGATTTGAAAGAATTGGTTCCTTATTAAAATATGATTCATCACTGAAATTGTCCATTTGAATTTCCAAAGTGGGTATAGACATAAATTTAGTGATCTTAACAGTTTTTTAATGATTCATGATTCTAAAAAATTATTATTCAATTAGTATTTAGGACATGGAATCTGCGATGAAAAATGTCCCTCTTATGAATCTAAACAATCATTTTCCTATTGATTTAATAAATCATCAACAATTCGGGATTCAATGGTTGGTTCATCAAGAAATTAAATAGAGGTTTTGGGTGACAAAAGTTTTCTATCATAGATGAGTAAATAATATCTTTTGTCGGAATGGGTTTGATAATCATTTCAATATTTTATAGTTCAAATTTTAGTGATGAAACTTCTGAATTATTTTTTTCCATTTGTTCACACTATTATTCAAGAATTTTTTGGGGATTGGGATGGTTAAGAGTTTGGACATCAAGGAATTCATTATGTTTTATCTAATTAACCATCCTTGTAAGGGATATAAATTTACCCTTTAAGTGTTCATCATCCCAAATATTGTACATCTCATCAGGTGTGGGGTATCCATTCAACTGTTGATCGAAGAAATTCAAAATGTTTGTTGATTCCCAATGTGGATGTAAAATTTTATTCTAACCCAAGTTTATGAATGTTTCATTTTGATTTTACTCCATTATTGTAGATTGAAATGATGATTTGAAATTTTTAGAACACACACAAACAGAAAGTGGAAGATGGAAGTGAAATTTGGCTGAGAATAGAGAATTTGGGGTGTGAAAAAATGGTGATTGTATAAGGTACTCACTTGGGTCCCCAATAATGGTGCCAATATTTTTTTTTTATCAAATTTACCCACTTTATATAGTGTAAGATTTGATTTTTAGTAAAACATGGGTTATCAAATCCATAGGGACTAAAGAAGAAACCTATAAACAATATGATTTGATGGATGGATTGGATATGAATTAGAAAACTATATGTTTTGATTTTATTGAATAAATAATTATTTAATTTACATAAAAATAAAAATATAAAATTAAATTTATCTAAACTATTAAATAAGATGACTCAATCCTATGTTTTCACTTTGGTAAGATTGGGTGTATTTATTTTATTATGAATTTTTCATTCAATAATTAAATAGTTATCCAATCGATGAGATAAATCCCCAATATAATTGTCTGATTTAATCCATACAAAATACTAATACTAATCACCAATGAACTTATAGGATCTATTTTATCCATAAGAAGATATGTCTATGAAAGGAAATATTAAAATAATGAACAAATTAAATAATTTAAGTTCATAAAATAACATTCAATCCACCCCATGAAACTCCCTGTAACCAATCCATAAATGGTTATCCCTCCATTGATTCTATTATATTACTGGAGGTATCATGTTGACTTAATGAAGGGGGATTGAAGAAGAAAAACAATACGAAAGATGAACACTCCACCTTTGTGTGAGGAATTCACAAGTTTGTGTGTGAATAAATTATCAGATTAATTCAATGGTATCAATGTGTGAATAAAATTAAAAGTAGTAAGTGAATAATATGAACAAATTTTATTGTGAAACAAAAATTATTTAAAAACTTACCTGGAAAAAATTGATGTTGTGATTACAAAATGAAAGTAAGAAATTACAATTAAAAGAAAAACATGAACACCCAAATACCTTCACCACTAGAAAATTATATAAGAATATTATGAGATTTAGTTTGACACCCTCAAACAAATTCCCCTCCCCATTAATTAGGAGAGTCAAATGGTGGGAGAAAATAAAATAATTGTATGTTATAATGTGGACCACAAAAATACGACCAAATTCATCCCCATTGTTGATGTATAAATTTTCCACTGAAGATGGACAAATCCAAAGGTTAAATAGAAATAAAATATCTTAATCCATGTTTCTTATAACAAATATAAAATTTCATGCCAATTAGATCAGTTGTTTGGATGTTATGCTTGATATGGTGGGATGACATTACGATTGTTCCGATTTAGACCGACATTTAAATGTCGAATTAGGTTCCCATTATCATCATGAATACATTAGAATTATCTTTGGAAATATCTTAATGAAATTATCCCTATAATTTTACCTTTTTAAAGATTAAATTTTGGGTTCATTGTTATTTTATTGGCGGTCCCACTTATGTTTGATGGGCATTAGACCCATTATGCTTTGTCTATAAAAGTTCTGCATTCATGCCCAAAAATATTAATCTTCAATTAGGATTTATCCATCGATCTTAAAAGATAAAATCTTTCCAAAAATATTTTCAATATTATCCCAAAATATCTATTTCAAATAATTAAAGAAAGTAATTCCACAAATAGATGATTGATGGGGCCAAAAAATTTACTATAAACCTGAATGCACTTGTGTTGAGAAATGAAGTTCAATTTATAAAATGCACTAAAATTAATGTTTAAAGACTATTAAACACCTGAATATTAATATATAATCAATTAATATTATCCCTTTTTAGTAGATAATCTGTTATCTTTCAACGAATATAATAAAAAATTTCAACAAACCTCTTCCACTCCAAAACTCATTTTAGAAGAAAAAAACTCATTATAGACCGCACCTCAATAGATTCCTTAAAAGACTATATTGGTTATTTTCTGCACAAGGAAAATGAACCAAATTACCTTTTGAAGAAGTTTATGAAATATCCAAATCAAAATATTGATGATATTATACCTAGCATCTCTATCACAAATTCAGATACCTTTGAGTAAAAATATATTTCTGGCTCCTAGTATATTAATACACTACAAACCTCCCCCAAAGATGATAGTAACGCCATGTTTTGAGTGCATAAATAACTTAAGATATCTCAATATAATGGGTAGGGTAGTTATTATCATGGGGTAATAACTAGTGAGAGCTATAGGACACCACCTTTATCCCCTACATCAAAACACATCCCAATCCCATACCAAGATCATCATAGAAAACATCATAATGAAAACCCATTTCTGGAATAATAAAAACTTCTATGAAAGTTAACCTCACCTACACCTCCTCCAAAGGTCACTGAAAATTTTCATTCCATCCAAAACATACACCCTTATGGCTTTAATCTATCATCGATGATGTGATCTAAGATAAATCTTGAACAAATTACCTATAATCACTAGCTAAATCAAAGAATCTCTGAATCTCAAACACATTTTTGGGATGTTCCCTAGTTAGATAAGCCTATATAATTCCATGATCCACTAATATTCCCATCTCTTATATCATATTCCCCATAAATCTCACATCTCGGATCCAAAACATGCATTTTGAAATCTTACCATAAAGAATATATTCCATCATGATTCGAAGAACAATTTCAAAATAGTATATATGATTATCCTATGTCTTGGGGTAAACCAAAATTTCATCCCTAAATATAATAACAAAAGGTTCCAAGATCTGATACATATTATGGTTTATAAAATCCATGGTTACTGTAGGAGCATTGGTGATACCAAATGGCATAACAAGAAACTAAAAATTTATATACTGAACCCTAAATATTTCCTTTGGCATGTCTTCTTATCGAGCACTAAACTGGTGGTACCCTGACTGAAGGTCATAATTTAAAGACCAACATTCCCCTCTACGCTCCTAAAAGAGATCATGAATCTCATGAAATAGATATTTTTTATTAATGGATACCTGATTAATCTTTTGATAATCAATTCAAAGTTTAAGATTTCCACCGACCTTCTTAGAAAAGAGGATAGGTGAAGACCATGATGACATGGTATGATGTATAAACCTATTATTATATATATAATCATGATATATTTCATATTCAACAACTCATTTGGTTATATTCGTTAAGATGGAATAGAAATGTGAATCATACTAAGGAGTAGGGAAATAGTGAACCTGACCTATCTCTGTGGTGGTAACCAATAAGTATCATATGGAAGTAACTTGGGGTATGCAAACACAACTAAAGGAAGAGGAATACCCCAAAACGGTTCATTAAAATTTAGAAACATACCTGAAAACTTGCACGATATTATCCTAACATAAAGAACAACATGCCTTTCTCTTGCCAATTTATAGTCCCACTCAACTTGAAAACACGAGTGAGCCCATCAGAAGATAAAAAGTAAAATTGATGATGATAATGGACTATTTAGACCATAAAAATGGTCTTATAATCCATTCTAGGTATCATTTTGACAATTTTAATATCAAGAAAAAAAATTAACATATCACCTCATAGTCAATTAACAGCACCCGACATACAAGAAACATGAAACCTTTGTTCGGACCACTTTTTCAAAGGCATAGAAAGATCCAACAAGTATGATATAATTTAAAATTGTAATCCAAAAAAATTAATTAAAAATTATGATATTCAATAATGAGTATCACCTATATCAATCAATTATATCACCATAGAAGAAGAAATAAACACCCCACCTCTAACAGTAACAGGCTCTTCTTGAAATTCCTTAGGTTTATACTCAATCACATAAATATATATAGTATTTTCCACATGAACACCCCCTTGGACTATGGATTACAACCAACAACCTTGAAAGCATCAGTATAAAAATGCTAACCCCCAGTGAGATAATATCATACCTTACAACCCTAGGATATCCTTCATTAAAAATTCTTTAGATTGACCAATAATTCCCAACAATTACCAGTCTTAGGAACCTGTTAGGATTGTTATGGTCATGAATTTCATATTGATAGTATAAAAACATATGATGACTTGAATAAGCCCATGGAATTGTTCCTAAAGAAAATCTACAACCATTTTGCTTCTTTTTCTAACTAGAAGACACGACTTTAATAACAACTGCACCAACTAGATCTCATACTAATCCAAACATATCAGTTTTGTCCACCTCTGGTAAAGCTTCATTTCAACTACCCATAATAATTTTGTAAGGAACATGATAATAACATCCCCTAAATATCCATTTGTATCCCCAACCCAAAACCATTGATCATTTAGGTACTCATTGGTGACAATATTTGGTGTCAGATGCACTGGCTCCCTAAAAAAGGAGGAATACTCTAGATTGGTATACTTCCCTTGATCCATGTTTAGATACTCCTAGGTATTCACCACTTTTAACAACTCAAGGTAAAAGTCATGATATATGGTTTTCTTAAAAATAGGTTTATATTATATCCTCATGAAACTTAGCTTTTACAATATATTTCCACCACCTCCTTCCTGATCCTTCAAGTATATACTTGGTGAAACCCACCTGATAGTCCTTATGAGTCTTCAAAAAGTCTAAGATCATATCAATCCTCTCAAAAAACTCATCAGAATTTGAGGGGTCTTTTTTCACCATGGATGATGGGTGGATGCCTCTTAGTAAATTCATATCCATGATCCCTAACACATCTTGGGTTCCTAATGACTACTTAACCAAGAGTCTTAATTTCAATGATTATAGCATCAACCATATAATTGTCCACTAGAGAATTTTCCTCCAAATCCCATCTCACAGCTTCCTCCCTAAAATTTGAAAAACCTATTCTTGAAGGCATTGTTTGTTAAGCCTGATATAATGACCAATCATCTTTACATCATATTCCAAAATATTATGACCAATGTTAATAATAAATTTATATGCTTTAAAAAATCAAGTTTTTAAATAAATCATGAATTATATGAATTAAAAATAATGATTTATGAAAGAATATTTCTATTTAAAGAATAATTTAATTTAGTTCAATTAATGACCTCAAAAACATATCTGGACCTCAAGAAACTTTTATGACCACCCATGGTAACTCAAGTTGAGACATGGAAGTGATCGGGATAGTAACCCTTCTACACATACTATCAAAATTTTGATGATCCTAACTCCTGACATAGATCCAAAAATGGGCAGTGTTAACAAACATCAGGCTCAGTAACCCTCTAATTCCATTCTATAATGAACAAACACATATAAAATAGTGAATCCAACCTAACCGTACCATTATGGTGGTACGGAATAATAGAAAAATAGTAAAAATTACCATATATAACAAAACAATACCTACAACCAATGTACATTGTGGAACTAAAAGATACATCCAATATCCATAAAATCCAAGACAAATCATCTTAACAAGAATGTATGCCAAAACAAGAAAAATAATTCTCCATGTAACCTACTATCACATCTAAAACATCCTGCTACAAAGGCAATAATGAAAAAATAAGCTAGTATGATACATAATTCACTTCCCATTACCTGAGTCCTACAAAAAAATTACAACCCACCAAAGTAAAATCTAGGGTGTGATAAAAAAATCCAAGTAGGATATCACCATAAAGTATATACAAATTCTAATATCAAGAATGTAACAATAATAAATTTTAAAAGAAAAATAGTTTGAAAAAAAATCATAAATCCAATCACATTTTTTAATCATTTCATTTGTATTCCATGAAAGCCTTTCACACTCAAAAAGATAGGAATATGAAAATTTAAGTCAAAAAATAAGAAATAATGTCCATGCATCATAAGGGATGAATGTAAAAAAAATCCATGAAATAATCCATCATTAGAATCCATGTGACACAACCTCATGTGAAAACATGTGAAAACAATCCATGATAAAATCCATCATGTGAAAAACATGAAGTAAATTAAAAATCACTTCATATTGGGCCCTAGAAAATATGATGCATACCATAAATAAAAGATCATAATTAAGTCATACATTGGTAATAATGAATATCATGTTCTACCACAATCCATCAATACCTCAAAACTAACACCTAATTGTGCCACACACAAACTAGAGTTACCTATGTCACTTTCCTGATACACCCATAGTTTCTAAAGTGATAAGTTCGTTGAAATGAATTTCAAAACCATGATCACATATTATATATCATATTCAAATCCAATCGCATCCACTTCAATGTTTTAAAACCCATTTCTATATCAAAACCACTATCAAGAATTTAATCAATCACTTGGTGAAAAAACCCCATTTAAAAGAAAAAAATATTTAAAATTTTTTTTTTCAAGAAATTCCATGAAAAAAATCAAATAAATTACATGAGTAACATAACATAATTTTAGAATAATGATAAGAAATTCATATAATTAACTCACTATATTGAAACACCTATCTCAAAATGAAGGTAAAATAAACTGGATTTGAAAATAGAGATGGGGGAAGAGTATATAAGGTTATCATGATCTTATATCCTTAAGAAACAATATCAATCCTCACAAAAAATCTATTATATATATCATCACGTTAAAATTTTATTCTAATAAGATGATATGACTATAGATCTATCACAAATTTATAAATAGGAGGAGTAAATGGATAAAAAATTCAACATACCTCTATTTTATCCTTCAATAACAAAGGAGTTCAACCTAAAATACATCGGTAGAGACATCAAAAGAGATATATAAGGATTAAAATGAGAAAATGTGAGATTAATGGGTGATTTTGATTTCAAATTACCAATGGAAAAATGCTAAAATACCACTTTTTAATTGTTCATAAGGGTGTCTCATAGTTTCTTGAGGTAGGCTACATGGTTAAACTAACTCTTCTCCTTCACTACGAACCCCTAATATACATTATATCTTACGGTTCATAGTTTAGATTGTAGGGCCACGTGGTATGGGAAAACCATCTTCAAAACTTGTGGGACTATGGACATATCATACGGTTTTACTAACCACTCTCAAATTGTGTGAAATTCCACTAGAAACTGACATAGGCATACTACATGGTTGTCACATGGTTAAAATAATTATGCACCTTAAATATGTTCCATTATAGTTTCTCTAAAAATCCATTTTTTCAATATCCAATCCCCAAAATATTTATGGACCCCAAAAGAGAAAGACCAAAGATCAACTAAGGTGTGCATATACCCCAGTGGGTGTTACTGGTAGTGATGCATGAGGTAATCCTTAATGAGTTTTATATACCCCCATTAGTATTACACCTTGGAGTTTTCAAGATGTAACATGTCTTGAATGAATTTTTTTTTTTCCTATGATGAAATGAGAAGTGGTAGAGTTTTTAGCTCAGTGTATGGTTTTCTTGTAGTTAAATATTGAACACTATTTCCCTGGTGCATTGTTGTAGGAATAGGATGTTTTTGAGTGGTTATGAGATGGAATAACAATGCATTTAATCACAATAATTCCCCATGATCACGAAGGATGTCATTATATTTGGATAATCGTGGATCGGTTGATGAAATCGGATCACTTCCTAATGATAAAGGAGTCGATCATAGTGGATGTTTTTCTAAAAAGGCATGTGGATGAGTTTTTTTGACTGCATAGAATATTTATTTTCCTTGTCTCGTGTGATGACACATGATTTACCACAAAATAATAGCGGAGGTTTTTAGAATTATTTTGGTACTAAGTTATGACTCAACTTTTCTTTCCACCCTCCAAAACATGGCCAGATATTGAATATTATCAGGACAATGAAGGATATGTTGTGGGAGTGTGTCATGGACTTTAGTGGATCATGACATGAAAACTGGACTTTATTGATTTTTCTTATTATAAAATTTATCACTCAATCATTGTCATGTAAACTTTTGAGAATTTATATCGGTGGCCATGTCACTCTCTGTTGTAATGGTATGAGGTCGGGGATTCAACGGTTTTTTTGTCCTGATTTGGTGTAGATCATGATAGAAAATGCTCATATGGTTCAATAGAGGATGAATGTATCCAAGGATATGTATAATCATTTTTGTGATCATTTTAGGAGTCCAATGGAGTTATATTTTTGTTTCCTTGTGTTCTTGAATATTTCCCCCCAACATGGGTAGTAGGGGTTTGATATGAGGAGTAAGCTCTCATCCTAGTTTGTTGGGCCTTTGTGGTGTTGGACTATATTGGTGAGGTGTATTACTAGTTTTTACTTCATTCTTGATCGGATTGGATCCATGATGTCTTCTACATATTTCATATCCATTTGCATCTTCACAATGACTCCCATTTTATTGACTAGGGAGAGTTTCATCTCGATAATGATGTGACATTCGTATAGAATCTTATGGGGATCCATGATTATAAATAGTAGTAGATGTGAGGATAGACCATTTATTTGGTTTATGTTTAGTGGATGTATGGTTTTCTATAGTGGATTACTGTGGAGTATGAGATGTAAATGTGTACCTATTACCTGGATCAGTTGGTGTCATTTTATTATTTTTCTTATCTGGTTGTTTTTTAATGTGATTTCATGGACTTTATGTTTTATATGTTATATGATTCATATTTATTGATATAATTTGTGTTTTAATCATTGATTCATTCAAAGAAGAAAGAAACATGATCTCTAATCAAGATTAATTATACCTTGATGAGATTAAAACCATATAGGTGAGTCAGTGCCTCCCAAAGGAGATAATATCTGGACATGGTACATGTAATTCTTGATTTATGTACTTAGGGATCATCAGTTTTTTTTGTAAAAATTAATATATTGGTTTTATCTAGGATTTTATAGGGTTTTAAATGTGGTTAAGTGTAAGAGGTAAGGATTATGGATGTGGTGTTTGGTTTGTAGTAGTGTTTTGGATGTTACAAGATCCTTGAGAGGTATCTTGAGGTATGTTGTTGTATTTTTTTTAAACATATCCCTATTTCCTTTTGGGTTGGTTTTTAATAATAAAGGGTCAGAATAGTTTTAATGTTACATGATGTAACAACCCAGACATCCTATCCAAATACATTGTGGGAAATATGGTGATTGAGGTGTCTGGGGAATGTCCATTGGACTTTGGTGGAGAAAGGGATGATTTTTTAGGTGTTTTTAAGGGAAAAGGGGTGTTTTAGAGGATGATGGTAGATCCAGACAGTATATCTCAGTGGTATATAATTATGGTTTTAGATCCCAATGATATATCATAATGTTATTAGACCACAATTCCAGATAATTCTGGTGGTAGATCACAATGGGAGATCATTCTTATGGTAGATCCCAATGGTAGTTCATTCGAGCGGTAGATTCCAACAGTATATCATTTTGGAGGTAGATACCAATGATATACCATTCTAGTTGTATATCCCAATAGTATATCATTCTATAGCTATATCAAAATTTTAGATCATTCTGGTTGTAGATCCTAAAGTTAGATCATCCTTGTTATAGATCTTTCTTCAAGTAGATACCAATGGATGATCACCTAGTGGTAGATCTTAATGGTAAATTATCCTTGTAGAAGATCCTTATTGTAGAACATTCTTGTGGTATATCATAGTGTTATATTAGTAGTTGTATATCAGAATTGAGTCCATTTTTCTATAAATTTCCACATTTTTTCATTTTGATGTAAAATCATTTAAACGAGTTAATTAATTTAATAGAATTTTTTTTAATATAGGATAATTATGTGTTCTATTTCTAAAATTTCTTGAGATTTTTTATGGATATAACACATGGATTTAATTATATTTTATAAGGTCGTCCTTTAATGTTCAATTAAATCCATATCAAATCCTACTAGTTTTGGATATGTTTATTCTAAAGAGAAGACCTTCAATTTGTTCCTTTAGGAATACAGTCTATAGAGATTAGAGGTTCCAAATCCTCCTTCTCTTGCAGTCTTATAAGCTTTTCACTAGAGTTGGGTTGAGTTCCCTATAGGTAGTTTCCTCCTATGTTTGAACCCCATATTTTTAGTGCAGACAATTGGTGTAAATTTCATTTCTTCTAAGTAGAGTTCCATCGTTTCTAACCTAGTGCATTATATGGAAAGCATTTTTTATTTTTATGCCTGTAGAATATGGTTACATCCAGATTTAGGAAGATAAATGAATTTTATTCTATTAAATTTAAATGGGAATGGGAATAATATGTATTAACTTATTGATTTGAAGTTATTGATTTAATTATATGAATTGAATGGGCTAAATTTTTTCTGATAATCATGTATGTTGGGGGTCATTACTTGTATAATTATGATTTGAATTGAAGAATGAATGTAGTGCGGTTGTTGAGAAAACATAAAATGTTTTTGGATAATCATGTATACCTAGTTACTGAATTGAATACCCTAGGAACATATGCCGTGTGTGATAACACCCAAAAATAAAGAAGTATAATTGAATAAAATCATTTATGCATAATCAATAAAATGTTTTGTTTGTGATGTGGAATGTGTTTTTTGGAATAAAATTCGATTTTTTTTGTATTGGTTGTGATTATGTGATGCTTGGATAATTGATATGTTGTGATGTATGTGTAGTGGGGTTGTGATGGTGTTTGTGGAGTATTTATTCAATGGATCATTCAAAGTGGAAGTCTACTTGATGGTATGTGGATGTTGGGATATCTTTTATTGTAATATGATGTGTTATGAAATTTTACCAAGTTTTAATGAAATTAAATACAAAATAATAATTTTAAATTGTAATTTCTAATGCATGAATTGATGAAGTGTTTTGTGGTTTAAATGACCAATATTTATACATTAATGAAAGGAGATTTTTTTATGTTTAATTAATTGTTAGTTTGAAATATGCAAATTTTCTAAATGTGGATTTAAAAGTTTAAGGGGAATTGTGACTTTTGATTTTATTTTTTGGGGTTGTGCATTCAAGTTTGGCTACAAATATGGGGGATCCTGTGAGATGGATTATGCCTTGGTTGTGAACCCTTATGATCGTGTATTTATGGAGTGACGCGATTTGAAAATTCATTTTATATTCTTCTAATTTTATATACATGGCCAAAACATTTTTTGAACCTAGTTCTGATAACCAAATGTTTTGGGGGTGTTTTCCCCAAAATTACTATGATTTAGATGGATGGATAGACACCTTATCTTACATGATCTCTCCTCTAGTTGGAGATGACATGCATGAGAAATTATGGATAAAAGTCAAAATATCCATTATTGAGATGTGATATGATTAGATGTGATGGCCTTTTAGTCTTTAGAAAATATGTAATGACATGTCTTGTGGTGTGGTTCATTTATGGTGGGAGGAGGGTACGAGGTTCATGTCTTTTATATTCCTAATACCGAACTACACTAGTTGTGAGATATGATGTAATGTGATGGATTATGTGTCTTTGGGTGAGATGTGATGTGATGTGATTGTCTAGTTGTACATGGGTGGGATGTGATGTGTTATGTTGAGATGTTATATGGAAGGGGAGGAAGTGCTATGATTTTTTTCATTAGGATATGAGAATAGCTAATTATTGGGAATGTGGTGGGGGTACCTTTCATCAATTTTCATCATTCTATGTTATTATACTTGTTTTGTGTTATTTCATTAGAATTCCTTGATGGGGTTAGTTTGGATAGTTGATCTATTTAGGTGTCGTTGGTTCAGATATTTTATCACAGATGCAATATTATGATCCTTTCACAGGTGTATGATAGAATTTTGTTTTACTAATTAGTATATTTATTTTATCACCCTATTTATATAATCTAATTTTATAGTTTAAAAGAGGAATTCATGTACCATTATGTACATCACTAGCTCAGATATTTGGATTGTAGTTATATCATTGTATTAGATTTACTTTTGGGGTTTTTTAATTTTTAAGCTTTTATTTGTATCAGTTTTATTCATACATGTATTTTTGGATGGTTTTTGGATTTATTTTATATTATGTCATTGATTTTCTTTTGGATGATTCATCTTATCTCTTAATAAAATTTTTCTTACAAAGGGTAATTCCATCAATTCATGAGATTTTTAGATACTCGATACTAGTCTCCAACTTGAAGATTTCTAGAGGCGAGGCTCAAGGGGAATTATCTATCTCCTCTCATTGAGTTATCATTGGAGGGAGGGGTCATAATAAAAACTTCTTTCACTAAGTTGAGGTGCCAATTTCTAGCATGTTTTTCCTCAACATTTCCTCTAAAATAACATGACAAGCTATGTTCTCTTACTTATTTTACACAGGAGCAATTCAGGGTTAAAAAAATATGAACCATGCAAAGGAGATGTCTACTTTCAAAAGAAAAACCCAAAAAACCAACTATTAATCTTCCAACAACTCCCAAGAGAATATCAACCTCGTATTCTTCCATCACATGGTTCAAAACATCATTTAAGAAATACCAGATCTTACGTCAACATAACCATATAAATTGAAGGTGTCACAACACACATATCTAAAATGATTTTTGATACATTAGATAAGAAATTTATGACTTGAATAAATCCTATGGAAGAAAAAATGACATTAATATATTATAATTCTTGAAAAAATAGTATTAAGAAAACTAATATATTTAAAGAAAAATTTCTTCAATAAATATAGTTTTAATTTAAAAATTTATTTTCCATTTAAAATACATATATTTTCTGCTTTTAATTTTAATTGTTTTAAATAAAATATCTAATATATAATTTATAATGTAAAAATTTCCATAATGTATATTATTTTTATTTTTCTAAAAATATTGGTTTCTAGGTGAATAGTGAAAAATATTGATTTTGTTAAAACTCTCACTTTAATAAAATATCATAATTCTATAAGGAATTAAATATTTTTGAAATAGTTTTATATTATTGATATATATTTATAAAAAAATAATTCATTTAGAATTACATTTTTAATTTATAAAAACCATGACAATTATCATGGGAACTTAAGTAATATTTTACACTAAAAAAATATTTATTTTCTTATATAAAAAATTATTCTTCATCACATTTAGAATTTATAAAAAATGGATTGTATATTTTAATCAAAATCATCAACATATTTGAAATGAAAATTTCATTATTTTTGTCATAAATGTTTTTTACTATGATTAATTTCAATGGTCATGATAATGGTAAAACTATTATTTTAAATTAATTATTTTATTAATAATATCTAATATTTCTCTAATAAAATAAATAAATTACTCCTTAGAAATTAATTTAACATAAAATGAAAAACTAAAATAAAATATATTTTCATTTATTCAATTATTACTCAATAATAATTAAGATACACAATATTTAATGGCGAGAACGAAATTTTTCTTCAAAACAATTTATATATGTAAAATGTTTTAACATAAAATTTAATTTTATATTATTTATAAATTAATTTATATTAAATGAATACATTATTTTGGTTTATCAAACCAAAAATTTTAATAGGTTTCATTATATATTATTACTAATACAAAAGTTAATTGTGTAAAAACAAGTTACCTTAGTAAAAATAAAAAAAGTTACAAGTTAAAAATAAAAGTGTGAATAAATACAATAATGCTTAAAAATGTGGTGAAATAAATGGTTTAGGATTGATTGACCTAATATATTCCAAAATTTAGTTATTTATAAATTTTGGATTGATTAACCATTGAATAGTGTAATGATATCATAAAAAAATCATAGGGTATTTACAAAAGTGATATTTTATTCACTAATAAGACATGATGGCTTCACGCCTTTTAAAGATACACATACCCTTTGAGATGTTCTTGAACCCTACCCAATTATCCTATTCTAGGATTCTACTAAAAATCATAAATCCCATGTTACTTGAAGTTAACCTTAGTCAATCAATTATAAATAGTATATCAGGACTTCCAAGGACTCAACATATGTATTACTCACTTCTTACCATTTCTTATAAATTTATCTCTTTCAAAAGAACTGTAAATATAGTAACATAATTATCTCAGAATCAATATAATACGTAATTTTTAGTATATTAATATTATAATTATTATTTATTCCTTATCATCAACCATGAATAACAATGGAACATTGATCGTTTGTTGTTCGGAAAGCCACCGCCATAATGAAATATATTTTATTTTTCACCACCAGATATATTTAAAAATTATAAATATGGAATTTAATAATATATATAATATAATATTTAGGAATAGTAACGTCTAAATTATAACCCAAATTCATTTCCTTCAATTCTTTGGGAAATGAAAATGTTTGTCATGGGTTGTGTAGACTATCACCTCATAGGAGTGAGGTTTTTTATTTTTCATCTTGAGATTCATTAAGTAATTAAAACAACATAAAATAGGATTAAGAAATGTAAAAATTATAAATAATATCATTATTTTTATTTTATAATGAAATTATATGAATATAAATAATTTCCTAACCATACTCACCAATCATATTGTTATATATTCACATTTGTTTAGATCTTTCCACCTACTTGAAAAATGAAATAAAACCCTATTATGGGTTATTATTGCAACTTAAATACAAATATAATAATAATATATTAATATAATCAATATTTTCTTATAGTTCTATTAAATTCATATTATGTATTATCATATTAATAAAATATCATATTCGTTTTCAAAATTTACTAAAATAAGTTGATGCTAATTAAATTTTCAAGAAACGTAACTAAAAAATTAATATAATGGTATGTGATATTTATAAGTAAACATAATTTATCTATTCTAGTACCTAAAATAATCAGGTAATAATTAAAATTCAAATAAAAATTAACAACAATGCAGGTTTTAAGAAACTAGTTCAAAAAAATCAAGATAACTCACACCCGATATTGAAAACATATAACAACTTACTAATATCTGTGTAGAGAATAATTATTATTAAATTTATATATGTGGTTATAGCTATGAATATTTTTCTAAAATAGGTGAATAATATAGTTATGATTGTTCTATGGTGAGTTATAATATTTTTTTACTAAGTGAAAATAATAGTAAGGGGATTCCCTGACTGAAATATTTTTTTCTATCATAAACACTCCTCTTTGAATATAATCTTTTGGTATAGATTAATTATACAACTTTATGATGTTCTTTTGTAATTACTAGTTATTTTATGGGGATATAATTCTTCCCACACATATCTTATTCCTTAATGAAAATATTATTACATTAAAATTTAATTTTTTTAAGAATAACCCCATCATATTTTTGGGAGTTTCCCTACACATCCACGTTTTTACTTCATAAAAATAATATAATTTATATAGTGGAAAATCATATTTATTTCAAAACTGATAATCATAATATTCATATATATTCATTTTAAATCAAAAAATATTTTATTTATTTTAGGATGTTGGTTTTAAATAAATAATTTTTAAAATATTTAATAGGATTTTTATTTCTATAATCGTATAATTTTACCTTACACATTATATTTCTCATATATGCTTCGTTATTTTCATTTTTACTTTATTTGGCGATCATGTTTATTGGTATCAATTGATCAAATTTTTTAAAATTAATTTTATTTTTTACCATTTGAAAATGTTATGAAATCCATTTTCTTTGAATGGGTTCTTTACAATAAGATTAATGATTTCTTTATTATGTGGCACAAATATGTATTGATGATGAAGGGTGGGATCAAATATCACCCATAAATATATTATTTAAGGATTTATATCCCATGATATATAAAATCATAGAAATTCCTAGGTTTTGTTAGAATCTAAATTGTGGGTATACTTGTATTTGTCCACATGATGACATACAATGATTTTTTCACAACATAAATAGTGGAAATACATTTAAATATTAATAATTATTTTCTTATGATAATGGTTATTCCAAATTTTTATGATTCATTTCATTTCAAGATATTCTATATTTCCTTATTATGACCCGAATTTGTAATTATTCATTTGACTGTTTTTCTTTATTGGCCCATGATTACTGGATGATGTTTCGACACAATTACATTTTACATTACTGAGCGTCTAAGATCACCCATTTCTAATTTTTCAATTTACCATATTTCTGAATATAAGAAAAGTATAAAAAATTTTGAATATTTTTTAACGCATATAAATAGTGTGAGATGTTGAATAATTTTTATATATTAATAAGTTTCATATATATTGGGAAAAAAATTCCATTAGTTAAAAAATTGATTTTTATTAATTAATGTTTTATGATAATTCCCTAAAACTCTAAACCTAAATTATCAAGGGAATAAATTTTAATGCAATATTTCAATTATTTCATGTAATTGATATTTCATGTCCATGGGGTATCCTTTTTTGTATCGTTTTAGGGTTTATAAAAATATAGTGGTTAAAATATTAGTTAAGGCAGTGACCCATGGCACGATGGTAGTGACCCACGCCATGAGGTAGTGACCCAGGATGAATACTACATTGATTTCGTTGTTTAATTACTAAATTATACAAATAATTTCATAATCCAAGGACTGAAAAGAATATTATATTTGATACAAGCTATATAAACATATTATTTTACAAAAATTATTAACACGTATCCATAACCATTATTCTATAGATCTAATTATAGACATATCATATCATGTAACCATATTTATAACCTAGTCAATTCATATATATGAAGGGTTGAGCTCGCATGGTTTGTAATGGAAACATATTAACTAGTCATAACAATAAGGTCTAAAATATGAAGAACACTATGAGTAAGGGAGAAATATCAAATAATAATATCATGGAATCATAAGTAATATAATAAATCTTGATTAAGAATTAGAGATCATGGTAAAAAAACATAATACTAGAGATAGTTCTTCAAAACATGGGTGTAAACATATATCAAGCGCGAAATCACTAAATAAGAAAGAATAATATCTTTAAAACATGTAATATCATTGAAATTTTGTATTGTTTGAAAATAAGTAACATTTTAGAGAAGTACTAAAACTCACATAATCATCAGAAAATTTTTTTAACGAATATAAGTATGTCCACTAATTAATTTTGTGAAAAAATACAAGTATGTCCACCCATTAGTTTGGTGAAAAAATCCATGTTTTCCGACCATTTTGTTTTGGGAAAAAATCTAACTATATCCATATATCATGATCTCATGAGATATAAAACCATAACCAATGAATTTTAGGTTAATATAGGACCCCTCCCACCATCATTTATAAATATTAGTTCCACTAAAAATCAAATCAAATCATTCATCTTATCATAAATTATTCTTAGGGATAAAATAACAGTGATGGGGTGTGTAGTGGAAGTTTTTGGGATATTTATTTAAAAAAATTTATCATAGGAGTGACAAATATTAATCATCTATTGGGATCCATGATCTAGTAACGTCTGGGGATCTCTTATGAATTATCAATGAAAAAATTTAAAATAGAATAAATACCTCATTTTGATTGAAGTCTTGTTCATCTGCCTCATATAGTGGTCAATTTTCGCTCCACAGAACTGAGGAAAAACCCCTCTATACATTCATTAAGAACCCACATGTACAATGATCATCAAATTATAAGTTCTATAATAGATCATTTATGATTTATTCAATGACGTGATGATCATCTTGATCATGTGCCTTCAATCTGGGAAGGTATTATTGGATCAATCACTTGGATAGAGACTTTAACTTTCTAGGATATGGGAGGAGGGACAAGCTCTCAATTATAAATGATGAATAGTATATATAATGATATTCTATTATTCTTATATAGTGGATGTCCAAAATACCTAGTTAGAGTTCCCCAACCCCCATATACTTAATATCTAATAAATTAGTAATAAATAAATAGTTGTGATTAACTAAATACGACATAAACACTATTTATATTTCATCACCTACATATATTATATAGTTAAATAATTATATGAAAAATTTGATCCATTAAAATGACTCATAATTACAGCTAATATTATGTGAACCTCAAATATTATAATATTTTTCATTCATATAATTTTATTTAATGTTTTTATGTAAACACATGTAAATACATATTATAAATAAATTCAACTTATTTATTCTATACTAAAATAATAATGAATTTATTTCTTTTTCTATAATTGATAAAACATAGAAAACTATTGGACATCGTGGTGATACCCACCATGTCATGTACTCTTATTCACCAGAATAGGGTAAAATCTTGAATATGCTATAATGTGTGACCCTCTAGAAAATTATCTTGATTGTAGTGAATAATAATTCATAGACCAAGAATAGAATTTGGAAACCCTTCTATGGCCTCAAAGAGATGAGGAAACATAATAACAACGAAAACCTTTCCTATGAACTTTCACTATGTAATATAACCTCTTTATCTCATGATATATCATATTATATGATATGAATCTTGTGTCATCATCCATTCTTGATTTATTATATACTGATTTAACTAGACATACTCACCCTCTTCTACCATGGCCATGTATTTAGTGAAGTTTCAACCATCCCGATCAACTGGGATAAAGATATAACCTCCTAAAATCAAAAGCAAAAAATTTTATCTTAGTCATTCAACCAATTCCCTACCACTAATGATGCACCAAACAAAAGAAACCACACCATCATTTCAATATAATGGTTTTTTCCTTTCATTAAATTGATTAAATGGAACATAATGATAAGGATATCAAGTCAGGAGACCAATACACATGTTCATATATAGGAAAAACCAATGACCCCTGAAACATATAGGGATTCTAAAAATTGTTTATTCCCCATGATATCATCTACTAGATATCACCAAGTGAGAACTTAATGAGAAGTACTCTCAATACATATGAACCTCCAGCACCTGATGGACAAAAATCAACTATAAACTCTCAGTAAGACATATATGGACCAAAGTAAAAAACTTTAGATTACTATCATAGTATCTCTAGGTTCTCATTATAGTTGGTGAACTACTATATACCTTCAATATAACATTTAATCTAACGAAAAATCTGTATATATAGTGGAAAAAAAAATTCAACACTATTATAGTAAGATAAAAACATTTATATATCAAAAAATAAACATGTAATGGTAATCAAAGTACATGAAAAATTTGGGTCTAGGGTATCTAATTTCCAAACTCACACTTTCACTGTATTCAATTGCTAACAAGTCTAAACCTGCTAGCTATCACATGAAAATCATTCTTCTTCTTAGATATGAATATAGTTAGGGGGTTTTCCATGTTGTCCTCTATGGAAAATATTATACCTACTACTTTACCTATCTAAGTAAAATACCTCAAGAGAAGAAACTTTTGAATTATTTTATTTTTCCTCAAGTGTTCCCTGGACTCTATAGAGAAAACCATTGATCTAGTATTATCATAATAAAATGGTATAGGGTCTGCACTTCTAGGAATGGCACAATGTTTGAAACAGAGCTATGCATCAAGAATCCCTACTTAGGTACATTTTAATCCTTTACATACTTATATATATTCTAGAATCAGTGTTCCCAGGTTTTTTGAGCTTATCTAGCTCACGAAACCACCATTTAAGCAAAAAATGTAGCCTATATATGAGTTTAGATCCACATGAGCTATCTAGAAACTAGAATAAGTGTATTCTCTCACTACTTGTTCCACATATCCTCTATATACCATGAATATTTCCAATGTAAATATCAAGTAAGTCAAGAGACTTTTATTAAATTCCCAACGTAGATCTCATATGTTAGCATGATATCTTCCAACCATTCTCAAATATAATGAATCATCAAACCTAGTATATATCATGGAATACATGATAGATCCCACTGCTGAGGAATAAGGAATTATACTCATACTATCAATATCCTCTCATGCCTATGGAATCATTTTCATATAGATATTGAAATTATGTGACACTAACAACAAAACCCTTTTGGATTCATCAATATTGAACATTTTATATACCTTGATAATATATATAAATTTACTTAACCAAAGAAATCTATGAGATTTTTCTCAATAGATTTTTGTACCTAGAATTTTGGATTCTTCACCTAAGTCTTTCATATAGTACAATAAAATCGACCTAGTCTTAAATGTCTATAAGAATTATGAATTTTCCCCATAATTAATATGTCCTCAACATATGCACGTGAAAAAAATAGAATCCCAATTAATATTATTATAGATATATAGATATTATTCATTATTTAGAAAACCAAATTCTCTTATGTACACATAAAAATGAATATCCCATGATCATGATGTTGGATTTAACCCATAAATAGATCTCTACAGCTTTCATTGTTTTGTACATTCTTTTAATTAATAATGTTTTTGGATTGAGTCATATATATGACTTCAATAACATACCTTTTTGAAAATTAGTTTTCACATTCAATTTCCAAATCTCATAATCATGGAAGGATGGAATTTCAAGTGATATTATGGTGAATTTAAGAATCTCAACTGGTGAGAAGGTTTCATCATATTCTATACCTTGATGTTTCCTAAAATAATCTACTACTAGTATTTATTTATAGGTATTGACATTACTATACATCTCTAGATTTTTCTCTAATACCAATTTTCACCCAATGGGTTTTAAATTAATAGTAGGGTGTACCAAAATCCAAACGTGATTTTGATACATGGACTCCATCCCAGAATGCATAACATGATTCCATTTAGTATTATCCTTTACTTGTACTAATTATTTGTATGTTATAGATTTATCATCCAAAAGGAAAAATGTTTCACCTAACATGGTGAAATTAAAAACATAATGTTCTAGTTCTCTAAACTCTTAAAATTACATATGATGTACGTGTGTCTCATGAACTTCTTCATCTCCCACTTTCTCTTATAAAGATTTTTCCCTACTAACATGTGTTCACATGTAGAATAAACATCATTAAAGTCAATATTACCCTCACTATTTCCATTAGAAATGGGTTCCCTTTCTAGAAAAATGGAATATATCACCTCAATAACTTTCTAATATGAAGGGTTAAATATGTAATATCCTTTAGTTTCTTTAGGATAACCAATAATGAATCCCCTTGTGATTTGGGATGCTAATTCATCATTAGGTATACTTCTAACAAAATTATTTCAATTTGATACATGTGTGTATGATAGGTTTGGTTTCCTTACATACAAAAACATATATAGAAACCCATTTTCAAATATAATTATTACTCAGTTAAAGGTGTATTTTTTTTCTGCAAGGTGTATCCCCAAAAGGATGATGGAAGATTTTACGAGCACATAATTCATCTGACCATGTCTATAAGGGTTTGATAAATAATTTCACTAACATAATTACAATGTGGTGTATATAGAGGAGTGATATGGGATATTATCCAACACTTCATTAAGTTACTAATGAATGATTGGTGAATATACTATCTAGATTAGTCTTAGATATATAACTTAATCTTCTTACCAAGCTAGCTTTATACTTCATGTTGGTATTCAATAATCATCTAAAAGTAATATGACATATACTGAATTAATTAGATATAACCATACCTACTATATTCATAGATAAATACAATGAAGTACAAAAACTCACCCCATTCCTCTACTAAAAATGGTACACATATGTTAGTACAAATTAATTCCAAAAATTTAGTGGATCTTACCCCTTATTATAAATTAGTGATTTGGTCATTTTTTTCTTGTAAAAAAACATTACATACATCTAGGGTTTTAACTCAGTTGAGTCTAAATACCCTACTTGATGTAATTTCCTTAATAACTTCTCATTTACATGACCACGACTAAAGTACCATAGGTAGGGGTTGTATGATTCATGTTTATTGGTGTTGTTATTATTTCCATTATTATGTTTTTGAGTTCAGGTATATGTAAACCATTATTAAGATGCAACATACCAAGACACATGTAATCCTTATAAAAAATACAACATTTATGTCAAAACTTGAAATAAAATCTCATGGTACCTATAATTGAAACTGTTATTATGTTTCTGGTTACTATGTATAAATAATAACAAGATAGGAATAAATACTAGTTTTCTACCAAAATTATTTAAGTCAACCTATCACCCTCATAAAAACTACCCTATTGTAGGAGGCACCCTCAACTATGGCTGATGAGCACCCCCTACACCTAGTTTGGTTCAAATTTTAGCGATCAGAGGATATATGACTAAATATATATTTGATATATTTTTAGCATATATTGATGAATGTAATGATTTTTTACAAAATATGTTCATAAAAAGTATCCATTATAACTAATGAACATGTATTAATAGAAAAAAAACATTAATCACATTGTTATGCATTTTTCCTATTTATTATTTTATATATTTTTTAGTAAAAACCTCCACACATAAGAAAAATAAACAATTCATAAATAAAATAAAATTAAATAACTAGTATTGAGCCTCTAATTTTGGTTAATGCAATTTAAACTTAACATATCAATCATGACTTAAAGGGGTTTCATACATGAGTCAAGTCCCGACTCATTTCATAGCTCACCCTCACTCGAGTATCTTCATTTCTCATCTTTGGTATAACCTCACCTTTGTGGGTTCCAAACCTAAGAACATCATCATCAATAGTACATTAATACTCACTTGATAAATTAGGGTCTAGGGAAGAACAATGTACATATAGAAATGAATGGACACACATGCCCTTATACATATTGAATTAAAATGATGACACACATGTAAAGAATCTAATTTTAACATTTATTATTTTTGGGATATTTTATAGATTAATTTTTGAGCTAGTTGTGGATACAGTAGAGATTTTGAGGCCCAGTGTACCCTGAATTAATTTGTGAAATATATTAAATATATTAAATGTGAACACGTGATGTTTCATAAAAAAATTGAGTAACTTCTGAATAGATACTTGGATTAGAAATTTGAGGTCCTTGTTGAGTTCATAAAATGATTTTTACCCTAGGTATGATATAACCTTGTAATGAATAAGAAGCATGGGTTGGGAGCAGTTGTGGGTGGATGTTTAAAAAGGAAAATTGAATAAATTTATTTATTTAATTAATTACCCAAACTAATAACATCTCTATGTAAAGTCTATTATGGATTATTATCATGGTCATCCACACAATCCTCCAAATTGAGAAGAACCATTAGAGAGCATTGGAGGAGCATCATTTGGTGAGAGATAATACGATCATGGAAAATCAATATGAGTGCAATTGAGAACAAGGATCATGCTAATTAGAATGTTATAGAACCATTCTTTACCAGAAATTACTCCAAATCAAGATAGGATAGTTGTTTTATTTGTACACTTTCCTCAGTATTTATTTCTACGATGAACTCAAATCAATCAACCCACAGATTTATTCATGGATAGGTCGTATTTCAGATATGTGACATATATGAAGGGATCATTATGAGAATTATTTATTTTTATTTGGATCTTGATTCATCATTATAATGGAAATGGATTGAATCCACCCAAACAAAGATGAGGTATTTTAATCCTTATTTATTTCTTCAATTTCTACCACCTCTCTTCACTCATTCATCAATGATGTTTCATTTTATTTGTGGTTTGACCAAAATATCAAGGAAGAAAACATTGTGAAACCATTTCATGGCACAAAGGTCTGATTTTTAAGATCCAAGATTAGTATGATATGGAGATCATGTGATGATTGTAGTGGAAACAAATGGATTTAGATATGGGATCACCAGTTATAGTTATGTTGTTTTGTTATGGAAAGACCAAATTGTGATGGATTCCAATGCGATTTGTTGGCTATAATTCTAATGAGTAGTGATGAAAAGCATTGGAAGGACCATATCCACTCTTTCAAGTGAGGTCTGTGGATGGATCGACAACAAGATGAGAAGATTAAGATGCATAATCCAAAACCAAGATTCTAAAAAATCTGGTAGAACACTACGTGTAATCTGTTATAACATGGTTTGTTGGACCAATGGTGGAACACTAGGGTTTCCGCAAGGAAGTTAAATATCACATGGAATGTGACCCATGTCACATGGAGTATGACCCTTACTTGGTGCATCAGTGTGTACCGTGGTTGATACATGGGTACGGTTAGTATGGAATCATGTCTTATATATTATATAATGATCCCATAAGTGGGTATTCATGGATTTAGATATTGGAATCCTTCAATTTGTCTTGGAGTGGGATCCTCTATCATCATATTTCCATAGGTGGAGTTATTGATATCTTTGTGGCCAACACTATGTGGGCACCAGTCCTCTACTTAATGGTTTATTCTATATTGTTTTTTTGTATACCCAATGGCCTTGGGTGTCATCCTAAACTATTTATTTTTATCTTCAGACTTCTAGAATATAATTATTATGGTGATACCTGATACAAAATACATCTCAGATTTATTCCATCAGTTCTATCGGAATCATGGAGGATGTTCAGCTAGATGAGTTCTATACAGAACATTTGATGAAGATTTATGTTCTAGAATTACAGATGTGACTTTACATTGAGATAGTGTTTCTTTCTTGAGTATATCAAGATATTCTTGTTATATGTGTTATATAAACAAACATATGATGAGTTTAATGTTATTCTATTTTTTATATTCTTAGTTGTTTTAGGGCGTCCTACTTGGTATTGTTATACTAACCTCTACATTGTCTTTTCCCACATGTGTAATGTCTTATATAGAAGATTAGCCTTTTGATGGAGTCCTAAAGGCGATAGCACTAAGAGGATCTTAGTGATCCAAACTGAACAAGGTGGATTTCAATAGTTTCCTTGAAAGTAGTACCTTATATACATTAATTTTTGAATTATTTTCAAACTCTATGTGGTTGGATCATATTTGGAACTTTTTCATTCAATACTTGTTTTCATACTATGATAGTGGTATTTACATGTATTCATGCATGTTTTATCAGTTTTTTAAAATTTATTCATTTTATGGGATTGGATACATGTGTGTGTACATGTGCCTTATGCTAAGGCCACCCATGTGAGTGATATGACTACTCCATTCTAGTTTCCATCCCTATGCCTATTGGAGGCATGCATGGGGTATTTGCAACCCAAGCACCATTAATATGGTTTGTGAAAGTTTAGTATGAGAGGACTCTATTTTACCTTAGGACCAGAGTCTGTGAGATTGGTTTGGGGAAATAGTGTTAAGTGTTTTGAGTCTGGATTTCAGGATAGGGACTCTAGTGTTGGTAAGGAGGCCAACGTATCCATACACTTGGACTTTGATCACCTTCCATTTAAGTTAGTATAGGTAGACATTATTTAATGGAAAAAATGATACTACATGCATCATATAGGAATGGTTTTTTATTTCCCTGTCCATCTTGAGTCATATCTCTATCTATACTCAATCATTTTGGTATTTCTTTTCTATTTCAGGATTCCTATACAATGTATTCCATCTAGGATGTGGTATTAGGATCACGAATATAATTCCCTCAATGATGAGGAATCAATATAGGGGTATTTTCTGGAGTTGTTACCACTATGTAGGGATCCATATATACCACCACCTGTTGAGTTGTAGATCGTACACGTAGTACTAGAAAATTAGGGAAATAGGATGATAATGCTTCATAAGTTTTATTAATAGTGAGCCATTTGATTTTTAGGAGATCCCAATGCCCAGTAAGATAAAAACAAGATTGATGTGTACAATATGTTGTTTATCTTTTCAGGACACTGACATATCATATAGTGTTCCTTGTAGTGATAATTATCTTTATCTCCATAGGACAATGGTAAAGTTTAGTAACCCAGTCATACAAAGAGGCAACACTATCATGGTATTATTTTGAGTTCTTTTTTAGAGAGGACTAATCTCAAGATTTTTTGAGGGTTTTATGCCTCCAGATGATTCTATAGCTTCATTACGGTATTACAATAATGGTTGAGTATTTTTTGATGTTCACCAATGTTTTGGGGTACTCGATGGATATAGTTTGTTATCAGTTATTTCACATTAGAACCATTGAGTGCGGAATGTGTATATATATATGATCTAGTTTTATACCTATATAAATTCCTAACTATGATGGGGTTATAGAGTATTATTTGGTAGTAGAGAGTTTCCTGGCTTCGCAGATGTGGACTATTGTTGCCGGCAGTGGGGACACATGAGCGAAGACTTCAGCAGTAGAGAGTTGATGTTATTCCCTAGTATTTTGATGTGCAAGGTATTTTAGGATGTGATATCAATAAATAGGGTACGTAGTTTAGGTCTCATAGGATAGGTCTAATCAGCCTAATGAGATGTGGTTTAACACTTGTGACGGTAGGGGTTACCATGCATTAGATTGCATGACCCTCTTACGAATGACATGAAGACCTTGGATGGGCCACCAAGGAATAATAACAGACATGATTAGATAGGTTTTTAGGGTTGTGTATGAGGAAGATAATATGGAAGGGTTTCTGGAGGTGGTAGGTATTTTGACTTGTTACCAACACCACCCATTGGTGGTCCGTACAAGGCTTGAGAAGCTAGAGGATAGGTGCAAGGGTAGCTTCAGCCAATCAATGCTTTTGAACCAAAGGCCCCACAAATGATATTAGGTATGGTATTAGTCTGTTATACCTTATATAAAATACTGATAAACATTGAAGTGATTAATTATTTTATTCCCTCTTATCTTGTTGAAAACTTATAGATTATGGTTGAGATATTGGATCGAACATTGAACATGGAGATTCTTATGGGAGGTGAATCAATAATCACACACCTCTTTCAATAATGTGAGTAGACTCTTAGAGGTGATAGTTTCTATAGGTATATCTTTTCATTAGAAATGAGGCCTTATGATATCATATTATGGGTGGATTGGTAATCTGATGTTCATTCCCATATAGACTATTTTATGAGGATGATGTGTTGTGTCTGCAACAATGGGATGAGGTTCTCCTTTGTGGGTGAAAAGGAATCACAGCCATCCTCAGATGGACTCATTCATAAGAGGTTGTAGTAGATTACTCACTAGTTATCTATCACAACCCTTTGTGTAGTGGATTCTATGAGTTTTCAATTCCCTATAGTGGTGGGGGATTATGAGGATTTTTTTTCTTGAGGAAATTCAAGGATTACCTCCCCATGGGGAGATAGAATTATGCATTGACCTACATTACTAGAAGACCCCAACATATAAACCATCCTATCATATGGATCACATAGATCTTCACAAGATTAGGGTGTAGTTGTATGTCTTGGGGAAGAAGGGATTTGTTTGAACTAGTGTTTAAACATAGGCAGTCCTAGTGTTGTTCTCCAAGAATGTGTATAGAAGCTTGAGGTTATATGTGAACTGCAATAACCTAAACAATTTGATTGTAAAGAAAAATTATCCAAGACTAAGGATCAATGAAAACTTTGATTAGTTGAGAGTGGTGAGATGGTTCTTGAAGATTGACCATAGATCAGGCTATTACCAGTTGCGAGTATGTGATGAAGATATACCAAAGACGACATTCATATGTCGCTACGGTCACTATGCGGTTTTGGTGATTCCCTTTAGCATGAAGAATATCCCATTAGTATTCAAGGGACTCATGAAATATTTATTTCATAATTTCTTACTATATTTTGTTGTAGTCTTCATCGGCGATATCTTAGTGTGTTTGGAGTTTGAGGAAGATAACATGATCCGCTTCAGAATGGTTTTAGACGTATTGTGATACTACCAGCTTTACGAAAATCCTTCAAAGCACCAGTTCTAGATTCAGGAGGTCCACTCTCTGGGATATTTTATCTCATATGATAGTGTAGTTGTGGACCTAGAAATGGTCGAGGTTTTGTTAGTTTGGGAGCCACCCAAGAGTATAATGGAGGTATAAAGCTTCCTTGTATTTGAGGGATACTATTTGAGATTCATACCTGACTTATCCAGGATATCATCTCACATGACCACATTGACCATAATGGTCAGCCTTTCAGGTGTATAGACATGTTTTAGCATGATTTACAGGAGTTGATATTAATATTTATGAGCACTACCATCTTGAAATATCAAGAATTGTGTGTTGAGTATGTAGTATTCTATGATGAATCAAGAGACAAGCATGGTTGAGTTATAATGTAGAGTAATCCAATTATTTTCTATGGTTCACATGATTTGATACCTCATGAGTATAACTACATGACCGAGGATATCGAGTTAGCTGGGGTAGTCTTTTCATAGATGACATGGTGAAAATATCTGATGGGTGAGTGGTTTATCAGTTATTGTGAACATAATTGTCTCAAGTATATTTTCTCTCCTAACTATCTTAACATGAGACATAGGGGATATAAAGAGTTCCTCTTGGATTATGACTTCAAAAGATTCTAAACTCCTAGGAAGGAGAACATGGATGAAGATTCTCTCAGTGGATGATCGTATTCAGGAATGATGGGTGAGGTTTCGGAGTAGTTGGTCTCGTTGAAGTTATCCATTATATAGGGGGATGGATTATATTAACTCAAGTAGATGGTTTTTAACATGTATATTTTATATAGAGTTAGAGAGAATCAATTTAGAGATACCTATTATGATACCCTATGTGCTCAGATATCCACCAGACATGTTCTTGGTGGATTTTTTGAAGGTGGAGTGCATGTCATTATTTGAAAAGGATGCATGATGGTACCAGTTATGTGGAGGGAGGAGGTTCAAATAGATTTTCATAAATATCCATTTATGGTACATCCATGTGACGAAAATATGTATCATGACCTCTGATGGAATTTTTTTTTCCTTAGGATGAAGAAGGTAGTTTTAGAGATTATGTCTCGATGTCATACTTTCCAACGATTGAAGGATAATCACCAGGTTTCAGTGAGTTCACCTCAACCCCTTGTGGTTTCAGAGTGAAACTAGGATGGGTTATCCATGGACTTTATGATAGGCTTACAACATATGTCTAGGGTAAATGATTCCATTCAGATGATCATATAATGACTCACCAAGTCGGCCCACTTCCTGGATATCTAATAGTAGAGTTTAGTAGAGAGTCTAGTACACTTCTATGTGAAGGATACATCCCAATACATGGAGTTCCACTGAAGATCATTTATGTATGCAATGAAAACATCACATCTTAGTTATGGAATGGATTTCATGAGTCTTCTGTGACTCATTTGTGTTTGAGCATGAATTTTTTACCCCCATTCTGATGAAAAATTAAGAAGTATATTTAGGTTTTGGAGGACATTTTGTGGGCTTTCATGTTATAATTTCATTATGGTTGGGAGTATCATATATCATTTGATGAATTTTCATACAACAATATTTATCATTTCACCATCATTATGAAACCATTCAAGGCCTTGTATGGGTGAGACTGCAGGTCACCAATATGATGGACCGACCAAAAAGTGTTATCACTTATGGGCCTTAGTTGGTTCGAGCCACTAATGTAAAGTTGAAAATAATATAGTATAAGATGAGGACTTCACAAAGAAATCAAAAGTCCTATGCAGACGAAATACTAAGGCCATTGGAGTTCATGGAGGGAGTGAATGTGTTCCAATGGTTCTCACCTCTATGTGGATTTTGTAGGTTTGGAAGAGGTGAATGGATATCTCCTAGATTCATTGGTTCATTTCTAATACAACATAGAGTTGGTGAGGTGGTGTAAATCATCGTACTACAACAACAACTAGACTGGGTACACAATTTCATTCATGTGTTCCAGCTGAGGAGGTACATGAATGACATTTTATACAATATCTATTGTGGCAATATGGACGTTGAAGAGGGAGATACCTTATTTTAGTACCTCATAGAGACTACAGATTGAAATGTGAGGATAATTTGTTAGTGATAGATTCCCCTAGTGTTTTTTAGTGGCTACAAAAGAATCTTCAAGAGAGAACATGGGAGCGAGAGACCCAGATGATTGATATGTACCCACATCTTTTTGTGTGGTTGGTTTTGGATTTCTAGGACAGAAATCTCCAAGGTGGGGATAATTTAATGACATTGGTTTTTTCATGTATTATTTTAGAATATTATATAGATTATTTCAAATCTAGTAGCAAATAAAATGTGATATTTCGAGGCCTGGTGTTCCGAATATTAATTTATAAATATATGAAATTTGCACGCATGATGTTTTCCAGAAAAAAAGTGGAATAAATACAAAATAGATGTTCCGATCAAATATTTTTCCTCAATTGAGTTAAAATCTCGGGTTTTACACTAGGTGTGATATAACCTTGGAATGCATCTAAAATTCAAGCTAGAAATTGTCATTGGAAGATGTTTAAATATGTTAATTGAATAAATTATTATTTTTAATTAATTATCCAACTTAATAATATATCTATTTTAATGATGTTATAGATTATTTTTAGGGTTAGTTGCATAACCCTAAAAATTGGGAGGATCTATTTGGAGAGTGTTTGAGGAGGCTCCATTAGTAGGTAATGTATAGATTGTGGGTCATCGATCAGTGTGCAATGGATCTAGAGAATGTCACCAATGACAATGTCACATAATCATTCTTCTCTAGTGATTGATCCAAATTTAGGTAGGTTGATTATTTTAATTGTATTTTTAAGATTTATTATTTCTAGGATTAATTCCAATCAATTAACCAAAAAATTGATTAATGGATCGGTTATATTGTAGTATAGGATGTATCTATTGGGATTATTAGGAGATTTGTTTTTTTTATTGGTATTTTTTATCATTATTATAAGGGAAAAAGATTAAGGCCAACTAAACACGGATGAGGTTCATTCCCATTTGTTTGTTTCCTCTATTTATCTAACCATTCTTCATGAATTCATCTGAAATGTTTTGTATGATAGGTGGTCCGACCATAATGTTGAGAAATCAACGTTTGTGCAATAGTTTCCTCGTGTAATGGTTTTATTTTTCATATTCATACTTCGTATGGTGTTGGAATAATTTGAAGACGGAGACAACATCGGATTGATTTAGAATTTATGTCACCCATTATGGATATATAATGAAATGGTTAAACGATCCAATATGGGTGGATTCCCATGAGATTTGATATCTGTAATTCTAATGAGCGATGACGGAAAGGTTCGGTTGGACCAAATCCCCCTTTAGAGTGAGGTGTATAGCCAGATTGACGGTTCAATGATTGGATGAATATATAAAATCAAGATATCATATTATAGAAAATAATGATAATACGGCATGTAATCATATATTACATAGCCTGTGGGATCCCTATTGTTGTGTTAATGTTTCCATGAAGAATTGAAATATCACACAACATGTGGCCCCTGTCACACAACGAGTGACCTTTTCATGGGGTATTGGTGTGTACCTAGGATTGTAAATAGGTATGAGAATGAACATGGATGGTCATACATGGACATGGCCACGTGAACACGGACAGAACTATGAGTACATGAGCAAGAACATTTTTTGTACTCTGGCACATACATGGGAATATGTACAAGTTGTGATACGTAGGTTGGACCTGATGCTGAATGGAAATACAATGTACAACCGGTAAATGATCTTTACTCCTTGAAGAAAGGCTTGGAGGCCTTATCCACTTCATATTGTACATGTTTCATTATGGATTGTTCTCTTGATCCAATCCCTTAGGGTTTGTATGGAATTAGATCCTACCCATATGATAGTGATCCATTCAGTGGGACGTCTTGGATAGAGTAGTTGAAATCCTTCTTGGAGGCCTAGACTATGTTCCGTTATCATCATTTTTTCCTAGGTGGTGTTCTTGGAAATATTGTGAATAACACTACATGGTCAATGATCCTATAATTAGAAGGTTATTATATATTGATTTGTTGGTATACCCCATGGCCTTGGTTTTCATAATCATCTTTGTATCATTCTATTTTTAATTTTACTTTATACCTATTATGGTGGGACCTGATGAGAAATACATCTCATAGGGATTCCATTAGTACTATATGACTCTTGTAATGTGTTCTCTTGTATGAATGTTATATGTAGCCTTCGAGCTGAATTCTCAGTCCGGAATTAAGGTTGTTACTTTACTTGGAGAAATTTTGTCTTTCTTGAGTATATCTGGATAGTCCTGTTATTTTTTTTGTAAGAATATTCCTATGATGAGATGACTGTTATTCTTATTGTATATGCATAATAATTTTTTGGTGTGATACTATGTATTGTTATACTCACCCATGTATGGTTTGTTCCCACACGTGTCTTACCTTATGTTGATGATTGATATTTTTATGGAGTCCGGGAGGGACCAGGACTAGGTGTAGCATAGTGATCTAGACTGAACAAGGTGTATTCTTACAGTTACATTGATAGCAATCCCCTTTTATACTTTCATGTTGGACTTGTTTTCAGAATCTTTTTAGTGGGCTTATATTTTCCCCTTTTTTTATTAGTACTAGTTGTTGTACTATGATAGTGGGATTTACAATTATAAATACATGTTGTATCAGTTGTTTTATATTTCAACATTGTATGATTTGGGAGATGTGTGCATGTGTATAGGTACCTTTGGATAACTCCTCCAAAGGGAGTGATATGCCTACTTGTTGTTGGTCGCCAGCCCCTAACCAATTGGAGGCAATCTTGGGATAGTCATGACATTAGCTCCATTGGGATGGGTTGTGATAGAACACACAATCATAGTGTTAACTAATTATTACAAGCATCTCTCAAAGTTAAAAAATAAATAATTAATATATATATACACAGTGTTGGTTTGTGCTTAAAATGAGTCAAATTTTAAAATAAAACTCTCATAAAATTAAATTGAAATAAATTTTAAATATAGTCCCCTTAATATATTAAACATATTGTTTATATTAAAATAATTATTTCTCATTCATTCTATGTTTCAATTAATTTTTTTAAATTAAAATAATTAATTAATTATTAATAAAATTAAATTATTATTTTTTAAAATAACATATCATAATTTTTTAATCATTTGGGGGTACTAATGTTTTTTATAAGCCTAGAATCCCTTCTTAGGAACACTGCGAGTCCATGTAGACCCACAAAGAATTGTTTCAAGCTTGGAAGACCCCGTATAGGGTTGTTCTTAATCATCCCGGCCATCCCTAAATTATCCCATGTTGGTTCGGCCCACCCAAGCCCATTGCGATGCTAGTTGGGTCTATTAAGACCTATGGTGGCCTGGGGGGACCTGATCCCACAATATTCGGACTAGACCGAAGTTCTTGTGGTTGTAAAAAACCATTGATAGAAAGGGAGGATAACTTAGGGTGGTGGATCAGGGAGGCCATTGATGGCATGATCTTTTTAGATGGAGGCATGGTGGCCAAAAGAGATGACTGCGGTGGTGGTCCTGGTCGTAGTAGTCTATTTGGATGAATGTGTGGTCGTGGGTGGTGGTTGGGACAACCCATATGCATTATAAAGATGTGGTAGTTAAAAATATGTTTCTATAGACTAGCGGAAAGTTGATTTCATGGTGTCAAAGCTTCAATGAGACAAAGACAACTTGGAAGCAGCAACCTGTTCTAATGGGGATAATGGTTACACAAATCATCTTCCTCAGGAATAATCCTCCTTTTAAAAAATTATTATTATAGTATTTTAATAATCTAAATTTTTATTTTATGTGTTATTTAACAAATATTATTTCAACACCAATTTTCTCCAATTTCCAACAACCCATGTATCAAGTTATTTATGAAATAATATTTTATTTGACAACAATCCTTTGAAAATGAAAGTGAAATGACGAAAGAGATTTTTCATAAAAAATACTTTCTTAATATAATATTTAAAATCCCTGATTATTTACTCATATTCCAAAAATCAATTTTTCTCAAAATAAAGGGAAAATTTATCAAAAATATTCATTGAAAACAAATTACAATAAATATAACATGAAATTAAAAAAATCATATGTCAAAATCTTATGTAGAAATAAATAATATATGATCATTGAATTGAAAATCATTATAAAAATAGAAAATTTCATTGTTAAATAATATATATCGTCAAATAGATATAACAACCATTGTTCTACAATAAATGGGAATAAAAGGGTCATTATTTAAAAATAATATTGAGTTTCCACTAGGGAAAATAGAATATTGGTGGGATGTAAAAACATGTATATGGAGGTAAAATGCATTAAAATAGATGAGAATTATCCTTTACAAAATTTTATTTCCACAAAACAATAGATCCATCAAGGAAGAAAGATTTGGTTTGAAACATGATGTTCCCAAATAATAAGGTAGAAAAGTGACATAACATTATCTTAGGTTATATATGATCATACATAATGAGTTGTTAGGCAATGTGAAGTTATTATGACCCATGGGAAGTATTTGAGTAATGTACCATTACTTATGCATAGTTGAATTTAATATAACCCCATGTAACAAAGATAAATATATTAATATCCTATTATTTAAATTTAATCATTTATATAAACTACTATAAATTTCCTTTTTTAATATTAAATAGATTTATATCAGAGAATTATCATATATTTTAAAAATCATGTGTTATATATCTTGATCGTTTTGAGCTAGTTTTGTGATGGCGATGTTTCTATTTATTATTCTCTGAAATATAATCATTCCTTGATCATAATAAATACATTAATATGTGTTTTAATATTCTTTTGAAATTTATAATTTCATTTATTATGTGTTTTGGTAATGTTTTGAGATGAAGAAAATGAAGATGAGCTCGTTTTGGTCGGTTTAATGAATAAAATGTGGTTTATTAATAACATAATTGTATACTAATATTATGACATTAAAATATTTTTTAAATCTTGAATAAATTATTATTACATTTGGTTACCATAATATAATAAAAATTATAATGTTATTATCTAAATAAATATTTTATTACATAAAATTTTTGTTAATCTTATAGAACAATATTACATCATTATTACATGATCAAAATTAAAATTCTCACAAAACCATATTTTTCAAATAAAAATCAAATTAAAAAAAGTAAAATATTCATAAAATTTATATTTTGATTTGAGGAATTAAAAAATGAATTTTAGATTATAAATTTTAAATTATATAATTTAAAAAATTATAATAAAATAGATTTTATTGAAAATGATCTTTCACAATATTAAGTCATGTTAATTATTTATCATTGAAATATGAAATAATTTTCATTTATATTTTTCATTATATCTCAATTAATAATTTTTCTGTTAATATGTTCTATTTTTCTTATTATTATGTGTAGCGTGAAATGTATTTTATCAAGAAAACATCATTTTTACAAAGTCTAGAATGTCTTACTGTTATTAAGAAGTACCAATGAAAATTTCTCAAAGGAACTGAGAGATCGTTTATGTGTGGAAAAAGAGCGAATAAAAAAATAATCACTATGGAAAAATGATTATCTCTATGGTAATGGTGAAAATACCATTAATTCATCTGGAGGTACCATTAAGATATCAATGTCTTGAATATTGGAAACTTGGACATTATCCAAGTCAATGTCATAATCCATGGGCTAACAATGATGATTGGAACCAATAATATCAATGAAAAGGGATATTAAATTAATCAAAAAAATATTTTTATTTCAAAAATTATACTTAGTGAGGAAAACTAATCAACCACACATGTACTCATATATTGTATAATAAACTCTTATATACCTAGTATGTATTATAAGAACATCAAATTCTAACCCAAAGGAATAGATGTATAATTATTAATTAAAGGTTTCAGTGATATTATTATTATACCCAAAGTACATAACTCCTCTCTAATATATGTTTATAGAAATCTAATTCCTATAAAATCATATTACCATTCCACAAGAAAAACATTATGTAATATCAGGCATGGATTGGTTCCATTAGAATATACGTCTTTATAATTGTCAATGTAGAAAATATAGCTTCTAAAAATTTCCCAATGATCACTTATTAATACAAGGATTACTATAAACTCCATAGGATAAAATTACCCACATTATATTAGGATATTTAGAACAAATGGTAAAATGAAAAAACATAATGTTAGATATCTTCAAATTATTTGGGAAAATATGAGCTCACTGGTCATACCATTGATAGTGAGGATACAATAAAATTTGAAATTAAATATAGAGAAATTTATTTCTTATAGACACCCTTAACTATTTTATTATTTATGAGTAATTAAAATTTTTAAGACATAATTTATTTTATTATGGAACATAACAACTTTAAAATTCTCTATTTATTTTCCTTACATAAATATTATATTAATATCATATTCAATACAAAACATAGAAATGATCCACGATTCATTAGATAATAAAATTATAACAATAATACAATCTATAGTTATTTAAAAATATACTAATCAACTAATGTTTTTTAGAAAATAGTATTAAGAACACTTTGTGTTTTACAACGGCATTTTTTCAATAAATACTATGTTTCATTACATATTTTATATTTATTTTAAAAAACAATTTTCTAATGTTTAGAATATTAATTTAGTAAAATGAACATAATTATTGAATTTACAATTTCAAAATTATCTTTTTAATAGTTTATGGAAAATTTTTGAAAACATTAATTTTAAGATGAATAGTGAAAAAAACCAATTCTGCTAAAACATCATCTTTTAATACATTATCATAACACAATAATGAATTAAATTTTTTGAAAGAATTTATTTTATTAAAAAAATAAATATATATGTAAATAAAATAAATCATTCATAAATACAATATTTTATTTTGAAACCCAATGTTTATCATTTTGGAAACAAATTTAGTATTTAACACTAAAAACTGATTTATTTAATTATATTAAAAAAAGTTTTCATCACTTATAGTAATTTGAAAAAGGATTTCATATTTCATAACGATTTTATATGATTATTTTAGTGACCTAAATTATACATACAAAGATATTACTTCTTAAAAATGAATATTTATTACAAAACATCATGATCTAGAATAGTTTCATAATGGTTTATTGTCTTTGTAGACTAGATATATAATCCACTATTTTATGAAATATATTCAACAATCCCCAAATATAATTCATTTTAGGTTTTCCAAACTTCAAAAAGTATCTTCTTAAACTAGGTAAGGGAAAAAATAAGAATGGATGATGTCATATACACTGTAAGGGAATACATTAGAGATATCAGTTAATCATCATACATGGGAATAAGATAAAAATAAGGTTGTGGGATCATGAAAATAAATTACAATGTTCATAACAAATATATAATACATAAAAAACCTAATTAATTTCATATATCTTTATCACAATAATAGAAAATATTAATAAGAGTGATGAACCATCAATAAATAGTTATTATCCATGAGAGCATAACATAGTCAGAGGATTATGGTAAAAATATGTGTTTATAACATTATTAACATGTATAAATAGAAAAATGTTTACTTAAAAAGTAATTTAAATGAAATCAGTCCCTTGCATAAACTTATGTACATGAAACCAGGTCTACACATAATCTTTTAGACATGAAAACCAGATCCATAAATAAAATTGTGAGCTTCAAATTAGGTTCTTTCTTAATTTATTTATCTGATGAGTTGTCCATGTTTACCAAATCTATTGGTGGATATATAATTATAGGCCCAACCATCACATAATCATAATCCATTCATATGTGTGCCAAAAATAATAAATCATTCCCCATTGATCATAAACTATGAAATGTAAATGGGTTTCATAATCATCTCATAATTATAAACCATCAAGAGAAATAATAAAGACAATATCCTTGGATCATAACCGTAGTATATAATAAGTAGCATCAATTTATGTCATCTTAGATGAAAGTTCCCTTACAAGATCACCTGAAATATTTCTTGAGGAAAGTAACAATGTCATTTTGAAGTCCCTTTATTAAAACATATGAATTTTCACATTATTATTGAAAGACATTTATTTTAAATAAACATTAGAAACATGTGATGTATTATTAAAATCATTGACTATTTATGATGGTGGTGAATTCTATTCAATCCATCTATACTAAAATAAATATTCTTTTCAAATTTTTTGTAAAAATTAATACTTTTTCATTTGAAAAATGATAAGAATATTCCATTGATTAAAAAACTAAAATTGGGTAACAGTGAATTAAATAATTCATAGGATAATAGTAATAAATTCTAAAAAAATTTAAAAAAAACATGTACCTGGATAGAAAAGGATTTTTGACCAAAGATATATAAAAAGTCTATTTTCCTTAAAATAATTTCTTTATGTCTTTTTCATCCATACAGAGAAAAAAATTAAAGGAAGACATGTTATAAAAATAAATAAAAATAGGATAATATAATATATATGTTAATTAATGAAATGTATATTATGAAATTTCACTATCATAAAAAATCTCAATAAAAAATGATATTATAACATAAAACCCTTACTGCTTGGTAACTCTTGTATAAAAAATAAAAGATAAAAAATTTGATGGATTTTTAAATCCAAATAATTTTCATTAAAGTACCATTAAATAAATTTATTGGTGGTACATATACCACACAATGGAAACTAATTATGAATACAACATATTCCTCGCAGAGATAAATGTGAGACAAGAAACCCTTATCTCGTGTCTTTCATTGCTCTGTACATTATAAAAACTCATGAATAATATATAAAAATTTATAATAAACATATTATGCAATGTCAATAATATTTATATTATAATATATTATTTAATTATAACGTCCTATCAATCATTTGTGGACAATTATTTATTTAAATCATAGTTCCATGTGAAAACTGCTTCATTTTTCAAGCATGCTTCAATATGGTGGTCCTAGTCCTTGCACTTTGATCATAGTTACATAATATAAATAATTTTATTAATGATATAAACATAATATAATGTATTTATATATATAGTTTCATTTATAAAATTTTGACATGAAAAAATGAGTTACAATATTCTTGGAGATAGTAGGTTGTACATACACTTGAACGATGTTTTCACTTTTCAATGGATGGAAAAAAAAAGAATGTTAAATAATAATTACCCATTATAGAATTATTATAATATCAAAAATAAAATATATACTTAGTAAATCCACAACTATAAAAATAATTTTAAATTGGTGATGAATAATTAATTACACCACAACGTGGTGACTGTAAATTGTACATATTCATGAGAAATGTTTCTATTTTCTATTGGACAAAAAGAATGTGGGTAATGGTTGTTCCATCATCATAATAAAAATTATGTATATTTAATATAATGAATTAATTATTTTTTAATGGATAAAATATATTTATAGGGGGTATAAGAATAAATATAAATTAAAAACACTTTGTTTGGAATAAGACCTCCTCATTTAGAAACATATTTTGTCTCATACCTTAAACCGTGAGATAACGGTCTTTTAGAAAGACCAGAAGCTCTGTTGAAGGACCTTGGAACAACCTGAGAGGGGAGGGGTGAATCAAGGTGTAAAATTTTTCTTCTTCAAATTGTGGATCTTGTTCCCACATTGGTAGGAACCTATAAAATCTATCAGACAAAACAAAGCAGGGAGATGGCACAACACTTTTACTTGGTTCACCGCAAAGGGCTATGTCCAAAAAGCAAACACCGAAAGTGTGTCGTTCATACCCAAATCCACTAATTTTCACTAGTTTTGGAGTACAAGAGTTCGGTCAGAGTCACTTTGTTCAAGGAAAACATGCATTACAAAAGTTTAGGGATGACTCGCCACTTCCCTCATAACACTTCCATAAACTCTTTCTAGCTCACCGCTGTGACAGAAGTCTAACTCAGTTTATCGACATGAAGGTCACTCCAACAGATTGGAATTGGATTCTTTGTCTCTATAAATCATGAGACACTAATTTCATCAAGAACATGAGTAGATGCTCACTGAAATCCCTGACCACTCTGCACTGATAATAAAAAAACCCTTTGTAGTGCGCCTTCTCAATGCTCAACCCTTTGCGAAGCTCACTGCCACGTAGTACACAACCATTCACAAATATCCTTGCCTTAAAGAGCATCCAACCTCTTGAGGCTCACTGAGCCAATACAGAACCACCTATATTTGCAAACCTCATAATCCTTAAGAGAAAAAATCTTATTCGGGACTTTGGAAGTCTCTTCATGAATCACAAGCTCCCTTATAACAACCTTCTTCACGGAGCACCCCTTGCTTCACGAAGTCACAATTGACATGGATTTTCTCTCGGAAAAATCATCCAGAATAAAGAGGGGTTGCCTGTTATTTATAGGCGTGGTTGATTGCGGTGTTTCACTTCTTCCGGTGTGAAATCCAGATCAGCGAAAATATCTTCACGGTGCTCCCTTCATCTCACAAAGATCCGTTAAAATTTCTAGTTCATAGAGCTCGTCGTAACCATATATCTCTCTGTCAAAATGCTTCACATCACCTCATAGCATATCCACAATGATCATTCCTTTCACTGTTCATGATGCTCGTCATAATTGAAAAGAAACACCATCTCAAATTTTGATTCTTCATTTCTTTAAAAATCTCATGTCAGTCTTCACAAAATCCATGCCTTTTCCATAAAAATAAAATATTTATTCTAAAAGAATACCTTTCGTGAAGCTCAAAGATCAAGCTTTTTTATTCGCAGAGCACACCGTCTCAAATCTTCCAGTCTCTGTGAAATCCCCTTCATGAATCCTATCTTCATGAAACTCCCATATTTTCTATACTTTCATAAGGCCTTAAAAAAGAACCACTTTTCGTAATGCACTCAATTCTCAAAATTTTGGACCCCAAAAATATGGAAAACACTGGAAAATGAGGTCACCTTCAAATATGCTTACAGCTTGACCTGTACGATCACTTTCCTTGCAATATCCCTGATCATCCATAAGAGGATTGACCACAAACACATACCATACTCCTTTTCTCGCAAAGAATAACCTTGGTTCCAAAATCTATGACATGTGTAATGAATATATATTTTTATTACAGTATATATTTCCATGTATATAAGGATAATTAATTATTGAAAAGAGAGGGTAGGTGGTATCCTATTATTTGGGGCGGAAATAACACACATAGAATTAATTAAATGATTAAATAATATATACATATGTACACATTTATATCATAATAATTTAAATTGGCACCAAAGCACTCCAAACTCAAATATAATATGTTATAAGTTGGAAATAAGATCAAAAAATCCAATTCATAAAAAAATTGCATACATTTTATGCATTATCGTATAATTATTCTAGTTTAAATATGTTTTAACCTTAACCGTTAAAACATAACTTTTTTCATGGTGACATAATTATTTAACCAAAAATAAAATGGTACTTATAATTTTTTTTATTGAAATTCTGATTTTGTAATAAATTTTATCCATTTTAATTTCTATAGTTTGTGTAAATTTATTTTTATATAAGAACACAAAATGATTGAAAATTTTTTTTTAAGAAAACACCCTATTTAAGTATAAAAATAAAATTACCATTAAATAATGTAATGAATGGATTTCCAAAAATTTTTGGTTAAATTATAAATAAATTATTTATTTTAAATTTTTTAGAAATCCAAAACATAATGGAATCTTCCAATGATTCTTTTAAATGTAGTGACTCAAAAATACTTTTTAATTTAAATAAAATACAACTTATATTCATAAAAGTCAAGATAGGGTTCCTAAATTTAAAATAATTATTTAAAATATGTTATTAAAATCTTAAATAGTTCCTCTTGTTGAGAGTATTTTACCCAAAATAATAATTTATTGTGTTTGGGTTATTTTATATTTTTACCCCATAGTTTAAACCTAGTTTTACCTCTTTTACTGAGGTTACGATTCTTTACCATAATCATTAATAACAGAAAAAAAATTATATTATCCTTATTAAATTATATTAATTATTATAATTCCAAATAAAAATCCTTTTTTCAAATTCAATTCACAAAATTATTTGAATATAAATTCAATTTAAACCCGTAAAGCGTGATATAAATATGTTAATCAAGAAAATCCATTTTTTGAGACAAATGATTATCTTGCATTAACTCTATGACAAGTAATAATATTTATATTAATTTCAATATATATATATTGGTATATAACAAGTAAAGTTATTTAAAATAATTACTTATCTGAGGTTATTTTAAATAATTAAAATGAAAATAATATGTAATTAAAAGTGTTTAATGAAAAATAATTTTTAAGAATAAAAGTAATCTTTATGAAAAAATATAATATAATGTTGATTCTTTTTGAATTATTTAGAATATTTTTATTAAAATTTATCTTATGTTAAATTAAAATGAAATACAAAACATAATTTAACTTTTAAATTACTTGATTTTAAGAAAATAAATTATATTTTTTTAAAAGATGCGTATTTTTTCTCTATTCACTAGAAAATATATATTTTCAAAAAGTTAACAATGTTTTATACTATAATAATATTGACATTATGAATCCAAAAATTTATATTTTTTTATCAAATAAAATTTATAATAAATTTATATATTAAATATAAGTTTTGATAAATAATCAAGAAAAACTTGTTTTTGAAGCATGAAATTATTTTATTGATAATTTAATACATATTTATTTTGAATTAATAAATATATCAAAATTATATAAAACATTTATATTTATGTATATTATAATTTATTTATTCATATCAATACAACCTATTTTAACAGCTAGGTTATAATAGTCACAATAAAATAATAATATTTTAATAATATATTGTTGTTCATTTAGACTTGATATTTTGTGTAGCATAAGCTTTCAAAGAATTAAAATTTATTTACAGATTAATTTAATTTAAAATCATGGGTTATTATGATTATTTTATAATTTAAACATAATTTTATAACATAAAATTAGGATTAATAAGATTAATTTAAATATAAATGTTAATGGTAATACAATTATTTTCATAGAATTTTTATTTATCTATATCGTGTAATTTTTAAATAATAATATAAATTTTTTTCACCTCAAAAATATATTAAATATAATATTTAATCCAATATTTAATTATTTTATCACTCTTTTAGTTAGTATTCAATACTATATAATATTAGAAACACTTAATGGTAATAACAACATTTTTCTAAAAAAATATTTTTCTATATATAAAATGTTTCAATATAAAATAAAATTAATATTATTTAGAAATTGAATTAGATTAAATTATAACTTAATTTAGGTTCAAAACGACCTAATTTTTAAAAGATTATTTATTTTATATGTTTAGTAAAACATAAGACACTTTCATAAAAACTATTTACCCCGTTAAAAACAAAAAAAGGTTAACGTAAAAATACATGAGTAAATGACTTCAAAAATTTATAAAAGGAAATAATTTTATAATAGTTTATCTACAATATATAACACGAAAGTCAATTATTTATAAATTTTAGTTTTATTAAACCATTAATAATGTAATAATATTAATTAAAAGTAATGGGTATTCACAAAAGTGTCATTTTATTCACTTATGAAATACGATCACATCCAGCTATTAAAACTTACACACATAAGTTGAAATTTCCATAAAAACTCTAAAAATGTTCATATCATATATGTAACTTTAATTTAATATTTCCCATGGTCACTAAATGTTAGGATAGGTCCTTTAATTTTATGGATAATATCAAGATGAATTTCAAGGTCTCGACATAAGTATTACACACTTCTTATATTTTTTTTTGAATATTTCTCTTCAAAACCTACACCAACCATAGTAATATAATGTTATCATTATCATTATTATTATAATATTTTATTATATTAATCTAAAACTCTTATTTATTCTTTCCCATCTAATTAGAAAATAAATAAAAACATCAATCAAACATGGTGCAGACTACCATTTCGACAAAGCGACATCTTCTATTTTTCACAACCACCTATCTTCACTAGTTATAAGGATGTAATTGAAGAATAAATGTGAAATATATAATATAATAAATAATTTAAAAATATAAATTATTATATGCCTTTATTCCCTCTCCTTCATTGGGAAATGAAATTGGTAACCATGATTTGTAAGGATTACTATCTCAGCAAGTTATCATTTTTCATTTTTTCATTTATTTTCATTCATTATCCTAGAAACTAATTTATGATACAAAAACTTTTAAGAAATATAAATAATATAATTATTAATATTTTATAATTATTTTATGTCAAAAATAAAAACATTACCATACTTACCCATAAAATTATGGTGTCTTCATGTTTTGGTGGGTCTGACCACCTTTTTGAAGAATTCTATAAAAATTTATCGTTATTGAATATAAGAATATAAATAATAATATAATTATATGTTAATAATAAAATAATGTGTTTTTATAGTTATTGATATGTTATATTAATTATTTGACTTATTTTTATAAAAAACATCTTTCATCACTAATATTAGTTAAATAAGCTAACAATGATTCAATTTTCACATAGTATAACTAAAACAATATAGAATGGGATAAGAGATTTATAAATAAATATAAGTTATCTATTATAGTACCTTAAATTTTATATTAATTATATGTTGTTTTGTAATAAAAATTTTCAACAACTCTTTTACCAAACAAGTTCAAAATCATCTAGATAACTCACTCCCAATATTGAAAAAATATAATATGTAGGTGATATAAATGTAGAGAATAATTTTAAATGATTTAAACAAAATGTTTAAGTAATTTAAATTGTTTATAAAATATTAGATTAATATATTAATGTTTTTTATATGAGGTTGTTTTTCTTTCATCTAGGTAAGAATAATGATAAGGGGTTTTTATTACTAAAATATTTTACATGGGTTATAATCTTTAAACATTGACTATAATCCTTAAATATAGATTCATTATACATTATATCAATGATATATTTTATTTAAACCTTTTTTCCATGTTAAATCATGTTTCACACCCATGTATTCTTCATTTATTATTCTATTGTTTCATGATAACATAATTTTTTTACAATAATTCATGTATAAGTTTATATGTTTTCATATAAATTCATGTTTTTCCGTCCCTCAAATTATTCTCTATCGCTAATGTAAAATCAAATTTTTTTATCTATAATGACCCATATATTCCAATATATTTATTTTTTAAAAGGTGTTTCTTATTCATTTAATTATTTTCATTTTCAATAAATTTGTTTTAAAATATTTAAAAGCTTTTTTTCTTCCATGGTATTATTTTCTTATATTCACCTTTAAATTTTTGACATATGCATTAATTCATTTCAAGGTCACATTATTGGTATTTTTTAAAAATTATTGTTATAATATGTTTTCTTTTCATAGTTATAAAGGAGGTTTTGGAAAGTAACTCAATACATATATTATTTCACATTATTATTTTCAAATGGCCTCTAATGGAGTAATATTTCTTATATAACCCTTTATGTTCCCTTTTAAAATATTTATTTCTTATGTTAATGATTTTGGTATAAATTATTTTGGTGTTTAAAAATACATTATATGTGATACCATTTGTAAAAGTTATCAAACTCATTTTATTCACATGGATAATTTATGATTAGTTGAATGATTTGTCGTTTTAGTGGAAAACATATATATGGATTACAATAGGTGTGTCTATATATCACTATACAAAGATTAGTTTAAGGACTTAGATATCCTCAAATAGAAAATTGGGGACATTCTGGTGGTTTTTTATAATCGAAATGGTGGTCGTACTTGGATCCGTTCATAATTTAAAGGGTGCACCAACATATATTTGTTCAAAACATAACTGGAAGAAATATATGGATTTTTTCACAATATTTTCATATAATTTTGTTTTTACCACATTTATATGATGCAGTTCAATTCAGGATATGATATATCTCCTTGGTATACCACTAATTTATGCCTATTCATATGACTATGTTATGTTCTCTTAGATCATGTTTATTGACTGATGATTCCATATTATTTTAATTCATGTAATAATTCTACGCAATGAATTATCCCATGATTTATTATCTATTATTATATAGATATAACATTATTATTAATTTTTCATAGACCCACATTATTATCTTATGAACACCAAAAAACATTGATTGTTATCATTGATATTTTCTTTTATAGGGTATCTAAGATTACTCCTTTCTTATGTTTCTATTTCTCATGTTTATGATGATAAGAAATTTATGAATTTTATCTAAGATTTTATTATCTAGAGAAGTAGTGGAAGATAATGAAGATTTTATATAGATTAAGAAGTTTATTAAAAATTAGGGAAAATATTCATTAATTACAAATTACATGAATTTTGTTAGAAATTGTTTTTCATAATTATACAATACTATAACCCTGATAGGTCATTGGAATGTATTATGATGAAATATTTTCTAAAATTCAGGTAATTGAGATGTTCATGTATATCGGAAGCCAAAAGTACAATGAAAAACAAAACCTATAATGACCTAGTATCTCATCAATGGAATTTACTTTCTTATATTTATGTTATCTAATATAAATAATATTCATAACTTATAAGAAATTATTATCATAAATTAATAGTGAAATAAGTTGTACTTATTAATAAAAAGAAACCTATACTGATGGAATAGTAATCCTACTATTAGAATAATAATATGACAATTTTGAATAGTAATATGGCCAATAGAATAGTAACATCACCTATTAAAGTATAATTATAATTCATTCATCTTATAAATTAAAATATGATATAATTATATAATTATATATGTAAATAAATGTTTTGAGAATGATAAATTAAGTGATCATATTTTGTGAAACGTCGATTTTTTTAAACTTTATAATTAATATAATGCATTTAAAGAAAATTTATTTTCATAAATAAACTCATAAATTAATATGTTTTTTCGTATTGTTATAATATAATTTTATAATAACTTATTTAATTTTTCAACGTGTCATAATATCAGTTATAATATTAAAATCATTATTTTTCAAATAAATGGTGATTTTAATTAAAAATTAAATTTCTCATATGTTGAAAATTATTTTCCAAAAATGCATTCTATTTATTTAATCAACATTTTGAAAAAGTGTTAGAGTTAATTTTTGGTATATCACTAAAATAGCTAATTTTTTAAAATAGTGAAATATAGTAATTTACAGAATTTAACAAATACATGAATTATTGAAACCAGGCTGATGTATGGATGAGTTAATAACCAATTGGATCAAACTCTACTATAAAATTTACTATATTGAGTCATAGGAATCCACACTATTGATAGTCTTGAACCAATATAAAAAAATTAATAAAATAATAAAAAACAACCCTCTCTTCACAATATAAATACCAGCCCTAAAAAGATATTCATCTCACTCCTTCTAAGAATTGGAAAATAATTATATTCTGAAAAATTACTCTCCGAAAACTCTTTCCCACATCATGGTCTTTTTTGATCTCACCAAAAGGCCAAAACCAAGTGCCTTAAGGTGGCTCCCAATGAGATGAAATTAAAGAGGTAAAATCCTCCTTCTTCATCTTGTAATTTCTATTAATTTCATATCATCCCCTCACCTCCTGTAATGACCCAAACATTTATGAATAAAATTAAATTCATTTTAATATCTTAGGGATATAGAAAAAACTTGATTTTTTTATTTTTTTTGGTTTAAATTGTGGTTAAGTGTCATTGCCATTGATAATATAGGTGTTAAAAAATGATCACACAACTAATATAAATATATCATTTAAAAAACACTTTCAACACATACAATGGGGAGTATGGCCTCATCCAGTAGACTCGAGCTATATTAAGCTAATTTTTTGAGATTTGGAAGGAAGTAGAGTCACTGGGATTCTCTCTTGACCAAGACCAAGACATGATTCAACATGTTAGGATTAAACAATATTTCCTCTGGGAGAAGTTCGATATAATAGGGATTACCACCCATATGATGTTATTTGAGCCACCCCAAGAGTCTGTCATCATACCACTCCTTACTCGTAAGTCTTATTCAGGTGTTATAAGGGGTTATGTAATAAGGTATTAATTACTTATTATGTAATCACTTTTTATAAACAAAAGTATTATTACCTCAATTTTTTAGGATAATGGACTTTCTTAAAATAATGATAAATTTGATAAATAGAGTTTTCGGGTAAAAATTTTAATTTTTATAAATATATAAATTATTATATTAAACTATTTTTTTATAATATTATAAAAACAAATATTATAAATGATGATTATATCAATTTGTTATCTTTAAATGATCTGGTACTTAGTTTTATAAGAGTTATATTTTTTATATGTTAAAACTAAAAGTGCATTTTTAAAGAATTAATTTTACAGACTTAATGAATTTTTGAAAAAATTAATATTTTAATAAAATATTATTATCAAATTACTTTTATAAATAATAAATTAGTATATAATTTTTATGAAGTCAAATGTAATTTTTATTAAGGTTTCAAAACAGTGTTGGTCAAAACCCATGAATTTTCAATAAACGTTGATTTACATTTTAAAAGTAAAAATTCACATATTAATGAAATTATTTAGATAAAATGATAGTATTTTTGGAATAAAGATTTTGAAATTATCTGTCGGTGAATTTTTCATAATAATCTTTGATAGTCAAATTTTTGGGTAAAAATTAAATATGGTATAAATAAAATATATGCTATTTGACATCATAATGACCCAAAAATGATGTAATAAATAATATAATGGGTATTCTCAACCCAATATATGTTTTACCATTAAAATAATGTGATTATATATTTTTTTACTTATTTTATAAAGCCTTATTAAATCCTACCAAATGTATAATATATTTTATGATTCTAAATTCATTAATTTAATAATGTGACTCCCCTCCACATAATCAAGTATAATATATTAATATGTTTGGTCATTGGACTTCGAAAATAATTTTTTCACTCCTATTTGGAAACACCAATGAGAAAACCCATGATAAGGTTTGTGGTTTGGAGTATTTAATTATATACGTTGCAAAATATATGTTTGTGAAATATTAAATAATTCCCCTCTCATTTCCTATACAATCCCACTGAATCCCCCTCTTAAATTCACTCAAAATCCATAGAGAACATTACTAATCTATCCTACCCTCTATTTAATCCCCCAATTCATCCCAATATCCCAATAATCCTCTCTCAAGACTCTTCGATTATTTTGGGATCGTACATTCAAGTAAGGGATTCATTCCTTTCTCATTTTTTCCAAATATCTTTTTGTTGTTATAGGCTATTATTTTAAATTAAACATTTTTGGGTAATATTTTTCAACTCCCCCATACTTCCATACATATGTTTTAAGGATGATATACCCATTTCTATTTCATTAATTCCTTCTGTGTGCCCCAGTTACCATGCCAAACATCTATAAGGGTTTTCGCTCTTTTTATTTCCACTCCAGCTTTTATTATATATTATGCACTTAAATTCCATTTCATATGATGTGATATTATGTTCCATGATTAACTTAATGTCTATTTCATTTATAAATTATGGTAGAACCTTTTATCTCTCATCAACCCAATTTTTTAATCACTATATAACGTCGTTATGCTGCTGAAATTGCACGACAACTTTGCAAGCTAAAATCACCGTGTTGTTAATACCATACCCATTTCTCTATTAAGGGTATTCACCTTTATGAACATATACATATTTAGTGGTACCTACATGTATTTATTACACATTCTTTTATCATAAAAAGTTATGATGTTGAATGGATCTATGTTATATGATCTATGTGGAACACTTAAGCATGATATTAAAATGATTATGAATAGTGTGCCCTGATAGTGCTCCAGTGCATTGGGTAATGTTTAGTATCATGATACGTCATGTTGGGACATGGGATTACATTATTCCTTTTAAGAAATTTTTTAACCATGTTGGGATAGGTGTTTACATGATTTAGTTATGTTAATGATACAGTATTTTATGTTTTTCCCACATTTCCTTTTTATGATAATCATTCTATATCATGACTTTATTTTCATGTTTCTCTTGCGATCCATTTGAATTTCAATTTCCTAACATGTATTATATTCTTAATTTTATACATTGTTTACTCCCTTACTCGGCTATATAGATCGCTATTTTCTTATGTATTTCCCCAGGTCATCCCATGCATTTCTATGTACGATGGAATGTTGTGGTCATGTAAAAGAAGATTTTAATAAAGATGTTGTATTTTATGTCTTAAGTTGTCAGGTAATTTTATTAATACCCAAATATACTAGACCTATAAATATTCTTGGTTGTATTAAGTGCATCTTAATGTAACAAATCATGTTTAAAAATGAAATAAAGAGTTGGGTTGTTGTAGTTGGTATCAAATGATTGGTTTAGTCATTTTTGTTGTTAGGGTTATAACACTCTAGTGAAATCCTTAAGGATATGAATGAGTATATGAAAATAATCCACCAATTTGGGTGAGTAAATATTAAGTGGTTTATCACGAAAATACAACCATTTCTGGATACGAATAAGGAGAGGTGTCTCTTGTATAGATGTATCTAGGGGTAAACACGAAAATATAGATTTGAGCTAGACTCGAATGGGAACTGGTGCACGAAAATGGGCCTTCTTTATCTCATTTTTTGACACTTTTGTGGGATATTGAAGTGCATAAGAGATTCATTTGTTTTCAATATGGATTTAAGTTCATAAAAGTTTCATTTGTTGTCAATGATAAATCAATATGTGAATGAAAGGTATTAAAGAAGATGTTGGTGAAGCCTTGGAGAATTGTTGTTGATTCAAAGCATTGAATTCTGCACTTGATCAATTCTCTAAGAGTAAAAATCTGATGATTTTACAACTGGTCTTAAGTTCCAAAGACTTGTATAAAGGTGATACATTGTTATATCACTTGAAGAAGACCCTGCAAACTCAATTTCACGAGGATAAAGAACCATGAATTATTTTTTAATGTATGAGAAATGAAGTCATGATCCATGCATCATCCATGATTTGATTAAAGAAACATTGAAGATCTAAGATTTTTTATTTCAAAAATAAAAGGAGGATGATGTTTGAAGATGAAGAAGTTAAGAAGGGCTTAGTGTAGAAGCTACTAAGTTTTTTTCTTATGATTGTAGTTCGAATGAAGAAGGTGGAAATTAATTTTTGTGTACTATAAACGTGGTTTTTAACCAAGTATATGGCTTGTCTTCCATCCATAAAAAAATTGGCCAACCATAGAGGGCCAGCAAAGGTCCTCACCCCAAGTACTTGCGGGATCTGAGGGTCAACCACGGTTGAAGGAATACCTCGAGGCCAGCCCCGCATGAGGCATTAGTATGTGAGTCATGTGTAATCCCACGGGTTCCGCATGGTGATGAATCCATGCAGCATGGGTGCTAGGTGCACACCCGAAAGAGTAGAGTGGGTGCTAAGAGAGAGATCGCAGGGTGAACACTGTACGAGACGTTATTATGGAGGGAGGAGGAGAATTCTGAGCATCGACTGCTGCAGATTGATAATTAAATAGTGAGAAAACCGTATCACATTTTGATGTGGGATATCATTTTATAAAAATCGACTCAATCTTGTTCATCCATCATATCTCATGTGAGATCTCGACCACACGCTCTATCTCGCATCCTATGATCTAATCATTGTCATATGTGATTAATCCAAGGAGATTGAACGGCCGAGGAGAAGAAACTGAGGTTGTATTAAACCTCCAAACACCTCTTCTGCACCCTCTTTCCAGAAGCTCCAACCAGACACCCAACTCATCATTTTGGCCACCATTCAAGCTCATGTCAAGCCCACAGAGATCATCTGGATGAACCGAACACATGCATGAATTAAAGGTTACATGCATGCATCAATATAAAAAGATCATATGTTGGACAAAGATAAGGGAGTTGTGAGGCCACTTGAAGCCTTCAGAGAAAGGACTTTCATGCTTTAATAAACACAAGCACGTGAGGATCATGCTACAATGAATAAGTCAGCATTCGAAATAAATATCCCAAGATTCTTAGCTTAACTGTATCCCGAATTTTAATAATTAAGAATACCATTTTTCTAATGAATTTATATCTTGATCACCATAGAATATCTTGACTATTTTGGACGTGGAAGAAGGAGTCTACCTGGCCTATAAAAGGAGGTTTCCCTCGACTCATTCAGGTGTTGAAAACATTGATAAAAACCTTTTTTTCTCGGAAGAACAGAGCACCATGAAGATAAGGTTTCTATGCAGCTCTGCTACACAAAGATAAAGAGGATATCTCAAGAGTTCAACAAGTTCTACACACTCTTGAACCTTCCTTGCGAAGAACAAGAACATTTGCACCCTTTGTGTGAAGGAAAACCCACGAACACGGGACTGGTTTTTCTAAAACCTCATCATGCTTTGTGGAGGAGATCCCATAGGTTACACAATGGGTGTTACACACCCTTGTTGTACCTTTTATAATACAAAACAAAGAACCGATTCTAGTTCTGTAAGGAGATCCTTGTGCATCCTTTGCGCGAAGAAGATGATCTTGTGTGCTTTCTGGTTTCCATGAAGAAGAAGAAGAACCTTCTATCAAAACATATATATATATATATATATATATATTCTGTTTTGTGTTTGTAAGATTCTGGTCTTGTTAGGATCACACCCTTTGCGTGAGAATATGCAAAGGGAAGTGTATACATACACATCCCTAGGAGAGGAAGAAGGGACCCAAGGCACTTTATATAGGAAGGAGAATTCATGCATGATGAACATGAAAATCATGTGCATGAGTTGAGACACCCAAGTGTCCATGAACAAGGTGAACCATGGGCATCGCTATTTTTGGCTTGAAAAAGACCCATGAAAAAACACATAAAATTAAATGAATTAAATAAGACAAGTCTGTGAGTGCTAATACCCAAAAGAAGAAGATAAAAAGAATAAGTGAAAGAGAGAAGGCAAAAGAGAATAGATTTTGTGTGTTCTCAAAGTGTTACACCCATTGGGGTTTTCACACAAGAAAGCAGAGAAGAATTGTTCATGCATGCATGCATGCACATGCACACATAAATAATGAATTAAACGTGTGTGTGCATATTGAGAGAAATAATAGAATATAGGGCATGCTCAAAATCAAGAGACCCATACATGCACTCTTGCATGAACACATGCACGTGTATCAATTCAGATGATGCCAAGTGAACTGATCTTAAGTGTTTAAATAATCACATAAGTGTATGTGATTATTTCCAAGTAAACAAGAAAAATTTTTAGTGCATTATTCTATTCCACTAAAGAGGCTTAATTTGAGATACCCATGAAATCCATACATGAAGTGATTGAGAACGGATACTGAAGCCAGAATGGATTAAAGAACCACTTTTATCTGAGTTTTTAGTAATTGAGATTCCAAGAAGACAGACAATGTTGATATTGTGCAAGATCATTATTTCATATTATATTCTTGAATAAGTTTTGTGTACCATTGGAACACATCTTAGTGAGGCAAGGTCTTCATTATAAGAATAAATAATTGCTTCAGCATTGTTGAGACTGAGAACTAATCAACTAAAGTGATCAGAAATTTGAGCAAGGCGAACAAACCTTTAGAAAGGATGTTGAAGAATCTTGAAGAGATACACAGGAAGTTTTGATTCAGAAAGCCTATGTGGAGAGAGTAAAAGATCATATAAAATGAATCAAGAATGATCTTAAAGAAGGACGCTGCTCGTGCGACTCGAGAGCAAGAAGAACCCTTTGAGATTTAGGGAGTAGAAGAAGACATCAGTGGGACTCTAAATCAGGATAGTGGGACTCTGGTAACAATGTGTGAAGCAATATAAAGAAACTCCTTTGGGAATCAGAATATATAAACAGTTACTCTATATCGACCATTGTAATTAATAACCAAATTATAATAGAGAATCTGTGTTGGGGAGAATCACCAACATAATAAGTAGTAGTTCATTGAACCAAACCTTGTAAATCCTGGTGTTCAGTGCCTTTACATTTACAGCATCATTTGAGGTAATTATAAGAGACACAAGAATAGTAGATCGAGGCATTAACTAGCCATATTGGTTTAATTGAAAATAATTAATTGGTAAAAAGAATTAAAGGGATCACCGATTCACCCCCTCCCCCTCTCAGTGATTCACACTGATCTGGGAACTTCATGTGGTATCAGAGCGAAGGTAACCTCTAAAAGAACCAAGTGAGTCTTTATGAAGTTCAAATTTGAGGAGATGAGTGAACAACCTCAAATGGAGATATCTTCCAATAATCATAAGAATAGAAAGAAGAAACTGGTATGTAATATGAAGATGAAGCTTACTACTACTGGGGAGACACCTTCTATTGAAGGTAATATTAAAGGTACAACATGTGATAATAATTATAATTCTTCTGATAAATCCTACTCAAGTTGTGATGATAATAGATCAATTTGTGATCTTAAGACTGCACTCAATGATCCTCTAAAGAAAGTCCGTAGAGAAGTTTCATGAAACATTGCTGCAAGCATTAGTTCTCTTCAAGATAAAAAATTAGAGCTAGAAGAAGAAGCTGATTCCATGGAAGTAGAATTGGCTAAAAGGGTTGGAATATCTAGCACTCTAACAAAACTAGTGAAGGAAAAGGAAGAAACAATTTCTCCTTTCAATGAAAGACATTCTCAAGTTACTGAAGAATTTCAGGGAGATATTTGTGAGAAAGAATTCTTTGTGATTGTATTTATAGAAGCCTTCCATGCATTTGAAAAGGTGGACAAGGTTTCTATGATTGTCAAAGCTTCTCAACTAGAAGGAAAAGACAACAATCTAAAGGAGCTTGAAATATCATGGAAACAATTAAGAAATGTTCATGGAGAACAAATAACAATGCTGAAGGAGAATTGGGAAAGTAAGATGACATTGGATGAGGGTGAGAAGAACTCTCTCAACATAAAATGTTTATAATTTGAGGCGAGATTGAAAAATCAGCAATCACCCCAAGCTAAGACTTCCCAATCAGAGGAACGAAAAGATGTTGCCACTCAAGTTTTCATTAAGGAATATGATTCCAAAAGGAACATAAAATCATCCTCTCATCCATGGGCATCATCCTCCAAGCAGAAGACATCCCATAACACAGATATTTCTATTTCTAGTAAGGATGCTTCATCTGAATGTACAGGTTCAAAACCAAAATATGGGAAGATTTGGATTGATTAAAATGATGATACATCCATCAAAACTTCAAGGGTGGATACTGGAATGATTTATAATATAAAATCCCAGAAATATGATCCATAGAAAGAAAGACAATTCCAAAAACAAAAATGCACTAAATCTAGCCAGACTGATACTTAAAAAAAAAGAAAGATATTTTTTGGATATTTTTGTTGTTCTTGTAAGATTGGGAATCAAGAAAATGATTAATGGAATAATATGTTAGCATATGAAAATATGGAAGACCTACATTTAGGGAATGTAGATGTGAATAAATAAAGCATCCTTCAAAGCAAAGGAAGAAAACACATATAAAAAAGAATCTATCTATCAAAAACAGATTTGAATATCTTGATGTTTTTTGTGATAATTGCAATAGAAGTGGTCACAGTCATGATGAGTTCTAATTTAGTCCTACCATGCCTTAGGAATATGTCGGTAAGAAGCATAGACCATAAAAAAGGCAATAGAAAGAAAAATGAGTTGAAAAGTCTTCTATTGGGAATATTCAATACAATGAATTCAAGAAACCAGTAAAAGAAATTATTCCCATGAAGAAGTTCAAGATGGATTCCAAGAATGTCATCTCAACCAAGAAAATATGTTTCTACTATGGAATGAAAGTTCATACCATGGATCACTTCAAACAAGCCTTGGAAATGAATAGAATCAAGCTGAAAATAAAAATGGAATCAATCCAGAAGAAAATGGGATTTACTAGACATTCTTGAAGATAATATTAATAAGATGCCTATTAAAGGTAACTTAAAGACAATGAGGAATCCATGTGGAAGCTCCAAATCGGAAAATGATAAGAAATAGTGTTTAGTTATCTGGCCTAACCATTTTCAAATTGATAGAAAACTGCAAAAAGTTGAAGATGATATACTAGATAATGCTAAAGAAAAGAGAAAATAAGTCGTTCCACATGAATGTGAATTAGAATTTCATGAGAGGTTTTCAACACATGATAACCCAAGTGTCTCACAAATACTATTTGGAAGGTGCAAGAAGGATGGACATCATAAAAAAAATGTTTAACAGTTTTACCAGGCCAAATGGGGAAAATTGAACAAACTACTTCACTACTAACAGAAGCGAAGAAAAACAATCCACACAAGTTGAAGGTGAATGGAAGTAAAGAATCCATGCTGAGAATGGAAAATAATATTTTCAAATGGAGAGGAGACATCAACATGAAGAGTACCAGACGCTTTAGAGATGTAAGGAAATGAGTTCTTGGGTTGAGAGATAATTATCAGCCCTAGTGCTTCTATTAAGAATCTCACAAGTGTTCCATCTTATTACCTTATATTTTTCTATATAAGTGTGCTTACCTTGTAGGGAATTTAATATAAAGTTCATTCTCAAAATGATAATTGAATGAGAAATTTGAAGAATAATAAGTTGGAATCATTTTTCATGATTTGATAATATCTTGAAATGTTCCTCAGTGGATGATTATCAATATGCATATCTTCAAGCTTATCTGATGATATTATTCACCAAAGAAATTAAAATTAAGTGCACCCCTTGAGGGGGAGAAAAAATGAAGGATATGTTATGTCACAAACCAACCCGGGTCGACCTTGAACTGGTCACCCGAGTCGATCCGCGACATGGCCTGAAAGGCATTCTCAATCCCCATGGGCTGGAAACTAGTGTTAGGCATCAAAACTTTAATCGTTGGGAATGATTTGGCCCATGAACAAAAACAAAGAAACCAGAAAATAGATAAATATAATTAGTCTATATACAAAATGATTGCAGCAGAAAGAAAATAAAACTGAATGTACCTCCATGTGGACTTTTAGGTCACCTCCTGGCCAAACGCCAAATATTCACCAATAACGAGAAACTCAACCAAGAATACCCGAGTAAGAAAACCTACAAATGAAATGATGAAGATAGGCATGAGCATTAAAGATGCTTAATAGGGTTGCCATGATTAACCATAGAATCCAATGTCTCTTTTCCCAACACAATCCATTAACGCAAGATTAAAATACAATTATAATGTAGGGTTTTCACATTTGAAAATAAGCAACACATTTTTCCCATTTAAAAACCCAATAAATGAAACATACCATTTTAAAAAATAAATTTCCATTTTATAAATAAAATACAAAATAGTAAATACCAATGTTGTGCTAAATTAAAATGAGTAAGAGTGAAGGATGAAAATATACAAGTCTATAGAAAATAAACAAGCAATGAAAATAATCCAATAACCATGGGTGATCCTAAACATTCCTAGAAGACCCCTGGACGTACTCAGTTTTGGAACCACCTGCCGTCGTATGGTGAAGTGTCTAAGTCTATAACCAACTAGCCGCCCTAACTGATCAATCCATTGTCAAAGCCTGCTTGGCCTAACAAAAAATCCAGGGGTACCAACCTGTCTAATAAGAGTTGTTCAGAAACTGTCAATCGATCTCTAAAAGACACCCAATAACCCCTGGTGGTTACAATAATACTATGTAAGTAGGAGGCCCTTGCACGTGTGACTCATATCACTGCATTTTCCTACTCCAAACATGGACACTCCATACAATAACCCATAAAGGATATCCCCCCTATAGAGGTCCCTTGTATATATACATATATATAAATATAACATATCATCAAAGGTGCCAAATGGTCATTCATGCCATGAAATAATTAAAACCCTTTGATGCCTTTTTCAAAATACTAAAGTTGTTATATGTGCATACAGTAATCAAAACGTCGTCATTTTAAAGATTCAATGCAAACATTACATTGAATCTGAAAGTTCCAAATGGGCTATCACAACACACCCATGTCAAAATCATTATTCTAAAACATTTAAATTTCTAACCAGACACACACAATTTACAAACACAAACCATTCTAAAAGTTAACACACCTCCACCCATGAATTGGAAGAGCCAAACAGGCCTTTAAGTTGTCATGTCCAAATACATTACCCAAAAACATTACACAAATACAACATTAATATTTTCAAATCCAAACTGGCACACCCCTGATATCACACCTCAAACATTTCACAAAATCCACACAAAGAACCGAATCTTACTTATAAAACAAAAACCATTTAGAAAACCAAGGTTTTAACGAAACACTAGTTTAAAGGTATCATTGTCACTTGAAGGCACGTCCATGGGTGCACTGAGTGAACCCATGGATGTGACAACATCCAATGGCATGCCTGCATTTCATGAAAACAAACAACATTATTCCCACAAAACTAAAACTTTGAAACTAAAACCAACCACTCAATTTATTGGAAAATAACTCACACTACTACATTAAAAACTAAAGATCCCCCTTTTTATTTTAACACCTTAACACTATTAGAAAGCTATACCAATACCAGAATTATAAACCAAACCATGTTTACTAATAACCAATGCCGACACAGAACATAAGAAAGGCAAAAAAATTCATAAAAACCCTCAATTCCACTTTGAACACTATAATATTTTATCAAATGCGCCATGTGAACATAAACATTATCATAACCCAATATTTACCTTCAAAGTATTATTATTATTTTTTTATCAAACTATTTTATCATAAAAAGAAACGACCCAACAAAATAGCCATAAAAAATATCAAAACATGATTTGACACAAAATCAAATAACTGCAGACTCGAAATAGAAATTGACTCAAAACATGCTTTTGACTAATTCTAAAAACATAAAAGCACTATATTAGGAAAATTTAAGGATATAACAAAGATGACAATCAGATAAAATAAAATTATATAAAAAACCCAAGCCTCAATTATACTACAGAAAGGAAATCCATGGAATTTCCTACCTCAAACCAAGAATGGATGCAATGAAACTCTGATGGAAGGTACAATAATCCCTTGCAGACTAACTGAACACGCTGAACAGCAATAAAAACACAATAAACAAAACACGCAATAGTATTAAGATTTATCTAAATTAAATAAAAACAACAAATATGAAATTAAGGTAAAATAATAAATAAATAAATAAATAAATTATTATGAGAATAAATAAATTAATGAATGAATAAATAAATGAATAAAAGAATAAGTGAATAATTAATTAAAAGAATAAATAAATGAAAGAATAAATATATAAATGATTAAAATAATAAATAAATAAATAAATAAATGAAATAATAAATGAAATAATAAATAAATAAAAGAATAAAATAATATATTGGAGGAGGTCGCTGCTGACCAGAGAAGGAGAGGAAGCACAAAGAAGGCGCGATGACGCTGGTGGGGTCTAAAGCAAGGAGGGCAGGGGTTTTCTAGCAGCTAGTAAAGGGAAACAGTGAGGGGGTTGGAGCACAGCCTGACCAAAGGTGCAGGGTGACGCGGTTAGCCGGATGGGGTTCGAGGAGGCCAGGATTGGCTGCTGCCATATATGAGGGGAGGGGGAGGGAGGTCGGATGGAGGCTGGTCGGTAGGCTGGAGCATGGAGGCCTGGTGTGCTGAAGGGGTGAGAGGCAAGGCGAGGTTAAAGGCAAGAGGTCCTGGGTGGGGCGAGGTCGAAGGCTTGGGCCGAGGGAAAAGTCGGATGCAGGAAAGGGGGCAGAAGGATGGAACACGGATGGTGCTAGGTTGCTGGCCGATTGGTGTTGGCTCAGTTAGGTGGACGAAAGAGTGGGAGGGTGAGGGTCCACAGGTTGAGGGAAAGTCCGGGGCAGTGAAGAGGAGTGGGGTCGCTACCATGTGAGAGAAGATGGATAGGCGGTGCAGGGGCTGGCTGGTGGAGGGGCAAGCACGGAAGGGCTGGCGGTTGTTGGGAGAGGTGCGTTGAACAGAGAAAAACAAGGGGGAAGGGGAAACGGGGTACCATAGGATTAGGTTTAGGTTTAGGTTTTGTATTTTTTATCTTATAATGATAATATTAAAATCAAGTATAACAAGAATAATAATAAAAGTAACATAAAGAATAATAATATTAATAACATTACAATAATGTTAGAAATAATAATATAATGAATAATGATAATAAAATAATAATAATGACAATAACACTAATAAAAATAATAATTATAACAATTATAATAATAATAACAACAACATATTATTATTATTATTAACAAAAACACATTTTTAACATAATCCATTTTATTATAAAATTCCGGAAAACGGTACTCGCACGCTCATTACACGACCTAAAAAAAGACGCATGTAAATTGTGCGTCTCAACGCAGTCTGTTTGAGAACCCGCACGAGCACCTAGGGTGACTGCACGGTCACTGCTAACCATGTGGTTCCCATGCACAGGTCTGAAACCCACCAAAAATATTAAATGTTGGAAAATTTTAAATCGGGACCCAGCCCGATCCTTGAACCGAGGACGCGAATCCCCGAAATAATAAAATAAAAATAAATTAAAATGTCGGGGTGTGATAATTCTTCCCCCCATAGACACTTTCTTCCCCCAGAAACTCACATAGCTGAACAATAGTCACAACAAGGATCCATGCCCGATTGATACTTATAGAAAACACAACACAAGAGAATGGGAGAACATGAGAGTGTTCTTACCACCACAAGAGCACGAATAGCACTGAAATTTTACACCCAAACATACCACCCTGTGAAGGTGGGGTGATGTGGGAACTCCCAAAAGATCCAAACTAACTCCTATAGTATAAGCGAACAACACCTCAGCTGAAACATGGAACTCTTGACCTGGATCAGAAACCGCCAACACTAGGAGAAAACCTTTGAGACGTACATAATCCCAAACATTGAATTTGAGCATAACCAGATGCCTTGACTCCTCTATAGGCACTGACACCTCCAAATGAACACAACTAAACCGAGATCAACCAAAAAAATGGCCGAACACGCTTTTAAGAAAAATGCGAGATTTAGAAAACCATGATTAGACAATCAAAACTATTTGATTTACAATAGAACAAGTCCATCATAACTTCCTGACAAAACATTGAACTGAATACAATGTCAAAACTTTAGCATCAGAAAACAAGAATGAAAGGACTTTAAATTTTCTACTTCCAACACAGAACACAAGACCAGAACCAAGGCTTCACACCCCTGGCAACTCTTGGCTGCACGCGAGCTTCACCACAAGGCTTGTGGTTGGGGATCTGATGGCTGAAGCAACTCATGCCTCACTGTCAAGCACTAAAATTCCTCCAGTCACAAAATCTTCATTAGGAAACGCTTCCTCTAGAACTTCTCAAGACGTCCTAGACACCTGCAACGATGAAACACCTTTGGAGGGATGCGACATGGAGGCTTCACATACCCGAACCGGCCACACTAGTGTAACACCATTGAACAGTCCAATGAAATAGAAGCCATAACCAATTCAGATGACCCTTTAGAAACAGGTCCATCTGGTACACCCTGATCGCCAGATGGGGACCTCCTTGAGTAACTGGATTCGCTTGATTGCCAAGCACCTGCGCTCTGGAGACCAACTCAGCTAGGAACGCCTCATCCACCAGCTTCTCGAAATGATGGTCTTTAGAAAGAAGGACCCACTCCTTGATCTCTGGATGAAGACCCCCGATGAAGATAGAAGTCTTCATCAAATCCTATGACACTACCTCTAGAGAAAATGACAAAAGATCCTTGAAATGGTCAACATATGCTTTCACCGTCCATTGGCCTTTTTGAATATGCCTGATATCTTCTCTTTTATTCATCTTCACCTCTTCGCGTACAAACCACCAGATGAAGATGGAATTAAAGATATCCAATTTCGTCCTAACTTGCATTGATGGTGGGGAAACCAACTCCCATTCGTCTAGAGATAGACCTACAAAAAAACCCAAAACTGTATGCACTCTAACAACTTCAGGAGTTCCCAAAACCCCGAAGACACGCTCGACCCCTTCAAGATATTATGTTGCTCCTAATGGGCCCCGACCACCACAAAGGATAGGCAATGTCCGAGATGGACCACAAACTGGGCATGAATTATCAGAATCCATGGGAACCTTTCAGGGTGGCATTTTTTGAACAACATATAAATACAAAACTAGAACCAATATCAAGCCGAAATAACATAATTGAAAGCACCATCATCTGAAAACAACCATCTCAAAAAGGAACAAACAAATACAAACACATCCCGAAATTCCTTTTTTTTCAAAACGCACTTTTTATTTTAGATTTAAAAACCACCTTCTTTGCTGGTCATTTTCCAAATACCAACCCACTTTCCACACCAAATTCCATTTTCCAAAAATCATTTTCCATTATTAAAATTACTTTAGAAAGACAAAGTCAAGAATTTAATTCCAAGTGCACACCACAGTAATCCCTTGAACCATTGCACATGTCTTCATCTGATTCTATTCATACACACCAACATGCACTTCCCATGCATTCCCTCACATGTGAAAATGTTCAGAAATAGTACCTTAGGTTGCACCCAAACCATATCTCTTCCAGTTCCAAGCAACCAACAGATTTTAAGACCAAGAGATTTCAGTTTTAAAAAATCCATTTCACCATTTTAAAGCCATTTAAAGGAAATAATTCTCATTTCACGAACTGTTTTTCATTTTCTAGAATGAAATTACACCAACAAGAACTAATACAATACACATCTTGATTCAAATTACCAAAGTGAGGGACTAGTAGTCATTCTTAACCTGGCGACATGGTAGTGGGCCATGCCCAAAGTAAGCGCCAAAAACTAGGAAGAATTAAACCGAGTACTCGGACTCCACATGGGTCACTAATCCATGTGAAATCAGGATGTGACATCATATTTCCTATGTTGCCATCCCTCAATCAAAAACAAACCAGAATGAAACATGGACTCAATTCCCATACTACCCCTGGTGATTCGAGGTTTGGAACGGGTAAGGTTCATGACGTCATTCCCATACCAACCTCTCGAGTCCCGACAGTCCTAATATCCATCAAAAGAACACGCCAAATAACAAGGGCTCCTCTAATACCATTTTGTCACAAACCAACCCGGGTCGACCATGAAGCAGTCACCCATGCCGGTCCACGACATGGCCCGAAGGGCATTCTCGATCCCCACGGGCTGGCAACCAGTGCCGGGCATTAAAATTTTAATCCTTGGGACCAATTTGGCTCATGAACAAAAACAAATAAACCAGAAGAAAGATAAATATAAATTGTTGACAAACATAATGCTTGAAGCGTAAAGAAAATAAAACCGAATGTAACTCCACATGACCTTTTTGGTCCCCTCCCAACCAAAGGCTGACTTTTCCCTAATAACGACCAACTCAGGCAAGAAAACCCGAGCAAGGAAACCTGCAACTAAAATGATAAAGATAGGCATGTACATTAAAGGTTCTCAGTAGGGTTTCCATGATTAACCACAGAATCCAATATCTCCTTTCTCGAAAAAATCCATTAATGCAAGTTTAAAATAAAATTATAAAAGTAAGGTTTTCACATTTGAAAATAAGAAACACATTTTTCCTATTTAAAAACCCAACACATGCTACATACCATTTTCCAAAATTATTTGTCATTTTATAATTAAACTCCAAAACAAAAAATACCAGTGATGTGCTAAAGTACAATGAGTAATAGTGAAGGCTGAAAGTATACTAGTGCACCAAAAATAAACAGGCAATCAAAAAAATCCAATAACCATGGGTGATCCTAAACATCCCTAGAAGACCCATGGATGTACTCAGTTTCAGAACCACCTACCAGTGTATGGTGGAGCTCTTAAGTCTATAACCAACTGGCCGCCCTAACTAACCAATCTAGTGGAAAAGCCCACCTATCCTAACAACTAATCCAGCGGGTACCAACATGTCTAATCAGTTTTGGTTAGGAACCGTCACTCGATCTCTAAAATATTCCCAGGAACCCATGGGGGTTACAATAATACTATGTAAGTAGGAGGCCCTCGCACGCGTGACTTATCTCGCAGCACTTTCCGAACCCTAACACGGACACTCTATACGATAACCCATAATGTATATCCCCCCTTTAGAGGTGGCCTAGTATATATATATACATATATATATATATATAACATATCATCAAAGGTTCCAACCAGGCCTTGATTCCACGAAATCATTAAAACCATTTTATACCATTTTCAAAATACTAAAGTTGTTATATGGGCATATAGTAATCAAAACGCCGTCATTTCAGATAGTCAATGCAAATATTACATTATAGCTGAAAGTTCCAAATGGGCCATCGCGACACACCCATGTTGAAATAATTATTTTAAACCATTTAATGTTCCAACCAAGCACACACAATTTCCAAACACAAACTATTCTAAAAGTTAACGCAACTCCACCCATGAATTTGAGGAGCCAAACGATCCTTTAAGTTTTCATGTCCAAAAACATTACCCAAAAACATTACACAAATACAACTTTAATATTTTCAAATCCAAACTGGCACACCACTGAGATCACACCTCAAACCTTTCACAAAATCCAAACAAAGAACCGAATCTTAATTATGTAACAAAAACCATTTAGAGAACCAAGGTTGTAAGGAAACAATAGTTTGAAGGAATCATTGCCACTTGAAGGCACATCCAATGCAATGTCTGCGTTTCAAGAAAACAACCAACACTATTCCCAAAAAACTACAACTTTGTAACTAAAACCAACCGCTCACTTTATTTGAAAAGAACTAACACCTCTACATTAAATACAAAAGAGCCCCTTTTTTATTTTAACACCTTAACACTATTATTAAGCTTTAAAAATACCAAAATTATAAACCATGTTTACAAATAACCAATGCCAAAACACAACATAATTAAGGCTAAACATTTCATAAAAACCTTCAATTCCACTTTGAACACTATAGTATTTTATTAAATGCGCCAAGTACACATAAACATTATCATGACCCAATATTTACATTAAAAGTATTATTATTATTATTATATCAAAGTGTATTAACATAAAAAGAAATTCCCCAACAAAAAATCCATAAACAATATCGAAACAGGATTTGGCACGTAATCAAATAACTGCAGAATCGAACCATGAATTGACTCAAAACATGATTTTGACTAATTCTAAATATTGAAAAGAACTATAGATGGTAAATTTATTGATATAAAAAAGATTAGAATCACATAAAATTAAATTATCGAAGGACCCAATCATTAATTAGATTGTTGAAATAAAAACCATGGAATTTCCTACCTCAAACCAAGCATAGACGTGATGAAAATATGATGGAAGGTATAACAATACCCCGCAGACTAACTGCACACACTGAACAACAATAAGAACACACTACACAAAACCCATGATAGTATTATGATTTATCTAAATTAAATAAAAACTACAAAGATGAAATGATGAAAAAATAAATAATTAAATAAATAAAATAATAAATAAAATAATAAATGATTAAAATAATAAATGAATAAATAAATAATTAAAAAAAAGAAAAAGTAAATAAATAATTACAATAATAGATAAATAAAATAATAAATAAATGAATTAATAAAAGAATATTCCGTAGGAGGCTGCTGCTGAACGGAGTGGGAGAGGAAGCGCGAAGGAGGCACAGCTAGGCTGGAAGTGTCCGAAGCAAGGAGGGTAGGGGGGTTTTGGGCTGTCGGTAAAGGGAAATGGAGAGGGGTCAGAGAAAAACCTAGATGGAGGTTCGGGATGAGGCAGTTGGCTAGATGGGGTTCGATGAGGCCGGGATTGGCTATTGCCAGAGTTGAGGAGAGGGGAAGGGAGGTCGGTTGGAGGCTGAAGCACGGAGGCCTAGTGCACCAAAGGGGTGAGAGGCAAGGCGAGGTTAAAGGCAAGAGGTGTTGGGTGGGGTGAGGTTGAAGTCTTGGGTCGAGGGGAAAGCCGAATGCAGGAATGGGGGCAGTAGACTGGAACGCGGAGGGCACTGTGTCATTGGTCGACTTGTGCTGGCTCAGTCGGGTGGTCTAAAGTGTGGGAGGGTGAGGGTTAGTAGGCAGAGGGCAAGTCTCGGGTGGCGAAGAGAAGGTGGGTCACTGCCAAGTGAGTGAAGATGGACAGGTGGCGTAGGTTCTGTCTGGCGGAGGGCCTAGTGTGGAAAGGCTGGCAGATGTTGGGAGAGGTGCGTCAAACAGAGAAAAACGAGGGGGAAGGGGAAAACGGGACGCCGCAGGATTAGGTTATGGTTTCAATTTTGTATTTTTTATCTTATAATGATAATAATAAAATCAAATATAATAAGAATAATAATAATAGTAATATAAAGAATAATAATAATAACAATACAATAATGTTATAAATAATAATATAAAGAATAATGACAATAAAAAAAAATAATGACACTAATAATAAAAATAATAACAACAACAACATAATATTATTCTTATTAACAATATTTTTTAACATAATCCATTTTATTATCAAATTCATAAAAACAGTACTCGCGCGCTCATCGCACGACATAGAAAAACATGCATGAAAATTGTGCATCTCAACGCAGTCTATTTGGGCACCCGCATGAGCACCCCCAATCCTTGACGTGAGGACGTGAAGCCCAGAAATAATAAAATAAAAATAATTTAAGATGTCAGGGAGTGACATGGTATCAAGGATTATGTCATGAAAAATCTTTAAATTCATATCATCTTAGAATGTTGTAACTGAGTATGTGAAGGATTTAGCATTTCACTGATAAATATGATTATTTCCAACCTTTGGGATAAGAGTTAATACTTTCTGATCATGATTTTACATGTATGGTTTCTTATGGATAGCATTGAAAACCATAGTCATATCTCTGTTATTTTCTACACTAGGTTATCCCAGGTAGACTTAGAGTTGATTTACTAAAGGCTCTTTGCTAAGTAAACTGTGTGACATCATCCCACTCTCAGAAACATTCTAAAAGATAATATTCAAAGGTAGGAATAATGTTTTTGGAGATACCCCACTAAGACATTTGCATTTGGTTGCTAATAAGGGGGAGAAAAAATTGTCACACATATTGACCCATTTAAAGTGTTCTTAAGTGATATTGACAGCAAAATACAAAGGAGGGGATTTAGTGAATAAGGGTTGCATTTTTTGTCAATATGGATTGAAGATCATTATAGATGAATTTTTTGTCAATGAGAAGTCAATATGTGACTGAAAGGTATTAAAGAAGTTGTTGAAGCCTTGGAGAATTATTGTTGATTCAAAGCATTGAATGCTACACTTGATCAATTCTCTAAGAGGAAAACTATGATGATTGTTGAACTGGTCTTAAGTTCCAAACACTTTTATAAAGGTGATACATTGTTACAACACTTGAAGAAGACCATGAAATACTCAATTGCATGTGGAGAAAGAAAAATGAATTATGTTTTAATGTATGGGGAAGGAATTCATGATCCATGAATCATCCATGATTTTATACGTTGAATTTCATAAGAGTTGCATTTGTTTTCAATGAGAAGTAAATATGTGGATGAAAGGTATTAAAGAAGAATTTGGTTAAGCCTTGGATAATTTTTGTTGATTCAAATAATTGAATGTACACTTGATCAATTCTCAAAGTGGAAAACTCTGACAATCGTTGAACTGGTCTTAAGTTCCAGAGACTTGTATCAAGTTGATACATTGTTAAAACACTTGAATAAGACCATTCAATACTCAATTTCATGAGGATAAAGAACAAGGACTTATATTTTAATTCATGAGGAATGATGTCGTGATCCATGCATCATCCAAAATTTGACTAAGGTAACATTGAAGATCATAGATTGTTTATTACAAAAAGAAAAGGAGGATGATGTTTGAAGATGAATAAGTGAATAAGGGTATAGTGTGGAAGATACTAAGTGTGTTTCCCATGCTTGTATCTTGAAAGAATAAGGTGGCCATGAATTTTGGTTTTACTAGACACTTGGTTTTTAACCAAGTATATGGCATGTCTTCCTTCGGAAAAAAATGGGCCAACCATGGAGGGCCAGTTGAGGTCCTCACCCAAAGCACTTGCGGGACCTAAGGTTCAACCACACATGGAGGAATCCCCCAAGGCCATCCCTATATGAGGCATGAGTGCGCAGGCCAAGTGTTAGCCTATGGGTGCCTCACAGTGATGAATCCGTGCATCATGGGAACTAGGTGAACGCTTGAAGGAGCAGAGTGGGAGATAAGAGTGCTCCCGCATAGTGAACATTGTATAGGGTGGTAATGTAGAGGGAGGGGGAAAATTATGATCATTAGCTACGGCAGATTGATATTTAAATAGCGAGAAAACTATGGCCCATTTCGATGTGGGATGCAATTTTAAAAACATGGATGCAATTATGGACATACATCAGATCTCAAGTGATATCACAACCGCATGCTCCATATCATGTCCTATGATCTAATCATCATCATATGTGATTAATACAAGGCAATACAATGGTTGAGGAGAGGAATTGAGGTTGTATTCAGCCTCTGGCCACCTATGCTGCACCCACATACCAGGAGCTCCAGCGGGACACCCAACTCTTCATTCTGATCACCATTCGAGCTTCGGTCAAGCCCACAGAGATCGTCTGGACGAACCAAACACTTTCATGCATAAACATTTACATGCATGGATCGATATAAAAAGATCATATGTTGGTCAAAGCTAATGGAGTTTCGAGGCCACTTGAAGTTTTCATAGAAATTATTTCTATGCATTCATAAATGCATTCATGTGAGGATCATGCTACAATAAATAATTCGTAATTTGAAATAAATATCCCATGCTTCTCATATTGAACATGTATCCCATGTTTTAATATTTAAAATTTACATTTTTCTCGTGATTTCAATTCTTGATCAACACAGAATATCTCGAGTGTTTTAAACGTGGAATATAGATTCTACCTCTCCTATATAATGAGGTTTACCTTGACTCATTCGGGAGTTGAAAACATTGGGAAAAAGCCCTTGTTATGGAAAGAGAAGAGCACCATGAAGAGAAGGTTTCCACACAACTCTTCTACGTGAAGGAGAATAGGATCCCGTAAGAGTTCAACAAGTGCTACACACTCTTGAACCTTCATTGTGAAAAAGAAAAACATTTTCACCCTCTCTGTGAAGGAAAACCAACGAACACGTGACTGGTTTTTCTAAACACTCATCGTGCTTTGTGGAGGAGATCCCACATGCTACACAACTGGTGCTATGTACACTTGTTGTACCATTAGTAAGACAAACCCATGAACTGCTTATGGTTCTATAATGGAGATCCTTGAGCATCCTTTGCACGAAAAAAAATCATGTGTGCTCTCTGGTTTTCACGAAGAAGAATAAGAACCATATGTCAAAACATATATATATATATATATATATTCTGTTTTGTGTTATCAAAATTCAGGTTTTGTGAAGATCACACCCTTTGAGTGAGAATAAGAAAAGGACAATGTATATATACACTGCCCCTAGGAGATGAAGAAGGGACACAATGAACTTTGTGGAGGAAGGATAATTCATTCATAATGTACATGAATATCATGTTCATGAGCAGAGACACCCACGTGTCTAAGAAAAAGGTGAACCGTGGGCAATACTAATTTGGTCTTGAAGAAGACCAATGCAAAAACACATAAAATTAAATGAATTAAATAAGAAAAGTGTCTGAGTTCCAAGAACCAAAAGAAGAAGAGAAATAGAAAAAGAGAAAGATAGAAGGCGAAAGAGTAGAGATTTTGTGTGTGATCAAAGTGTTACACCCATTGGGGTTTTAACACAAGAAAACAAAAAAGAATTGTGCATGCATGCATGCATGCACATGAACAAGTAAAGAATGAATTAAAAGTGTGTGTGCATATTGAGATAAATAATAAAAGATAGTGCATGTTCAAAATCAATAGACCCATGCATGCAATCATGCATGAACACATGCACGTGTATCAATTCAGATGATGCAAAGTGAACTGATCTTCAGTGTTTGAATAATCACATAAGTTAATGTGATTCTTGACATGTAAACAAGAAGAAGTTTTAGTGAATTCTGCTTTTTCACTAAATAGGAAGAATTGTAGATACCCAAGTAATGCATGCATGAATTGAATGAGTACTGAGACTGATGCTAGACTGAATTAAAGAATCTATTCTATCATTATTTTTAGTAATTGAGAATCCAAGAAGATAAACAGTGTTGATATTGTGTATGATCATTATTTCATATTATATTCTTGAAGAAGTTGTGTGTACCATTGGCACACATCTTAGTGAGGCCATGTCTTAATCAGAAGAAGAATGAATTGCCTAATCATTTTTGAGACTGGGAACTGATCAACTCAAGTGATCAGAAATACTGATCAAGGGCAACAGACCTTACCAAAGGTTGTTGAATAATCTTGAAGAGATACACAGGAAAGTGTGATTAAGCAAGCCTATGTGGAGAGAGAAGAATATCATCTATAATGAATCAAGAAAGAACTTAAAGAATGAAGTTTCTCATGTGACTCGAGAGCTAGAAGTACCATATAATATTTAGGGAGGAGAAGAAGACATCAGTGGGACTCTGAAGTAGGCCAGTGGGACTCTGGTAACACTGTGTGAAGAAGTATAAAGAACATCATGTGGGACTCGGGAGAGATACAGTGTGACTCTATATTGACCATTGTAATTACTAACCAAATTATAGCAGAGAATCTGTGTTAGGGAGAATAACCAACATATAAAGAAGTAGGTCTTTGAACCGAATCTTGTAAATCATTGTGTTCAGTGCCTTTACATATACATCATCATTCGAGGTTAGGCTGAGAGACAAAATAAGATTGGATTAAGGCTTTAACTATCCATAAAGGTTTAATTGAAAAGAATCAATTAGTAAAAATAGTTAAATGGATCACTAATTCATCCCATACCCTTCTCCGGGATTCACACTGCTCTGGGAACATCAAATATACTTTCGTAAATTCACAATCATAGTATGAACATTTTTTAAGGAGAAAAAAAATCCCATAATAATATACATTAGGAAATATATCATGGATAACATAGATTAAAGCCCAAAAATTCATAAGTTAAGGAGATAAATGTTATTTATATGTTATCCCATTTTGTAATTTAATTCCCCTTTATGTGTTTAATAGTTTAAAAAATACCCCCAATTGTTCTTTTATTCTATCCAGTGGTCAGTAATAGGATGACTCAGTCTAACAACCGATGTGAAGATCAATGTGATGACTGTTCTAGTGAGATGCTCAATCTGATTGTAGCAGGAATCGCAAACTTTTTCATGATACTCTATCATTTAACTAAAGTTTTTAATTGAACTATGGGTCAAGGGGAACATCCAACCCCCCCCAAGATATAAAAAGCTGAAATTTAGAGCTTCATGAGAAAAAGGCCACTTACTATCAACAGATAGTATAATCCCTAATTTTCCAAAAAAAAATAGTTCAACTCCACTTATAAGATCTTCTTCATCATTAAATGTTCTGAACAAGAGAATGTTCTTCTAGCTACTTATTTTATAGAGGGTGGAGCTACTTAATGGTAGAAATTGATAAAAAGTGTGAAGCCGGAGGAAGAGTTTGAGGTGTTGGAATAAAATGATTTATGGAAAATGTTTTTCAATAAATATTTTCCTCATAGCCTCTATCTTAAGATGGAAAGATATTTACATTCCCCCAAGAAAATGGATAAAGAATATATTAGGGCCTACAAGGAAACAATTACCAGACTCGCACGATACACCTCGGGTTTTTTTACCCCTGAATGCAATGTTGACCGCTTCTTTGGTTGGATAGAACCTAGACTACAGAAATCCCTATAAATTCGCAATATTGAAAGCTATGGGGAGATTGTCTTATTTTCCCTCAAATAAAAGATGAAGATCAAAAATTATAAGGGGTATCATGGGAATAAGAAGCAGAAAGTGGACTTTAATTCCGATGGTCCGATGGAAAATATCAATGGTTCAATGAAATTCATGAATCCATCTTGCCAAAGGTTTGGTAAGAAACACCCTGGGAATTACCTAAAGGGGATGAGGAAATTCAATAGGTGCAGAAGAGAAGGGCACCTGGCTAACCGTTGATGATAGAAGAATCCTACTAGTGTGGAAGAGGAATGGAATTCTCTGGTTGACCCTTAATGCATTGTTCATTGCTAAAACATCAAAGAACTATTGAACATGGTGAACAACTTCCCTAAAACAAGGGTCATTGGAGGAAACCAACAACCTCCAAGGGATCAATGGTGAGATTTTTCCAGTACTACCACTGAAGCAATCCCGACAATGAAGTGCTGATAGGTACTGTGGTTATTCATTCATGAATAGCGAACTCAATTCTTGATTCTAGTTCTATGCATTATTTTATCTCCCGAAAGATTATTAGAACAATCTAAACACCCGGACAAATCATGGAGGTATATATGCCGGTGATAATGGAAAATGAGGAAATTATTTCATCCAATGAATATAACTCCTCCACTGTCCGAATTTTTGGATTGAACTTAACTTATCATTGAACCTCATCATACTCCCGCTAGTGTAATTTGATGAAATTCTATTCATTGATTGGATTTACCTATATAGATCCAAAATAAAATATTAGGTGTGTCATGACCCTACCCAACCTGACCAACCTGACTCAACCCGATCGGGTTGGGTTGGGTTAGGTCGGGTTAAAAATGTATACCACGGGTTGGGTCAGGTTGGGTTATATCGTTCTTGGGTTGGGTCGGGTCACAGGTTGGGAAAAAATTGACCCAGCCTGACCCAACCAACCCAACTTCTGTGATTCGCCTCTTTATAATTCGCCCTCTCCCCTACCTCTTGTCCCAATTCCCCCTCACCCTCGCCCCCACGCTACTGTCTTTATCTTTTCCGACACCATTTATTGAGTCCATTTCATCTCCCACCATTACATGAATACTCTATTAATATCATTGATGATTGAATCTCTTATGAAATTTCTAATACAAACATAAAATAAATTCAAAGGAATCGAGACATGTGAAATCATCGGAAAAACAATGCCTGATCACCAAACAAAAACATGAAGATAACTGGATTTCATTCAATTTTGCTACAAAAACTCAAGAACAAGAAAAAAACCAAAGTAAGATAGAACAATTTTAATGATTCGAAGATCCGACGTTGGAGGATCTACTAAGAAAATGATCATTGAACATCTCCCTCACCCTCACTAGTCCAGTGTATCCACTATGCCACACCTGTATGTACCCCCTACCTCTCCCACCACCTCCATCTCCATCACGACTGTGTGTGGTGCCAAGTCTATCGATGTCAGGAAATACCTCATTCTCATCAACCTCTTGGCCTCACCTTGAACCTCATAAAACCTTGATAACTACTTGTAGGAAAGCTTATCACGTCACACAAGTGAGTCATAGACTAATGTTTTTTTTTGGATTGATTTATTATAAGGTGAAGGATGCGGGTGTTCCCTAGTGTGGTGAAGAAGATGAAGCAGTGTAATATGTAACCCTATCAACCCATGGGGCGATATCCAAAAAAAAGAACTGAACAATTTTTTTTCGTAACTCGGTCAACCTATGGGTTGGGATCTTAATGAAATACCAAAGAAAAAATTTTCCATAACCCGATCAACCCAACCCAACCCAACCCGATTTGAGACGAGTCGGGTCGGGTCGAGTCTGAATCAAAAAACATCTCTGACCCGACCCAACCCGACCCGACCTATTTTGCTTAGGTCGGGTCCAAAATAGTCATCAACCTGACCCAACCGACCCATGGAAACCCCTATAAAATATCACGAGATGGAAATCACCCTCCATATAGTGAATCACCTTCGATTTTGTACAAGTTCTAAGAGGTGGATGAATCTTATTTAGCACCATCATTTCAATAATGGATATTACTTCCATATGAGAACATTTAACATTCTCAAATGATTTGTTCTAAGGATGGAACCATCCTTGAAGGCATACATATTGTAAGGGAATTCATTGATTTGTTTCTTGAAAAATGTCCTAGTCTTCCTCCTAGAATAGATGTTGAAATATTGATTGATCTTGTTCCTAGGGCATTTTAAAAATCCAATACTCTATATAGAATTGTTGTTGTGGAGAATGAGGAGATAAAGAAACAACTACATGAGAATTTTTATAAAAGGTTTATATGACCAAGTGCTTCACTATGGGGTGTGATAGTCCTCTTCATAAATAAAAAGTATGGTTTAATGTTCCTTTTCATTTATTATCATGTTCTTAAAAAATAACGATAAGGAACAAGTGTCCTTTACCACGAATTGATGAATTGATTGATCAATTATGTGAAGCACAATACTGATCAAAGTTGAATCTGTGGTCAGGATATTACTAAGTAAGGGTGAAGAAAGTGGATATCACCAAGAATGATTTTTGTACAAGGTACACACACTATTAATTCAGTGTAATTTCTTTAATAATCACTAATGCTCCATCAATCATCATGGGCATGGTGTATAGTGTCTTTAGATATTACCTTGAAAAATTTGTGGTAGTATTTGTTAATGATATTATAATATATCCCAAAACTGAACAGGAGTATAAGGAGCATCTAAGCACCATGCTGGAGACCTTGCAAAATGAGAATCTCTATTCAAAGTATAGAAAGTGTGAGTTTTGGTTGAAGTAAGTCCCATTCCTGAGTAATATCATAACAAGAAAATGAATATTTGTGGATCCTTCCAGAAAAAAAAAGTAATTTAGGGATGGATGAGGCTAAATCTATGATTGATATCCATTGATTCCTAGGGTTAGCTGGATATTATCTATGATTTTTGATAAATTTATCACAATTGTAAATCCATCTTAACGAAATATCATGGAAGGGAGTCATGTTTTCATGGAATGATGAATGTAAATAAAGATTCAGGGAGTTGAAGAAGAGGCTTGTCACTGCCCCTATTCACACACTACCCACATGTGGTGATCTTTTCATATTCATCTGCAATTCTATAAACAATGTAATGGGTTGTGTGTTGATGCATAATCAAAAATTCATCACATATGACTCAAGACAGTTGTAATTCATGAGAAAAACAATCCCACAAATGATCTGGTGTTGGAAGCTGTGATCATTGCACTAAAAATATGACAACATTATATCTATGGAAAAAAATGTAAAATATATACGGATCACAAAAGTCTCAAATATATATTCACACAGAAAGAGATGAACATGTGCCAACAAAGATGGTTAGAGGTCATTAAGGATTATGACTGATCAATCCATTGTCACCCTATGAAATTGAACATGGTCATAGATTCTCTAAGTAAAAAGGACCCAGAAATTTTATCATTGATGAGAATAGAAAAGGATCCAATTTTCTTAGATTTAATGAATATGGACATGGGAATCATAAAAGATGGATACATCATCAATCCTTTTGAAAATGATTTCTCAAACATCTCTTTGGGAAAGGATAAATAATTATAAAAAGGATGATATAAGAATTCAGAAGAAAGTGGAAACTATCAAAAATGGGGAATCCTCGGAATTCAATGTCACAGTGGAAGGAATTGTGAGATTTGGGTCAAGAATCTGTGTTCCAAAAAATTCAGATTTGAAGAAAGATCTTTGGATGATTCACTGAGTTCGAATTCATCCATCAATCTAGGAAACACAAAGATGTATCAGGATATCCGAGGGAATTATTGGTGGGATAACATGAAGAAGGAGATATCTTAATATATGTCAAAGTTCCTTGTATGTCAGTAAGTGAAGACTGAGACGCATAAGTCTATGGGGATAATGCAACCATTAGCCATACAAACATGAAAATGGGGGAACATCACCATGCAGTTTGTCATTATAATTCTGAAGACATCCAAATGAAATAATGCTTCTGAATTATTGTGTATTATCTTACAAATACTACACACTTCATTGCAATTCGATAGGATTTCTCATTGGATCAACTAGAACATGTATACATTAGATAAGTGGTAAGGCTGCATGGTGTACCACTATCGATTGTATCTGATGAGATCCAAGATTCACCATTGTGTTCTGGATAAGTATCCGACATGCTCTGAATATTGAGATGAACATTATTACATATTTTCATCCTTAAGATGATGGAAAATCTGAGTGGACTATTTGTACACTTGAGGAAAAGTTGAAAATAATCTCAATAGACTTCAAAAGAAGATGGGATCAACATCATTCTCTGGTTGAGTTCTCTTACAAAAACAGTTTCCACTCAGGCATCCAAATTCCTCCTTATGAAGAACATTAAGGGAAGAGGTGTCTAAAACTGGAATTTTGGGATGAATTTGGCTAGAAAAAACTTCTAGGTCCTGAAATGGTTGAAAAAATTGTGGAGAAGGTTAAGACCATATGGTAGCACATCAATTATTATCAAATTCGACAAAAGAGCTATGATGATAACCATTGACAAGACCTACAGTTTTATGTTGGAGATAGGGTAGTTCCTTGCATAACTCTATGGAATGGAGTGATGAGATATGGAAATAAGGGAAAGATTGGAACAAGGTACATCAGCCCTTTTGAGAACCGTGATCTCATCGGAGCAGTGGCCTATCGACTAGCACTCCCACCAAACATATCTTATGTACATTATGTATTCAATATATCAATTTAAGGATGTACATAACTGACCCATCTCATGTACTCAATCCAGAGTTGGTACCATTGGATAATGACCTTTCCTATGAAGAGAAGATGGTGAAGATTGTAGATCACAGAGAAAAATTCATAATAAATAAAACGATTCCACTCGTCAAAATTTTGGGGAGAAATCACAAGTTTGTAGAAGAAACTTGTGAACCAGAGGATGTGATGAGGCAGAATTACCCTTATCTGGTTTAGTGTGGAAAAATAAAATTTTGAGGGTGAAATTTCATAAGGGGACAATGTTGTAATGAACAAAAAATTTATAAATAAAATTCCGTTTATTTTAATGTTTTATGGGTATAGAAAACACATGAAATTTTCTATAATTATTATTATTTTGGGTTTAAATTACCATTATGTATCATTAGAATTGATAATATAGCCATTGAATAGTGATCACATAGCTGATATAAATATAAGGTTTAAAAAAAATACATTCAACAAAGACAAAGGAAAGGATGGCCTCATCTAGTAGAATTGGTTCATATGAAGATCATTTGTGGGAGATTAGGAAGGAGGTAGTGTCATTGCGATTCACTATTGACCATGCCCAATCTGAACTTCAACAAGTTAAGCATGAACGAGATCTCCAACGAGAGAAGATCAAGTTAATAGAGATTACCACCCAAGCGATGCTATCCAAGTCGCCCCAAGAGTCGGTCATAATTGCACACCTTACCCATAGGCCTTATACGACTGTTATAAGGGGTAAGGTATTAGTTACTTATTGTGTAATCCCTTTTTATAAATAAAATTATTATTCCATTAATTTGTTTTTGAGAATATTCTTTCTTAAATGAATGGTAAATTTGGTAAATTGTGTTTTTGGGAAAAAATTGTAATTTTGAGAAATATATATATTATTATATTAAACTAAGGTTATTGATAATATTATAAAAACAATTATTATACAAGATGATTATTTCAGTTCTTTATCTGTAAATGATTAGGTAATTTGTTTGATAAGAGTTATATTTTTTATATGATAAAACAGAATGTGTATTTTTAAAGAATTAATGTTAAGAAATTATTAAATTTTTTAAATAATTAATATTTTAATAAAATATTATTATCAAATAAATTTTATGAATAATAAATGAGTATATAATTTTTATAATGTCAAACTGAATTTTTATTTGGGTTTCAAAATTGTTTTTGTCAGAACCCGTGAATTTTCAATAAATGTCAGTTTTCATTTTAAAGTGAAAAATAACATATTTAGTAAATTAATTAGATAAAATGAATATAATTTTTGGAATGAGGATTTAAAAACTATCTAATGGTAAATTTTTCAAAATGTTTTGAGATAGTCAAATTTTTGGGTAAAAATTAAATACCGTATAAATAAAGTATGTGTTTTATGAAGTCATAATGACACCAAAATGTTGAAATAAATACTATAATGGGTGGTATCATCCCAATAAATGTTTTTCAAATAAAATAATATGATTTTATATTTGTTTTATTTATTTTATAATTCCGTATTCAATCCTCCAAAATGTATAATATATTTTAGGATTTTAAAATCATTTTTTTTATAATGTGACTCACCACCAAAAAATAAAGTCTAATATTTTAATATGTTTTTCCATTGGACTTATAAAATAATTTTTTCCACTGCTATTTGGAAAAAACTGTTGGCAAAAAACATGGGATGTATTGTAATTTTTAGTATTTAATTATACAGGGTCCAAAACCTAACACCACAGGAATATTACAATTTCACGGTAGTTATTTTTGGATATGGAGGCGGTTTAAACCAATGCTATATGATTCTGCGGTGGTTTTCGAAAACCACCACTAAGTTGTGTGTTGGGAAACAATGGGTGGTGGTTAAAGAAGTTTAGCGGAGGTTTATGGGAACTGTCATAGTAGTCGCATTTTCCCAGCGGTTATAATGTTTTTAGGGGTGGCTTTTCCTCGCAGGGGATTACATTTTTTAGTGGCGGTTAAAATGAATGCTAAAAACAATAATGTCCTTCCCCTAAAACCAACCATGAAAAACATTATAACCCACGAAAAAAGGCACGGAATATGGGACATTGTAGTGGTTCTTAGAACCACCGCTAAATTTAAGACCATATCGGCAGTTAAAACCACCGCTAATAGAAGAATGCCGAAATTTATAGGTGGTTAAAACCACTATTAAATGTACATGTTACAGTTTGTGATGGTAAAAACTATTGCTAAAAAATAGATTTACAAAAAAAAAGAACTATTTTCTACAGTCCCTATACCAGTGCACTAAAAAACCATTCCAAGAATACCAAAAGACCAACATAATACATACTACAGTCAATATCAATAGAAATGCTTAACTAAGAACAACCAAATGCATCATTCAGTGGGTAAAGGAATGGAAATAAACAAATCACATTTCCATTATACCCTTAAAAAAATTATAAACAACCATTTATGTCATATTTCATGAAAACAATGCCAAGCCTAGGTTTAACTTATTCCATCTATACCAGTTCCAACCCTAACATAATCATTCATATCAACATAGTAGTAAAAAATTCATATTTTATTATTTTTAAGCCAATTATAACCAAAATTACATTGCACAATGATTTTCATCATATTATACTTTAGTGGAACTTAGGTTGATATCCAATCCATTTTTTGAGTTGAAATACAAATAAAACTCGAATTCAATTCAAATGACACATTTTGATGCTATTTATGATTGGATGTTTCATTCACCAATATGTTAGTAATAGGATGGGTGGTAGTAATTGTGGGTCGTTCGTGAATTTAGAGGCATTTTTGAGATTGTACTAGATCAAGAAGAATTTAATCACTTCTTGTTTAAAATATTGATTATATGAAAATGGTAGGAGGCAACACATGGAATTCATTGTGGGTGTTTTAGTTTTATTATGGGAGACTCCTCAATTATGTAATCAATGATTGTATAATAAAATGATGCCGGCACCAAAGTTTATGGGGATATTCGGGATTATCAAGAGTGTCATGATAGTATAAATATATTTGGAATTTCCTCCACCATATCAAGGAATGTGTGATGTTTTACATGTCTTTTATATTCAGTTGTACATTATCAATCCAAATTATGTGATCAACTTCGAAGAATTTTAGATGGATCCTTACCCGACATTTTTGGAGCGCTCGGTGTGAATCATGGACTGTAGTGAGAAAATGTTTTGAAAAAATACAATGTCCCTTGTTAGAGTCATATGGGAGCATGGACATACGCATGAAGTGTCTTGCAAGTGATAATATGATGTGCGAGCTCAATAGCCCTAGTTTATTGGGTGTGAAATATAGAGGCACTACTCAAGGATGATAAATCCTCAGAGGAAGAGATTATAATGACTAGAAGTTTTCCAAGGGCCTTAAGCATTACATTTTACCCTTATTTAATTGTTTCTAAGATATTATTTTATTGGGTGAATTCTTAGGTTGTTTGTTTTTGGATTTTAAGCTTTATAGAGGCCAATAAATGGTTTCATGATAGGAACATGGTCATGGGAAACCATGTGGTTCTCCCAATAAAACCATGTGGATTGGTTGAAGAAGGATAATAGGTGGGGCATGGTTAGAACATAGTTTGAGATGATAATGAATCATTTACTTTGAAATATATGTGTCTCAGAATAGAGGAAAAAATAATTATTAGCACACAGTTTACCAAATGAGAATATTCATTCATTGATGATGTTCTAGAATCTCATATTCAAATAAAGAAGAATGGGTAGAAATGAGTCTCAGAGAAAGTAGAAAAGACCAAGAGTCTCATGAATACTAGGGAATGTAGAAAATTTTGATGTCAATATTTTTAAATGTTAGAAATGGGAATGTAGTATAGATGCATTGGGCTAGAAAATGTAGGATAAGTTATTATAATGAAAATTTAATTTAGAAAAAATGAATCATAAAAAATGAATCATCACAATAAAGTTTTGACATATATGGTGCATACCACACTCAATAAATAAATACATAAAAGGAAACATTAGAAATCAATAAAATACAAAAAAGGAAACATGAGAAATAAAAAATGTTAGGTCATGAAAATGTTTGGTGGAAACTATGTGCCACGCATGATACATATAAAAACTAATTGTTACAATATTTTTACAACATATCAACAATACTACTAATCACTATCTGATGATTAACACATATCATCACCTTCTCCACCTCCATCTGCACTTCCTCCTACCACCTGTATGAACATTATATTGAAAATTAAATAGTGTTGCATATTTATATTTAAACTTAAAACCAATAAAAGTTTTAAAACTAAATTATTTTGAATTATTGTGATTTGCATGCTCTCCAACAGGCGATACAATACCACCATGGGCATATCTACTCATATGTGGAGGTATATCAGTCAACGCTTTCTACATAGAGGATATCCGAGCCCTCAGGTCTTGAAGTATGTTTCATAGAGAAACAATCTCTCTCTGAGCATATCTGGGTATGGAATCACTACAACCAGAATTAGATGAAGCTATAATCCCCGATGGCCTGCCAAAGACCTCAGATGGTACGGGTCCCAAACCCATCCCACACACTCTACCAGAATGCTTCTTCCTAAGGACTTTAGCAACTAGATCATTCTGGGAGATGTAGTAGGACTGCCGAGAAATAGTATCTAATAGTTCATTAATTTTTACCTATAAATCAAATATCAATATATATTAACATATTAAAAACTGATAATAAGTTATTATAATTAAAAAATGAGTTCATCCCCCAACATCTTTGGAAGGATCATTAAAAAAACATCCATAAGATTTTTTGTGAACATTCAACAACACTTCAGTTTGGGATGCATCGTGCCCTAAACTCTATGACTTTTTTAAACAAAGATTAGTCCACAATTTAATATATTAAACATATAATATTGTTTTAAAAATATTTAAACTAATGGAATGATAACCAAAGTTGATCGGCTTTTAGAAAATCTTTTTGACCCTGAAGTGTGAGGGATGACTTTCTTAGACCGGCTTGATGAATTCTTTCATGAGAGATCCTAAAATAAATAAAATTTAATTTAATAGTAATGTATTCAATGTAATCTCTTAATTATATACATATATAAATTTAAAATGAGGTAAATATAATAATATATATTTAAATACCATCTTCTTTTCATCACGATGTCTGTCAACAAAAAGTTTACTCTTTTCTTTGGGTACCCCATTGGGAAGCTTCTCTTACATTTGTTCGAAGTTCAACGAAGTATCATTGACATCACTCTACATTATCCATTTGAAGTCTTTGCATTTCTTACCATTATTTTTTGATGTCCACTTTCGTGCTATCACATCAGCAACTGTAAGTGGGAAAACATCTGTATACCTAAATTCATTTTGAGCATATTAATAACATGACATTCAATTACACCATAATGTATTAAAATTTCCTTTATCTGGGAATAAAAAACTTCATTTTTCTAACATGGAGGTATATGTCTTCAATCATCATAAGAAATAGGAAGGAAATGGCCTCCACTTCCAGCTGTCCTAGAATTTGGCCAAGTAATTCCACAACGTCATCCATAGAGACCCCATATGAATCAAATGGGACAAATAACTTCTCTCCATTCATAGTCCACACATCTTTACATTTTATATTTTTCTCCACAATCTCATATTTTCATCTTTAATGAACAAACAATTAGTATAAAAAAGTTCAAAATATTTATCTATATTGAAATTTGTACCTATAACAGTGACCCTCCAGTATGCCCGTGATGAACTAGAAGTGGTGCGCCTCCACCCTGCTATTGAGGATGGTGAAGGGGGAGTCGATGACTCAGTTTCTAAAGGGATTCTCACAGAGGGTGTGAGATATGGTGTAGGGGAAGATGGTGTAGGGGGAAGGTAGCTGGTGGATTAGATGTCGTAGGTAGGGAGACAGATGGATCATCATTGATCGCAGTAGTGAATGAAACAGTGTATTGCTTCCTCCTTGGAATTCGTGTCATTTATTAAAATAAAATTAAGTTTAGAACATATATTTCAAAAACAATATGCAGAAAAAAATTTAAAATTGATAATAGATGCCGAGTACTAATAAACAAAATATACATAACAATGATAGTGAATGAATACACAAATGAAATAAGTTGTTGTTGAATGAATAAATAATTGTACATACAATCACTTTCCCCTTCAATCATGTCAATTTCAGCTCCATTACTTAATACACTTCATTTATCCTTGCTAGACTAATATTTTCAATATCATGATGGAAACATAATTCTTCTTCTTGTTGTGGATGAGATTCAATTTCAGATGTCAAATCTTCTACTTCATCGCCCATATCATAAAAATATCTTTTTATTATGTGAGCAACTACACTCCACCCTTCATCCACAACATCATTCACATAATATACCATTTTTTCGTGTGATGATAAGATATATGGATCATGATGTTTACAATCACCAACATGCATCAAGATAGAGAAGTTAACAAAAGTAAATTGAAAGGAATCTCTTTTAACACCTCTAATAATATTGACCCAAATGCATTTGAATAAAAAAAATGAAAAAAGTATGTGTTAGTTTAATTCAATAATATTGGCCATATTTCCCTATTATCCTACATCAGAAAATGTAAACATACAACTACTCTGTGTTTTCAAACCCTCTTATCGATCAACTGTATGAAATCTAAAGTCATTCACATTGTAAGCGTCGAACTTTCTAACTTTATTTAGAGGACCTTGAGCATTAAACATCAAATATTCTGAAAACTCTACTCAATTATCAGTATTCATGATCTAAAAAAGAAATATAATTTATTAGATTTACAAAATATATGTGTCAAACTAATATTCGTATTTATTGCAATATTTATGAACTTACACGTCATGAAAACCATTCTAAAAGCTCTTTATTAACAGCTTTCTTTAAATCATTCTCATTTTGTGTTCGGCCTCTCATTCATCTATTTGTTTGTATCCTAAACTCTTCAATAAATGAATCTGAAATTTCACTATTCAGTAGCACATATCTATGTGCCTGTAATAATCTCAATTCTGTCAGTGTCACATTTGAGGTTCTCCCAACTGATCATCCAAAAATAGAAAAAATGTTTGATCTCTGATATATTTGAGATTGATTCGATGTGTCATCAACATGACCAACTCGATTAAATCTTTTATCAATATTATCTAAGTATCTAGAACAAAAGGTAAGACACTCCTCATCCAAATATCCTTCAGCAATAGAGCCTTCTGGTTGATCTTTATTTATCATGTATGATTTCAAATGCCCAAGATATATGTGAAATAAAATAAACAAAATTATTCATTTAATTAAGTGCCAAGAATTGTTTACATAACTGAATAACATATAAATAAAGTACCTATCAATTGGATACATAAATCAATAATGAACGGGGCCTCTTAATTTAGCTTCCTCAACCAAATGCACAGTTAATTTCATCATGACAGTAAAAAACAACAGAGAAATGATCATCTCCATTGCATAAATGGTCAATACAAACCACTCCTGGATGTTGTCAAGCTGAAATGGATGTAGAGATTTCTCATATAGTTGTCTAAAATTTTTTCATAATTGGAGTACAATAGCAGAAACGTTTTTAGGTAATAATGTATGAAATTCCAATGGTAGAAATTGTTTTAATAATATATGTGAATCGTGACTTTTCAATCCATGTAACCTATGATTCTTCAAGTCAACACACATCGAGATGTTAATTGAATACCCATATGATACCTTCACATTCTTTAAAAATATAAGGAATTTATCTTTATCCCTATTTTCATAGCAATAATTTCTGGAGCATACTTTTCATTCTCATCTGGCTAGAGATCACATTTTATGTTCTTTACTTACAAGTCTTTGTGAGCATTGAGATGATCCTTCAACTTTACATGATCATTAAGCAATGTGAAAATAAAATTTTCATAGATATTCTTATCAATATGCATCACATCACGATTATTCTTCTACGAATTAAATTCCCAATACGAATGTTTGAATAATATACTTCTTTTCTTCCATTGTTGCATTCTGATTTCACTTGACAATGCACTTCGAACTAGTTTCCCACTATCATTCAAATGATGAACCTTCCCAAATTTTGTTTCATAATTTTCAAGTTGTTTCAATATTTTAGAACCAGTTAACAACTTTAGAGGTGGTCTACAATCAATGAATCCATTAAATTTTGATCTGTTCAGCCAAAATCTATGAAATGCATCGAGCCATCTTCGATGGCACAAGAAGCACCATTTTCTACAATGAAGTATCCATTTGGGCTCAAAATCAAAGTTAATAACTGGACAAGCCAAAACCGTGTAAATGTTACAAATAGATAAATTCTCAAGTCCAGGGAAGTCACTAATGGTCCACATTAAATTAGCATGTATTTTGAACACTATTTTTGAAAAAGCATCAAATGTCTCAACACTGTTGCTCTATAAAACCTATAATTCTTCAATAAAAGGCTACTAGTATACATCAATATCATTTCCAATAATTTTTTTTCCAGTCATAATCATCAAAATGATAAAAGATATTTGTTTCATACACATCCACAGAGGCAAATTCCAAGGGATTAAAACAACTGGCCAAATTCTATAACTGGCACTCAAAGTCCCAAATGGATTGAATCCATCGGTAGCCAATCCCAATAGAACATTCCTCGGATCAGTTGAGAAATATGGATGTAATGAATCAAATTCCTTCCATTATTTTGAATCTCTTTGATGTATCATTAACCCATCACTGTTATTATCTATAGAATTCCACTTCATGTGTTCGGCAGTTTTCGATGACATGATTAATCTTTGAAATAGATTCTTTAAAGGAAAGTAATGCAAAACCTTTGTAAGGGTGTTCCTTTCTTATTCTTCATGAAACTATGTTGATTCATACTTCTAACATCACCCATTGACTTCCATATAATAGAAGAGCATTTTTATCAATTCTGTCTACCTGAATTCTCACGCCAATAATGCATACAATCATTGGGACACACATGTATATTTTTTAATTCAGACCAAGCCTATTAACAAATTTTTTCATATCATAAAAAGATTTGAGGATTTTTTCTTCAAGAAATGCATCACGTAAAAATTCCAATATCATGGACTTTGCCTTATTTGTAATTCCACATAGACATTTGATACAGTACAACTTCATCAGAAAAGAAAGCTTTGAATATTTCAAACATCCAACATACATCTCTTGATTTCCATCATCAACTAAATCATGAAATGTATTTCCTTAGTGAATTTTTCACTTACATTTGTCTTCGTAGAATAAAGAAGAGGATCCAATGATATCTTAAAATCTTGATCTGGATGTGTTACAGTCTCAAAAACATCACTTGTCACGTTGTAATTTGTACCACCCTCATCTAGTTGTTCTGTTATGTTTGGATGTTGATAGTGGTGTCTTGTAGTGAAGAATGCATCATTTAAGATGTTTTGCATTTCATTTTCCATTGTTGATGAAGTTGGGAGCTCATTCGGGGAATTAACATCAGTACTCAACCTTTCGGTAATGCTCGATTCCCCATTCCAAATCCAACCCAAATATTTTCCAGGGAATTGCTTCAATATTAAAATATCAAACACTTCATCTCTCTTTATCCATATTATAAATTTACATTTAGGACATGGACATCTTATTCTCCCTTCAATAGATTGATTGGAAATTGAAAAATCTAAAAACTCCATCAAACCCATAACATATTAAGGTGTGTTCCTTAGTAATGTGATCCAGCTTTTATCCATGTATATCATAATATGACTTCACAATATTTAAAAAAATTAAAACACATAGTTACTACTAAATAGGGAAAGCGATTAAAATATACTAGTTGAAAAATATATAAATATGTTACATATGGTTTTTCTATATAAATACATATGGTAAATCACCAACTAGAAAACCAAAGCATGCAAATTAAAAAGATCCATAATAGAAGATGAGAACAAAGATCCCATACCTATAGTTTTTTGTATGTTGTGCTCCACCAAAATAGATAGACAAACTAATGATTCCATTACATTGATATCACTAAGGTAAGGGCTCGATAAATCATTTAATAATTTAATAGAAGTTAGGAATATGAAATGGAAATAAATTCTTACTTTAAATTAGTGGCCTCGAATTATGATTAAAAGTGTTGAGTATGGTCTGGGGTTGAGAATTTTAGAACATGTAGGGTATTATTGTCACGACCCATCCCTCGGGGCCCATATCGTGACTACCCCAAGCCCTCCATCCATAGGCCAGGGGCTAGTCACTATAACCAAAGGCATAAAGCCCTAAAACTGGGAAGGCATTGCCTTTATAAATCATAAACACACACAACCAGAGTAAAAGAAGAAGAAAACACTAAGTAATAGATGTATAACAGGAGTACTAAAAGTAAACGGGGGGAAGAATACAAGCTCAACTGTAAAGTACAAAAACAACTGAATACATGTACAACTGAAAAAGGGACAAACAACTGAAAGGGTAAAGCAGCTCCTGGATCGTCCTCCGGGATTCTTACCTGAACGGTAGGTATAGATGGACTCCTCATCATTCCACTTCCGTCAGAATCCACCGTGTACTGATACATCTTAAAGTCCTCCTCTAGGTATCGTCCAGTCCTAGTGCTCTTGGCCTCCGTCAGCGTTGTACGTCGTATGCATCCAACACAACGAGGTACGGGCATAGCCTGCGCAGGGGTGAGTATAACGATGCTCAGTAGGGACCCCGAGACCCTCAAGGTCTCAACAAATCGAACAAGGCTAAACCACAAATTATGATTTCAACGGATAACCATTACTTAGGTATATGCCCATACATATACCTAAGTTATCAAGTAACCCCTCTCAATCATGAGGAAAACACAAAGGTTATTAACTCAGCTCAAACCTTGATTTTTCATTATTGAATCCATGGATGCGGGAAAACTCCTCCTCTGTTGATTACAGTGGGCCTATCGCGACTCTGAGGCACTTGTCACTAACCATAGACTACTGAGTTACTCCTCCTGTCGGGTATTGCGGGTCCGCTGCCAATTACCAGGCACTCCGTCCGCTGTGGGTCCACCGCCATATTTCGGGCACCCCCCCCCCCTAATAGCCTATAGAGGTACTCCTCCTATCGAGTACCACGGGTCTGCTGCCAACTACTAGGTGCTCCGTCAGCTGTGGGTCTGCCGCCAAATACCAGGTACCCCGTCCACTGGCCTAATTGAGTATCTTCGAGTCAAATTAGTCAACCAGTCATCAGGTCTATAGCTACTAGGCCTCCACACTCTGACTGCTCGTCATCAGAAGGATCCGCTCCATGAGCTACTGTTCAATACTCCAACTGTCACGAATTCTTACGTAGAAGTATCTCAAAGTACCGCCACGTCATAGGGGTCTCAACACAACAGATGGCATGTCAATCGGATGCCCGGTCTGTCAGTTATAAGCATTTTAGTCTCGGGGGCTTGGTTGGATTCGTGTACGAACCAACCTAACTGTGACTCATCTATACCCTGAACTCTAGTGGGGTATACTCAAATGGACGTCTATGCTACAATAATAACTATGTCACTGACAGTTCACCAAACGGATGTCTGGTGCCAAAGATATGGCCCAAGAAGGTAAAAATTCATTAATGGACCTGGGTCCGGTCTAATCCGGTTGGACCGACATGGCCTAAGCCCATCTGGGCCGACCCGGTCTGGGACAACCCGGTCAGACTCACTTGGTCTGACCCGGCCCATTGGGCAGGTCAGCCCGCTATGTTTTGACCTGGTCCCCTGGGCCCAGCCCAGCGGACCGCAAGGGCGGTTCGACCTGGTATCCGCCACACAGGGGGCTCAGTAACTCATCCTAGGAGACCGGGATGGTTTGGCCAGTAACACCGTGGGGGACGCCATCGGTCGGCTCAGGAGACTGGTGGCCAGGAGGCCAGCAGGTACGCCGCGCTTGGCGTGGGCTGACGGGCTGGTCATCGGCAAGACGCGGGGGCACCAGGTAGGGCGTCGGGGCACCGGGGCAGCATGCTGGGGCGCAGGCATAGTACCGGGGCGCCGGGCAGGCCACCGGTAGGGGCCAGGGAGGCCGCCGGTAGGGCGCGGGGTAGCTGGGCATACCGCCCGCGGGGCGCAAGGGTACCGGGCAGGCCACCTGCGAGGTGCGGGGGCGCTGGGCAGGCCGCCCGGGGGCGCGAGGGCGCCGGCCAGCATGCCGGTGGGGCATAGGGGCGGTGGGTAGCGCACTGGTGGGGCGCGGGGGCACTGGGCAGGGCGCCGGCACGGCACGGGGCGCCGGGTAGCGCACCGGTGGGGCGCGGGTGTGTCGGGAAGTTTGTCGGCGGGGTGCTAGTGGTGCAGCGCGGATCGTACAGGCCACAGGTAGCGCGGACCATGTTCATCTTCCTCATTTTTATCGCCTCTTTGCCAAGCCATCGTCGTCAAACATGAACAAACAAGGGGAGGGTCGGACCGTGTTCGTGCGGCCTGAACCCTCCTCATTATGGTGATAGAAATTGGCAATTCTCATACCATATCATTGTTCGCCAAAGAATGAGGTTTATACTCAAAAATAGAAAAGAACACAAATCTCTCTACGTTTTATTTTCTGGTAGTCGTTCGTTGATGTCGCAGAAGGATGGTCGTCAACCCGTCAAAGTCGGAGGAAGAAGAGCTCCAAACAAACGAGTCGAGATGACGTCGTCGCCATTCTTTGTGGGTGGCAGTTCTTCATTGGAGGAATAATTCCCCAAGGGTTGGTAGTCACGTCTCTTTTCCAGCATTTCGCCGCTTGAAAAAGCCATCCCAAAACCTTCCCCCAAGCTTCTTTTATATAGGAGTGGGAGGGTTTATCTAAAATTACGTTGGCACATAATTCAAATTTGGTGAATTAAAAGAGTGGGGCCTACCTAATTAAATTCATGAGAGGTGTCACATTTAATTAGGTGGATCGGCAAGAGGCTCTCTCTCATTAAAGAGGGAGAGGTGGGAGGTTTTATCCTCCACCATTGATAGGGGTCGGGTGGTTCCCACCCTTATCATTTAATAGAGAGGTTATGGGTCTCAGGTGGTCTCCACATCTTAACCTCTTGCGGGAGGTTATGTGCCAGTGGGCCCCACAACCATAACCTCTCATGGGAGGTTAGGGTGTGGTGTCCCCCACCTTCAACCGCACCTTGGAGGTTTTAACCACCCAAATTAAATAAAGTTAAAACATTATTTTATTCAATTTAATTAAAACCCCCAAAAAAACTAACTTCCAAACTCGTCAGAACGCAACTGCAGTGTAGGTATCACTATGAAATTACCGACGCTGCGAGTTCAACGGTGCCCTCGGAATTCAATTCTGAGAACTGTTTTAGATGTTAAAAAAACCCGCTCGTACGTATACTGAATGTACCCGAAAAAAACATCAGAAATTGATTACGGGCACACCGGGCCTTGGAATCAAGCACCATTAGAAACTGCGGACTCATAAAATTCCCATGTATTTAAAAAAACACATGGGAAATCTGGGTCTTTACATTCTCTCAACCTCAGGGATTTATGTCCCCATAAGCTACAACTCGAACTAAGGGAACAAATGGGGGGACTGAGCACGCATCTGAGCCTCTCGCTTCCATGTGCTCTCCTAGAGGTTCCTGTGCTACCAGCAAACGTGCACCATAGGTATCGACCATCCACGCAGGACCACTCCTGTCGATCCTTGATCTCCACTGGGACCTCTTTCAAAGTTTCCCCATCATCGATGTCCATCTCCCTGTGGTCGATGATGTGGGACAGGTCGTGCACGTATCTCCTCAGCTGATATACGTGGAATATGTCATGCACCCGGTGCCATTGAGGTGGACGAGCCAAGAGTTAAGGCACCTCACCTACTCTATTGAGGACCGGGAAAGGTCTGATAAAACGTGGAGATAACTTTCCGCCTCAGCCAAATCTCTGTAGACCTCGCCGATGTGATACTCGTAAGAAGACGTGCTCTCCATCCTAGAACTCCAGAGGCCTCCATCTCCTGTCAGCATAAGAATTCTTCCTGATCTGTGCAGTATTCATCTGCTCCTGGATGATCTGCACCTTTTATATGGTAGCTCGTACCATCTCTGGTCCCACTAGTGCTGACTCCAATGGGTCTGTCCAGCACAGTGGCGATTTGCAAGGTCATCCGTAAAAAGTATCAAAATGTTCCATACAGATGGTGGAGTGATATCTGTTGTTGTAGGAAAACTACACCAACGGTAAGTGATCCTCCAAGCTGCGACTGATGTCTAGGACACATGCACAGAGCATGTCCTTGAGGGTTTGAATGGTCCTCTCAGTCTGACCATCTGTCTGAGGATGGAAGGCGGTGCTCAAGCGAAGCTGTGTCCCGAAAGCTACCTGAAATCCCTTCCATAGCCAGGAAGTGAAGTATGCATCAAGGTCAGAGACAATAGAAGAAGGTACTCTATGAAAACACATTATCTTCTTCACATAGAGGTGTCCCAAGCTCTCTACTGAGCCCTTCTCTCTGATCAGTATGAAGTGGGCCGACTTGGTGAGTCGGTCAACGATCACCCATATCGAATCTTGACTCTAGGATGTACTTAGAAGACCTGTGACGAAGTCCATGGATATCTCATCCCACTTCCACTCTGGGATCTCTAAGGGATGAACCAAGTCGGCTGGTACCTGGTGCTCCGCCTTCACTTGCTGAAAAGTGAGGCATCGTGAGACAAACTATGCTACCAACTTCTTCATACCTGGCCACCAGTGCTGTTGTTGAAGGTCCTGGTACATCTTCGCCACTCCTGGATGCACCGCTAAAGGGGAAGTGTGTAACTCCCTCAACACTTCCTCTTGAAGTTAAACTGGTACAATGGTATGTCCTCTGAAGATGATGATGTGCTCTCTACCTTTAGAAAATCCATCAGGTGCCTACCTCATAGATATCTGAGCACGTCACATCTCACAGTCAGTGTCCCCATGCTATGCCTCCCTGACTCGCTGATGAAGTTGGGGAGTGACTGTAAGAGATTGCATATAGGATGCTCCATCTCTATCCAGAAAGTATATCTGTAAGGTAGCCAGTTGCTCTATCGCCTCTCTTAGTAGCTGAATACCATTCCTCCTACTGAGCACATCTGCAACAATGTTCCCCTTCCTAGTAGTATAGACTATCTCGAAGTCATTGACTTGGAGAAACTCAATCCATTACTGCTATCTCAGGTTTAGGTCCTTCTGAGAGAAGATATACCTGAGAATCTTGTGATCAGAGTACATGGTAAAATGTTTACCCAACAGATAGTGCTGCCACATCTTCAAGGTGAATACCACTGCTGCTAACTCCAGGTCATGGGTTACGTAGTTCTGCTCATGTTGTCTCAGCTACTGAGAACCATACGTGATCACTACTTTATCCTGCATCAACACACACCCGAGTCCGGTCCCTGATGCGTCACATTAGACTATGTACCCTATGCCTTCCTTTGGAAGCCTCAAGATGGGGGGCACTAGTCTGACTCTGCCTCATCTCATAAAAGCTCTGCTGGCATCTCTCCGACCACACAAAGGGTTTCCCCTTCTTCGTTAAGGCTGATAGCGATTCTGCAACTCTGGAGAAATCTGGAATGAATCTCCGGTAGTATCCAGACAAGCCCAGGAAACTTCATACCTCCATCACACTCCTGGCTGGCTCCCACGTAAGTACCGCCTCTATCTCTACAAGATCCACTGCAAATCCAGCCTCTGGGATGACATGTCCTAAAAAGAGAACCTCTCTAATCCAAAACTGGCACTTCGAGATCTTACCATAAAGCTGGTGCTCTCGGAGTGTGTCCAGTACTACCTGCAAATGGTAGGCATGCTCCTCCTCAGTAGTCGAGTAGATCAGTATGTCGTCGATGAAGATTACGACAAAGCGATCGATGTATGGATGGAAGATCATGTTCATGAGACTCATGAACACTGCTGGAGTATTGGTTACGCCAAAGGAATATCCAAGAAATTGTAGTGGCCATAACAAAACCTAAAGGTTGTCTTCTATACATCCTTATCTCGAACGCTGAGCTGGTGATAGGCTAATCAAGGGACTATCATGGAGAACCATCATGCTTCCTTGAGCTGGTCAAAGAGGTCTTCAACCTTCGAGAGTTGGTACTTGTTCTTTAGGGTCACCTGGTTTAGGCAACGATAGTCGACACAGAGCCTCAAGCTCTCGTCCACCTTCTCGGCGAATATAATTGGGGCTGCCCAGGGAGAAACAATGGGACGGATGAATCCCTTCCCCTGCAACTCCTCCAGCAACACCTAAAGATAGCGAAGCTCAGTGGGGGACATCTAATATGCTGGAGCAGATATTGGTGTTGTCCCGGGGTACATGTCAATGTTGAAGTCCACCTCTCTGCGAGGAGGTAGTCCTGGAACATTGTGAGGGAAAACATCCATGTACGGGTCCACCACTATAGGATATGTCAGACTATCCACATCAACGGATCTGAGGGAAAGAAAAGCCAATTGGTGAGTGATCAACTATACCCTCCTTTGAGTAAGCCCGTCCAGTGCTGAATAGGTTCCCTTCTAACTGGTGAAGGTGAACCTAGTCCAATTCATGCAGACACACCGCACTTTTCACCTAATACAGTTGATCTGAGCATGGACTGTAGATAACCAGTCCATACCCAAGATGACATCGTAAGGCCTTGACACCACTACTAGGAGATCCTAGCCAAAGATCTCGCCTCCTAGAGTAAGCTCGCACTGCCGGCACCAATACATAGTCGTCTAATAAGATCCCGTAGGAGTCTCTAGCTATAAGGATCAAACCAACAGCTCTTTCGGAATCTCTGAGCTCTAAACAAGGGAAGTGGCAATGAAAGAGTGACTCGAACCCGTGTCTATAAGAACTGTAGATAAGGTGGAATAGACACTGATCGTACCTCGAATCATCTCAGCAGTGCCGTGATCGTAGGCCTCAGCTGCCTGAAGCTGTGCTCTACCCTGTCCACCCACTCCCTGTGGTCAGGGTGGACCTCCTGGTGGTGGTGGCGGTAGCACCTCATAACGTCGTACATCGCCATGTGCACGGCCAGCTCCTCTACCACGTCTGTATGCACCCAATAGACCGCCTCGATCGTACCTCTGCCTCTTCCTGGGAGGTCCCTCAACTGTCTATTGATCGCCAGAAAGGCAAGTCAGACATTCCTGAGCCATGTGACGAAGCCCGATGTAGGAGTAACATTGTACGCTCCTGGCATGACTGGATCTGTCTCCACTTTGGGTGCCCCGCACAACTGATCCTGAGTTGTGCAATCGACCACCTTTGGGTCTAGTCCTCTTGGACATTTGTGTAATCTATCTATTCCTAGCTACATAAGACTCCACTGTAAGTCGGCTAGTGGTGGGTCTCGCTGCTAGAGACTGGTCAGTACGAAAACTCTACACTATGAGGGCCCGCTCCAACACTCCCTCCGACATCAGGATATTGTGGGAGATAACTGATGCTCTTATTTCTTGCCTGAGACCCTGATCAAAGGTCCAGTCCCTAAAGAACGGGTCCCGTACCATATCAGTGGACTAGCGCGAGAGGTCGGTGAACCTCATTGAGTATTGTGCCACCGTCAAGCTACCCAACTGCAGATGAAGTAGCTCCTATATCTGCATCAATCAAAGGGTGGATAGTACAAACTCCACCCAAAACAGGCTCTAGAAGTTTTCCCATAGAAGTGACACCTCATCATGTATTTGGAGCATCAGGCTCCACCATCTACCTGCTGCTGCCTGAAGGGGGATAGCAGTAAGGATCACCTTGAAGTTGGCTAGTGTCCCTACCGGTATGAAGACTCTCACCACAGCATCCAGCCAATTCTCAGCCACCTGCAGGTCCGTATCCCCCTTAACCTGGGTGGCCTCTACCGCTAGAATTTGAGCAGCGTGCTCAAGCGGCGTGCACTCCCTACTGCTGGGGTTGGTAGCATCAGTTACGCAATGAGAAGTAGTACTGCTGGTGCCTCCGCTGGTGCCTCAACTAGATGTGGGCCCTATACTGAGGCCTCGTCACTCAGCGGGATATCAGTACGTACAACTCTCAGGGTTCTAACTAGTCATCCGTGGGGAGGAATCCTGAAAGAAACATATGTGACATAATCAAAAGACTAAACTGGGTGAGCTGACCTTGTTTGAGCTAACTAGAAGAAAACTTTTGAGAACACACACGCAATCAATGTTTTCGTGTACTGAGTTGGAAATCAAAAGTCTGGGTCCTGGTTTATGGATATGTCAGCCGCCCACACCAACACTGGACTCCCTGAACTGAAAACCACACTTAGTACCCTTAGCACAATTGGTTCACAGAAAAGAAATATCAGAGTCCTAAGTTCATGCAGTAGAATCAATGTCCTCTAATACCAATTTTTCACTACCCGTCCCCTGAGACCCGTATCATGACTACCCCATGCCCGCCTTCCATAGTCCAGGAACTAGAGACTAGCGACAAAGGCGTAAATCCCTAAAACTGGGAAGTCATTGACTTTATAAATCTTAAACACACAAAACCAGAGTACAAGCGGAAGAAAAAACTAAGTAAAAGGTGTATAAAAAAATTACTGAATTTAAAGGGGGGGACAGAATACAAGCCCAAATGTAAAGTAAAAATACAACTGAAAACAAGTACAACTGAAAAAGGGACAAACAGCTGAATGGTGAAAGAAAATCCTGGATCATCCTTCGGGATTCCTACCTGAAGGGTAGGTACAGATGGCCTCCTCAGCACTTCATGTCCGTCAGACTCCACCGTGTACCGATACGTCATATGGTCCTCCTATGGGTACCGTCCAGTCTTGTCACTCTCGGCCTCCATCAGTGCTATCCGTCGTCTGCATCAAACACAACGAGGTGCAAGAATATCTTGTGCATGGGTCAGTATAACGATACTCAGTAGGGACCCCGAGACTCTCAAGGTCTCACAAAATACTAAAAGGATAAACCACAAAGTATGATTTCAATGGATAACCATTACTTAGGTATATTCCCATACATATACCTAAGTTATAAAGTAACTCATCTCAATCATGAGGTTAACACAAAGTTCATTGACTCAGCTCAAACCCGGATTTTTCATTATCAAAACCACAGCTACTGGAGAACTCATCCTATGTCGAGTACAGTGGGCATGTCGCGACTCTGAGGTGCTTCTCACTAACCTTATATTGTTGAGGTAATCCTCTTATTGAGTATTGCGGTTCTGTTTCCAACTATCAGGTGCTCCATCCGTTGTGGGTATGCTGCCATTTATCGGGCGCTCCCCCTAATAGCCTACAAGGGTACTCCACCTATCGAGTATCGCGGGTATGCTACCAACTTCCAGGTTCTTCGTCCACCGTGGGTCTCCCGAAAAGTACTAGGCGCTCCAACCACTTGGATAATCGAGTCTCTCCGAGTCGAATCGGTCAAGCAGTCATCAGGTCAACAGCTACTAGCTCCGCACTCTGACTACTTATTACCGAAAGTATCCACTCCACGAGCAACTGGTTGATACTCCAAGTGTCACTAAGCCTCACGTAGAATTATCTCAAAGGACCGCAATTTCATCGGGGTCTCAACGCAACAGACGACGCATCAATCGAACTCCTGGTCTGTAAGTTATTAGCTTTTTAGTCCTAGGGCCCGATTGGATTTGTGTACGAACCAACCTGCCCGTGACTCAACAATACCCCGAACTCTACTGGGGTATACTCAAAGGGATGGCTATGCTCCAAAAATACCAGCACTACAGACAGTTTTTCAAATGGACATCTGATGCCAAATATATGGCCCAAGAAGGTAACAAATCAGTAATGGGCATGGGTCTGGTCTGACCCGGTCGGACCGACTCGGCCCAACCCAGTCCAGGCCGACCCCTTCTAGGTTGACCCGGTCAGACTCGCTGGGTCTGACCCAGCCCATTGGGCAGGTCAACCCGCTATGTTTTGACCTAGTCCCCTGGGCCCCGCCCAGCGGACCGCGAGGTCGGTTCAGCCCGATAGTCGCCACGTAGGGGGCTCGGTAACTTGGCCTAGGAGACCGGGCTGGTTCGGCCAGCGACACCATGAGGGACGCCACAGGTCAGCTCAGGAGATCAGGAGCTGAGAGGCCAGTAGGAAGGTTGCGTGGGGCACGGGCAGGCTGACTGATCATTGGCAGGTCATAGGTGCACCGGGTATGGCACCAGGCAGCACGCCTGGGCGCGGGCAGCACACCGGGGTGCTGGGCAGGCCGCCAGTAGGGGCCGGGCAGGCCGCTGGCGGGGCGCGGGGGCACCGGGTAGGAAGCTGGCAGGGCGCGGGGGTGACGGGCAGGAATCTGGATGGGCATGGGGGCAACGGGCAGTGCGCCAGTGGGCCGTGGGGGCACCAGGCAGCACGCCGGCGGGGCGTGGGGGCGTCGGGCAACATGTCGGCGGGACGCGGGGGCACTGGGAAGCGTTCCGACATCACACTGGTGGGGCATGGGGGTGCTGGACAGCCTGCCGGCAAGGCGCTGTGGGGGTGACACGGTTCGCGGAGGCCACGGGTAGCGCGGCCCTTGTTATCCATCCTTGTTGTCGTCGCCTCTTTGCCAAGCCGTCGTCGTCGAACATGAACAAACAAGGGGAGGGTCGGACTGTGTTCGTGCAGCCCGAGCCCTCCTCGTTATGATGAAAGAAATTGGCGATTATCATACTATATCTTTGTTCGACGAAGAATGAGGATTATACTCAAAAATAGAAAAGAACACAAATCTCCCTACCTTTGATTTATCGGTAGTTGTTCGTTGACATCACGGAAGGCTGGCCATCAATCCAGAAAAGTCGGAGGAATAAGATCTTGAAGAAAACGGGTCGAGTTGATGTCTTCTTCGTTCTTTTTGGGAAGCAGTTCTTCGTTGAAGGAATAATTCTCCAAGGTTTGGGCGTCGCGTCTCTTTGTCGTCATTTCACCGCTTGAAGAAGCCATCCCAAAACCTTCCCCCAAGCTTCCTTTATATAAGAGAGGGAGGGTTTGTCTAAAATTATGTTGGAACGTAATTCAAATTTGGTGAATTAAAATTGTTTCCCCACCTAAATAAATTTATGAGAGGAGTTACATTTAATTAGGTGGATTGGAAAGAGGCTCTGCCTCATTAAATAGGGAGAGGTGGGAGGTTTTATCCTCCACTATTAATAGGGGTCAGGTGGTTCCCACCCCTATCATTTAATAGAGTGGTTATGGGTCTCGGGTGGTCCCCACGTCGTAACCTCTCACGAGAGGTTATGTGCGGGTGGTCCCCACCACCATAACACCCCCTTGGAGGTTTTAACCACATAAACTAAATAAAGATAAAACATTATTTTATTCAATTTAATTAAAAAACCCCAAAAAAATAACTTCCAAACTCGTCAGAACCCAACTGCAGTGAAGGTCTCACTACACAATTACTGACACTGCGAATTCAACGGTGCCCTCAGATTTCAATTCTGAGCATCAGTTCAAAAGTTAAAAAACCCGCTTGTACGTTTACTAAACGTACCTGAACAAAACTTCAGAAATTGATTCTAGGCACACCTGGCCTCAGAATCAAGCGACGTCAGAAACTACAGACTCGAAAAATTCCCATGTATTTAAAAAAAAATCCAATAGAAATCCGGGTCTTTAAAATCTTGGTGAACTATTATGGGTAGCAACATGTTATGACCCTATGTGTGATTAAATTTTTCAGATATATCAAGTGGATCATGGAACATCAATGGGGGTTGAAACTTAATGTTCACCTCTGTCTGAAAGAAATTATAGTTGGCCCTGTGATGTTTTCCTTTTAGTATCTATGTATATAGGTTAGTATATGATGTATTATTTGACACACTGGTGGGTAGTGGAATAACAAGGATGTGAAAAATCCATTTATTCTTTGATAAATAGAGGTTGGGTTGTCTTCATAGTTTCTCTTTGTCCTAGTGTGGACTGTCTCGGCATGGTAGTGAAGTCTTACTATGACAACGGAAATTGATTAGAATACATGGTTTGAATTGGATGTTATTGTGGAATGTGGAAAGGGAATGTTGAAGCATCCATTTGTAAACTCTTTTTCGGGTGTTACTAGTAAGAGAGCATGTGACCCATGTGAATTCGGAATTGACATTGATTGATTCATGAGACTTGATAACATGTCATGATAGAAGTACATGTAATATAAAATGACAAATCATATTTGATAATTTGAGATTACAGAAACATAATATAGTGAGTCTTGAATATCCCAACTACCACATCACATTAAATAGTAACTAAAAGATCACCCATTGAACACATAAAACCAAATCCACCTAAATTACATAATTTACATAAACCAATTGATCCCAAATTCCTCCAAAAATTCCATCACCACAAAATCCAAAAATATAATACCCCATAAATTCTCAAAACCAACCAAGTTATATGGGGAAATATACCAAAAAAAGACATAAAAAACAATACAACATTTAAAGGAAAAAATAATGATTTACACTCCATTTAGAGTTTGGTAAATATCCAATAATAATATAAGGAATTACAAGGAGATTAACACACATCATTTACATGGGACCATTAGATATGGCATACATTATATAACTCAAAACCAGAACCTACCATGGTCTTGTATAAAAAATCAACAGTACCAAAGTAAATTGAGGATAAAATCAATACACACCCCATCAAACTAATTTTTTTTTTGAAAAAATTCCATTAAAAATTCAATACACTCATAGAGAGGAGTCCCAAATCATTCTAAAAGAATGATACCTTTTAATAATTGTAAAACAATTTAAGTTTCCAAAAAAAATTTGAACATTATAAAACATTCAATTTTACCTACAACATTAAAATCAACTTATTGCATCCACTATTAGAAATTGAAAAACCCCACTATCATTTAAACACTCATAAAGGGTAAAAAATAAAATAATTCATAAATATTTTTCAGAACTACTAACTTTATTGATGTGAACAACAAAATTTATCTTTTTAATAGAATTTATTTATTTCAAACATCACCCCGTTTTAAATTAAATATAAACAACAATTGTTTCACTTCTAAGTTGACCATTTTTAGATGTATAGTCTAAAAGAGTCAAATATACTTTTATAAATAAATCATCAACCAGTTTTAAAAATAATGTATATTTTAATTTTCATAATTAAATCATCCAATTCCAAATAGAATTCACAATAAACAAATATATATTGTAAAAAAATTATGGATTTATCATTCCAATCTAAATACATATTTCATTATATACTTCTTTTTGAAAAACAGTAGTATCTAAAAAATAACACATAAAAAAGGAGCGTGATAAATTCAATCAAAATCCAATCCCCTTCATAAATCACAAGGACCACATCAGATCATTTCCCTTTTCTGTGAAATGATTCCAATGACCCCATAATAAAGACGTCTAAGTAAAAAAAATCCAAAAGGGGTGAAAATTTATGCCAGAACCGACCACACGGTTTGATGTGATGGACATTATACATGCATTAATTTTTAAAACATATCTAAGAGATTGATTTAAGTCACTTCCCATTTATTAGGTTGTGTATACATAACTGATTCCATTAATTATGTTTCTATTTTCTCCATAAATCCATGGAAACCCTTATGAAACCCAATAAAATTACAATCAGGATCTATAATCCATAACTGGTAATCAATATGAATTTTCAAATTCAATATTCAAATCTCGACAACCCATAGTGGCTGAAGTTCCATCATAATGGGTGGTGATCAAGAACTCGCTAATATACTACTTCTAGAGTCCCAATAATAAAACTAACTTAATCAAACCCTAATGCACCCATATAAAAGTATATTTCATTTAGAACTTGGGTCTCTTTTGGGAAACCAATGTTCTGATACCACTTTTAATGAACCTACCCTAGATGAGTATATATGTTACCGAAACCAATTTCCCATAATGGATAAAGGGAATTCTTAAAACCAATAAGATATAATCAAACTCAGGGGTATCAAGACCATGAACCTAAGAATGGTATAACCCTTATATGGTAATAATAAACAAAATATGAATATATTAAAAAATTAATATTACAATTCCAAGAATTGGAATTCCTTCCAAATGAAAAAAATATTAAATGAAATATATGAATCAAAAAATAGATAATTATTAAACAAATATTCTTCCAAAAAAATAGAAATAAATTAAATATAATAGAATTAGAACTTACACTTGAGGAAATGGACAGTACAACATACTAATAGAAATATTAAATGGAGCCTAAACAGCTCATGCATCACCACTAATGAACCATATCCACTCAATATATACCACTCATCCATAAATGGTCCAAACTAAGAATTAATGAATAAAAAAATAACTATTAACCTAAAAGAGAAACCTAAGATCTAAATACACCTAGATGTTTATGAATGGTGTGAACTAAACATGTCATGAAGTATCTCCCTATGGAATCATAGAAATTAATTTTATAAAACATTTAATATATTCTAGTTTGAACAAAAATGTTTATATAGATCTTTGTCCTCCATGTAAAATTTAAACCATGTCATAATTCATTTCATGATTATAAAACACCCATCATTTCTAATTTAAAACATTGGTTGGAAAAATCACTTTCATTATACATTATGAAACATGAGAAAGAGTTACTTTAAAATTATGGTTAAAAATCCAAGTCTTCTAATCACCCCACTTTTGATAACACATTTAAAAAAGATCATTGATATAAAAACCAATAGCATTTTAATTTAATAACTCAATTTATAAACCATTATATAATTTATTTTGAAAATAAACCAAAGGTGAACTCAATGGAAAATACAATCAATATCTTGCACCATGGTATCTCGAACAGAATGTAAAATAATATCAAAAACTCATTGGTTTCTCAAAATTATCAACAAGTTGATAACAATAATTCACAAAATTATATAGCCTAAAATGTACTAAAAATAAACATAGCATCTTGGGGAAATCACTAGGTATCAATTACCATGATTTGAACTGACTCCATGAACCCTAGTCCATCACTAAAGAATATAACATTCTCAATATCCCCAATTAAATAGTCTTGAAATACAACCATCCTAGGAAGTGAAACCTATTACAGCAACATAATTCATCATTTATGTTCTATGTTTCTACAGGGAGTTAATCTCTAGAAATTTTAAAATCCATAGAAGGATTTCATATATATATATATATAATTTAAAGTCTCATTGGATTCCCATTACTTATCAAATTAAGGTGAGCAAAATAGTAAACAATTACATGGATCAATTATGAATAATTTAAAATAAATTTCATCATGTCTCTAATGCAGTTTCAGGGAGAAATGTAGAACTAATTTGAAACCATACCTGGGAGTCGAACTAGGGATTTTGGGGGTCTGCGGGGATGGGTAGCGAGGTGCGATGACGGGTAGTGGGGAGCGCTTATGTGTGGCGAGGTCGCCGGAAGCACGGGTGGGGAGGTAATCTAGGGTCAGGGGCTAGGTCGGGGGGAGAAGGGGGGTCGTGGTCGGGTGATGGGGGGAAGTGTCAGTACTGTAAAAAAGGAGGGTTTAGTGGTGATTTTTAAAAAAATTCCACTATACCCTTTTAAAAAAAGGTTTATTGGTGGTTTTATAAACCGCCGGTAAAGGAGATATATGTTTTACTGTAAGTCTGTGAAATATTAAAGAATTCCCTGATAATTTCTTATATAAACCCACCAAATCCCCCACTTATCGTCACTCAAAATCCTTGGAGCACATCCATAATCCATCCTGCCCTCTATATAATCCCCCCTAGGTGCCCCAATCTCCCCATAATCCTCTCTGAAACCTCTCTAAAGCCTTTGGGATCACACATCCATGTAAGTGATTCCTTCCTTTCTCATTTTTTCCAACTATATTTTTGTTGTTATGCCCTTTTATTTTCAATTAAATATGTTGGGGTATTATTTCTCACCTCCCCTATACTAGCCTCTTCATGTTTTATTGATAAGATACACCTTTGTCTCTCATTAATCCCTTCTGTGTACAGTAATTACAATGGAGAAATACCGTAAGGGATTTCTCTCTTCTTATTTCCATTCAAGAATTTATTCTATATTATATATCTAAATTCCATTTAATATGTTGGGATATTATGTCCCATGATTACCTTACTATCTATATCATGTATAAATTATCATAGACCCATTTCTCTCTCATCAACCCAATTTATGAATCTCCATATAACGTCATTATGCTACCGAAATTGCACAGCGATTTTCTAAGACAAAATCATATTGTAGTGAATACCATACCCATTTCTCTATCAAGGTTGTTCACATTTTTTAACATATACTTACTAAATGGTACTTATATTTATGTATTCCAGATTATTTTATCATGAAAAAATTATGATGTTGAACGAATCCATGTTATATGATATATGTGGAACACTTAAGCATGAGATTAAAATGATTATAAAGGGTGCCACCTAACAGTACTCTGATGCATTGGGTAATGTTTAGTACCATGATACCTCATGTTGGTACAGGAATTTACATAATTCCTTTTAAGACATTTTCCCACCATGTTGGGATAGGGGTTTACCTGATTCCTTTATGTTAATGATGCGATGTTTTAAGTTGTTTCCACATTTCCATGTTATGATAATCAGGCTATATCATGATTTTATGTTTATGATTCTCTTGTTCTCCATTGATATTACTATTTTATAACATGTATTGTTTTATTTATGTTATACCTTGTTTACTACCTTATTAGGCCATATATCTCACCCTTTTCTTAAGTATTTCCTCGGGTTATCCCATGCAATGCTAAGTACGAAGGAATGTTGTGGTCATGTAAAATAATTTTTCAATAAAGATGTTGTATTTTATTTCTTAAGTTGTAATGTATTGTTCCTATTCCCCAAATAAACTAGACCTATCGATCCTCTGGGTTTTACTATGTGCACTTTTATGTAACAAAACAAGTTTAAATATGAAATAAATAGTAGGTTTGGTATAACATCTCTAACCAAAAAAGCATAATAACCTCATTATAATATATATATACTATAATTTTATTATGTTAATATGAAATAATTCATAAATTCTTTTCTCTTATCCTTTTACTCTCAAAATGAAAACATAGTCTGTGAGGTGTCGATTCACCGCCTTTGTGGATGACGAGTTTTTGTTTTCCATTATCACATTCAAGACTGATCAGGAAACTATTATTATGGTCAAACCCACTTAAAACATGCATATTATATCTTTTTCATTTTCCTAAACTATTATATATATATATATAATTAAATAACAAAACAAAATTAGTTCTTGATGATCGAAAAACTGAAAAATAAACTAATAATTTTTCATTAATGTTTTATCTAATGAATCAGTCTCATATCTGGAAACAAAATTATATATGAGAAAATTTAAAATTATAGATTTATATTAATACCATTTCATTTTACTTATATAATTTGGATTCTATTTTACTTGGATTCCCAAAATTAAATTCCAAGGAATTAATCATAAAATCATGAAACGAATGCTTCTAGAATGAAAAAATTGAATATTATTGTAACGCCCCGACCCCAGTTAACCAGAGTTGGTGCATTATTTTAATAAATTATCATGATGACAAGGAATCAAGTCTTGAATGACCGATCAGTTTAGCAGTCCTAGAAAATATTTTACATACATGAATGTTACATTACACTTTCTAACATACAACAAAAAAATAATCCTTTTAGAATTCCATTGTTCCCTTAGCTTAACCCTACATCTCAAACATAAAACACTTCTTGGGATCCTGGTAAAATAAAACATAAGAAAGGGGTGAGATCAGATGCTCAGTAAGGGTAAATAATTTAGCATAAGATAACATAAACAATATGCATGGTGAAAAATTGAAAACACATGCCATTAAAAATAATAAACATGAACACTTTATGGAAGAAATATGCGTTGAGTAAATAATTCTATAATAAAACATAGTCATGGGTATTCTACTGGTCGAATAACCATACAAACCATCAATATTATTTTCCTAATGAGGGAATGTATAATGCCAGAAATTATGATACATTTTGTCAAGGCCTCGACCAAGACGTCGAAAAATGTTTAAGGCCTCAGCCAAAACCATATTTCAAATTGGGAAAGGCCTTGACCAATTCCCCATCTAGTTGTCTCATGAGACCTACCGACACATCGAGGAGCTATAGAAGGCTCCACCTGTCACTTACTATGTCCAATACATTCCTCATATGAAAAAGTTGAAACATAACATAAACATTCGTATTTGAACTAGCATATGAAATGTCAATACTTTAACTATAAACAATGAATGGTATAAAAATAGAACATCCACAGTCAAACATATCATAACTAATTCAATACAATATAGAATATTGTATTATAATAAATCAACCTCAATCAAAAATAATATCCAATAAAGGATGCTGACATAGGTGACGAGTAAAATATTTTGAGAGAAATAACATCTTTGTAAGATCATTTAAAGGTCAAACATTTATAAAGGAAGTAACATAAAAGATATTTTTGAATCAAAGTGTCCCATACCACATTGAAACATTTTAAAAGAATTATTATTTCAAAACATTCATGTCCATATAAATAAATCCTTAAAATCATTCTGAAAGCATGGACATTAATTAAAAATATTTATAAAGTTAAATCTTCAAAACATTTAAAATTCTGATATTGATAAAGAGTAACTTTAAAAAATCCTTAAAATATTCATTTTCAAATCATTTTTATGAAAATGGACAAGGATGAAAAAAAATTCCTAGTAAATACTTACACATAATCAATCTCAGATAATAATGAGATTGAGGAATTAACCCTTACCAATTTGATAACTTACAAAACATACACACCATGAAAGAAGTATTATACAATGAATATGTAAATAAAAATAAATTAAATTTTATTACACAATGAATACAATTATGGGTAGTAAATGTACCACAAGAAAAGGTAACAGTGGATATATAGAATGAATCTCATGGGAATAAAGAGTAAGATGAAAACCCTTTACCTTGCACTTTCCATTAGTCGAGGGTATGTTTAACCTCTTGTGTGAAGATCGTAGTATGTTATTAAATTATAACAGAATAATATTAATATTTATGACATCATTCATGATTCATTTATGACTTCATACTACCCATTTAATAATAATTTAGATGTTAAATTAACATTTAGGGTTATAATCACTATCTTTATCATACGTGGTTTAACTTGTTACTCTTGATTGTGTCACTTAGATAAAGATTTAAATAAATACAGAATATAAAACATGATTTATATATCATATAAATTTAGAATATAAATATGTATAATATAATTATATATGAAATGAAAAAAAACCATTTATGGAGACGGCAGTCCGTACGTCGGCATAAACGATGTTTCCGTTATCATATCATATTGAACCGAACTAAGTGAATAAGATATATGTCAGTAAATATATATATAAATATATATATATCTAGAAGAATTATTATTTCATATATTACATAATTATTGGTAATATATATTTTTATAATCGTTGATGAATGGTGATCGTGGAAATGAATCTCATCGCGTCGTGGAGACAGTAATTCGTACGTACACACGAGCAACAATATAATTTCCTTAAAGGTGTGGAATTGGATGGTATATTAATATTAAAGAGACATTAGCATGTAATTTTCAATATTTATATATATATTACTCATCATTATATACATCCAAATAACATAGTGATGAATAACAAATTACACCACTGTGTGGAGACAGTAAGCCTTACGTACGAATGCATGGTGACATTATAAATAATAATATGGGTAGAATAATGAATATAGTTGTTCCATATTTATAATAACATCACTCTATATATAAGATACTGGAGTTATTTATTTATAATGGAAACAACAATGAAAGAGTAAGTGGAAGAATAAGATAACTTAGAAGAGGGTGGTGAAATCATTACCTCTTCTTTGGGTTCTTCCTTTTGATTTGATCAAAAGGGATCTTTAAGTTGTCTTTATGGCCAAAGGAAGGCCTCTATGATGAAGGTATGAAAGTTTTTAGGATATTTTGGCAGGTTTTGGCCAATCCAAATGGATTAGTAGGTGTGATTTTGAGAGAAGGGGAAGTTCCCTTTTATAAGAGGGGTGAGGGTCACTTTAGGAAAAAAATAAAGTATTTATTTATTATACAATCATATTCAGTTTATAATGGTTCCAAATGAATTTAATTCGAGCCTCAGGTGGTTATGAGTCGAAATAATTTCAACCAATAGGTTTTAAACAGGTTTAGGTTACCATTTTAACCTTATCTTTTAGATTTAACACTTAGTTAAATAGTTTAACTTTTACCGTGTCTTCTTGTATTCTTACTCTATATGGTTAATAAACTTATTCTAAATATCCAAGAAAACTGAAAGTGTCTCATTAATAATATATATAATATTATTTAATCCCTTTGGTCGAGCCTTACATTTTTAGGAATATTATATCAACCAATAATATAGTATTTGTTTTAAACATTCATTTATGTCAATTTTGACACTATTTGGTATTTTGTTTTTGTGAAAGTCATCACAACTTGATTACTTTGAACAAGATACAATGAATCAGACCTAACATGTCATATTCACCTAGAAAATTCGTGTTTTTCATAAAAAGGTTGAAATTATATTTATATTAATATTTATAATACCATTTATTTTATTCTTTCATTGATAAGATAATAAATACACCATCATTGTGTCACAAATAAATTTAATTATTTAATGTTTAAAAATTACAATTAAAATACCATGATGTTGGAAATATTTTTATCTTTAAAAATAACATTTATATTCTAAAATATTACTTATATAACAGCATATAAAAATTAATTACTAAAATATTTTTGTTTATGTCACTTTTGCCTTTACTTTAAATTAATTAATCTAGTGTCATTATCATTCACGAGTGCCTCCATGGGGTCCCAAAATCGACCCAAGGATGCCCATTGTCTGCCATTACTAATACAATAATGTTAGGACATGTTTTAAGGTAATTTTGAATTAATAATAAATTCTTTTTACCTTGTTTACCTTTAACTGCGGTAAATAAAAGTCAATAGTTACTATCCACCAAAAATTATTTTCCTCATATTGAACCACACTTTACTTACTGATTTTCACCTTGTCTCTTGGATTTTTGAAATTCCACTCACTGAAGCAGAAAAATTATGTTTTATGTGAATTTACAAATTCTCCTAGGAGTTGGGTAAAAGACGGTGAAAAATACAATAAAATTTTTATATATCTAAATTTATTATAAACTGACTCCAATTAATTACATTGAATTTATATAAGTATTATGTATCTATTTTGAGATAAAATAAATTTAAATAAAATAAATATTTATTTAAATAAAAAGCTTGTTTTAGACAATAACTCAGTGTTTTTCATTATTCATCAAAAATTGAAAGTTTTTAGAAAAATACCAAAAAATCATTCTTGGATAATTTTAATATTATAAATCCAAAAATGATGTTTATTTTACCAAATTCAAAACATATAATTTTCATTTATTAATTTAAAATTAATTCTCATTGTCAAAAAAATAGCTTGTTTTAAAAAAACATTAACTATCAAAAGATTGACACTTTTTTATGTATAATTTCAATGTAAAATTAATTCCAATAACCAACATTGGATTAAAGGATAAAAAATTAATCTAATTATACTTCCAAAACATTAAACTGTATAATTCAGCACTATAAATAGTTTTGATTAAAAAATTTGTTTTCAATTAAAATATAGTATTTTTTTACTATTCACCCAAATATAAAAGTTATCAAAAAAACACCAAAAATTTATTGAAACTAAATTCTTATGTCATGATTCTAAAAAAGAAGTTTATTTTGTCAAAATTAAAATATAAATGTTTCAAATATTTGATTTAAAAAGGGTTCACCATTAAATGGCAGTAAAGTGGCACTTTTTGAAAGATAATTCCTGTATCTGAAAAAAATGAATTTGTTCATATATTATCTCTAAGAAACTCAAAATATGGATTCTAAAATTATAAGGACTCTATAATGTTCAAAATTCAGTTAATACTATTCATAACCGCTTTTGAACGGCTAGTTTGGTTAGTCGTGATGCGCTTGAACCCAGTGTTGCGTGTAGTGAAAGTTATTGCATTACTTTGAAGAAATAATGTACTATGAAATATTGGGTTGTTACATTATTAACTCCTTCAATAAATTTCATCCTCGCAATTTGAAATTGTTCTTAAAAAAAATAAAAGATTGAAAATAGAAAATACCTTTCTTAGAAAACCCATATCGGAAATTGGGTAAATAAAATTTAGTCTTAATAATAGGAAAAGGGGAATGAAAAAGTCACCAACAAATTATGATCTTGATTAGTAGACCATTTCTGGAAATTAGAGACACATAATTGGAGGAAAAACATAAATATTTATTGGGATTTATTGAGGCCAATAATCAAAAACAATTGTTGAATTGTGGGCCTCAAAGCCACCAATCTATGATGATTTAAAATACCATCGGGTCAACAAAACGTAAGGTATTAGGATAACACATTTTTGGTTTTAATATTCCTTCCATAAATTTTAATAATTAATTTATCCATAAAATAAGAGGGAAATATATATATATATGTGTGTGTATATATATACTTGATAAGCAGAGTTTCATCCTTCAACTAATTCCTACCACAAACTCATTTTTCACTCTAAAAGATTTCAAAAAATATATATTATATATTTCCTATTCTTATAGGGTTCCAAAAATGATGAATTTATAATTCCCATATTATACCCTTTAAAAAACTACATTATTTGATCCAGGACATCATGTGGGTTAGTGATGGGTGATACACCCTTGCCTCCCTTCAGTTGCGGGTTCCGGTCTCGCGGCTTTTCCGGACGTGACGGTTTGCCGCCCGACCTCTGAGTTGTTCTTTTTATGGCAATCCAAAAATAACATTAACAATAGTATCCAATTTCAAACATAATCCATTATAACCTATAGAATAATCCAAAATAATTATATCCAAAATCTCAATAAAAAGTTTTTAATGAAGTTAAACATAATGAGGATACTTTTTTCCAGGTTATAACATGTGAACACCTTCATCGTGTATTTTTTTACAACACCGCAACATCCTGAATTACCAAAATCAACCATCTCTTATTCCAAAATCACTACATCATTATCAGAACCATATTAAGGATTACCTTTCCTTCAACCATTTATTTTCCAAAAAGTGTATCTTACTTTTGAGTCACTTTTTTTAGAACCATATAATCTCTAGTCCTCAAAAAATAGCACTGCAGTACATTCCTAATTTATCTCCATAATTCATGTAACAAGTATACTGTTGATACAACACTCAAATAAAATAATGTTATAATTACAACATAAGAACACTAGTCATTCTTCTTCATCTGAGCTAGTATCATAACTTGATTATTATCCAATAACATCATTTGTGGTATACTCTTATGAATGGGACATTGATTCATGTAGTGTCTCAATGCCTTGAAGATGAAGAATTTTACATTTGAAAACATTTTCTTACCCTTGCAATAACATACTTAGTTTCCTTTTTCTCCACACTTATAAAAAACTCACATTCCCTTGAATTATTTACCAAGGCGATTCATTCAATATTTATTACATATTAGAAAATCCTTCTTTACCTTGTTCCCTTTATCCATATTTTTTTCTACCATCCTTTTTTTCTCTAGCTTCCCTTCAAAGACATAGGATTCAGAGAATTATTTACTAATCTTATTAACACGTGATACTATTTATTCATATTATTATAATATGTGGGATAATATATCCTTTCCAAATTTTGGCTTAATACCATGAATGATATGACCCCTCTTACTCTTTGGATCATACGTATTGTTGGAGTTATCATTCCTTCTACTGGGTGGCATTTCAAAAAAATGGCACACACTAAGTCATTTTATGAATCGCAATTCATAATTTCAAACATGTAAAATACCTGACGTAAATTGAACAGTATATGGATATAATCTATAATCACAAAAATGTTTTCGTTAAGGAGGTATATACTCATAAACCCTTCATAGTGGTTTGTAAAGAAAACGGTAATTATCCTAAGCATATCCCCAAGGAGTGTCGTAACCAATAGTGCAACAAGGCCCGTTGTCATGCACTATTTCCCACTCGAGTCTAGCTATAAGCGGTGTTTTTAGGTTTTACCCCTAGGTACATATGTGCTAGAGCCGCCTCTACCTGCTTGTATCCAGACAGGGATGTATTTTCATGGAAAACTCACAAAATCTCTACATTACCAAAATTATAGGAAGTACTTCTATACTAATCCTCAAATTCTATCTTAGGTCTATGTTCTCTAATAAGAGTTTATCTAAATATAGCTTCCAAGGTTATTTTTAAACTCTCTCTGATACCAACTGTAACGCCTCGACCACAGTTACCCAGATTCAGTGCATTATTTTAATACATTGGAATGATTACAAGGAATCAGGTCCCGAAAGACGGATCAGTTAAGTAGTCTTGGAAAATAGATTAGCGGAAGATAACATAAACAATATGCATGGTGAAAAATTAAAAACACATTCCTTTGAAAATAACAAACATGAACACTTTATGGAAGAAATATGAGATGAGTAAATAATGTCATAATAAAACATAGTCATGGGTATTCTACTAGTCGAATAACCACATAAACAATCAATATTATTTTCATAATGAAGGAATGTATAATGCCAAAAAATGTGAAACGTTTTTTTAAGGCCTCGGCCAAGTCATCTAAAATTGAATAAGGCCTCGGCCAAAACCATATATCAAATTGGTAAATGCCTTGGCCAATTCCACGTCTAGTTGTCTCATGATTCCTACTGATGCATCGATGAGCTATAGTGGGCTCCACCCGTCACTAACTATGTCCAATACATTCCTCATATGAAAATATTGAAACATAACATAAACATTCGTATTAGAACTAGCATATGAAATTTCAATACTTTAACCATAAACCATGAATGGTATAAAAATAGAACATCCATAGTCAAACATATCATAACTCATTCAATAAAATATAGAATATTTTATTATAATAAGTCAACCTCAATCAAAAATAATATCCAGTAATGGATGCTGACATAACTGACGAGTAAAACATTTTGAGACAAATAACCTTTTTGTAAAATCATTTAAAAGTCACACATTTATAAAGGAAGTAATTTAAAATAGATTTTTTGAATCAAATTTTCCCATACCACTTTGAAATTTTTTAAAAGAATTATCATTTCAAAACATTCATGTCCATATAAATAAATCCTTAAGATAATTTGGAAAGCATGGACATTAATTAAATAGATTTAGAAACATAAATGTTTAAAACTTTTAAAATTTGGATAATGATAAAGGGTAACTTTAAAAAATCCTTAAAATATTTATTTTGAAATCTTTTTTATGAAAAATGTACATGGATGATAAAAATTTCCCAGTAAATACTTACACATAAACAATCTCGGATAATAATGAGATTGAGGAATTAACCCTTACCAATTTGGTAACTTACGAAACATACACCCCATGAAAGAAGTATCATACAATGAATATGTAATTACATATAAATTAAAGTGTATTACACAAACAATACAATTTTGGGCAGTAAATACACCACACTAAAGGTAATAGTGGCAATATAGCATGAATATCACGGGAATATAGAGTGAGATGAAAACCCCTTACCTTGCACTTTCCATTAGTCGAGGGTACGTTTATCCTCATGTATGAAGATTGTAGTATGTTATTAAATTATACCAGAACCATATTAATATTTATGATATCATACATTATTCATTTATTACTTTATACTACCCATTCAATAATAATTTTCATGTTAAATTAACATTTCTTGTAATAATCGCTTTCTTTATCGTATGTGTTTTAACTTGTTAATCTTGATTGTATCACTTAGATCATGATTTAAATGCATCCAGAATATAAAACATGATTTATATTTCATATATATTTAGAATATATATAATTATAATAGAATTATATATGAAATTAAAAACACCATTTATGGAGATGGTAGTTCGTATGTACGCATAAACGCTGTTTCCGTTTTCATATCATATTGAACGAAACTAAGTGAATAAGATATATGTAAGTACATATATATATATATATATATACATCTCTAGTAGTATTATTATTTCATGTATTACATACTTATTAGTAATATATATTTTTTATAATCGTCGATGAATGGTGATCGTGGAAATGAATCTTATCGCGTCGTATAGACGATAATCTATACGTACACACGAGTGACAATATAATTTCCTTAAAATTGTGGAATTGGATGGCATATTAACATTAAAGGGACATTATAATGTTATTTTCATTATTTATATACATATTACTCATCATTATATCCATCCAAATAACATAGTGTTGAATAACAAATTACACCACGGTGTGGAGACAGTAAGCCTTACGTACGCACGCATGGTGATATTATCATTCACAATATGGGTAGAATAATGAATATAGTTGTGCCAAATTAATAATAACATCATAGTATATATAATATACTAGATTTATTATTTTAGAATGGAAAAAACAAATAATGAGTAAGTGGAAGAATAAGAGAACTTGAAAGAGGGTGGTGAAACCATTACCTCTTCTTCGGGTTCATCCTTTTGATTTGATCAAAAGGGATCCTTAAGATGGATTTCTGAACAATGGAAAGCCTCTAGGATGATTTTAGGATAGTTGGGAGGATATATTTTTCGTGGTTGGCCAAGTCAAATGGATTTGGAGGTGTGATTTTGAGAGACGGGGAAGTGCCCTTTTATAAGAGGGTTGAGGGTCACTTTAGGAAAAGATTAAAGTATTAAATTATTATACAATCATATTCAGTTTATAATGGATAAAAATGAATTTATTTCAATAATTAGGTGGTTATGGGTCTAAATCCTCTCAACTAGTAGGTTTTAGACAAGTTCAGGACACTATTTTGACATTATCTTTTAGATTTAACACTTAGTTAAATAGTTTAACTTTTACCGTGTCTTCTTGCATTTTTACTCTATTTGGTAAATAAACTTATTCTAAACTTCCAAGAGAACCTAAAGTGGATCCTTAATGACATATATATAATATTATTTAATCCATTTGGATGAAACATACATTTTTAGGAAAATTATATCAACCAATAATATAGTACTTGTTTTAAATATTCATTTATGTCAATTTTGACACTATTTGGTATTTTGTTTTTGTGGAATTCATCAAAACATGATTACTACGAAAAAGATACATTGAATCTTCCCTAACATGTCATATTCAACTAGAAAATTTGTTTATGTCATAAAAAATTTGAAATTATATTTATTTTAATATTTATAATACCATTTATTTGATTCTTTCATTAATAAGGTAAATACTACATCATCATTGTGTCAAAAATAAATTTAATTATTTATTTTCTAAAAATTATAATAAAAATACCATGATTTAGGAAATATTTTTATCTTTCCAAAGAAAATTTATAGTAACAAATATTTGTTATATAACACCATATAAAAATTAAATAATAAAAGATTTTTGTTTATGTCAATTTTTTCATTACATTAAATTAATTAATCCAAAGTGTCATTATCATTTACAAGTGGCTCATGGGGCCCCAAAATAGACCCAAGGATGCTCGCGGATGGAAATTACTCATACAATAAGGTTATAACATGTGTTAAGGTAATTTTGAATTATTAAAATATTCTTTTTACCTTGAATTACCCTATTTACATTTAACCATGGTAAATAAAAGACAAAAGTTATTATTCACCAAAAATTAATTTCATCTTATTGAACCACATTTTACTTACTGAGGTCAACCGTGTCTCTCGTTGTTTTGAAATTACACTCACAAAAGTGGTAAAATTATGTTTTATATGAATTTGCAAATTCTCCTAGGAGGTGGGTAAAAGACGGTGAAAAGTTCAATAAAATTTTAAAATATCTAAAATTATTATAAACTGACTCCAATGAATTACATTTAATTTATATAGGTATTATGTATCTATTTTGACCTAAAATAAATATAAATAAAATAAATAATTATTTAAATAAAAAGCTGGTTTTAAACAATAACTGAGTGTTTTTCACTATTCATCAAAAATTGAATGTTTTTTGAAAGATACAAAAAATTCATTATAGGATAATTTCGATATTAAGAATCTGAAAATGATGTATATTTTACCAAATTAAAAACATATAAGTTTCATTTATTAATATAAAATTAATTTATGTTGTCAAAACTAATAGCGTGTTTTAAAAAAACAATAACTATCAATAGATTGACACTTGTTTATGTATAATTTCAATGTGAAATTAATTCCAATGACCAACATTGGATTAAAGTGTAAAAATATAATCTAATTATACTTATAAAACATTAAAATGTGTAATTCAACACAATAAATTATTTTGATTAAAAAAGTTGTTTTCAATTAAAATATAGTATTTTTCGCTATTCACCCAAATATGAAAGTTATCAGAAAAACACCAAAAATTTACTGAAACTAAATCATTATGTCCCTATTCAAAATAAGAAGTTTATTTTGTCAAACTTAATACATAAAAGTTTCAAATATTCGATTTAAAAAGGGTTCTCCATTAAAAGGTGGTAAAATTGCACTTTTTGAAAAATAATTCTTTTATCTGAAAAAAGTAAATTTGTTCTTAAATAATGTCTAAGAAACTCAAAATATGGATTTTAAAATTATAATGATTGTATAATGTTAAAAATTCAGTTAATACTATTCATAACCACTTTTGAACGGCTAGTTTGGTAAGTCATGATGCGCTTCAACTCAGTGTTGCGTCTAGTCCATGTTATTGCATTACTTTGATGAAATAACGTACTATGAAATATTGGGGTGTTATAATTATAACCCATAAAAGGCCATAAATGAACTTAATAAAATTATAATAAATAAAATAAATAATTATTTAAATAAAAGCTGGTTTTAAACAATAACTGAGTGTTTTTCACTATTCATCAAATATTGAAAGTTTTCAGAAAAATACCAAAAATTCATTCTAGGATAATTTGTATATTACCAATCCAAAAATGATTTCTATTTTACCAAATTCAAAACATATAAGTTTCATTTATTAATTTAAACTTAATTCCTGTTGTCAAAACAATTTGCGTGTTTAAAGAAAACATTAACTATCAAAAGATTGACACTTCTTTATTTATAAGTTCAACGTGAAATTAATTCCAATGACCAACATTGGATTAAAGGGTAAAAATATTATCTAATTTTACTTCCAAAACATTAAAATTTATAATTCAACACTATAATTTTTTTTGATTAAAAAAGTTGTTTTCAGTTAAAATATTGTATTTTTCACTATTCACCCAAATATGAAAGTTATCAAAAAAACACCAAAAATTTATTGAAACTCAATTCTTATGTCCCGATTTTAGAAAGAAAGATTATTTTTTCAAAATTAATATATAAAAGTTTCAAATATTGGATTTAAAAAGGGTTCGCCATTAAAAGGCGGTAAAATTTCACTTTTTGAAAAATAATTCTTTTATCTGAAAAAAATGAATTTGTTCTCACATTATGTCTAAGAAACTCATATTATGGATTCTAAAATTATAAGGATTTTATAATGTTCAAAATTCAGTTAATATTATTCATAACCGCTTTTGAACAGCTAGTTTGGTAAGCCGTGATGCGCTTGAACTCAGTGTTTCTTGTAGTGCAAGTTATTGCATTTCTTTGAAAAAACAATGTACTATGAAATATTGGCGTGTTACATTCTTAACACCTTCAATAAATTGTATTGTCGCAATTTTAAATTGTTCTTCAAAAATAAAAGGTTGAAAATAGAAAATACCTTTGTGGGAAAACCCACATCGGAAATTGGGTTAATCAAATTTAGTCATAATAAGAATAAAAAGGGAATGAAAAAGTCACCAACAAATTATGATCTGGATTAGGAGAACATTGGTGAAAATTAGAGACACATAATTGGAGTTAAAATTTAAATATTTATAGGGATTGATTGAGGTCATTATTCACAAACAATTTTAGAATTATGGGCCTCAATTCCACCAATCTATGATGATTTAAAGTTCCATCGGTTCAACAAAACGTAAGGTATTAGGATAACACATTTTTGGTTTTAATATCCCTTCCATAAATTTTAATAATTAATTTATCCATAAAATAAGAGGTATATATATATATATATATATATGTATATATATACTTCACAAGTAGAGTTTCATCCTTGAACTAATTCCTACCACAAACTCATCTTTCACTCTAAAAGATTTCAAAAAATATATATTCTATTTATCCTAATCGTATAGGGTTCCAAAAATGATGAATTTATAATTCACATATTAGACCCTTTAAAAAACTACATTATTCAATCCAGGACATCATGTGGGTCAGTGATAGGTGATACACCCTTGCCTCCCTTCGGTTGCGGGTTTAAGTCTCGCGGCCTTGCTGGACGTGACGGGTTCCCGCCAGACCTCCGGGTTGTCCTTTTTATGAAAATCCAAAAATAACCTTAACAATAGTATCCAATTTCAAACTTAATCCATTCCAACCTTTAGAATTATCCAAAATAATCATATCTAAAATCTCAGTCCAAAGTTTATAATGAATTTAAACATAATGAGGATCCTTTTTTCCACGTAATAACATGTGAATGCCTTCATCGTGTATTTTTTTACAACACCGCAACATCCTGAATTACCAAAATCAACCATCACTTATTCCAAAATCACTAATTCATTATCCGAACCATATTAAGGATTACCTATCCTTCAACCATTTATCTTCCAAAAAGTGTATCTTACTATTAAGTCACTTTTATTAGAACCATATAATCTCCAATCATCAATAAAATAGTACTGTAGTACAATCCTTATTTATCTCCATAATTCATGTAACCAGTATACTGTTTATACAACACTCAAATGAAATAATTATATTATTACAACATAAGAACACTAGTCCTTATTCTTCATCTAAGGTAGTATCATAACATGATTATTATCCAATAACATCATTTGTGGTATACTCTTATGAATTGGACACTGATTCGCATAGTGTCTCAACACCTTGAAGATGAAGCATTTTACATTTGGAAACATTTTCTTACCCTTGAAATCACGTACTTAGTGTCCTTTTTCGCCACACTTATAACAAACTCTCATTACCTTGAAGCATTTACCCAGGTGATTCATTCCACATTTATCACATATTAGAAAATACTTCTTTCACTTGTTCCCTTTATCCATCTTTCATTCTAACATCTTTTTCTTCTCTATCATCCCTTCAAATCCATAGGATTCAGATAATTATTTACTGATCTTATTAACAAATGATACTATTTATTCATATTATGATAATAGGTTGGAGAGTATTTCCTTTCTAAATATTGGCTCAATACCATGAATGATATGACCCTTCTTACTCTTTGGATCATACGTATTGTTGGAGTTCTTATTCCTTCTACTGGGTGGCATTTCTAAACAATGGCATACACTAGGTCAGTTTATGAATCACAATTCATAATTACAAAAATGTAAAATACCTAACGTAAATTGAACAGTTTAGGGATATAATCCATAACCACAAAAATGTTTTCTTTGAGGAGGTATATACGCATAAACCATTCATAGTGGTTTGTAAAGAAAAAGATAATTATCCTAAGCATATCCCCTGGGAGTATCGTATCCAAGATTACAGCAAGACCCGTTGTCATGCACCAGTTCCTGTTCGAGTCTTGCTCCAAGCAGTGTTTTCAGGTTTTACCCCTAGGTACATCTGTTCTAGAGCCGCCTCTACCTGCTCGTATCCAGACATGGATGTATTTTCTTGGAGAACTCACAAAATATCTACATTACCAAAATTTTAGGAAGTACTTCTATACTAATCCTCAAAGTCTATCTTAGGTCTATGTTCTCTAATCAGAGATTATCTAAATCTAGTTTCAAAGGTTATTGCTAAACTTCCTCTGATACCAACTATAATCTGCCAACACCAGTTACCTAGAGTCGGTGCATTAATTTAATAAATTGGAATGATTACAAGGAATCATATCCCGAAAGAACGATCTGTTTTTCAGTCTTGGAAAATAGATTACATACATGAACGTTACGTTACACATTCTAACATTCAACAAAAAAATAATCCTTAGAGAATGCCATTGTTCTCTTAGCTTAACCCTGCATCTCAAACATAAAACACTTATTAATATCCTGGGAAAATAAAACATAAGAAAGGGGTGAGCTCAGATGCTCTGTAAGGGTAAATAATTTAGCGAAAGATAACATAAACAATATGCATGGTGAAAAATTGAAGACACATGCCTTTAAAAATAATAAACATGAACACTTTATGGCAGAAATATGATCTGAGTAAATAATGTATTAATAAAACATAGTCATGGGTATTCTACTAGTCGAATAACCACATAAACCATCAATATTATTTTCATAATGAGGTAAGGTATAATGGAAGAAATTCTGAAACATTTTTTCAAGGCCTCGACCAAGACATTTAAAAATGATTAAGGCCTTGGACAAAACCGTATATCTATAACACCCCGAGCTTCCACGATACACTTCTCATTCAATAATGCAATAGCTTGCATTGTACGCAACTTCGAGTTCTAACACACCGCGACTAATCAAAGTAGCCATTATGAATAGTAATACCCATTTTTTAAAATTATAGAAATTTTATATTTCAAAATGGACTTCATTTTTGTATTCGTAATATCGAAATTATCCTAAGTTGAATTTATTGTAATTTTCTGAGAACTTCCATTTTTTTATGAATAGTGAAGAATACTTAAAAACAACATTTTTAATCAAAATAATTTATAGTCATAAATTATACTATTGAGTGGTTTTAAAGTATAATTAAAATATATTTTTACAATTTTATCCAATGGTGTTCATTATAATTAATTTCACTTTGAAATTAGACATAAACAATTGTCAATCTTTTGATATATATTGTTTCTTAAAAACACGCTATTTGTTGTGACAACGGGAATTAATTATAAAATTAATTAATGCAACTTATATGTCTGGAATTTTGTAAAATAGACATCATTTTTGAATTTGTAATATCAATTATATCTTAGGGTGAAATTTTGGCATTGTTCTGAAAAACTTAAATTTTTGATGAATAGTGAAACCACTAAGTGGTAGTTAAAAAACTGATTTTTCATTTCAATGAAACATTACCACTTCTGTGATTTTATTTTCAAAAATCCAACATACATGGTTGTCATTAGGAAGTAAAATGTGGTTCAATGGTATTAATATAATTTTTTGGCGAATAGTCACTTTTAAGTTTAATTAATCGCGATTAAAGGTAATTAGTGAAATTTAAGGTAAAAATGATATTAAAAAAATATGAAAATACCATTACACTTGTCCTAAACCTATTGGATGTGTCATGGCCGACCAGGAAAATCCATGGGTCAACTTGGGGACCCCATGGAGCCACTTTGTTAGGAAAATGACATAAATAAATTTTTATTTAAAGTTAAAATAAAAATGTCACAAACATAAGTTGTTTTACTAAAACAATTTTTAAATGGGGTTATACAAGTAATATTTTTGACTATAATTATTAATTAGAAATATAAAAAGCTTTACTAGATCATGATATTTTTTTTATAATTTTTAGACATTAAATAGATTAAATTATTTATGACACCATGATGATGCATCGATTACCTCATTAATTAACGATTTTAATAAAATGGAAGGATAATGTAAAATATAAGCATTAAACTTGTCCAAAGACTATTGGATGAGAATATTTCGAACCCTTATCACCTTATACTAGAATTATATAAGTGTGGGACCTTTATAATCCTAAAATAATTGTATAATAAAGTAAAATTTCATTACTTTCCAAGAGTGCCCCTCCTCTCCACTTATAAAAGGCCCCCACCACTACCACCTTACTCACACTTTAAAAGCCTTTTTTCACGGCCAAACTCTGCCAAAATACTCTCCCAACATCCTTACCTTACTCCTAGAAGCCTCACTTTGGGAAGAATTATTCCCATGGAAGCCTTTGGCTCAAATCAAAAGAGTTACCCGATTTTAAGGTAATGTCTTCACTTATGTTATTTTGGTTTATTTTGCTTATCCAACCCCCTAATATCTTTTTATTCATTTCTTTTGTAACAACAACAGTATCCTCAATATACTAGGATGTTGTTATAAGAATTATTCGAGCTACACATACACACACCTACATCTAATGGTTAAAGAATATACTGTTTCTGTGGATGGCGAATTTCTGTCTCACGAAACGATAATTTTTCAACACTCATATAACACCTTCAAATGTGGACATTAAGATGTCACTCTATTTATATATGATATATAATATTTTTATGTTTTACTTAAGGTTCTTTATTTTTAATTTATGGAATACCTTTATTGTTTCCATTATGGGTAAACACGATATTTTCATTTTAGGAAGTGCGGACTACCGCCCACTCAAAGTGATTTGAATCGTTAATGCCAAATGTGGGATGTATAATGGATGGAGTAAATGGTATTATACATTATATTATACTAGAATTATATTATACCTTTATATAATTATAACTTCATTCCATTAAATACGAAATAGAAATGAAATTAGCGTTCATGCGTACGTACGGCTTACCGTCTCCATGAACGGTGCATTTCATTTCTTACCTATAAATATTATGTAATATTATAAATGAATGTATATACTGGATATATATGATTTATATGATATATAAATCATGAATATAATTATGGATATAATGTATATATTAACACATGAACAAAGTGTAATTATAAGAAGTTTATTTTTGACTCAAGTACCTAAGATCGTCAAAACGACCGTTATTAACATAAATAATTACATAATGTTCATAACATGGTAATAAATGATATAAAATGAATAATAAACTTGAAAAATGTTATTAAGAAATTATAAATTAACTCTAGTTTATTATTCAGGAGATCAAAGAATGGTCGAGTGAATTCGGACATGAGGTAAGGGAATTTCGTAACCCAATTTCCATTTTTTGGGTTAATCTCTTACTTTTAAATTATGTCATGATATTATTATGTACTATCATGTATTTGTAATTTCATTATGTGTACTTATATTGAATACACATAATAGATCTATTTTATTTAAATAATGATCTTTGTAAGGTACTTTGTCTCAATCTCTATTCATTGTGGCATATTTTGTTTTATATACAAATTTCTTTTATACGGTGTATAAACCCCTTTGACTTTTACTTTTATTCAAAAGGAATATTTATATACGAACCGTTTTTATTAAAAGACAAAAGGAATGTTTTTTCTTACGTATGCGGTGAAAACGAATTCTCTGCCTTCGTGACTATTAATTGAGTTTTGGCTTCCTCTACAAGCCATAACTTTTTTTAAAATAAAATTAAATACCATGTTTTACTTTTCTTTTATTTTGGTGTTGAAAATGGTTTTTGATAAATTTTTTATTATATAAATGCGTTGTATTGATATCTTGTGATTGAAGTGTGTAAATCTTATGTTTCCTTTATGCATGTTTTATGTGATACAATTATGTTATGGTTTATGATATGTTTAAACCTGTTCATATGAGGAATGCATTGGACTTAATAAGTGAAGGGTGGAGCCCTCTATAGCTCCTCGATGCATCGGTAGGTCTCATGATACAAACTAGTGTCTTGGCATGAGGCCTTGACAAAATTTTATTTGTTGTCTTGGCACGAGGCCTTGGCTACGTGGTTATGATAGTCTGGCATTATGCATTCCATCATTTTGAAGTTGGTTATTGATATTGTATGTGATTATTCGACTAGTAGAATATCCATGGGAGTAAGTAAATGGAATTATTTAATTTTACTTTTTCCATATTATGATGAAGTTCAAGTTTAAAAAGGATTTTGTTTTAGTTATACATTTCTTTAAATGTTAATGTTTATTTATAAAAGCTTCCGCTATATTGTTATCCTTACTGAAAATCTGAGCTCACCCCTTTCAATGTTTTAATTTTTCCAGGATGTGAAGAAGTATATTATGAATGACCTGAAGGGATAATATAAGGGGATATGAAGAGAAGATGTTGTAGTTTTGTTTTACTTTATGATGTAATTTAAGACTTATGAATGTATCTAGTGTTTCCAAGGCTACTAAACTAATCGGTCTTTCGAGACTTGATCTTTTGTGATCATGCCAATGTTACGAAGTAATGCACCGACTTTGGGTAGCTGGGGTCGGGGCATTACAGTTGGCATCAGAGGCAGTTTAGTACTAACCTTGGAAGCTATATTTAGATAAACTCGGATTAGAGCACATAGCCCAAAGATAGACTTTGAGGATTACTATAGAAGAACTTCCTAGAATTTTGGTATTATAGAGATTTTGTGAGTTTTCCGAGAAATACATCCCTGTCTGGATACGAGCAGGTAGAGGTGGTTGTGGTACAGATGTACCTAGGGGTAAAACCCGAAAACACTACTTTGAGCTAGACTCGAACGGGAACTAGTGCACGACAACGAGCCTTGCTGCACTCTTTGTTACGAAACTCTCTGGGGATATGCTTAGGATAATTCTCATTTTCTTTACAAACCACTATGAAGGGTTTTGATTATATACTTCCTCAAATAAAACATTTTTATGATTATGGATTATATCCATAAATAGTTAAATTTAGGTTAAGTATTTTACACGTATGGAATTATATATTTTTATTAAAAAACTAATCTAGTTTATGCCATTGTTTAGAAATGGCGCCTAGTGGAAGGAATAGAAACGGTATCAATGCACGCACTCTGTGTAGGGATTGCCCTCCTGCTCAAGATAATTATTGTGGATCTGGAGATACAACTGGTGTTGATCAACTTATTACCATATTGGGACAACTAACTCAGGTTATGAATAATAACCTTACTCATATGGAGCACCCTGATCTGCAATGTGGAGGATCAATGTTATACCGCTTCATGAGGCAACAACCGCCAAAATTTAATGGGGGTACAAATCCATTAGTATCTGAGCAATGGATAAACTCCTTAGAGAAAATATTCCACACCTTGGGAAGTAGAGAAAAGGATAAGGTTGTCATGGCATTCTACCGCCTCACTGGAGATGTAGATCAATGGTGGTCGCTGATTCAAAACACAAAGGAAGATGAAGAAGTATCAAGTATGGAATGGAGGGAGTTTAAGTAAATTTTCTTATAAAAATACTTTTCACATGACCATCGAGCAGATATGGAAAGGCAATTTCTGAGTCTGAGGCAGAAGGAGGATGAGAATATTGAAAAGTATGAGGATAACTTTACAAGGTTAGCAAGGCATGCTGCAGATTATATACGTAACCCAAGAAGTAAGATTGATCGTTTCATTGATGGGTTAAAATCATTTCTCTATCGAGCTTTAGTATCACAATCTTTCTCAACATGCGAGGATATAGTCTCGTGTGCTATCAAGACAGAAAAGGAATTCTCTAAGTCTTATGACAACAAAGTAAAGCAAGAGAAGAAGAGAACGGTGGAACAAGAGATAGATAAAGGGAAAAAGGGAAAGAAGGTTTTTCCATTAAGTGATAATTGTGGGAAGAATCACCATGGTACTTGCCTAAAAGGAATGGGAGTTTGTTACAAATGTGGAGAAAAAGGTCACCAGGCTCATGATTGTAAGGGAATGAAAGAGGCTATTAATGTTGAATGCTACAATTGTAGGGAAATGGGTCATTATGCAAATGAATGTCCTTAGCGTCAGGGAAACTTACCTCAGAGAAGGCCAAGGGATTAAAGAAAATCTTATGTTGTTACTACAGTTGAAGCAGAATAATTAATGTATTGGTGCTTTTGGACTCATGGATTATATTCTGGTTATTAGAATAATGTGATATATATATATATATAAGTATTTTACTGTAGTACTTGTTGATTTCATTATGGTTTTAATATGATGAAGGTAATCATATTTTTGTATGTGACAATAAGAGAAACTTTACCTTGTTTGAGGAATCTGATGATATAATTGATTTTGGAATTTAGAGACCTTTTAGAGAAAGTTTGGATGGAGGCATTTTGGATAACTATAAAGGTTTGAATGGATTATGTTGAACTTTGGATAGTATTGTTTAAGGTTAAAAAATTTATAAATATTATTTTTTGAATATTATAATACTATAGTTTTAGGAAAAGGACAACCTGCAGGGTGGGGCATAACCCGTCACGTCGGACAAAGCTGCAGGAATCGAACCCACAACCATAGTACGACAGGCCTTTATTACCTACCACTAGCCTACATGAAGTCCCTGGTTATTAAAAAATAGTTTCACTAATCTAAATGGTTTGTGTTAATATTTGGAACCAAAAACAATTAGGATAAATAGAATATTTTTGAGTTCTATTACCTTTTAGAGTGAAAGATGGGTTTGTGGTAAAAATTTATTAAAGAATGAAAGTCTACATAACAAGTATGTATATTCCCTTACATTCTTAGTAAATCTCCTAAATAAATTCCTCATCTTTATAAAAGGTAACTTAAAACAAAAACGTTGTCGGTTAACTTTTCCAACTGGGGATTCAGTGACTGTTTAACCAATCACAACTTTTTGATTTTCTTATGGTTAAATTTCTTCTAATCCAGTGTTCTACAACTCTCCATCAGACATTGATGGTTTGTTTTTCTTCCATATCCATATTTTCATAGAATCCTAGTATGGGTTATCTCGGGTGACCTTTGTACTTCTCTTTCTTTCTTTTAATGTTATATTTTTTATTAACCTTATTTCCAATGTGGGTTTTCCATAAAGGTATTTTCTATTTTCAACCTTTTATTTTAAAAGAAAAATTTCAAATTGTGAGGATGAAATTTATTGAAGGAGGGGAGAATGTAACACCCCGAGCTTCCATGATACACTTCTCATTCAATAATGCAATAGCTTGCATTGTATGCAACTTCGAGTTCTAACACACCGCGACTAATCAAAGTAGCCATTATGAATAGTAATACCCACTTTTTAAAATTATATAAATTTTATATTTCAAAATGGACTTCATTTTTGTATTCGTAATATCGAAATTATCCTAAGTTGAATTTTTTGTAATTTTCAGAGAACTTCCATTTTTTTATGAATAGTGAAGAATACTTAAAAACAACTTTTTTAATCAAAATAATTTATATTCATAAATTATACTATGAAGTGTTTTGAATGTATAATTAGAATATATTTTTACCATTTTATCCAATGGTGTTCATTATAATTAATTTACTTTGAAATTAGACAAAAACAATTGTCAATCTTTTGATATATATTGTTTCTTAAAAACACGCTATTTGTTGTGATAGCGGGAATTAATTATAAAATTAATTAATGAAACTTATATGTTTGGAATTTTGTAAAATAGACATCATTTTTGAATTTGGAATATCAATTATAGCTTAGGGTGAAATTTTGGCATTGTTCTGAAAAATGTCAATTTTTGATGAATAGTGAAACCACTAAGTGGTAGTTAAAAAACAGATTTTTCGTTTAAATAAAACATTACCACTTCTGTGATTTGATTTTCAAAAATCCGACATACATGGTTGTCATTAGAAAGTAAAATGTGGTTAAATGGGATTAAAATAATTTTTTTGGTGAATAGTAACTTTTAAGTTTAATTAATCGCGATTAAAGGTAATTAGAGAAATTTAAGGTAAAAATGATATTATAAAAATATGAAAATACCTTTACACTTGTCCTAAAACTATTGGATGTGTCATGGCCGACCAAGATAATCCATTGGTCAACTTGGGGACCCCATGGAGCCACTTTTTTAGGAAAATGACATAAATAACTTTTTATTTAAAGTTAAAATAAAAATGTCACAAACATAAGTTGTTTTACTAAAAAAATTAAATGGGGTTATAAAAATCATATTTTTGACTATAAATATTCATTATAAATCTAACAAGATTTAATAAATCATGATATTTTTTTTATAATTTTCATACATTAAATAGATTAAATTATTTATGACACCATGATGATGCAGCGATTACCTCATTAAATAACGATTTTAATAAAATGGAAGGATAATGTAAAATCTAAGCATTACACTTGTCCAAAGACTATTGGATTACAATATTTCGAACCCTTATCACCTTATCCTTGAATTATATAAGTGTGGGACCTTTAGAATCTGAAAAGAATTGTATAATAAAGTAACATTTCATTACTTTCCAAGAGTGCCCCTCCTCTACACTTATAAAAGGCCCCCACCACTATCACCTTACTCACACATTCAAAGCCTTTTGGTATTGTATAATAAAGTAACATTTCATTACTTTCCAAGAGTGCCTCTCCTCTCCACTTATAAAAGGCCCCCACCACTACCACCTTACTCACACATTCAAAGCCTTTTGGCCCGGCCAACCTCTGCCCAAATAATCTCCCAACTTCCCTCTCTTACTCCTAGAACCCTCACTTTGGGCATAATTCTTCCCAAGGAAGCCTTTGGCTCAAATCAAAAGAGTTACCCAATTTTAAGGTAATGTCTTCGCTTATGTCATTTTGTTTTATTTTTCTTATCCAACCCCCTAAAATCTTTTTATTCATTTTTTTTAACAACACTAGTATCCTCAATATACTAGGATGTTGTTATAATAAGTATTATAGCTACACTTACACACACCTACATCTAATGGTTAAAGAACATACCATTTCTATGGATGGCGAATTTCTGCCTCACGAAACGATGATTGTTCAACACTCATATAACACATTCAAAGGTGGCCATTAATATGTCTCTCTATTTATATATTATATATAATATGTTTATGTTTTACTTAAGGTTCTGTATTTTTCATTTATGGCATACCTTTATTGTTTCCATTATGGGTAAACGCGATATTTTCATTTTAGGAAGTGCAGACTACCGCCCCCTCAAAGTGATTTGAATCGTTAATGCCAAATGTGGGATGTATAAAGGATGGAGTAAATGGTATTATAAATTATAATATACTAGAATTATATTATACCTTTATATAATTATAACTTCATTCCATTAAATACGAAATAGAAATGAAAGTAGCGTTCATGCGTACGTACGGCTTACCATCTCCATGAATGGTGCATTTCATTTCTTACCTCTAAATGTTATGTAATATTATAAATGAATGTAAATACTGGATATATATGATGTATATGATATATACATCATGAATATAATTATGGATATAATGGATATATTAACACATGAACAAAGTGTAATTATAAGAAGTTTATTTTTGACTCAAGTACCTAAGATCGTCAAAACGACTGTTATTAACATAAATAATTAAATAATGTTCATAACATGGTAATAAGTGATATAAAATGAATAATAAACTTGAAAAGGTTATTAAGAAATTATAAATTAACTCTAGTTTATTATTCATTAGATCAAAGAACGATCGAGTGAATTCGGACACGAGTTAAGGGAATTTCTTAACCCAATTTCCATTCTTTGGGTTAATCTCCTACTTTTAAATTATGTCATGATATTATTATGCACTATCTTGTATTTTTAATTTCATTATGTGTACTTATAGTGAATACACATAATAGATCTATTTTATTTAAATAATGATCTTTGTAAGTTACTTTGTCTCAATCTCCATTCATTGAGGCATATTTTGTTTTATACACACATTTCTTTTATACGGTGTATAAACCCCTTTGACTTTTACTTTTATTCAAAAGGAATCTTTTTATACGAAGAGTTTTTATTAAAGGTCAAAAGGAATGTTTTTTCTTACGTATGCGGAGAAAACGAATTCTCTGCCATCGTGACTATTAATTGAGTTTCATCTTCCTCTATATTCCATAACTTTTTTTTAAAATAATATTAAATACCATGTTTTACTTTTCTTTTATTTTGATATTGAAAATGGTTTTTGATAAATTTTTTATTATATCAATGTTTTGTATTGATATCTTATGATTGAAGTGTGTAAATATTATGTTTCCTTTATGCATGTTTTATGTGATACAATTATGTTATGGTTTATGATATGTTTAAACCTGTTCATATGAGGAATTAATTGGACTTAATAAGTGATGGGTGGAGCCCGCTATAGCTCCTCGATGCATTGGTAGGTCTCATGAGACAAACTAGTGTCTTGGCACGAGGCCTTGCCAAAATCTTATTTGTGGTCTTGGCACGAGGCCTTGGCTACGTGGTTATGATAGTCTGGCATTATGCATTCCATCATTATGAAAGTGGTTATTGATATTTATTGTGATTATTCGACTAGTAGAATATCCATGTGAGTAAGTAAATGGCATTATTTAATTTTATTTTTTTCCATATTATGCTGAAGTTCAAGTTTAAAACCACTTTTGTTTTAGTTATACATTCCCTTAAATGTTAATGTTTATTTATGAAAGCTTCCGCTATATTATTATCCTTACTGAGCATATGAGCTCACCTCTTTCAATGTTTTAATTTTTTCAGGATGTGAAGAAGTATATTATGAATGACCTACAGGGATAATATAAGGGGATATGAAGAGAAGATGTTGTAGTTTTGTTTTACTTTATGATGTAATGTAAGACTTATGAATGTATCTAGTGTTTCCAAGGCTACTAAACTAATCGGTCTTTCAAGACTTGATATTTTGTGATCATGCCAATGTTACGAAGTAATGCACCGACTCTGGGTAGCTGGGGTCGGGGCGTTACAATATCAAATTGGGAAAGGCCTTGGCCAATTCCACATCTAGTTGTCTCATGAGACCTACTGATGCATCAAGGAGCTATAGCGGGCTCCACCCATCAATTACTATGTCCAACACATTCCACATATGAAAAGATTTAAACATAAAATAAACCTTCTTATTAGAACAAGCATACGAAATGTCAATACTTTATCCATAAAAAATGAATGGTATAAAAATAAAACATCCAAATTCAATCATATCATGACTCATTAAATAAAATATAAAAGATTGAATTATAATAATTCAACCTCAATCAAAAATAATATCCAGTAATGAATGATGACATAGTTGACGAGTGAAACTTTTTGAGAGAAATAACCTTTTGTAAAATCATTTTAAAGTCACACATTTATAAAGGATTTAATTTAAAATATATTTTTGAATCAAAGCGTCCCATACCATTTTTAAACTTTTTAAAAGAATTATCCTTTCAAAAAATTCTTGTCCATATAAATAAATCCTTCAAATCATTTTAAAAGCATGAAATTTAATTAAAAAGATTTAGAAAGATAAATCTTTAAAACATTTAAAATTCTGATCTTGATAAAGAGTACCTTTCAAAAATCCTTAAAATATTCATTTTGAAATCATTTTTATGAAAAATGGACATGGATGATAAAAATTTCCCCGTAAATACTTACACATAAACAATCTCAGATAATAATGAGATTGAGAAATTAACCCTTACCAATTTGGTAACTTACGAAACATACACCCCATGAAAGAAGTATCATACAATGAATATGTAAATACACATAAATTAAAGTGTATTACACAAAGAATACAACTATGGTCAGTACATACACCACACAAAAGTTAATAGTGGAAATATATCATGAATCTCACGGGAATAAAGAGTGAGATGAAAACCCCTTATCTTGCACTTTCCATTAGTCGAGGATACGTTTAACCACCTGTATGAAGATAATAGTTTGTTATTAAATAATTACAGAACCATATTAATTTTTATGATATCATACATGATTCATTTATGACTATATACTATCCATTTAATAATAATTTCCATGTTAAATTAAAATTTCGGGTAATAATTGTTTTCTTTATCGTACGTGTTTTAACATGTTACTCTTGATTGTATTACTTATATCAATATTTAAATAAATCCAGAATATAAAACATGATTTATATATCATAGATATTTATAATATATATATGTATAATAGAATTATATATGAAATTAAAAATACCATTTATGGAGACGGTAGTCCGTACGTACGCATAAACGTTGTTTCCGTCTTCATATCATATTGAACGGAACTAGGTGAATAAGATATATGTAAGTACATATATATATATATATATGTCTCCAGTAGCATTATTATGCCATATATTATATACTTATTAGTAATATATATTTTTTATAATCGTCGATGAATGGTGATCATGGAAATGAATCTCATCACGTCGTGGAGACGGTAATCCGTACGTACACACGAGCGACAATATAATTTCCTTAAAGTTGTGGAATTAGATGGTATATTAATTTTAGAGAGACATTATAATGTTATTTTCATTATTTATAGACATATTATTCATCATTATATCCATCCAAATAACATTGTGTTGAATAACAAATTACACCACAACGTGTAGACAGTAAGTCGTACGTACGCACGCATGGTGACATTATCATTCATAATATGGGAATAATAATGAATATAGTTGTGCCTTATTTATTATAACATCAAAATATATATAAGATAATAGATTTATTATTTTATAATGGAAACCACAATGAAAGAGTAAGTGGAAGAATAAGAGAACTTGAAAGAGGGTGGTGAAATCATTACCTCTTCTTCGTGTTCTTCCTTTTCATTTGATCAAAAGGGATCCTTATGTTGGATTTATGACCAAATTAAGGCCTCTAAGATGAATTTAGGATAGTTGGGAGGATATTTTGGCAGTGTTTGGCCGAGCCAAATGGATTTGGAGGTGTGATTTTGAGAGAAGGGGAAGTTCCCTTTTATAAGAGGGGTGAGGGTCACTTTAGGAAATGATTAAAGTATTAATTTATTATTCTATCATATTAGGTTTATAATGGTTCAAAATGAATTTATTTAAAGAATTAGGTGGTTATGGGTCTAAATCCACTCAACCAATATGTTTTATACTAGTTTATTTTACCATGTTTACCTTATCTTTTAGATTGAACACTTAGTTAAATAGTTTAACTTTTACCGTGTCTTCTTGTATTCTTACTCTATATGGTTAATAAACTTATTCTAAACATCCAAGAGAACCTTAAGTGGCTCAATAATGACATATATAATATTCTTTGAGAACTTTTGATGAGCCTTACATTTTTACGAATATTATATCAACCAAAAATATAGTATTTGTTTTAAATATTCATTTATGTCAATTTTGACACTATTTGGTATTTTGTTTTTGTGAAAGTCATCACAACTTTATTACTTCGAAAAATATACATTGAATCTTTCCAAACATGTCATATTCACCTAGAAAATACGTTTATGCCATAAAAACATTGATATTATATTTATTTTAATATTTATAATACCATTTATTTGATTCATTCATTAATAAGGTAATTACTACATCATCATTGTTTCATAAATAAATTTAATTATTTGATGTCTAAAAATTATAATAAAAATTACATGATGTAGGAAATATATTTATCTTTCCAAATAACATTTATAGTCAAAAATATTACTTAAATGACACCATATATATATTAATTACTAAAAGATTTTTGTTTTTGTCAATTTTGTCTTTACTTTAAATTAATTAATCTAAAGTTTCATTATCATTCAAAGGTGTCTCAATGGGGTCCCAAAATCTACCCAAGAATTCCCATTGTCATCCATTACTCATCCAAAAAGTTTAGGACATGTGTTAAGGTGATTTTGAATTATTACAATATTCTTTTTACCTTGAATTACCCTGTTTACCTTTAACCGCGGTAAATAAAAGTCAAAAGTTACTTTTCACAAAAAATTATTTTCATCTTATTGAACTGAATATTACTTAAGGAGGTTAACCATGTTTATTGGAATTTTTAAATTCCACTCAAAGAAGTGGTAAAATTATGTTTTATGTGAATTTGCAAATTCTTCAATGAGGTGGTTAAAAGACGATGAAAAGTTCAATAAAATTTTTATATATTTAAATTTATTATAAACTGACTCCAATGAATTACATTGAATTTATATAGGTATTATGTATCTATTTTGACCAAAAATAAATTTAAATAAAATAAATAATTATTTAAATAAAAAGCCGGTTTTAAACAATAATTGAGTCTTTTTCACTATTCATCAAAAATTGAAAGTTTTCAGAAAAATAAAAAAAATAATTCTAGGCTAATTTCGATATTATGAATTCGAAAATGTTATCTATTTTACCAAATTCAAAACATATAAGTTTCATTTATTAATTTAAAATTAATTTCTGTTGTCAAAACAAATAGCGTGTTTAAAAAAAACAAGAACTATCAAAAGACTGACACTTGTTTATGTTTAATTTCAATGTGAAATTAATTCCATTGACCAACATTGTATTAAAGGGTAAAAATATAATCTAATTAAAAATCCAAATCATTAAAATGTTTAATTCAACACTATAAATTATTTTGATTAAAAAAGTTGTTTTCAGTTAAAATATAGTATTTTTCACTATTCACCAAAATATAAAAGTTATCAGAAAAACACTAAAAATTTATTGAAACTAAATTATTATTTCCCTATTCTAAAGAAGAAGTTTATTTTGTCGAAATTAATATATAAAAGTTTCAAATATTCGATTTAAAAAGGGTTCTCCATTAAAAGGCTGTAAAATTTCACTTTTTGAAAAATAATTCTTTTATCTGAAAAAACTGAATTTGTTCATACATTATGTCTAAGAAAATCATAATAATTGATTCTAAAATTATATGGATTGGATAATGTTCCAAATTCAGTTAATACAATTCATAACTGATTTTGAATGACTAGTTTGGTAAGTCGTGATGCACTTGAACTCAGTGTTGCGTGTAGTGCATGTTAATGAATTATTTTGAAGAAATAACGTACTATGAAATATTGGGATGTTACAATTATAACCCATAAAAATGGCCATAAATGAACTTAATAAAATTATAATAAATAAAATAAATTTAGAATAATTTATGAATAAATTGATGTATTTATCAAATTTTATTATCCCGGACATTAGGGTCAAGTGCATAACACTTTCATACATATGGTAATGGATTCTCTCTGAACCTCAGTTTTTTCATTAAGGTTACACATTATCTCTCGTTACCCCAATGTAATTATTAATTATTAATATTTACTAATCATAAATTCTATTTGTATTATCCAAGAATATGTACCTAGAAAATTATTATTTCTTTGATGGGTAAATACGTGTTTTATATGGTTCCTTTTTCAAATACTCCCAATAAGAAAACACGATTAAATGGAACTTCCAAATTTCATTCATATTATCAATTATACTCTATAATATATATTAAGAGACCAATATTTTTCAAAAATCACTAATTTTATCATGAAAAAATTATCTTTGTTCATTTTTTGTTTTATATAAACAATTATTCCTTTTTCTGTCTTAGTTACTCTTTCTTATTTTCCCTTAGACCGCACTAATGTGGATCATTTATAAAGTTGACTAAACACCCTATTAAGTTGTTTTCACTTACGTTTCTTTTAATTTATCACGATATATGCCTATTTTTCCATAAAAAATTCCAATTATTATTTAAATTCATTCTTTCATGGACACCATTTTGATATTCCCTTTGGTTATCCCTTATGACATGATTATGATACCCATTTCATTCTATGGGTTACCCTTAGGTTTATTCTTTTTGACTAATTCTTAACATGGAGAAAATATTCATGAACATGTTATGATGGTTTCAACCAAATAACACTCCAATTAATTAATAAATATTTATTATCATGAGAAATCATGTTGGGATACGGAGTAACCAACATTCCATTATGGGACTATGTCCACCCTATGATATAGTCATGGTAGTTAGCCTTGACTTGTGTTTAGGTCATGTTGAATGTCATTTCCATATTTCTATGTGGACATGGTTACATGATACCATGTTCTATAATTTATTCTCCCATGTATTTATTCATGTTCCATTTCATTCTATATCATCTTGTTATGTCTTATAACCCATGTGTTATTCTTTATACCTATGATTATTACCTTACAGTAATTTTTCGCTAATCCATTTGTTCATGTATTCCCTGGATTATCCCATGTATATATAAGAGCTTAGAGAATTTTAGGGTCACATTGTGGATATTAAATAAAATATGTTCATATTTTAGTTTCATGTTTTCTAATAATATACTAAATCTTCCAAAGACTCAAGATTTTAATATCCTTGAATTGTATTTGGTGGTTAATTATTTTTAAAATCATGTAATAATATATGTACAAGGAAAGGGAAGATATATAACCCACTATATTGTCAGCCTCTAGAAAGTTGTGTCCTATAATATAATTTTCCTTAGTCTATCACATAGTGCTAGTTAATCCAGTTATTTTACCGGTTCATTATTATGGGATCTGGAGTTGACACATAACATAGTAACCTAAATCTATAGAAAGTTAATGTCTCTAATGATGGATATACTCAAAGACCCACCCATATATGATTTTAAGGAAGACGATAAGTCAAATGGATATACATGTATTGCATGGATTCCACACCACTAATCATATATTTTTTTCTCATAGTAGCGGATTGGGTAGTTTTTTATAGATTCATTTATACAAATAACTTAAAACTAAGTTGATAATATTTCATTAGTTTGTATACAAATAACTACAAAAATGGGCAAGGGAAGCGCTCCATAATATCAACTCTAAGAAAAACCCCTAACAAATCCTTCCTTTATCAGCACTAAAATTTTAGCGTTGATCAAGGGATTCTTTATCAGTGCTTTTCTATCGCTGATAAAGACTCCCTCTACCAGCGCTAGAAAAGCACTGATAAAGAATCCCTTCATCACAGCTAAAATTTTAGAACTAATACAGGGAAACCTTTATCAGTGCTAATAAAGAATCCCTATATCAGCACTAATATTTCAGCACTAATAAAGGTAGTTTTTACTAGCACTTTATTAGCGCTGATAAAACCTTAATCCATTTTTTATAATGTCGGTCGCACAGTGCCCTCGTTTTATCGTGAACAAAGATCTCGCGGTACTGTAACCCTACGACTCCCCTCCGCCGCTCGCTGAGTTCACATTGCCGGACCTCTGCCACCCTCACTTCTCATTGCCAGACATCTGTCGCCCACTGAGTTTGCGTTGCCAGACCTCCACCGCCATTGAGCTTCGGTTTTCCGGACCTCCGCCTCCCGCAACACCCTTGAGCTTCGTTTTGCCGGACCTCCCCATAAAGCATGTCTTAAAAATCATTTTTTAATATTGTTATCCTCTCCCATCACACATAACCATATGTTGATTTGGAATGATATATTTAATGGATATTTGAGATTGTGATGGTTGTAGGATACATGATTCATCCTTTTCTTCTTCATGTTTATCTCTAGGGTAATGCCCCCTATCGAAGCTCGATTTTGGTCCAACATCATCTAATGGTTCTAGAACTATAATTCTATAAATCATATCACCCTATTAAAACATTTTTAATTTTTTTTTGGGGATGTGAGGCTTGCCCATCAATGGTGTTCTAGTGGATTTTGTGTTGAATTATTTTATCCCTATGTTTCATTTCCTCTAGTGGTGATGATTCTACTTCATCGTAGATTCATAGTGTTCTTCCTACATATTGTGATAGGGTTCTTAGGGGTTATCATACCATATATTTCTATTACTCCTATAGTATCACCTTTTTTCTAAGGACTACAGTGGGTTTTTAGGTGATTTGGTATTTGTTTATTCTAGATCCTAGAATCCATTCAATTTGATGGTGGCATGGATGGATATGTTATATAAATTATTCCAATAATCACCTTTATGAGAATGTTTGTTTTGAATTTTAGAATATATATGATTTGATTTAATTATATTATTAGGTTATGTTGGGATGGGAATGAGTGATGAGGTTCATAAGGTGTTGAATTCTAGTTTGTTATCTTGTTAGTGAAGTTGTTGATGATGATGTTGATCACGTGCATCACGGTGCATGTATCAAGGCACGAGTATCACCATGATTTGAGGCATGATTAAATAGAATATTTTTTATTGAAATTTTAATTTAGAGGTGTTTTATGGGGTATTTTTTATAATTTCACATACTATTTGAACATATGTGGCTATGACATATTTATTTTTTCTTTTATCATTACTCCATTATTGTAGGATTTTCTATTAGTATAGTTTAATTTAATGTAAATAAAAATGTGGAATCTTTGGGGAAGGTTTGACATGGGTTGATTTTCATTAAAAGGGATGGTTTATTCATATAAAATATCTCTTGGGAAACCTAGTTTTGTTGGAAAGATTGATATGATCATCATCAATGGCGATCAATGAGTTTACACTATCAGAGTGACGTTTATGAAATATTTAAGGTCATTTACACTTGGATTCCTATTTCACTAGATTCTTCTTAGGTATCACCGATTCCTTTATATCCAACACCATTTCACCACAAAGTAAGGAATGAAGGATAAAAATTTTCTTTAAGGACAACACAACCTGGTTCTAATGCATTTCTAGGTCATCCAATGCTTGAACCCTATTTTCTTCAAGGGGTTCCACCCTTCTATCCTTCATGTTATCTAAGTGACTTTGTTTGGAAGTGCACTTGAATGGAATGGTGCCCAGACCACCAAGTTTTCTAGCCTTGCCACCCCTACCTCCATCTCTGTCCTTCTCCCTCACTGAGGTTACTGACTGCTTCTCTGTAGTGGCCAGGCCCCTTCCTAGTAGTGTTTGTTCTGTCTCCCTTGGCTCTGAGCCTATCATCCAACTCTAAATACTTATTGATCTAGAGATAACTCCCTCACCATCCCCCATGTTTTATTACCCATCCAACCCCTTCTCCTTTGGATCCTCATCTCCCACTCATATGAAGATTACCAACCAGAAATGATTTTGAACATGTTCAAAATCAAGGGACCTAAATGAGAAATCATCATCCCACTTCAATAAGGCTACTATCTCTAGATCCAATTCCAGAGCCCTATCCTACCCATCATTATTATCTTCATATGTAATGCTCATGGTCTTAGTCCCCATGTTAAATCATACTTTCTCGCTGTTGAAATGAAAAAGCCTAATGCCATTGTTGTTGTTGTCCAATAACACAAAAACCCCTAAAATAATCATATAATTCTCTTGGAAGATTATGTTTCATGGATTTCTACACTCTGATCCCTCCAATAGACACAAATGGGTATTTTGGCATAATAAATATGTTGTTGAGACTGTTCAAGATTGCAATCAATTCATCACTACCAAGGTGTCCAACGGTGACACCTCCTTCTTTATAACTTTTATTTTTGGAAGCTATGAACCTCTTCAATGGGAATCTATATGGAGTGAACAAAATATCTTCTATCTGGGCCAGCATACATTGTTTGTTGGGGGTGACTTTAATTTCATTTCTAACCCAATGTAATGTAAAGGTAGAAGCCCATTCCAGAAGAATGGGCCATCACCTGGTGCAACAACTGCAGGTGACCGTTTCACCTGGTGAAAAAACTGTAGGGGCCATAACCACTTATGGAGTCTATTGGATAGGTATCTAGCCAACATAAAATCCAATAACCTATTCTAAAATACCATGTTTTTCCATATTTCTTGAGGTATTTTGATTTACTTCCCCGTCTTCTTGGCATGATCATCAGGAACAGTTGCACTTCCACCAGTAGTGGGTTAACATCCTAGGGTACAGGACATGGTTTGTGAAATATGGAATGAACCCTTGTTGGAGTATCGGGCCACCTTCAACCTCAGTGACCTTACCTCAAACCCTGATAGGTGCGTGTTCTCCCCTTCTTCCTCAGGAACCTTCACCACCTGGGTCTACCGTCGCATATGGGCTCCTTCAGATTATTCTGATAGAATGAATGATACCTTTGTTTTATTGGATTATTAACGCCAATTTGAGATTTATGTGTGACTATATACTTATTATATTTTATTATTATTTCTTACACACCACCACTTGAGTCGAGTAACCTGATTGAAAACCATATTGGTACTTGGGTTCTGATGTGGATATTTTTTTTATGTGTTTATGACATGTGTATGTGTGGATATATGGGAATTTAGGAATGATGATATTGAATGTAGGACAGAGACCTAGGAGTGGTAGATGTATCATTCTTGATTATTCTTGTGTTTGGTCTGGGGTGATTTGAGGAAACTACAATGAATCTAAAGTAATTATATTTAATGAAGGTGAATAAATACTAATGGTTAGGCTATATTAATCTATATTTTTATAAGGAAGTGGTTCTCTTATACTATATTTGGAAGTCTTGTTTTGTGAACATGAACCATAAATACTAATATTTGAGATTTAGATAGGATGAAGATGAATAAAGATTGGATGGATGCTAATTGTTAGAAAATAGTGTACGAGAACGGAGTGAAATAGTTCATCAAGTTTACAAAGGATCACGCAAAAGATCCGTCTCAAATCCTTTGTCAGTGTTTACATTGTTGTTACTCTAGACTACTTACTATAGAGGAGTTGGAAGAACATTTGATATGTCAAGGAATAGATCGGAGTTATAAATGTTGGAATAAACATGGAGAAAAAGCGAATGTAGCTACTGGCTAGGATAAAACTGTGTTTTATGGATCATCAGATATGAATACAAATATGGATAATGGAGAAGACTGTGTGGAGGATGTGATTACAGATGTCAGTGGTGATGAAGATCGTATTGAGGAAATGACAAAGACAATTGAAGATGAACTCCGTGATTTCCCAAAATTGTTTGAGTAGTTAAGGAGTTGTGCAAAGACGCCATTGTATGCTGGTTTTACTAAGTATACAACATTGTCAGCGGTACTGAAGTTGTATAAATTTAATGCAGGAAACGGATGGAGTGATGTCAGTTTTACAGAACTACTTTCTTTCTTTAATGACATTCTCCCGGAAGATAATGAGATCCCAAGGAGGACATACGAAGCTAGACGAATGCTACGCTCGATGGGTATGATTTCTGAAAGAATACATGAATGCCTGAAATACTGTATATTTTTTTGCAAGGAGAAAAAATAACAGACAAAATTCCCAAAGTGTGGTGCTTCTCGATACAAGAAAGATAAATCCAATCCTACGATGGTTGTATGGTACTTTCCAATCATTCCAAGGTTTAGGCGTCTACATAGAAGTGATGAAACTGCAAGACAATTGTCGTGGCATGCAGATAAAATAAATAAATATGGGAAATTAAGTCATCTAGATGACTCTCCTAAATGGAAGAAAATTGATCATGAGTATCCTGGGCTTGGAAAAGGGCTGATAAGCCTTCATCTTTCATTATCAACAAATTGAGTGAATCCTTTTGGTTTTCAAACCAGCACTCATAGTACATTGCCTGTTATGTGGGTAAATTATAACATTCCACCCTGGTTATGCATGATGCGGAAATTCATCATGTTATCTATGCTTATATTAGGACTAGAACAACCAAGTAACTGTATTGATTTTTATCTGGATCCTTTGATCGAGGATTTGAAGTTATTGTGGGATTCAGGTGTTATGTTGTATGATGCTTATAAAAGTGAATACTTCACATTGAGATAGATGTTGTTTGGGAAAATAAATTATTTTCCTGCTTATGGAAATTTTACAAGCTATAGCATTAAAGGGACTCAAGGGTGTCCCGTGTGCGAAGAAGATACAGAATCAAATTGGTTTTAACATTCATCAAAATATATGTTTCTAGGAAATCGTAGATTTCTACCTCATCGGCATAAGTACCAATCTTGGACGACATCATACATTGGAAGTTCAGAACAACACGCAACTCTGTATCCACTAATAGGTGATCAACTGTTTGATAATGTAAAATATCTGAACACTATTTTTGGTAAACCATTTCTGAAAAACCTTACGAAAATTGGTTGGAAAAAGTAATCAGTTTTTTTAATTACCATACTGGAATTGTTTGTACGTCAAAAATTTTCTTGATGTGATGCATGTGGAAAAAAATGTATGTGACAGTGTTATCGGAACATTGCTAAATGCCCCTGGTAAAATAAAAGATGGAATTAAGGCGAGGTTGGACATGGTGGACATGGGAATATGAGAAGAGTTGTCTCCCATGAAGGGTGAAAATCGAATGTTTCTTCCACCAGCTGCTTATACTCTTTCTAGGGAGGTGAGATATCAGTTTTTCAACTTCTTCATTGATTTAAAGGTTCCAGAGGGGTATTCATCACATATCAAGAACATTGTTTCAATGAATGATTTGAAGTTAAAAGGTTTGAAATCACATGACTTCCATGTTTTTATGCAAGATATAATTCCTATAGCTTTACATTGCATTTTTCCCAAGAATGTTCGTCATACGTTAACCAAACATTGTTTCTTTTTCAAAGCTATATGTAGCAAAGTTTTAGACCCAGCGAAATTTCCAGCTATGGAAAAATAAATTGTTATCATATTCTTTGAATCTGAAATGTTATTCCCGCCAACATTATTTGATCTGATAGTTCATTTTATGATTCACTTGGTGAGAAAGATTTGACTTTGTGGTCATGTTCACTATAGATGGATGTATCATGTTGAACTATATATGAATATTTTGAAAGGGTATGTCAAAAATCAAAGTCATCCAGAGGGTTGTATAGTGGAGCAATATATTGTTGAGGAAGCCATTGAATTTTTTACCGAATACCTATCTCATGTGGAAATCATTGGTCTCTTGAAATCTCATCACACAGGACGCATTGAGGGTGAGGGAATTTTTGGAAGAGAAGTTGTGACAATCAGTATTTCAGATCGGGAGAAGGCCCATATTTATGTTTTTCATAACAATTGGGAGGATGCTCCATATATTGAAACTAACAATGAAATTATTAGGAAGTTGAATCCATCAAAGGAAGAAAAGTGGTTATCAAATACACATAATTACCATATTATAGGATAGTTTCAGGGCCATATTTTTAAGCAGTTGGATGAAAACCTGAATTCAATTTTAGAATGACTTTGATGGCTAGCCACTGGACCAAGTGTGTATGTATTATCTTACAGTGGTTATGTAATTAATGGTTATACATTCTATACAGATGAACATGATGAAGATAGTACCCTGAAAAATAGTGGAGTTACAATAGTGGCTGAAGCAATGCATGTTTCTGATAGTAAGGAAAGAAATCCAATTTATGCAAATATGTCATACTTCTTCTTTATCAAACTAATATGGGACTTGGATTATACGACATTCCAATTTCCAATTTTTCAATGCAAATGGGTTGACAACAACAGTGGTGTTAAAATAGATGAATGGGGATTTGTGAAAGTTTATTTTTCTAAAGAAGGGTAAAAAGATGAACATTTTATAATGGAATCACAAGCGGTACATGTTTTTTATGTTCCAGATCCCGAAAACTGAAAGTGGTCGATTGTTCTGTTATCGTCCAAAACTACTTAAGGGTCTGTTGAAAATTCAGTTAAAGATGATCCTTTCAGTGGTACGTCACAATCATTTGGGTGCGGTCCCAATGTAGATGATGTTTTTTATGTTATAGGAGACCACAATGATGGGATATGGATAATCGATTGAGGTGTTAAATCCCTTCACCCTTTGAAGAAAATAAAAAGAGTTCAATAAACAGGTTATATTTTGTTTGTATTATAGATCTTGTTATTTCATGTTATTATCTTATCATTACTGAATTTATGTAATCTAATTTACTGTTCAACCACTTTTGTAGATAATGACTTCTGCACATTTTGGTGCTCCTAACCTTGAGGATAAACAAGTCTCTCAAGTTTCTCCTTCTACGGCTGCTGCTGCTACAGCTGCTGCTGCTCCTTCTGCTCTTGTAGATGCTGTTTCTCCTACTGCGACTCCAGTTTCTCCTGTTTCTCCTCCTACTATGGCTCCTCCTGCTCCTACTGTAGCTACTACTGCTCCTACTATTTTGGATCCTACTGCTTCTAGTGTTGAGGTCCAACAACCATTAGCACATGTCGTTGATACCATTTTAGATGAACATATAGATGATGTCAATATCGATGAATTGGTCGGGAATGAAGGACCGATGTCGAAGAAAACACAGGTGCGTCATAGTTTGACGGTGTTAGCCAAAATTCTTAAGGTGAAATGCAAAGGCATCAAATTTGAAGTCAGATGGAATGCACGAGGCCAACATTTGAATCCCAACATGGCTATGTTCAGCAGCTACATTGGAGTTGTCACACGGAAACGTGTGCCGATTGACATAGATTTATGGCACCATGTTGTGTCCGGGCTAAAGGCTATGATCTGGGAAGAAATTACGGTAACATTATGAATTTATTTCTTTAATTTTCTAGAAAATAAAATAATTTATACAATTTCTTACTCTTCTCAATCTCTTGTAGAGTACATTTATAGTAGATGATTCACACAAGGATTGTGTACTAAGTCTTACAAAAAGGATTCATCGAGGTTTTCTCACTATTTTAACAAGATGTCACCTGATAGATTCCAATGTTAAAATTAACCCGCACCCACCCATTGTCTATGCTCACCTGATATCCCAAGAATAATGGTATGCATTTATTGGCCGTCGTGGGGATGAGAAGTTTCTAGTACATTTTGGGTGATTATACGTTGTTTTATGATACCTGTATTCATCACTTTGATTGTCAAAATTTCATTTTTAAAACAGAAACTCTGTACTGAAAATAAGGAACATGCATCAAAACCAGTATACCCCTATCATAAAGCAAGGATGGGGTACACTTCATTATAAAATAAAATGGTACATATTTTAAATTTACATTAATATTGTTAGGTTCCAATAAAAAACATCATAATTATATTTCTATGTTTATATGTATATTGATGAGTCTAAAACCAAATACACTTCCATCCCACGTCATGTGATATGGAAGGAGGAACGTGTGAATAAGGAAGGGACGTTAGTAGATGAGAACACACAAAAAGTGTGTGAAATATGTGTAAGTATGACGCGACGATAAAAATATTTGTTTTAAATTGCTATTACATAAAAATAATTAGTTATTTTCTTATATCTGACAGTCACAGGAATCATATATGCCTGTAACGGATACAGACCTATTATCGACGGCTTTAAAGAAACCAGAAAAATACGGTCGTGTCAGAGGTGCAGGGTTTGGGGTGACACCCCAAGTATATTTTGACTAGAAGAAAACAAAAGATGATAAAGATGAAAAATTGGAACAAATGAGAGAAAAAATAGCAACCCTTGAAGATCTATTTCAATGGAAGGGAGAGTTGCTAGCAACTTTTATGGGTGGGAAGCAAAGGGAAGACACAAGTTAGGAACAACCAGCACATGAACATCCCGCCCCACCCCCCACCATTTTTGAAGTGAGCCATTCCACTCAAAGAACTGTCTTAGTTGTGGTAATAAATATTCTAATAATTGTTCCCATGAAATTTCAATCAGAAAAACACTGATAATTTTTCTGTACTAATCTTCTATAGGGTGCTAATGATTGAGATTTATATCTGTCAACAACCACCTATCACCTTGTAGTGATGGGTACAGTGTTCAATATCCCAGATGCCACGCTGCATAATATACCACTTCCGAAGGATCATCTGAAAGTGACGATTACTTTAGATCATGAGCCAAATGCAGAGCTACCTATTCCACTTGTTGATGACAAAATTCATACGGTCAAAAAGTCTTTTGGGACATTCATTGCATGGCTGTTACAACTTGTAAGAGTACATGCATACAAGGAGGTATTTATTTCCTTTTTTCTCAAGCTAATCCTTTAACAATTAATGAAAAAAGGGTCTGAACCAATGATTGTTTTTATAGATGGAGAAAGGGAATGGGGTGACAATCGTCGGCTCAAAAACATCAAAAGGATCGACCAACCAATCCCAAGGAGCTACTAAAAGCACAATAACACCACATGTTCTCTATCCACATTTACTAGCATTGAAGAATCATGTGGATACAAAGTTAAAAGATGGTAATAGTCATATTGTGGTTTTCGAAGAGAATATATTCGGAGAGGAAAGTCAAGATTTCATTGCTGCTGAAAATGTAAATGAGATCCGTGAAAATGGTTGGCTAGGCGTCACAGTTGTAAATGTATATATGAGGTATGTTTCCATGAATTGATTTTAGAAAAGATGATCTAATGTGAAAATTATGATTAAATGCATTTTATATTGTTGACAGACGCATTTATGAAAAATAGTTGAAGGAATTTTCCCATGAGCCCATATTTGGACTCGTTAGTCCTCATACCACATCAACACACCTAACCAAATTTGAGCTATCAAAAAGGTATGCAATAGTGAACGACTTGCTGAAAACATTTGAAAGGAAGATTACAGATTATAGACTCTTCCTAATACCAACCATGTAGGGGTTAAACTCTACGATTAAATCATATTAATTATATTTTCACTTCTTTTATTACTTATTCCATTTTGTGTTTTTAGGTAACATTGGTTGCTAATTACAGTGAACTTGGATATTCGAAAGATTTATTTTTTGGATTCAAAGAAAGGATATCCATCAAACTAACCACACATGATGGAGTTTTTGAATCTGTAAGACACTACATCTTACATTTTAGGTCTAAAAATCATGTAATATAATTTTTATTATATTTTACTAAGGATTCTGTTATGATAGGGTGGTGTATCATTATCGTCTAAAAAAGGAACGAGGACAGGGGCTAAGCATAAGGAGGCGAGCAAGTACTACGTCTGGAAAAATATCAGGGTATATATAATAAAATTTCACTATCCCAACACATCTCAACACAAGTTACTTATTCTCCTAAGGTTCATTTTTTTGCATTTTCCAAAACAAATAAATGATAATGATTGTGGTTATTATGTTTGTAAATTTATGAAAGAGATCATTTTTTACCAACAAACTTGCATTCCTAAAGTGGTATTCTCAAAAACAACTACTATCTTGTTTAATTTATTTATTAATTCTTTATTTTTTTATTTTGTAGTACTAATCTGACTACTAAAAAGCCTCATACTCAAAAGATGATATAGATGTGTTCATAAATTAGTGGGTTGCATACCTGATGGTAGATTGTACACAAATACAATGAAGATCTGACTTGGGGATATGTACAATTGGTGGTCATTTTTTAGAGGGGTTAAGGGGATCAAAAGATGAAACATTTTTATATGTAAATGGTCATAGGAAAATTTTAATTGTTATTAAATAAAACATCCTACCACCAATGAGTCATTTTACCATTTTAACAGATGATTTTCACCAGCAACATGCAAGAATATTGAACCACTCAAAGGGTCTCAATTTTGTTTAAAATGAACACAATTTTAAGTGAAAACAACTACTGACCTATAGAAATCCATCCTAACACATTCATATTGTCTTGATCTTTTATAAGAATGATCCATGCATCCTTGGAGATGTGTAAGAGTCAACCCCACATCAATCTGAGGCACGGTGTGGCCGGTACCACTCAAAGGGTCTCTATTTCGTTTAAAATGTAAACAATATTAACTGAAAACCACAACTGACCTACGGAAATCGGACCAAAACCATTCAGATTGTGTTTACCCTTTAGGATAATGATCCACAGGTCCTTTTTTATGTTTACGATTCAACCTTGTCTCAATCCGAGGCACGGTGTGGCCGATATCACTCAAAGGGTCCCTCTTTTGTTTAAAATGTAAACAATTTTAAGTGAAAACAACAACTAACATACGGAAATCCAACCAAAACCATTAAGATTGCCATGATCTTTTATAATAACTATACAAGGGTCCTTGGTGACGTTTATAACTCAACCCTGCCTCAATATATGGCACGGTGTGGCCGGTACCACTCAAAGGGTCTCTATTTTGTTTAAAATGTACACAATTTTAAGTGAAAACTACAACTGACCTACGAAAATTCATCCAAACACAATAGTATTGCATTGATATTTTAGGATAATGATACAAGGGTCATTTTTGATGTGTAAAAGTCATCCCTACCTCAATCTGAGGCACGGTGTGGCCGGTATCACTCATAGGGTCTCTCTTTGGTTTAAAATGGACACAAGTGAAAACAACAACTGACCTACGGAAATCTGACGAAACGCATTTGGATTGTCTTGATATTTTAGAAGAATGTTACATGGGTCCTTTGTGATGTTTATGAGTCATCCCTGCCTCAATCTGAGGCACGGTGTTACCGATATCACTCAAAGGGTATCTATTTTGTTTAAAATGTACACAATTTTATGTGAAAACAACAACTGACCAACGGAAATCTTACCAAACCCATTCATATTGTGTTTATATTTTAGGATAATGATCCATGTGTCCTTTATGATGAGTAAGAGTCATCCCTGCCTCAATTCGTGGCACGGTGTGGCCGGTATCACTCAAAGAGTGTCACTTTGGTTTAAAATGGACACAATTTTAAGTGAAAACAACAACTGACCTATAGAAATCCGACCAAACGCATTCGGATTGTCTTGATATTTTATAAGAATGATCCAAGAGTCCTTTGTGACGTGTAATAATCTACCCCGTCTCAATCCGAGGTACAGTGTGGCTGCTATCACTCAAAGAGTATCTTTTTTGTTTAAAATGTAATCAATTTTAAGTGAAAACAAAATCTGACCTACAGAAATCTGACCAAACCCATTCGGATTGACTTGATATTTTACAATAACAATACAAGGGTCCTTGGTGATGTGTAAGAGTCATCCCAGGATCAATCCAAGGCATGATGTGGCTGGTACCACTCAAAGGGTATCTATTTTGTTTAAAATGTACACAATTTTAAGTGAAAACAACAACGGACCTACCGAAATTCAAACATACTCATTCGGATTGACTTTATATTTTAGGAGAACTATACAAGGGACCTTTTTGACATGTAAGAGTCAACCCCGCCTCAATCTGAGGCACGGTGTAGCCAGTATCACTCAAAGGGTCTCTATTTGGTTTAAAATGGACACAATTTTAAGTGAAAACATCAACTGACCTAAGTAAATCCGACCAAATTCATTCGGATTGTATTTATCATTTATAATAATGATCCATGGGTCCTTTTTGACATGTACGATTCAACCCCATCTAAATCCAAGGAATGGTGTGGCCTGTATCTCTCAAAGGGTCTCTATTTTGTTTAAAATGGACACAATTTTTAGTGAAAACAACAACGAACCTACAGAAATCTAAACAAACCCATTCGGATTATGTTTATCCTTTAGTATAATGATCCATGAGTCCTTGGTGACATGTATGAGTCATCCCTACCTCAATTCGAGTCACGGTGTGGCCTGTATCACTCAAAGGGTCTCTATTTAGTTTAAAATGGGCACAATTTTAAGTGAAAACAACAACTGACCCACAGAAATCTCACCAAACACATTTTTATTATATTTATCCTTTAGGAGAATGATACAAGGGTCCTTTGTGACATATATGAGTCATACCCACTTCAATATGAGGCACGGTGTGGCCGGTAGCACTCAAAGAGTCTCACTTTGGTTTAAAATGGAAACAATTTTAAGTGAAAACTACAACTGACCTACATAAATCCAACCAAAAACATTTGGATGGTCTTGATATTTTATAAGAACAATACACGGGTCCATTATGACGTGTAATTGTCAACCTCGCCTCAATTGGAGGCATGGTGTGGCCGGTATCACACAAAGTTTCTCTATTTTGTCTAAAATGGACAGAATTTTTAGTGAAAACAACAACTGACCTATGAAATTCTGAAAAAACCGATTATGATTGTGTTGATCCTTTAGGATAACCATACATGGGTCCTTTGTGATATGTATGAGTCATACCCGCCTTAATCCTAGGCATGGTGTGGCCGGTATGACTCACAGGGTCTCTATTTTGTTTAAAATGGACAGAATTTTAAGTTAAAACAACAACTGACCTATGGAAATCTGACGAAACCCACTCGGATTGTGTTGATCCTTTAGTAGAATGATCCATGGGTCCTTTTTTATGTGTACAAGTCATCCCCACCTCAATCCAAGGCATGTCGTGACCGCTATCACTCAAAGGGTCTCTCTTTGGTTTAAAATGGACACAATTTTAATTAAAAACAACAACTAACTTGCGGAAATCCTACCAAACTCATTCAGATTGTGTTGATCCTTTATGATAACGATCAAAGGGTCCTTTGTAATGTTTACGAGTCATCCCTGCCTCAATCCGAAGCATGGTGTGATCAGTATCACTCAAAGGGTCTCTATTTTGTTTAAAATGGACACAATTTTAAGTGAAAACAACAACTGACCTATGGAAATACGACCAAACACATTCGGATTGTATTGATCCATTTGAAGAATGATCCACGGGTCCTTTGTGAGATGTACGAGTCATCTCTACTTCTATTTGAGGCACAGTGGGTCCAGTATCACTCAAAGAGTCTCACTTTAGTTTACAATGGACACAATTTTAAGTGAAGACAACAACTCACCTACGAAAATCAGACCAAACGCATTCGGATTGTCTTGATATTTTATAATAACTATCCATGGGTCCTTTCTGATTTGTATGAGTCAACCCTACCTTAATCTGAGGCACAGTGTGGCCGGTACCACTCAAGGGGTCTCTCTTTTGTTTAAAATGGACAAAATTTTTAATAAAAACAACAACTAACCTACGGAAATCCAAGAAAACCCATTAGGATTGTGTTGATACTTTAGGAGAACAATCCACGGGTCCTTTTTGATGTGTAAGAGTCATCCCCTCCTCAATCTGAGGCATGATGTGGCTGGTATCACTCAAATGGTCTCTCTTTGGTTTAAAATGGACACAATTTTCTGTGAAAACAACAACTGACCTACGGAAATCCGACCAAAATGAATACCTCACAACAACCTGGACTAATACACCCTCTTTAATTATAAATGATACATTAGGATATTCCCACTATATATTTAAACCCCATGTCCAAAACCACCTTCTAGTATTTCGTGGGATGGAGTTGGAAATATCATACCTTAATGTTAAGGAATTCAATGAGATTGTTGAAACCATGTGTACACCACATCAACATGAGTCTGCTAAGATGATTATATTTCTTTTATAACTAAAGGATCAATAAAATAATAAGATAAACAATATAATACCATTATCCATCCATTCTTGGAACCAATTTCAATGATAATTATATAAAAAATACCCCCCATCACAAAACAATTACACTGGAAATGAGTATTCACAAATTTATTTAAAAATAAGGGGAGTAATTTTATGAAACATAGGAATGGTTCAAATACACACTCAACATAGTTCCCCACCATATATTCTCAATGCCAAAAAAATTGAGAATATTTTATTAAGGTTTATGTAAAGGAAATAAATATTTTATTGATATCATGTATGATGTAACATTTAAACACAAAGCCACAAATGATACTTACAAGAATCTAGAATTACTATATGAATAGAACCAAACAATTGTAAACTCACCCTAATATGAGAAGCCTCCTTAAATTAGTGGGATTCACACTCTTTGGGAAGAATAAATCTATAGGGATAAACATTTTTTTCACTTGGAAGGTCAATGTGATTGATCTTAGGAAGGACTAGGAAATCCATATTATTGACCCTATTTTTAAAATTTATAACAAAAATGATCAAAAAACTAAAAAATTTCAAACCATTCCTTCCATAAAGGATTTTATTCTTGAAGGACCACCAAAGGAGTTCAATAATTTGATATTTTTGAATCCACAATACCATAACACATTCAATCCATAATACGATGTCCATCTAGGCTTTTTATGGAAAGATAACTAATAACCCATCCAATAACCCAATCATCCCCAATAAACAAATACCTACCCTCCATAGAATTTTCCAACCCATAATCAGTTCCAACCAAAACTAGTCTGAAAATAACATACACCATTATAATTCCAATAACCCATCCAACAATATAAGATCCACCTAGGATAAAACAACTAACTCAAACCCCTTCCCAATAATCCCCACTACCATTACTTGAACAATTTTTTAAAAATTGGAATGCATTAATTCTAAAGTGACATCCCTTAAACATGAATTATAAACCATCAAAACTGAAAAAGAACCCATGCCTACTCAGTTTTTCCCTTCAGCAACATTAAGGGGAGAATCTAGTGGCACGCAATCATCTCTTAAAAAATAGAAAGTAGAGACCATCTTAAGAAGTGGTAATTCCATTGATAGACCTAATCCAACCATCCCAAAACCATATGAATCCTCAAAAACTCCTGATAATACCAGATAAAAACCTTTTAAAACTTAAAAAATCTAATGAGGATAAGGCGGAACCACCACCTCCCCAAAAAATCCAACAAAATAATTCATTCTCTCAATGCATGAGAGAAAAATACAAACCCAAAATGAATTAAATATTAAGAGAAAATTTCTCACAAGTTAAGTTGAAAATACCCCTTATAAATTCAATCCAAACCATATATTCATACACCAATTAACTAAAGTACCTGTGAATATTCAAAAGTAATTTCTCACACACAAAAACAAGTCCTTATAGATACTAATGTGAGCACCGCAATTTTGGGAACCATTCCTCATAATTTTAAGTGACCATGATGTATATACATAAATGTTGAACTAGGAATGAAAAAAAACAATTCCTTATGTGATCTAGGAGGTAGTGTGAACCTTATTTAATATGTAGAGTATTGTCAGTTAGGGATTGAGGAACTCTAACCCACATCTATCACTCTTCAAATTGATGATCGCAGTGTTTGGGTTTCTAAGGGGATCTTAAGGGATATTCTTATGAGATATAAGAACTTAATATACCTGCTGACTTTATTGTCCTAAAAATCATCCAAATTTAGGTACACGGGAGAAATCTTCAATCATCCTTGACCATACCTTCCTAGAAACAATCAAATCATTCATCTAAGTAAGTAATGTGAACATTACCATAACCTTTTGAAACATGAGATGCTGAATTTTTTGGTAGGGGTTCGGGTGTGCTGCTGTAGATTTTTTCGTAGCAGCAGATAGGGAATTTATCGGTGCTAAAGGAGCACTGATAAAACACGAATTTATGAGCGCTCTTTTAGCGCTGATAAAGGTTTGTTTTATCAGCACTATTTTAGCGCTAATAAAGGGCCCCCCCCTTTATCTGCACTGAGATTTACAGTGCTTTTTAGCGCTGATAAAGCCCATTTTGAGTGATGATAAAGAACGTTTTTGTAGTAGTGACATAGAAATAATTTAGAATAAAATGGTAAATAATTTTTTTTAAAATAATTTTTTTCATAAACATGTATAGAGATGGGGGACATATAAAAAATATATAGATTAATAATTTTCACAAAAGTACTTTTTTTAGATGATTTATAAATAAATCTTATGTTTTTACATTTTTTTCATGAAGAACTATAGATTTTATACATAGATAATTTCATTTACAGATAGAAAAAAGAGAATCATTTGTGGGTATGAGAAAAATTGGAGGATCATAGTTTGAAAAAAAAAATATAAATAAGGTACCCCATTACTGTATTTATAAGGTCTGCGGATACCCTTAATCTTATAAAGTTTTATTAACCATTTATATCTTATGTGAAGTGACTTTTTTCTTATTAATTCAATCCTCTTTCATCAAATCAAATCAAATTTTTAGTGGGTGTTTATCAATGCCAAAAAAAATTTATCTCCACATCAAAGAAGTCTACAAGGAAAGTATAATATAATGAAAATAAAATAAAATCATGAAAGGATATCATCATTCATGGATGTATCGACATTTAATATGTGAATATAATTTCTAGTTTCATAACAAATTCCCTTTGTTACTGCATAACATTCTCAGGTCTAGAAAGTAACTTTTTTAAGAGAATTAGAAGATTATTTAAGGTCATGTAAGATTATATTTTCTCATTATTTATGGTTTCATAAGATTAAGGAGGTTTTCTTCACAATGGAATTTGATTCAATTAAAGGAAATTTTAGTCTTGTTGGATTAAATATTTTATCATTTACAATTCAATCCACAACCATGTATGACAAAATACATCACTGTATAAGAATCAATCCATAAACATATAATAATAAATTATTCTCCAAGTCATATTTAATCATTCACTACATGGTGTCCCTATTTGATCTAAAGTGAAAGAATTATGTGACTGTAAACCTTGTTTTTGATGATGGTTCAACCAATTCTATGGAGGAGGTTTTATGTATAGCATTTAAATAAACAGTAAAAAACTTTTGGTAGAAATATAATTAAAATATAGAAAAAACTTGGAGAGATAAATCACATCACTTGTGAAGATCGTACTCTATGGGTGTCAATTTATTTGGTAGCTTCTAAAATCTAAATTAGATAATGGTGGAGGAACTAACATAAATTTTATTTTTTGGTGCTACCCCACAAAATATCATTATGGTTATTCCCAATAGAGGTCATTTTTAAGGTATCCAATATAATTTTTTCATCATTGGTTTCCAATAATATTCTTATATAGACTCCAACTATTAATTACCATATCATTGAACAAACCTAAACAATTTTATATAAATTTATTATTATGTAAAATTAGGTCCTCTTAAAGTAAAATTTAGTCTCTTTATAATAGTCCATCACAGAAAATGTATTGACTTATGGATCATTACAATAAAAAATTTCTGGCTTGTGAATACCTAGCTCTCTTTCACACACCTTATTCTATCCAGGTCATATAACGTGATTAAATTAATCCTAATGATATCATTAAATTGGTTTTTTCCATTATCAGAATAATTAATATTCTGAAACCATGGTCCTCTTACTCTGTGTATTCTCCGACAATTCCATTATTTAGGATTTCCTCATTATGTGTAACAAATGTGTAAAAAATATATTTTCATCCAACTAGTTATTATCCCCAATCATATAGTCTCTTGTTTAGTTTCAAACAAAAATAAAGAAATTTAGAGGTATTATCATGCATAAACACTACATGAACCATTTATAGGTTCACTAACCCATTATTCCAATCTGTAAGGCATTAAATTAATCAAGAGATGCATTATTAATATGATCATAAATTAGAAGATATATTTTCCATTATTATATGACGATAAATGGAACATAATTTTTAATATATTAATGACCATTAAATAATCTATAGTGGTATCTAAAAATGAAAATAAAAGGAAACTGCTTAGTCATGGCTACAAAAACTTATAGTGCGCATTAATGGTTTTTTATGTAGAATCAAAATACACATTCTTATTCATGACACAATGAACAAAATATGAACAACACTAGTCTTTATCACATAACAATAAAGTAATTCCATGTCCTCCTCGGTGGATCTAAATTTCATAGGTCCTGATTACATTCACAAAAACATATAATAATTCCATCTCATGACCCTGTTACTGACTAAAAATTAAATTTTTATTTCAGATGCAATTTTGAGGAAAAAGTGGTAAAACAGAAAGACATCAAATACCTATAACACAACCATGCCTCCATAGGACAATATCATCAATACAAAAAACAATCCAATTCATGATTAAGGAAAATATCCACCCAAGAAATAAAAAACAATACGATTAGTGTCCCCCTTACAATCGCGGCTTGGATAGCAGTCTAGTGCAAGGATTCACGGGCACGATACCTATGGAAAACACCATCCCCTATCAAACATCCAATTCTTTATTGTGCTGATAATGTAAAGACCTGGATTTTTTTCATGTAAATTTTTTTTCTTAATTATATGGAATTATTACGAGTCTTCAAAAATTGATGGTGCATGATTTTGTGGCCCGATGTACCAGAAATGAATATCTGAACTTGTTTTCGAGTACGTTCAATATATGCGTGAGTGTAATTTTCTATCTTTTGAACCATTGTTCAGACTAAAAATATGATGGCACCATTGAATCCGAAGAACTATTATTCGCTTAAGGGAGGCTTTACTTTGATAGTAGTAGGTCTGGAGAAAAAGTTAAATTTTGTGACTTTTTTTAAAATGAAACAAAATGAAATAGGTTTTTTTATTTCATAAACTTCTAAAAGACGAATTAATGGGTGGGTTTGGTGGTGTTTCAATCCACTAAATGGTTTGACCCTCCATCCTTAAGTAACGGTGATGTTGGGGAAATTATGAAGATTCCTAATTAATGATCCCCATTAACTCCTTGCATCGTTACTTACTCTCCCCCTCTCATATAAATATAGTTCTTGGGGGGAGGGGTATCAGACAATCTTCACCAAGAATTAATGTTCTGTTGGAGTTCCATAATGTCGAGCCCTTAGAGGACGGATTCGACCCCAGCAGGACGTGACGTGCGACACGGAAACCCCAAACTGGAGTTTGACGTTCGAGCGGAAGCGAGGAAAATATATTGTGGGGATGATGAACAGCGAGACTCCCTCAACCGTAAACGATCTCCAGCTTTTCAATGTATGGGGTTATTTTTGTTTCTGCTTTTTTTATTCCCTCTTCCCCATTCTTGAAATTATATGAAGAACAGGGGTCAACTGACTAAGGGTTGACTCGTGATTCATTTGTATTTGCGGGAGGTTATTTTGGAGAATCTTGTGGGGATAATCTTGTTGTTTAATTAAATTTTTATTAAACCCTTAACCCCCCCCCCCCCTCATGTTTATGAGCTAACGCAGAGGACGCGGGCATAACGAACCCAGCCTGAACCCTCCGCTATCTTGCTATCATTGTACTACATTGGAAGACTGCATGCACGTCAATGCAAACCGCAAGAGGAAGGTCGTGGCACGTCAGCTGTGGCGAACGGAGGAGGTGGCCGGCATGAAGGCCCTACTGCGGGAAGGAAGGCGGTGCAACCTCCTTGCTGCCGGTGAACGGAATTCATGGCCGAAGTCACGTCGGAGACCAAACCCACATTTGACAGGTTCTGCGGTTCCCACTCGTTGTCTCCACCTATCCAATTCAACATCCTTTAGGCCATTCGATAATCCGGTATATCGGGGGGTTACACCACCCCTTGTTGGACCAAGACGGGTCGCCGCCCTTGGATCTGGCTGTCGCCCTCAGACCAGGCCATCGCCCATACCCCGAGTCATCGCCCTCATGCTGGGCCACCCCCCTCGAGTCGGGCCGCCACCCACAAGTCGGGCCGCCTCTCCAAGCTTGGGCGGCCGCCATCGGACCATGCCACCCCTCGAGTCGAGTTGCTGCCCTCGAGTCGGGCTGCCGCCCTCAAGCCGGGTCGCCACCCTTGAGCCGGGCCGCCGCCCTCAAGATGGGTTGCCCCCTCGAGTCGGGCCCCAGTCCTCGGAGCTGAGTCGCCGCCCTTGAGTCGGGTTGTCTCCCTCAAGCTGGGCTCCTGCCATCGGATTGGAGCGACGCCCTCAGATTGGGTAGCCGCCCTCGAGCTGGGTCGCCGCCCTCGAGCTGGGCCGCCTCCCTCAATCCGGGCTGCATCCCTTGAGTCGGGCCACCGCCCTCTAGCCAGACTACCACCCTCAGAGTCGGGCCGCTTCCTTGGAGCCGAACCGCCTCCCTCGAGGCTAGGTCAGGTCGCCGCCCCCAGAGCGGGCCACCGCCCTCGGAACGGGCTGCCGCCCTTGTATGCCGCCCTCCCTTTTCTGGTCAAGTATCCCTTGCGGGTCGAACCGAACATCGACCTAGTGGGCTGAGTCCACCTCAGACTCACCTAAATCAGGCCGCCACCCTCAGACTGGGCCGCCACCCATGCCCCTGGCCGCCTCCCTCAAGCTGGGCCGCCACCCTCAAGCTGGGTCGCCGCTGTCATCTTGGGCAACAACCATCGGACCGCGCCTCCCCCCTCGAGTCAGGCCCCCACCCTCAAGTTGGGCCGCCGCCCTTAATCCGATCCACCACCCTCAAGTCGGGCCACCACCCTCGAGTCGGGCCCCCCGTCCTCGAATCCGAGCCACCGCCCTCGAGTCGGGTTGCCGCCCTCGAGCTGGGCTCCTACCCTCAGATTAGAGCACTTCCCTCGGATTGGGCTGCTGCCCTCGAGCGGGGCCACCGCCCTCAAGCTGGAAATCCACCCTTGAGCAGGGCCACTACCATCGAGCCGGGCCGCCGCCCTCAAGCTGGGCCGCCTCCCTCGAGCAGGGCCACCGCCCTCAAGCCGGACTGCCGCCCTCAGAGCCGAGCGGCCGCCCTCGAAGCCATGTCGGGCCGCCTCCCCCTGAGCGGGCCTCCACCCTCAGAACGGACTACCGCCCTAGTATGTCGCCCACCCTATTCAGGTCAGGCCACCCATGTGGGTCGAATCGGACATCGACCTAGTGGGACGAGTCCACCTCAAACTCACCTAAACCAGGTTGGGAAGGTTCGGACCAGACCCGGGCCAAACTCAGGCCAAAAACACTCAAAAGGGTTTTCATGAGGACCAGACACCCGTTGGATGAACCATTATTAGCATTGGTAACCTCGTAGAAAAACCTTCCTTTTAACTTACATCATTAGTGTTTTAGAGAAACATGGAATTCACCGGCTTGGATCGCACCCGAATCCAACCGCACCGTTGGCACTGAAATGCCAATAACGCACAGACCGGGCATCCGACTGATGCGTCATCCGTTGTGTTGGAACCCTTATGACATATCCGATCATTAGGTTACTTATTTGTGAGACTTTTTGCTATTTGAGATAGAACTAATGTCTCGGGGAGTGGTTCTCCCAAGCTCATTATGTACGGAACTCTGTGACTGGTTGAGACCTGACGAATACTAAATTGTCAACTCAGAGTGACTCAACAGTCGCAGTACGCAATGGGGAGGAGTACCTTAGTAGACCACGATGGGGGTGGGTGGTTCTGTGTGACCTGGTGGGCCACGGTGGGGATCATTTGTGGTATTCAATGGAGAGGAGTACCTTAGCAGACCGTGTTGGGGGGTCGGCTCTGTGGGACCTAGCAGACCCACAGTACGCAATGGGGAGTAGTACTTCAGTAATTCAATGTTTGTGGGAAGGGCCTATGTCTGATGTGGTAGGCCCACTGTACTCGATAGAGGAGGAGTTCTCCACCAAATGAGGCATTCGACATTTTGAATAGGGATGTTACTTGTTACTACCCCTAGAATAAATCTTTGTGTGATCTGTCTTTAGTTTGTGATTGTGATTCAGGTTATGTTATGTGGTACTTTACCTGTGTGGTAATTTACCTTCTTGTTGTTACCCTTTGGTTTTTCTTTACAGAATTCTAGGTGACCTTCGGGGTCCCAAGGTCCCTACTGAGTATCGTTATACTCACCCCTATAAAGGCTTCTCCCGCACCTTGTTGTGTCTTGTGATGACGACGTACAACATTGATCGAGGATGAGGGAGGCAGGACTGGACGGTGCTCAGAGGTGGACATTCGGAGTGACGTTACACTGAGGAGATGGGAAGACGTAGAGTACTGTAGAGGCAATTTATACCTACCCTTCAGATAAGATCTGTGGTAGACAATCCAGGAGCTTCTTTTCACCTTTCAACTATTTTTTACTTTTCATTTGTACTTGTACTTTTCAAGTTGGGATTGTATTCCGGCCCCTTTATTTTTGGTACACTTTTACTACAGTAGTTTAATTCACAGTTTCTTCTTTTTGTGTTTCTAGACCGTGTGTTTTTACAGGTTTAAAGACAATGCTTTTCCATTTTAGGGAATATACCTTTCGGTGCTAGATGCCATCCCCTGGCCTATGGAAGGCAGCCGTGGGGTAGTCATGGAATGGGCCCAGAGGGATGGGTCGTGACAAAGTGGTATAAGAGGAAGGTTCTACTAAAGAACTAGGACTTTGATCTTTTCTATGATTCAATAGTGTTAGGTGTTTTGAGTGTTGTTTTCAGTTCAGGCAGTCTAGTGTCGGTGCGACAACCGACGTATCCATACACTAGCACCCTGAATTCTGATTTCTGACTCAGCACATGAAAACACTAATTGCGTGTGTTTTGAAAATACCTTCTTTTGTTTTCTTGAGTCATCATACTAGGTAAAAATTTTAACCGTGGAACTCTTATTTTATTCAGGATTCCACCATGAAGACAACCACCCAAGTTCCCTAAGAGATATGCGATAATGGCCCACCGAGCGATGAGGCCTCGTTGCAAGGCCCCCTTATGACTTTGGAACCTTCAGGTGGTGTACCAGTAGCACCATTACATATTGGATAGTCGTTGCCACCAGCCCCACCAAAATAGGATGCACACTGACTATACATGTTGTACGAGTTCCAACGGCAGAGGCCTCTGAGGTTCTGAGGTGAGATGGACCCGCATGAGGTTGAGGAATGGCTGGAAGCTGTGGCCAATGTTATTCACATAGTTGGGACAGTAGCTAATTTTATGTTGATCCTGGAATCCAGCCTTTTTTAGGTAGAAGTAGGGAGATAGTGAAGCCTGATTCTCCAGATAAACGATGAGGAAACCCTCATCCGGGCAGACTTCCATGGCCTCTTCAGGGAAGAGTTTTTTCTAACGTCCTTACACTCTGTGCATATATAGGTGTTTCTTCACTTACAGAAGGGTAGCATGATAGTGGCCCAGTACTCAGCGTGGTTCACTGATCTCTCCCGCTAGTCTACCGACATGATATGCGACCCTTTCTTCAGGACTTGGACCATTGATCAGGGTCTCTGATGAGAGATCAGAGAATTAATGGTATCCCTCAAAATTCTGATACAGGCTTGGGTTCTTGATCAAGAACTTTCGGTGGAGAGATTTCTAGATGAGTAAGCACCGATAGTGAGAGCTACCATCGAACTACAGGTAGCTGAGTCATCTCTAGGAGAAAGTCGGAAAATGACTCAGAGGTCCAACTGGACAAGACCTTCTGGTGGAATACCCTGGGATATTGGGTTAGAGGAACAAGGTTAACAATTCATAGGGAGACAGGTGTGGGGCACGTAGTGTTACACGTGCGGCAGGCATGGTCATACGGATCGCAATTGGCCGACCCGCCGTACTGATGACCAGCAGATGGTCGAGGAACCGCCAAGGCAGAAGAAGTGGTTCGAGCGAGGAGGTCCTCAGGGTGGCGAATATGGCAGAGGAGTTGACAGTGCAGTAGGTGGTGGGTGACGTTTCGATATTCTATCACCAATACTGCCAGGTGGTCCACCCCGACCACAGGGAGCAGGAGGACATGGATGAGCTCAGCTCCAGGAAGTTGAGGCCTATGACCACAGTGCTCTAGAGACGATTATAGATATGATCTATGTCTACTCTACCTTAGCTAAAGTACTTATTAACATAGGTTCTAGTCACTCTTTTATTTCCATGGCCCTCATTCGGAGCTCGGAGATTTCGGTGGAGCTGTTGGCTCGATCCTTATGGCTAGAGACACCTACGGAAGAAGATATAATGATTACGCACTAGTGTCGGTAGTTTGAAGTTACTCTAGGAGGCGAGAGCTTCATCATGGATCTCCTAGTAGTGTCGTTGAGGCCTTACGACATCATCTTGGGTATGGACTAGTTATCCACAGTCCATGCTCAGATTGACTGTATTAAGCACAAAGTGCGGTGTGTCTGTACAGAGGGGACTATTTTTTCCATCACATACAAGAAGGGAACCTTTGCAGCATAAGATGGACTTACCCAGAGGATGGTACAACTGATTACTAATCAGTTGTCTAGCCTTACCCTCAGAGCAATTGATGTTGAGAGACCGAGTTATCCTGTTTTGGTGGACCAGTATGCTGATGTCTTTCCTGATCATGTTCCAGGACTACCTCCATGCAAAGAGGTAGACTTTTACATCGAATTATACCCCGGTACAACACTGATATCTACCCCAGCATATCGGATGGCTTTTATGGAGATTCATAAATTACGTGTAGAGTTGGAGGACTTAGAGGGAAAGGGGTTCATAAGACCAAGTGTTTCTCCATGGTCAGCCCCTATTTTGTTCACCAAGAAGGAATATGGGAGTTTGAGACTCTGTGTGGACTATCGGTTCCAAAACCAGGTGACCGTTAAGAACAAGTATCCACTACTTAGGATTGATGATATTTTCGATCAGTTGAAGGGAGCTCATTGGTTTTCGAATATAGAACTCCAATCAGGCTATCATCAGCTCAGGATATGAGATGAGGATGTGCAAAAGATGACCTTTAGATGTCGGTATGGGCATTATGAGTTCTTTTTTATTCCTTTCAGCATGACCAACACACCGGAAAATTTCATGGTACTCATGAACATGATCTTCTATCCATACCTCAATCGCTTCATGGTGGTGTTCATCGATGACATCTTGGTATAATCGGTGATGGAGGAGGAGCATGCCTATCATCTACAGATGATTCTGGATACACTCCGAAAGCACCATCTTTATGGTAACCTCTCGAAGTGTCGGTTCTGGATATTAGAGGTGCACTTTCTGGGACACATTATATCGGAGCCTAGATTTGCAGTGGATCCAGCGAAGATAGAGGCTGTTCTAGCTTGGTAACCACCCAGGAGAGTGAAGGAGGTTGCAGAGTTTCATGGGGATGGTTGAATACTACCAGAGATTTGTGCCTAACTTTTCCAGAGTTTCAGCACCCTTTTCATATTTGAATAAGAAGGGGCAACCATTCATGTGGATTGAGAGATTCCAATAGAGTTTCCAGGAGCTAAGCGAGAGACTCAAAAGTGCCCCCATCATGAGGCTTCTAGAAGAGGGCATTGGGTATGTAGTCTAGTACGACGCATCAGGGACTGGGCTTGGATGTGTCCTAATGCAGGAGCAATAAATGATCGCTTATGGTTCACGATAGTTGAGATAGCATGATTATAACTACCCTCCCCATGACCTAGAGTTAGTAGTAGTGTTCTTTTCCTTAATGATATGGAGACCTTACTTGATGGGTGAACGTTTTATAGTTTACTCTGATCACAAGAGTCTCAGGTATATCTTCTCTCAGAAGGACATGAACCTAAGACAGTGGCGATGGATAGAGTTCCTCCATGACTATTACTTGGAGATAGTCTATAATTCAGGGAAGGGGAATGATGTAGTAGATGCACTCAGTAGGAGATCTGGTCTGTAGTTTCTGAGTGAGGTGACATAGTAGCTATCCACGTTGCAGATATCCTTCATGGATAGAGATGATGAAACATAACTCCAGTCTATAGCAGTCGCACCCCCACTACTTCCGGGAGTCAGGGAGGCACAACTTGGGGACACTGACTGCGAGGCTTGACGTGCTCAGACATCCTTAGGTCAAGCACCTGATGGATTTTCTGAAGGTGGGGAGCACGTCATCTTCATCATAGGATGGACCATGGTACCAGTGGCACTACGGGAGGAGGTGTTGAGGGAGGTCCATAAGTCCCCTATGGCGGTACATCCTGATGTGGAGAAGATGTACCCAGACCTCTGGAGTCAACATTGGTGTCAAGAGATAATGAAGGCTATTGAAAAGTTTGTTTCATGATGCCTCAATTGTCAGCAAGTGAAGGTCGAGTATCAGGTTCCAGCAGACATAGCTCAGCCACTAGAGGTGCCAGAGTGGAAGAGGGATGGAATATGCATGGACATTGTGACTGGGCTTCCATGTACATTCAGGGGAAATTATTCCATATGGGTGATCATTGAATGAATCACCAATTCATCCCACTTGCTACCTATCCAAGAGCAGGGATCAGTAGAGGGCTTGGGATGCCACTATGTACATGATATCTTGTTTCTTCATGTGGTTCCATCAATGATCATCTCTGACCGTGACACATGTTTCACATCCTAGTTGTGGAAGGGATTGCAGGAGGCATTCGAGACTCAACTACATTTGAGAACTGCCTTTCATCCTTAGATGGATGGTCAGATGGAGCAGACCATTCAGACACTTGAGGACATGCTTCGTGCATACGTCCTAGATTCTGGCCATAGTTGGGAGGATCACTTTCCATTGGTGGAGTTTTCATACAACAACAGTTATCACTCCACCATTATTATGGAACCATTTGAGGCCCTATACGACTAACCTTGTCGATCAACTCTATGCTGGACATACCCAAAGGAGTCTGCACTTATGGGTCCAGAGTTGGTATGGGCTATTACTGAGAAGGTGTAGATCATCGAGGAGTTGATGAAGACTTCATATAGAAGATAGAAGTCATATGACGACAGAAGACGGAGACCTTTGGAATTCCAGAATGGGGACTATGTTTTCTTGTGAGTCTCTCCTAGATGGGACTGCGTAGATTTGGCTGAGGTGGTAGGTTATCACTAAGGTTTATCGGGCCATTTTTGATACTTCAGATGATAGGAAACATGGAATACCACTTGGTACTTCAACCATAGTTGGAGAAGGTGCACAGCGTCTTCCATGTATCCCAGCTGAGGAGATATGTGCATGACCCATCTCACATCATCGACCACGGCGAGCTGGACTTAGACGATGGGGTGAAATTTATGGAGGTTTTAGTAGAGATTGAGGATCTACAGGAGTAGGTCATTTGTGGGTGGTCAATTCCTTTGATGCACGTTGGTTGGTAGCACGAGCACCTCCAGGAGAGAAAATGGGAGCGGGAGGCTCAGATTCATGCTCAGTTTCCCCATTTATTTCCTTAGTCTATGTTGTGGATTTCAGGGATGTAAATCCCTAAGGTGGGGAGAATGTAAATACCTGGATTTTTCCATGTAATTTTTTTTCTTAATTATAATGAATTATTACGAGTCTGTGAAAATTGACAGCGCATGATTATGAGGCCCGATGTTCCCAAAATGAATTACTGAACTTTTTTTAGGGTACGTTCAGTAAACATGTGATTAGAATTTTCTAACTTTTGAACTGTCGCTCAGATTAAATATCTGAGGGAACCATTGAATCATCAACATTGGGATTCACTTAAGGTAGGATTTAATTTAACCATAGTAGGTCCAGAGAAAAAGGTATGTTTTGCAGATTTTTTTAAAATGAAATGAAATAAAATAATTTTTTGTTATTTTATTTCATAAACCTCTAATGGACCTATTAAATGGTGGGACCGGCAGTGTGTCAAGCCAATAAATTACTTGACTTGCTAACCTTAAGTAAAGATGACATTGGGGAAATTAGTAAGCTTCCTAATTTATGAGCCCCATTAACTCTCCGTGTCAGTACTTACTTCCCCCTCTCCTATAAATAGAGAGCTTGGGGGAGGGTTATCAGACAAGATTCACCAAGGAATGAAGTTCTGTTGGAGTGCCATAACATTGAGCCCTTAAGGAATAGAGCCCACCCCAGTAGGAGGTGATGTGCAACACTAAAACCCCGAACAGGAGTTTGATGTTCGAGTGGTGGCGAGGACATCTTTTTGCGGGGATGGCGAACAATAAGACTCCCTCAACCATGAGAGATCTCCAACGCTTCAAGGTAAGGGGTTATTTTCGTTTGTACGTTTTTTATTCCCTCTTCCTTGTCCTTGAAAGTATATGAAGAATGTGGGTGAACCGACTAATTGATTGACATGCGATTCATTCATCTTTGGGGGAGGTTATTTTAGGGAATCTTGTGGGGTTAATCTTGTTCTTTAATTAAATTGTTATTAAACACTTAACCACCCCCCCCCCCTCATGTTTACGAGCTAATGTGGTGGGCGTGGTCCACATGAACCCATCCTGAACCCTCCACTATCTTGATATCTTTGCACCACCTTGGAAGACCGTGAGCACGTCAATGCACACTGCAAGAGGAAGGTCGTGGCTCGTCAGTCGTGGTGAACTGAGGAGGTGGCCAGCATGACTGCCATCCATGGGAAGGAAGGCGGCACACCCGCCGCACCGCTGGTGAATAGATGTCATGGAAAAAGTCACGGTGGAGGCTGACCTGCCTCCGGTAGGTTCCACGGCACCCATGCGATGCCTCCACCTCACCAAAAAAATGGCCTTCAGGCTGTTCGGGAATCCAAGAGACCGGGGAGTTACACCCCCCCCCCCCCGTATCGAACCAAGCTAGTCCACCGCCTTCGGAGCGGGTCGCTGCCCTCGGGCCTGGCCGCCGCCCTCAGAGCGAGTGGCCACCCTTGTGCCAAGTCACCACCCTCGGAGCGGGCTGCCGCCCTCGGAGCGGGCCACCGCCCTCGGAGCGGGCCGCCACCCTAAGAGTGGGCCACTGCCCTTGGAGTGGGCCGCCGCCCTCGGAGCAGGCCACCGCCCCCGGAGAGGACCGCCGCCCTCGGAGCTGAAATGCCACCCTCGGAGCGGGTCACCACCCTCGAAGCGGGCCGCCGCCCTCGGAGCGGGATGCCTCCCTCGGAGCAGGCCACCACCCTCAGAGCGGGACGCCGCCCTCGGAGCAGGCCGCCGCCCTAGGAGCTGGCTGCCGCCCTCGGAGCGGGTCGCCGCTCTGAGAGTTAGGCCACCGCCCTCGGAGCAGGCCACCGCCCCCAGACCGAGCCATCACCCTAGAAGGCCACCTCCTAACGCGGGCCAGGCCGCCCCTTTGCGGGGTGCCCTATTCGGGTCTGGACACCACTATTGGCCACCCCTCTGGTGGGATAGACCAGACATTAGCCAAGTGGGCCTAGTCTACCTCGGCCCCACCAAGACCGGGTTGGGTAAGGTAGGTTTGGCCAGGTAGGTCCGGAGTCGGTCCCAAAAACAATCAAATGGGCTTATCTTGAGGACCAGAATCCCATTTGATGAACCGTCTGTAGAATTGGGACCCTTGGAGCAAGATGGTACTTTTTCCTTAATCCATTAGAGTTTCAGAAAAACATATAATTCGGCTGGGATGGATTGCACAAGAATCCAACTTGGCCCTCAGCACTGAAATTGCAATGACACACAGACCGAGCGTCTGACTGACGTGCCGTCTATTGCGTTGGAACCCTTATGACCTAGCAGATCATAGGGTCACTTCTTTGTGAGACTTTTTGTTGGTTGAGATACTACTGATGTCTTGGGGATCGGTTCCCCCAAGAACACTACGTATAGAACCCTACGAGTGGTTGAGACCTGACGACTACCGACTTTTCGACACCAAGTGACTCGATGGCCGCGGTACGCAATGGGGAGGAGTACCTAAGCATACCACGATGGTGGTGGGTAGTTCTGTGCGGCCTGGCAGGCCACGGTGGGGAGCAACCACGGAAAGTGATGGGGAGAAGTACCTTAGCAGACCGCATTGGGGGGCGGTTCTTTGTGACCCGACAGTCCCACAGTACACGATGGGGATTAGTACTTCAGAAGTTCAAGGTCAGTGGGAATTGCCTCTATGTGACACGGTAGGCCCACTATACTCGATAGAGGAGGAGTTATCCAAAAGCTGAGGCGTTTGACGTTGTGACTGGGGACACTACTTGTTACTACCTCGAGAATTAATCCTGGCGTGAGTTGTCATTACTTTGTGCTTGTGATTGGGGTTATGTTATGTGGTAATTTACCTATGTGGTACATAAATTTCATGTTGTTACCCTGTGGGTTTTCTTTGTGGAATTCTAGGAGATCTTCAGGGTATCGAGGTCCCTACTGAGTATTGTTATATTCACCCCTTCATAGGCTTCACCCGCACCTTGTTGTGTCTTGTGCAGACGATGCACAACATTGATCATGTCTGAGGGAGCCAGGACTGGATGGTGCTCAGAGGTGGACATTTGGTGTGACATGATGTAGAGGAGACGGGAGGACGTGGAGTACTATAGAGGCAATATGTACCTACCCTTCAGGTTGTACCCACAGTGGATGAACCGGGATTTGCTTTTCACCTTTCAACTATTTTTTACTTTTCAGTTGTAATTGTACTTTTCAAGTTGGTCTTGTATTCCAGCCCCTTTAATTTTAGTACACTTTTACAAAAGTAGTTTAATTCATTGTTTCTTCTTGTTGTGTTCCCAGACGATGTGTTTGTACAGGTTTAAAGGCAATGCCTTTCCCTTTGAGGGAATGTGCCTTTCAGTGATAGTCGTCATCCCATGACCTATGGAAGGCGGGCTTGTTGTAGTCATAGAATTGGAACCAGGGGACGGGTCGTGATAGATAAGAATAACGCTTCCTGCTCTGAACCTCTTTTGAAGTAGTCCCTAACAAGTAAACTATATGTAGTGTCTCATGTACCAAGGCCATAGTGCCACAATAGAACACACAAAATTCAAACCAACAAAGACCATGCCAGCCTTCCCCACATCATAATAAATCCATGATACATCCTCCAAAGACTCTAGGGCTGCATCAATAAAATCATAAGAATAAGAAATTCAAATCACACCACTGAAACCAAAGGCACCGTTGGTTCCTCTATAAAGCCACACATCTGGAACAATCACATCTACATCTAAATCACGTAGACCGAAAACCATCACCATTGTGGATTAATGTGCTCCTTCACTCAGATTTACCAATGTCATGAGGAGTTCCCAAAGCAACCCGTCCACCCTACCGCTACAACACTGATGACTCCACTGGACCAAAACCCGCACAAACCTTCTCATCCCAGAAAAAGCCTCTATAATTAACACAGTAAGAAAAACTCACATTCAAACTTCAGAGACCATCATGAACAACAAAATCAAAACAAAAAAAATGCTTATCACCCAAAACATAATCACTGACAACATAATAGGACAAGACAAAAAGGATAAAAATACCAGAACCCCGATGGAAAATGCGAGACCTTTCTACAAACCAGATTCAAATACCATCATCGCCTTCACATACTTACCTGAAGACCACCTCGAACCACCAAACACACTCCTATCCGACACATAACTACACACCGAACCACATCCATGATAAGTTGGAACAACGACCACTGATTTCACTGCATTGCTAGATGAAACACTACCCAATGAAGAAAGGGTAGTGTGAGAATAGGGTAGAAAATGGTGGGTAGTGTCATGTTGGCTACGTCCACGAAGAAAACTCCACCCCTAGATCCTCCAACATGACAGCACCGAGAATGAGTGATGACGAGGCGAATCGAAGCCGACCTGATGCAGAGCGAGGAGGGGTGGCAGCAAGGAAAACCTAATAAGATAGTGCCCCTCATGGGATGATCCCTCATAAGCCTGTTATTGAATCCTCGACATACTACATGTAACACCCTTGATGTAATTTCAAATCATGAAATCTTTAATTATTAATTTTATCTTTATTTCTTGACATGTAGGTGTTGGATATGAGAGGGGGGGTGAATTGTGTGTATTTCAATTTCTTCGCATTATCGTAATCTGTCATTTTAACTTTATCAGAATTATTAAGAAATGAAAAATAAATATAAAAGGACACATGATGTATTGTGGTTCAAGGAATAGAAGTCCCCTAGTCCACTCCACCAATGCACTACTCCACGAGCTTGGTGATTTTCACTATCTGGTCCTCTTATAAACAGATCGTTCCACAACTCAGTGCAGGCAGTTGACACCTTCACAACTTTAAGGCAAAACAAAGCCTTCTGGTTCATACATAGAACCGAACACACAGATTAGTATGAGAAGCTTGTCACACAAAGTAAAAGAGTATTTGTTCATTGAAATACATTCCAATTTTTCTTCACAATTACAACATCACACAATTCATAGTCGATGGATCTTCATCTTCAGAATGAATGACCTCCGGGTAAAAGAGTCTTGAGTCGATCTTGTTGTAGTAGATCTTGAAATATAATTTGTATATTTAACAACAGTATATTCACAAATGATATTTGATGTAGAATAGATGAATCTTCAATCGTGTTTCTTCTTCTTCAGAAAACCGAGATTTATCGCTCTTTGTAATAGAAGATCTGTAAGTGTCAATTGTCTCTGTAAACTGTATCAGTGAAAAACTCAAGATCTTGTTATAAATTTTTCTCAATTTTGATGATTCATCTCTATTTCTATAATAAAAAATAATATAGGTATATAAAGAATAAATATGAGTGTTCTCTTTATAAATTCATATCCACAAAATTCTCTTTTAGAATCGTGATATTCAAATATTTGAATAACAGAGTAGTCGTAACTCCCCTTAAATTTTCCATAAAAAACTCCACTTAAATTGATCTTTTCGTTAATAAATGGCTTTGAATTAGTCAAAAATGAGCATTAGATTCAGGCTTTTAATCTGGCTTGAAATCGGCCTAATAATTCGCATAAATACCTTTGCTTTAATAAAGTCGTAATTTAAATCTTCGATGCAAAACTTAGGGTTGAACTACACATCATACATTCTGTAAACGTAAGGTTCATAACTTAAGTTTGATATCAAACAGAAGTTTGATCTTAAATGTAAGGTTGATCACAAACGTATAGTTCCTTCCAAACGTAGTGTTATTCTTCCATACTTTTCTGATAATGTATGGTTGCTTAACCATAATTTACTGATAACTTAAGCGATAGTTCTCATCCTTACGCTCAATCCTCAACATATGGTATGAACAGTGTTTCCAAAACATGCTAAAGTGATTTCGGAACACGTTTTCAAATATTCCATGCTGATTAAAACTCTTAAATATTATTTCAAAATAGAGAAATAAATAATATATATTTCTTGAAATATACTCAGAGTAAAATCATATTAATAACCAATAAGGGTATTTTTTATCATCAAAATCATCCTAAAAAGATAGAGTATTGTTGAAAAAACACTTGATCAATAATCTCCCCCTTTTTGATGATCACAAAACCCATGAAATAACCAAAAAAATTATCTGACAAAATTAATTGCATATAAATTAGAATTTTGCAAAGATAAAGACAATATTTTATTTTAAAAATTATTTCTTAATTTTTACATTTTCTCTCTCTTTATTAAGTCAAAATAATATCTCCTCCTTTATAAATATATAATTTTGTGTTTATTCAAAAATTTCTCCAAAAAAATATCTTATTTTTATCCATATTTCTCCCCCTTTTGTGATATCAAAAAGAATGATAGAAGAAAGAATATAAAACATTTTAATGTAGCAATTAACATAAGTAAATTCTATGATAAAGTAGTTATCAATATTTGAATCATGATTACTAGAATTCAAACATAGACAGTACAATAAAATAATGTAATGACACATAAACATGTGATTCAAATATATGTTATTGAAAATATAATTACAAGTATAGTAAGGACAATGATAATCAAAGTTGGGCTATAAAGGTTTGTAAAATGAGTTTTAGCACCTCTGAATGATTTCTTCGAGCTCTGACATATGTAGTCTCAACCTTTTCATCAGTCCATCACCTAACTGGACTATGAGATCTCTTCCTTATAGAGTCATATGAATTTATTCAATAAAATTTACTCTGAAAAACTCATGTAACCTCTCTTCCTTTTCCATAAAAAGAGTTAAGTTATAAGTGAAATGATTTAGCAAAACTTTAATTCCAGGTTCATTTGAACCAACTAGTCAATAAGAATATCATGATTTTCCAACAACATAGATAAAAGAGCACTAATTCATTGATGGTCCTGCAGTCTATCATTCATATTGTTCATAGATGCTGTAATGGCCTAAAATATTCTAATCAGATTAGGTGAAGTACCTGATGGACTGTCTTCATTATTTCTATCAATTGAGAATTATTGCTCCATGAAAGATTTAAACTCTATTAAATCTGAGTTCATCAGCATTTTTTATTTGAGATTTTCAACTGTATCCAACATTTACTTCTTGAAATTTTCAACTTCGTGCTTTGAAAAAGAACTGGCTTTAAGTATTTGAAATTTTTTATTCATCTTTTCTAATGCTCTTCTTAAAGAATCATTTTCATCTTGAACATTATTAAATTTTTGGATCAACTCCTCCACATGATCATTATCAAAATCAGAGGAACCGTGTGCTTGATTCGCAGTCTGAGCTTCCACTGGATTTATCAGAGATATGGGTTGGGATTCAGCATTTGACTTCTCTTCATCGTTCCTCTGTACTGGATTTTCCACTAATTTTTCCTTCGAGTCCTTTTCGGACTCATCCATAGAAAAAACTTCACCAATAATTTTAATATGAATTCCAGAAGGGTTCTCTTCTGGGTTAGGTTCTTTCTCATCCTGAGCATTGTCTTCATTGATTTACTCCAAGATAGGTTCCTCTAATATAGTTCCCTCTAATATAGGTTCCTCTAATATAGGTTCCTCATGAGATAATTCTTATTGGAAAAATTTATTAGGTTGTACATTTTCAGATCTAGCCACTTCAACTTCTCGAGGCTTTTCAACAGTTTGATGCACAATTTCTTTTTCTACTTGAGGAGTCACCTCAATTTGAGAAACTGTTGGTTGTGCAATTTCATTTACTGTTGATTATCTAATAATGTGGTAGCTTAGAAGAGGTTCAGTTCTTCCAACATTTGCTTGATTAGGTTCCTTATTAGCTTGAGCTACTCTTTACCTTCTCCTTTAAAGTCATTATTGACTTTCCTCGTCAGCAGGTGCATCAAATACCTCAAACCGTATCCTCCTTGATACTTCACCAGTTATAGATTCAGTTACTCCTTCCTTTGATTTTGCAGGTAGATCTGGAGAACTCTCTTATTCTTCTTCTGCTTCAATAGGCATGATTTTGCCTTTTATTATGCTCCAAATGAAACCAATCTTCCTCAGTGTTACAGTATTGAGAATGTTGCTATGGTGACATTTCACTCGGGCATCAAGCAGCCTTATCATATATGTTATAAATATGATATTTGAAATAAACCTTCCAAAGGGATAGAAGTTCATCCTCACTTCTTGTTAGAAGAAGTAGTTGAGATATCTGACCATAAATCTCAAAAAATTCAGCTTTATATCACTCATAAAAAGAAACATTATATACATATTAGGATACAATATTTTATCCATCTCTAAAATTATGGGTGGAATAATTGTTTGCAAAAATTTAACTAAAATCTTCTGGTCATCCCCTATATCATTCACTAACATATTTATTATATTTGTAGAGAAAAAAATAAAAGACATAATTTCTTTAGACTTATGGATATTATCACTAATATTCTTTGAATCAAAATAGAAAACTCACTCATGAGGGTAGTGAATAATTTTTGTTATCTCCACAGACGAGATCGAAAAATCTCTATCCTTGATCTTAGCTAATATTGAATCTTCATCTTCTCCCAGACTGAAATGAACCAATTTAAAAAAGTGATGAAGTTCTACCTCATATATAAATTCCATATAGTCTCCATTAAAGATTTTCTAGAGTTTCTGAAATTCGATGGCTTTCCTAAGTATCATATCCATCTAGTACAACCATTCTAGATCGATCACTTTTCCTTGAAAAAATCTTTTATCCTACCGAGCGATCTCACTTGGTGTTGCTGGTTTTTGGCTCATCAGTCCTTTTGGTTTTGGCCATTGATTTCACAGATTTATGAATATTAGAAAATCTAGGGTTTCGAAGCTTCATGTGCGGGTAGAGAAGATCAGTAGAAGTTCTAGGGGTTTTGAGAAAAAGAATGGTTTTGGAATAGGAAACGGTTTCTGACATCCTTGATTCTCATGTCATTACGCACATATTAATTATTACATTATTTTAAAAGTAAAAACTTATGTGTAAAATGTTTAAAACAGAAAATACGAAATATTAAAATTAATAATGGAAAGTAAAAAAAGATAAAATTAAAATTAAAATAAATAATTTAAAATAAAAAAATAATTTAAAAATAAATAAACCCATCTCCCCCTTTATAAAATAAATACTTATAGTGGTTACTGTTTTAGAAAAAAATATTAGCTAATTAAATTTTAGTTCATACAAATTCTAAGAATTTATCCTTTTTAAGAACATGATCTCTTAGAAAGTGATGTCTGGTATCAATATGATTCTTTTTAGAATGATTAATAGGGTTTTTTAAAATATTTATAGCACTAGTATTATAACCTAAAATAGGTGTATTATTAAAATTTAGTCCAAATTCATTAAGAGTGTTTTTAATCCACAAAACATGTGAATTGAAACTGCCATCAAATACATATTCTGCATCTGCTATTGATAGAGAAACTAAGTATTGTTTACTAATCGACCATGACACTAAGGATTTTCCAAAAAAAAATGACAAGCCCCTAAGGTGATATTTTTATCTAATATATAACATCCAAATTCTACATCTGAATATGAAATTAAATTGAAGTCATAAGTATTTTGATAGAGAAGAGATTGAAAACAATTTCTTTTAAATATAAAAAAATTCTTTTGATAGCACTTAAGTGAGATTCTTTTGGATCCGATTGAAATCTATCACAAATACATGCTGAGTACATTATATTTGGCCTGCTAGTAGTATGATATAATAAACTACCAATCATTACTCTATATAACTTGTTGTCAACTGATTTTCTAGTTTCATCCAAATCATGTTTTATATTAGTACCCATAGGAGTTGAATATGTCTAGTAGTATTCAAGTCCAAATTTCCTTAGTAAATCAGTAATGTATTTTATTTGATTAAAACCATTTCCAAAATCTTTTTGATAAATTTGATGTCCTAAAAAGATATTTAATTCTCCCATCATACTCTTTTCAAATTCTTTTTGCATTATATTTGAAAACTCATGACAGAGCTTTTTGTTTGTTGAACCAAAAATTACATCATCAACATAAATTTGAACCAATAAAATATTAGAGTTGAAATTTTTCTTAAACAATGTTGGATATGACATCCCAACAGTAAAATCATTTTTTAAAACAAAAGAACATAATCTTTCAAACCAATCTCTATGTGCTTGTTTATTGCCATAAAGATCTTTAGTATGTTTAAAAATAGAATCTGGTTTTTGTGAATTTTCAAAACTAGGAGGTTGATTAACATAAACTTCCTCCAATAAATAACCATTTAAAAAGGAAGACTTAACATCCATCAGAAATAATTTAATGTTCATATGAGATGCATATGATAAAAGGATCCTAATGTATTTTAATCTAGCTATAGGTGCAAAGGTATCATTATAATTTATACCTTCTTCCTAATTATAAACTTTAGCTAAAAATTTTGCTTTATTTATAGTTGTTATTCCTTGATCATATTTTTTATTTCTAAAGACCCATTTGGTTACTATAACTAGATAGTTCTGAGATCTTTCGACTAAATTCCAAACTTCATTTCTCTTGAATTGGTTCAGTTCTTCTTTCATTGCTATCATCCAAATTTGATCAACTAAGGCTTCTTCTAATGTCATAGTTTATAATTGGGATATAAAGGCAGAGAATTCAACAAATATTTCCTACATTTATTATGGTTTTTATTTTAGTGTCTAGATCTCCTATAAAAATTTCTGAAAGGTGATTCTTTAGGGTTCTAGATTGTCTAGGTAGTACACTGTTAGGTTATTTAATGTCATGTTCTCCTGAACTTGACTGAATTTTATTTAAATGTTTTTCAATATCATCTTTCTTTTTCTCATGTATCATGTTATATTTAGAGACAGATTCATCAATTTGGTCTTTCCTTTTCTCAAAGGTATCAGATTCATTAAATTTCAAATGAACTGATTCTTCAACAATCATTGATTTTTTATTAAAAACTCTATAAGCCTTGGATATAGCAGAATATCCTAATAAAATTCCTTCTTCAAATTTTGGATCAAACATACCAAGATTTTACTTGGTGTTTATGGTGTAAACCTTGCATCTAAAAACTTTAAAGTAATTTACTTTAGGTTTTCTGTTATTCCAGAGTTTATAGGGTGTCTTTTTAAAAAAGGGTCTTATTAAAACTCTATTCAATATATAATAGGTTGTGCTTATAGCTTCTGCCCATAAATAGGTATGAAGACTATATTCATTTAGAATAGTCCTAGAAATTTCTTGAATAGTCCTATTTCTTCTTTCAACAATTCCATTTTGTTGAGGTGTTCATGGTGCAGAGAAGGTGTGTTTAATACCCATATTTGAGCATAAGGAATTTAATTCTAGATTCTCAAATTCTCCACCATGATCACTTCTTAATGAAATTATTTTAGAATCTTTTTTATTTTTAATAGCTTTGAAAAAACATTAAAATAAAGTAAAAGCATCATTTTTATATTTTATAAAATAAATCCAAGTAAATCTAGAATAGTCATCAACTAAAACATACACAGATAATTTACCAGCCAAGCTTTCTACCCTTGAGGATACAAACAGATCCATATGGATATGTTCTAGTGGTTTGTATGTAGAAATTTTGTTAACAGATTTGAAGGATGATTTGTGCTGCTTTCCAAGATGACATGCCTCACATAATTTATCACTTTAAAATTTGAGACTAGGAAAATTAGAAACTAATTGTTTCTTAGATAACTTTTATAAAGCATGTATATTGCAGTGTCCAAGTCTTCTATGACAGATCCAATATTAATTTATCTTAGCTGTTATGTATTTTACTTTCTATTTACACAAGTAATTTAAGTCATGGTTGTAAACATTGTCAGTTCTGGGTTCTCTAAATTTAAGAATTTTTTTTTAAATAGAACAACAATTAATAGAGAAATCAACAAAATAACCATCATCACAGAGATAAGAGACACTTATCTGGTTTTGTTTCAATCCTTGTATATAAAGTACTCTGCTGATTGAGACTGCTTGTGGATCTCCAACTATTCCAATTCCAATAATCTTACCTTTGGCATTGTCCCCAAATTTTACTCGACCACCATCATTTTGAGATAGAGTTCTGAAATTTGATGAGTTTCCACTTGTATTCCTGGAGTAGCCACTATCCATATACCATATTTTAGTTTGACTTCTGTAACCTTCTTCCTACAATGGAATTTAAATAAGGATTTATTTTTGTACCAATATTCTGTTGGGTCCAGTAGTGGTAGTTAGTAAAGATCTGAGAATCCAGACTTGATTTTTTTTCTATAAGCAACAGAATCATATAAACTTCTTGAAATAAAGGATTTCTTAATCCCACTTATTTTGGGTTGCCTTAAATAACAATTGTTAGATTTTTTTCTCTTTTCCCACAATAATTACAGATTAATTTTCTAGTACTAGGAACAAAGTAATTTTTATATAGTTTAGGTTTTTCACCTTTTCTACCTATTCCATATCATTCCTTTTTAATCATATTCTTTCTAAGAATTTAATTTAGTGTATTTTCTCCTTTTATAAAAATATGAGCTGCAATTTTGTATGTTTCTACTTATATTTATAGTGTTTCTAATTTAGTTTCCTTATCTGTACAGTTTTTGTTTGATGAGTTATATTTTTCAATTAACTCTTGATGTTGTTTTAGCAGACTCTCTCTTTATCCTAAAACAGCAGTATGAATATTTTTTAGAGATTTATTCTTCATAAATAAAGAATCATATTTCTCTTCCATCATATTACAGTAAGTTGGGAGTTTATTATTGGAACAACTAAAATTAAGATATTAATTAGATGAGTAATAGGATTTTACCACATCATCTTCTACTATAGAGCACATGTTTACTTTCATATTTGATTTTTCTTTTTTCGAGTAAGACTTTGATGAGCTTTTGGAGTCTTCTGAAACACTCCATGTATCTTTCAATGACTTATTTTCTTTATTTTCAGAGTCATTTCTTTTGAATATTTTTTTCTTTTCTTTCTTTAATTGAGGACAATTAGGTCTGATGTGACCCATCTTTTTACATTCATATCATCTGACTTCTTTGGTTTTTTTTCATCATTTTGAAGGATATTCTGAATCCATTCTTCTTTCTAAAGAATTTACTAAACATTATGGCTAGATTATCCAGTTACACATCTGAAATTGATGAATCAGAATTTTCTAATTTCACTTTGATTTCTTCATTTTTCTATTCTTCCATTACGATGTTACTTTCAAGTCAGTATTTTATCTCTTGATCAATACTTTATTCTCATTTGATTCATATTACTACTCAACTTCATACACCATAAGAGTTCTAATTAACTCTCTCTTTGTAAGATTTTTGATTGGTGATGATTTCCTAATGGAAGATGAAATTTCATTCCATCTTTTTGGTAGTACTCTTAGAACTTTCAGGGTCTGATCTACTTGTTTGATAGGATCTCCCAAGGCAGTGATATTATTAACAATTTATGTTATCCTTCCATTCATCTGGGTAATTCTTTCTCCATCAAACATTATAAATGTGTCGAATTTTAATTTAGTAGTGGAAGACCTCATTTTTCTAACATTGTTAATTCCTTCATAAGTAACTGCAGTCATTTTCCACATTTCATAAGTCATTGGGAACTGAGATATGCTGTTGAATTCATCTGGTTCAAGAACATAGATGATAGTGTTTATAGCGTTCGATTTTATGTCACACTCTGCTTCTATATTAGCACTCCATGTTTCAGGTTTCTCTGGAATCGCATAGGGAGTTAGAATTTTCGAGTAGACTCTGTATCCAAGGTTCTTTAAACAAATAATCATCCTTGATTTCCAACATCCATAATCTTCACCATTGAATTAGGGAGCTCGAACTATTGAAATACCCTCTTGTGTATCAACTATTGGCTTTTTATAATCCAAAAACATTCAACTTGTTATAGTTTTATCAAAATAACTGGTGGAACCACTTTGTGTATAAAGTTGTATTTGTTGTCAATAGTTGTCAATGGAGATCAAAATGAAGGAGATCAAGAAGTACTCTGATGAAGTGGAGGAATGGAAATTCAGACGATAGTTGTACTTATCATAAGTTCAAATAACATGTGTCAAAGGTGACATATTATTTACAACAATGAAGAATGTGAGGTGTGATCTATCTAAGGATGATTAATGAAGAATGGGGATTTGATGAAGACCATTCAATTCCTCATTATTGCATGAGAACCATGGGTTTTGATGAAGACCATTGAATTCCTCATGTTTTCAAGAGAACCATGCAAGATACTTCTTGAATAATTGAATCATATGCTTTGCATGATGTAGATAATGACAGTTGAAGAAGAAGACAATGTGCAACAGATTGGAATTCTGAGATGGCTATGCGGGGATTGGAATTCTGAGATGTCCATGCACATCACATTGTCACAAAAGATGATGATGATAAATATGTTCCTTCAAAGAATACATATCACGGTATTGGAGTTTTTGATGAAAGTAGAAGAGTTGCTGAAGGATAAAAATCAACGATAAGAAGTGTTTTTGAGGTGATCGTTCTTGTTGAAAAAGCAAACAAATGACATACAAATTTGATGACAAAGGAGATTCCATGGTGGCATGTCAAGTTCAAGGGATGTTCTTAATGATCCATGTTTTATTCAAGAACGTCGACAAAGGAATGGATGATCTAGAGGTGGTACAAAAACAGTAGATACAAGGTCGTGTCGTTTCCCAGTGTTTGCCAAATTTTTGGGCCTGAAAATCGACAAATGAAGAAAAGAGGTTTTGGCAAAGAGACTTGCACGCCGTATACTTGAAGAAGAGAAAAATTGAACGCCATATGTTTTTCCAGATCAGAACATCAATTTATGGTAAAGGGATAAGGTCCGTGCAATAATTAGGTGGGTCGCGCAGGTGACTTGCGCGCCAAGAGGGGATTTGCGCACCAGTGCCAAGGAGGATTTGAACGTGTGCATTTGTTGTTTTTCAAGAACAGAACTTCAAAATATGGCAAAGGAAAGAGCGTCGCTCAAGTGTTGGTTTGGTCGCGTAGGTGAGTAGCGCGACAGAGATAAGTGCAGCAGAGACAAGCACGACAGAGATAAGGGCGGCAGAGACTTGCGTGCCGCGTGGAGACTTGCGCCCCACGTGGAGACTTGCACTCCACCGCTCAGATGGTCCAGTTTTCTTATAAATAGAGGACCCCCCCCCCCCTCATTTGTAGTGGAGCTAAACCCTTAGAAAAAATCCAAGCTCTCTTCATGAAGGTGTAGGAGTCGTGCAAGTGGTGAGTGGTCGCGCAAGTGTTTTGGAGAGACTTGCACACCATCTCTTAGAAGTTATGCGTCGATTTATGGTTGCGCGCACAAGGTGATTTGGGCGAGAAAGGAAGTGAGTCGTGTAGGTTTGAATTTCAAGTAGGAAGTGTCACGCGGGTGCTTTGGTGACACTTGTGCACCAGTTTTTACTTGCGCTCCAAAGAATTGCGTGCCATGTTGGGACTTGCGCGCCGGGCTTGGAGAAGACCGCTAGATATTGTTGAAGCACGCCCGTCTTTCTGGAGTTGCATGAGAGATGAATGATTGCCTAATACTTTTGGTGCAAAGTGAGATTAAAGTGGAAATCTAAATGATAAATTCATGATCTCATGCATACATGGAGAACTGATTCTGACAATTCCAAGTAAGCTGAGCTTCATTTATTAAGAAATCACATCAGTGGTTGTGATTCAAGAAAATAAAGACAAGAGGATTTAGTGAATTTAGTTATTTCACTAAAGTAGAAGGTTGAATGCAAAAGAAATCAACTCAGGACTCTGATGTAAGAAAGGTATCATGCTGAACAGGAGACAAAGACTTCAATGAAAATCTATTGAAGAGACCTTCACGTCTATAAACTGAGCAGGACTTCACCAACTGCAGTGTGCCAGGGGGAGTCAACGGGAGTGACCCGAGGGACGCATTGAGCTATCCCTGAACCTTGTAAAGGTAGTGAGCCTGGGACAGAGTGATTGTGCCTGAACCATTTTAATCCACAACTAGTGAATATTAGTGGAATTTGGTATGACCGACAACTTGTCAGCGTATGCTCCTTGGATGTAGCCCTTAGTGGTGAACCAAGTAAAATTGTTGTGTTATATCTTTACATGTGAATGTTTCATTACAGATCATATCCATCATACAGGTTTAATTAGTTCCTACCAATGTGGGAACAAGATCCACATCTTTAAGAAGAAAAGTTGAATCCTTGATTCACCCCACCCCTCTCAGGGTGTCCTGGGGTCCTACAATAACCACCTTTGAACCCAACTTTTGGATCGGGTTATACCTAATATACACAAGAGGGGTGAATTGTGTGTATTACAATTTCTTCGAAAGATCATAATTTTTACTTTTATCTTTTTCATAATGATTAAGTAGTGGAAAATAAATAGCAAACGACACTGGGTGTATAGTGGTTCGGGCAATAGAAGGCCCCTAGTCCACTCCACCAACACTCTACTCCACGAGATTGGTGATTTTTACTATCTAGTCCTTTTATCAATAGACCGTTCCATAACTGAGTGCAGGTAGTTGACACTTTCACAACTTTAATGAAAAACATAGCCTTATGGTTCATACACAGAACTGAACACATAGCTTAGTATGAGAATCCAGTCACTCAAATTAATAGAGTATTTGTGTTTGAAATACTTTTCAGTTGTTCTTCACAATTTTAACAGCACAGAATTGACAGTCGATGGATATTCCTCTCCAGAAAGAATGATATTTAGGTAAAATAGTTCTGAGTCGATTTGGTTGCAGTAGATATTGAAATATAATTCTCAACTTTAACAACATTCAATTCACAAAATATGTTCGATGCAGAATCTATGAATCTTTAATATTGTTTCTTCTTCTTTAGAAAACAGAGCTTCGTCTCTCTTCCTAACACAATATCTGTAAGTCTCTATTGTCTCTGTAAACTGTAGCAGTGAAAAACTCAAGAGCTTGATATATATGTTTCTCATTTTCTGTGATTCTTCTCTATATCGGTAATACAAAATAATAATGGTATATAAAGAATAAAGATGAGTGTTCTCCTTTAAAATTCAGATCCAAAAAAGTCACCTTTAGAATCGCAATATTCAAATATTTGAATAACAGAGAAGTCGTAACTCCCCTTAAAATTTACCATGAAAATCTCCACATAAATTGATCATTTCATAAATAAATAGCTTTGAATCAGTCAAGTACATGCTTTAGATTTAGGCTTTAAATCTGGCTTGAAATCAGCCTGATAATCCGTATAAAGACCATTGATTTAACAAACTCATAATTTAAATTTTCGATGCCAAACGTAGGGTTGAACTACACATCAGACATTCTATGAACGTAAGGTTCACAATGTAAGGTTGATTTCAAACGTAAGGTTGATCACAAATTTATGTTTGATCACAAACGTAAGGTTCCTTCCAAACGTATAGTTCTTCTTCCATATTTTTCTGATAACGTATGGTTTCTTAACCATAATTTACTGATAACGTATGCGACATTTCTCATCCTTACACTATGCTCCTCAACATTGGGTATGGACAGTGTTTCTAAAACATACTAATGTGATTTCTGAACATGTTGAGTATGAACAGTGTTACCAGAACATGCTAAAGTGATTTCTAAACACGTTGTAAAATATTCCACACAGATTAAAATGCTTAAATATTATTTCAAAATAGATAAATAAATAATATTAATTTTATGAAATATACTCAATGTCAAATCATTAGAATAACAAATAAGGGTATTTTTTATCATTAAATTCATCATAAAAAGACAGAGTATTGTTGAAAACAACACTTTCTCAATAGTAGAAACACCCTATCATTTTATAGATCTCATATCCACTAAACCTACCTATTTTAAGGACAATTTTTTCATTTTCAAGTATGAAATTAATTATTTATCAATTTTTATCTCTATTTATTGATTTAGGATTGTTTTTGGGATTCATAGATGTGAACCAATCCTAGAGAGAAATGATTGGCACAATATGATGAAAGAAATCCTTAGAGAAGAATTTTTATCCGAATAAATGTTTCCTAAAGTGGTTAACTTAAATATTCATGACAATATATGTACAAGAAAAAATTATTTTTATCATGTTACCAAAGGATTCATGATCATTTTTATATATCCATTAGAAATGGAATGAGAAATTGAAAATAAAACAATATAAAATAGTTTTTCATGAAAATAAGAAACTATACAAGAAAAATAAAATTAATTTCCTTAGATATGGAAAAAATTGGTGACCTAATATTTATTGAGGATTAGTGTTTTAGGTGAAAGATAGATGGATAAAACTCCAAAACGTGTTTGATCATGTTGTCACCCTCAATAGGGATGCTTATGAATATAAGCCTAGAAAAAGGATATTTATGTAACTTGTTAGATGATTTAATGAAGTAAATTCCATATAATAAATTATCTAAAAATGTTTCGAAGACATTGAGTCCAAAGTGTAATTCAAGATAGAAAATTAAAAATGAAAAGACAGAGAGATGTCTAAAATATTGAGGAAAAGGAATTAATTATCTAGGATGATAAATAGTTCTCATCATTTCTCTCTTATTTGTGAGAAATGGATACTTTTGAGTTGGAATAAATGGTGATTGTAGTTATATTTAGAGATCATAGTTGTTTCAAAAAAGTAGAATCCACCTTATGTATGTGTATTTTTGCGTTGAATTTTTCTATAAATACGATAAAGGACTAAATATTCATGTATTGTCTAGTGAATATACAGGGCACTAAGAGTGTATATTGAGAATTTGGAAATATATTGGAATAAAAATGGGATGTGTAACATATTAAATATGGTATGTTAGTGATTTATCTAATATATAAGTGAAAATTGGAAATGAAGAAAAACACATATTGTTGGGTAAGATATTTAAGGCATAGATGGTATATTTTGAGCATATATAAGGATTTAAATGGGTAAAATATTATAGGTAATATTTTAATTATTAAATGAAATATGAAAAATGATAAAATATCTTGGAGGAACATAATATTTTCATTATATATAATATATTTAATGATATTTAACATTTTTTTATGATACATCACATTTTTAAGGATACATGATATTTTAAATGATATATAAGTTTTTTTATACTCTATAAAGGAAAATGCCAAAGGGTAAAACCTTATATAAATAAATATATTGGATAATATAAGCTTGCTGCTATGATACATAAAATATTTCATATTTAATATTTTTTGTGAAGACTAGAAGAATTATATAGTGTAAAATGTGATGAAGTTGTGATTTCCTTTAGTTAATAATCATCATGATGTTGATTTCATATATTTTCATTCAACTAACATGTATTGTTGATAAAGACTATATATGAAGAACTTGTTTCACATTGAAGAAGAGAGCCATGACTTTATTGTTGAAACCTATTATAATTATGATATTCTTAAGAGATGTAATATCTCACAACTTTATAAGCCACTTGAAACTCTTTCTACAAACAATGAATAATCATCCACCTATGTACTTTCTATTTAAGATTTTTCTATCATATGCCTTATATTTAAATGTGATAAAATCATGGTTTTGTTCTATATTTAAATTTATATGTTGGTACCTTAAACATATATAATTATAATATTTATATTAGTGAGATTATATTTATTTAGATTACTATAATACCAAGATGCTAAATATATAACAATGAAAATTTTAGGTCTATATTCCATAAAGTATGAAAAATGTCACTTTGTATATGTAAAATTGGAAGATCAATAACTCATCTAAATTTTTTTACATTTTGTTTTTACCATAATTCACAAAAAGAAACATTTTCTATCAAGCATATTAATGTACTGTAAATATCTCATTAATAATTATCTAAATAAATAAATTTATACTCCTCTTTTTGAGTCATTTAATTTCAAGAGAATATATTTGTTATCAAATCATCACCATATTAAACACTATGTTTATTATCCTTGGAAGTTACTCTCTAAAATTTAAATTAATTAAATTAAATATTATTTCATCAACATAGATGAGTATAATTAATTGCTCATCCAAGTGTGATTTGACAAAGGGAATATGATTGAACTCATATATTTGAAACTAAATCTTCTATATGTATGAATTTATTTAAGTATACAATGAACTATGTGCTTTCAATAATTCATACAAATATTAATTCTACATAAAAATGTTTGATTGATCAATAAAAATGGAAAAAATCCACCCAAAGTTCAAATATTTTCGATTTGTTAGGTCGCAGGGCCCGAACGGAGTTATGGATTAAGAGTTATGGACATTTGAAGTTGGGCTGGAAAACTGGTTTGTGAAGCCCATTCGTGAATCCCCCGCCGCGATCACGGAGCATCGTCGTGAAGCCAGGAGGCAGGATGCTTCGCTAACCCATTTTACTTTCTCGATGTTCCACGAAGACTTTCTATGATACAAGGAGGCGGGATGCTCCGCGACCTCAATTGGCGTTCGCGAGCCCGCCGCGAAGCAAGGAGGTTGGATGCTCTGCGACCGCAATTAACGTTCACGACCCACCGTGGAGCAAGATCTGTCTTTGCACCAATAAATCTCTGATTCATGGAGCCTCTTTTCCATAAATACCAAGTTCACCACCCTTCAGATGACGGCCACTCCTCCCCTTGGGCGGCTGATCTCCCGGTTCGTGGAGCTCCGCGAGCAGGGTCCTTCGCGATGCTGCTCTGTGAGCTCGTGCTTCTCCACGAGCCCATGCTCCACAAGCATCTTCCTTTACAATGCTACTCCACAAGTCCATGCTTCAGAAGTACTATGTGAGAGCCCTTTGCTCTGTAAGATCCCTCTGCTCCGTGAGAGACCTCTGTTCCACGAGCCGCATGTGCTCTGTGAGAGACCTTTGCTCTACGAGAGACCTTTGCTTCGCGAGGCCATGCTCCGCGAAGCTACTTCACGAAGACCTATCCTTTTTCGATGCACCTACGTTCGCACCCACCAGTCCATACTATGGGGGCACAGCCCCCGAACCCCCACTCGGGGGGTTAATGTCAGTATTCGGTCCTGGCCCTCCTGGCTACTCCCTTTGCTTCCATCACAGACCCCCGTGAAAAATGGAGAGTCACACCACGAACTTTTCGGGCCGGGACGTCAGGATTTTACATTGCGCCCTTATGCGCAGACTCCTTCCACATATGGAATACCACGATTTGATAGACTCCTCCATATCACCTTGAGTTGACATATTCCTTGCGTATGCCCCATCCACCGGTGTCGCTCCCTAGTGGCACCCGGGCAGCTTCCTTGTGTAAGCCCCATCCCCCTTTGTCGCTCCATAGCAGCACCTGGGCAGCTTCTTTGCGTAATCCCCATCTACCATTGTCGCTCCATAGTGGCACCTGGACAACATCCTTGTGTAATCCCCATTCAAAACCCTTCATGGACCAACCTTTTCACTGTGATCGTCAGGTCCTTGCTGACTCTTGTTTCTCACACTGAGTATGACTCGCGTGGGCTTAGAGCAAGCATCGACCACAACATCCTCATTGGGTAGCATAGATTGTTAGCCCCATGCGAGTCTGAACTATGTGGTCTTTGATCCTTGCTATGGAATGGTATGTAGGAAGCCTCCCTGAGGTTCAAGCCCACCACTCATTGGTCATTCCGACCTCCTTCACATCGGTTCACAAACACCCTGGGCAGCCTAGAGTGTAAGCCCCACACCAGTCTGAACTACGTGGTCTTTGATCCATGTCAAGACATGGTATGTAGGAAGCCACCCTAAGGTTCAATCCCACATCCCATTGGTCATTATGACCCCCTTCACATCGGTTCACCAACACATTGGGAAGCCTGGAGTGTAAGCCCTACACCATTTTGAACTACATGGTCATTGATCAATGTCGAGGCATGGTACATATGAAGCCTCCCTGAGGTTCAAGCCCAACAACCATTGGTCGTTCCAGCCTCCTTCACGTCAGTTCACCAACACCTTGGGCAGCCTAGAGTGTAAGCCCGCCACCAATCCTGAACTATGTGGTCTTTGATCCTTGCTAAGGCAGGGTACGTAGGAAGCCTGCACGAGGTTAAATCCCAACAACCGTCAGACCCCAGGTCCACCATCACGTTGGTTCGCCCCCATCCCGCATGACATCAAACTGTATTCACCTCCCAAACTATGTGGACTTTGATCCTTTCCAAGGTAGGATATGTAGGATTCCTCCCTAAGGTTCAGGCCCACCATCTATCTGGGCCCTAGGTCCCCATTCACATCGGTTTGACCCCATCCAGCGGTAAGACATTGTGACCCCATCCAGCGGTAAGCCGTTGTGAACTCATTCAGTGGTAAGCCGTTGTCAACCTCATTATGTGGTAAACCTTTGTCAACCTCATTCGGCAGTAATCCTCCGTCAACCTTATTCAGCGGTAAGCCGTTGTCAACCTCATTCAGTGGTAATCCGTCGTCAGATGAACTACATGGACTTTGATTCCCTGCCACGGTGATACGTAGGAAGCATCTCTGAGGCTCAATCCCATCACTCATGTATCATCCTGATCTCTCCCCCGAGCCTATGCGTCCTGGGAAGGTCATGCCCCAACACAGATTTTCCACTTTCTCTAGGTCCCATCCATGTATCCATTCTCACAGGCCGCCTCCTCATGTGTCCCATCAAACCACCAAACTACGCGGACTTTGATTCGCTTCCACGAGGATACATAGGAAGTCTTTTCTAGGATCAAGACCAACTTCAACGTCACCCTTGCAATGGTCCCATTTCATTCCCCCTGCACTTCATTCACCCATACGTCACCCTTCTTGATTCTTACATGGGATGCCACATCCCGGGGGGGATCATGACATCCATTTCTTCACTGCTCCTAGCAGTACCTGGGCCACTATCCATACGTAGGCCCTAGTATGTATTCGGGTTGTTGTCTTCTATGTACACCCTGATTCATCACCCCTTCAAACTACCTGGGGTTTGATCCTTGCTCTATGCATAGGGTACGTAGGAAACCTCCCTGAGGTTCAATCCCAACCAATGGTAAACCTTGGTGTTCCCCCATTCTGGGGTGCACACTCCTTGATCTGCCCTCAGTGGTGTCCAGATTAGCTTTCACGGTGCCACTACGGGACACACCACCTCTGATCCTTCTGTATGTGACATTCTGATAAACCTCATTCCATCTATGCAAGAAATTAAATTTCGCGGCCTACCTCGTGTAAAACATGAGATGCTTGAGGAAAACCTCGGAAGACATGCTTATGGCGTAACCGTCTCTGCAAGACATTAAACTCACGGCCTACCTCATTCTAAATATGATATTCCTGAGGAAAACATCATAAGACATGCCTATGGAGTAACCGTCTCTGCAAGACATTAAACTCACAGCCTACCTCATGTTAAACAGGAGATCCCTGATGAAAACCTAAGAAGACACTCCTTGGGTGTAACCATCTCCACAAGATGTTAAACATGTATAATACACTATGTTAAACATGGGAAGATAAGTAAAACCTCAGATACATGCCAATGGAATATTATTCCCCTTATTCGACATGGGATGCCTCGGGTTCTGCTCCCTTGAGATTCCCACTTATGAGGAAGAATACAGGTTCCCCAATATCCCCACACCCAAAGATGCCCCGACATGCCTGATGTTGTCATCTACTCCGGCCGAAGGTCACTACCATGTCAAGACCCCTTGAAATGTCTTGATAGAAGTAGTGTAATTAACTGTCATCCATGAAGACATGGCACCGGGAACGAGATTCACAAACCACGACATAATCTATAAGGGAGACCCGGAGTAGGTGACGAGTTCCGAGGAGGAATCCACGGAAGGAAGAACTGACATCCCATCATCCCATTTCGATCAAGGAGAAAACATCCCTGAATAAGGAATGGATGTCGCCTGCCTTTGGGAAGCGGGAATGCGGGGCAATAGTTGCGCGTCCTCCACAGACGGATACGCGTGCCCCAATGAAAGCATCAGAAAAAATTTCTATGCTCATTATATAAGTTCTTAAAAAACCATGTAGTGTTTATGACATTATTATAGTCTAGAATATTTAAAAAGATCCTATATTTCTTTTATTAAATCTATATAATCGCCATTTTCAATATCATTACTCATAAATCATCCCTGTTGGAATCTTAAAATGAATTTTGTAGCACTAATAACAAAACAAAATTGATATTTACATCACTCATCCCTTATGTATGTCATGGATTACATTTTTCACTAAATATATTTGATTCTTAAAAATAAGGTCATCTAATAATTATTTGTGTAGATGGTCAAGTATCTTTAACACCATAACCATTCATGAATTCCTCCATATAATCATTTTCCCATGTAGGATTTTGTAAGCCTTCACAATTTTTTTAATATCTTATTTCACACACTAGTCTTCAAAAAAAACTGGGATATCCAAATTTCTTCCTCACAATATATTTAGTAAAACTGACATAGTTTATATATATAATATCATTAAACCTCATTATAAATAAATTATAGAACATTGTCTTAGTTATGTATCAGATTAATATTCCTTTATATACAATATCTTTATATATTCATTGGTATCTTTCTTTGTTACCAATTTAGCACTTACCACCAAGAACACTAACATGATTCAATTCTATCTTAATTCCATGAAACATCTCATATATTTTCCTCCCCATTATAGGATAATGAAATAACAGTTTCTTATACACCACTATTTTCACCACTTTTATTGAGATGACACTTTAAATTACAAAATTCAATTCCATGTGAATCACTATATGATAACTTATTCCCATAAAATAATTTTGATGTTGTGGCCTTATAGATGACAATTAATTTTTTATTTACTCTATATTAGGATAATTATACACTTGGATAAATGTTTAATTCAACCCATTAACTCATCAAAAAAATTGACACATCATTTTACATCTTTTTTAGCTCAACTCTATAATTCTTTACTACACTCCAAAATTTATTCATGTTCTTCCTGAATAAGATAAAAACAATTCTATTATAATTATCAATGAAATTAATGATATATATTTAACCTCAAAATATAGAGTGGTTCATTATACAATACATGTCATTATAAACCAAATCAATCATGTTTCACCCCCTTTTATTCTTTGGTCAATAAGGGATTTATACAACATTTCCTCTTATAGAAGCTTCATAATTTTTCTATATGTCTCATCTTAATTTCTAAAAGTCCATTAAAGCCTTAATTTTTCAAAATTACTTCATTATCTATTAATTTTTGTGTCCATTCCTAAAATAAAAAACTTTATTTTCCACTGACATCACGAGGATACTTGTCCTGTTATTTATATCCAAAAAAATAACAATTGTTATTTTTTATCCTTAAATTAAAGAGTTTATTAATATTCTTTATATGAAAATTGTTATTGTTGATTAGGAAATTGATGCTTGTGTAAAAGATATGGATCACAGTCAGATGACTATTACAATGTCCCAACACATAGATTACATAATTATTCCCCAATTTATCTGAATCTATATTTTCACTTCTATTGATCTTTATGGATCCATCATTACGAAAATGAACCGGACTATCAAAATGTACATTAAAATTATTCAATAGATTCATGTTACCTATCATATCATAGGATCACCCACTATTAAGTATATTTGTCCCATTATTCATTGTTTTTTTAGAAACAATAGCTTGGATTTACTTCTCATGCATCAACATTTCCATCAAATAAATTCTATGTTGAGGAGGGACGTAAGATGGTCTCTTCTCAATTTCTTCTACAAATGAAGTATTTTTATAATCATCTTATTCTGGATGTGGGATTACATTTACCATTGAAATATAGTTCATAATTATTATATCCTTTTTAATTGGTTGTATATCGATGTTCTTTTGACTCTTTTATCATTTATAATTCACATAATTATGACTAAATAATGATTAATGAATGTAATACACATAAAATTTATCATACCACTAGATTTTAGAATATAACCAAGTTATCATTTTTTAATATTGTGTGATTATCTATTTAGGTTACTTTTAGATTCCATGAAGAAACACATAGTTCAGCTAAGATAAAAAAATAGACCTTTTTCAATGGAAAATTTTTTAACTGCCTTCTCTATATAAAATTGATTATATTGTCTAACACCTAGTATTTTGAAACTATAAATGGTTAAGAGTTATGTTTAATTGTTTTCATTATATTTATCACCTTTTCCTATAGTTATTTATGTGTCAACTTCATATCTATGTCCCATTTTACAAATTTTAGTATATTTGTGATCATTTTTAACTTTTTTATAGTCATCATGTATTGATTATTCCATTCCACTAATTATTTATCCAATAATATTATAAAATAAAATGGTTACAGTGAATCAATAGACTTAATTTCAACATTAAGATTTATTCTGTGATTTAAAAATTCTTCTTTAAAGAATTGTACCCGCTTCACTAACTGTTAAAAGAATTATGGTAATCTAAAAACATAGTTGTTTCTTATATTTTTTAATTAAAATCTATTGAATCATTTTCAAAATCAATATAAAATATTTTTTCCCCTAAATACTTCTATAATTGAGTGATTCTGAATTTAATTGGCCAATATATTCTATTTATTCTTTAGATATACATATGATATTTTTATTTACCTTTATATAACATGCATCACCCCAAATAATATTTTATCTTACAGATTGTGGTAAAAAATTCCATCAAGTTTATTTTATTCAATAATTTTTGTCTGATAAAATTTTTATAATTTAAATTATAACATCCAAAATGGGGGAAAATTATGTTAACTTCTTAAAAACATATCCAATGATAATAATCATCTTAAATAATATGTTTCAAAAAAAGTGTTTTTAAATTTCATCATTTGAAGCTTATATTAGTTGGGAAATTCCCCTTTTTGGATATAATCACCAAAATATTATCTTATATACTACATAATAAACCTCACAACTATGTGGTGGACTTTTTAGTAGATAAAAATAGTCAATGGTATCTTTCCTTTGAACCTTCCATTAAATTTCTTAAAAATTCTTATATCTATAGCTAAAAATCAATCATTAGTTTCTTCTTAAAGTCCATTGAATTTGGGAATGTCAAGATTTCCAAAATCCTTAAATTTCTTATCCATTGAAAAATGGATTGATATTATTTTTATCTTTATTTTTATCTTATAGAAGACTAACTCACTATACAAATCATCATGATATATCTTGATAAGAATTCCTTTATCATGATCTACTCCAGACATATTATAAAGAGTGGAAATCAGGTCAATATTATCCTCATATTGTCAAAATACTTCAAAATATTTTTATTTCCAGGGATATCACTTTTCACCTCAATGAGTTAGTTAAAAAAACACTTTATTTTGTCACTATAACTTATTCATAGATTAGAAAACATGTTGGGTTGTACTTGTAAACCTTCAACCTTAACATTACTATCTGCATCGAAAATGTTTTCAGGATTATCCTTTATTTATTTCATGAATATATAATTCCATAAATTCATATAAATATGAGTTTTTTAATTCTTCTAATAATTTTTTTTCTACCTAGGATAGGCATTATGTAGTTTCCTTACATTATTTAGTATTATAAAACATTATATCACCATTCACGTGTATTGTATAAAAATAAATAAAGTAAAAATAAAGTTTTAGAGCCTTTAATTTTGATCTCATATATTTCTCCTAGATCTAGTAGTTACAGTCATTGAATAAAGATACCCACATCACATAAATACTTTTATCTATGGGAAAAATTATTAATATATTTTCCAAACATGAACCATGTTTTTATAATACATCATGTAAGAACTACAGTGACATGAAACAACCTAAGATGGGGTAGGATGAATTAGGGTGATTATTTATTTTCATCTCAACATATAAATAACTTTTTTATTTATTAGTATTAAATACCTGAACATTTTACATACATCCCCATAAAAAATGCTTAATATTTTAAAAATAAAATGTATTTTTTTAACTAAATTTACTTGGTTAACCATTTAGGGATACTATAGGGAGAATACACTAAAAACACATTGATGTAATAGAGAATAACACTAGTAACTATATGTTTTTTTAAAAGACTATTTTTATATAATGAACACTCTATGTTTCTATTTATTTATTAACTACATCAATGAAGAGTTACAATAAAATACCTAGCATAATGGTTTCTCAGAATCTATTTTTATAATATGAACATGACCGAATAGATACAGTGTTATCATTAGACTTCAACATCCTCAATAATTTTTTAAATATCTAATTGAAACCTCCATAATACCTCATATCAATAAGAATTATGATGTAGTATTTTAAATCTATGGAAAATTATATCTAATTTATTTAAATATCTCTCAGTTATGAACCTAAATTGAAACTTTAACTTTTTTACTATCAAAATAATTTTATGGAAAAAGTAAGAAACCTCAAGTTTGAAACAATCATCCAATTAAAATCATAAAATAAGGTAACCCAGATTAAGATTAATAAGAACTTCCCCGACCTAGAAACTAAATCGTAATGTCAAGCCTCCACATTCGCATAAACACTCAGCTAGCTATCTCATGGAGGTTGTCCGAGCCTGGTACCAATGGAAAAGTCATACCCTCTCATTCTTTAAAATCCAAATAGAAATGCTCTGGTGAATACATCATTATCTATATCCTTGTTTGGAGCTTATCCTTATAGTGTGCAAGTTTTCTTCATTCAAAATTCAAAATAAAACCAAATTCCAAATGACGCCTCATATCCCACCCATTTCAGATTTCAATCACTTCACCAACATGAACTCCAGGAATGGAAAAACCAAATTGAAAACTAAAATTTCAAATATGAAATTCAAACCACAAATCTAAAATAAAAAAAATACAATTCTCTTCTCAAGATGATCGAGGGGAACCAACTTCCATGCTGGTGAGACCCTGATTTCTCCATGTCTGAATATCACTGCTGTTATAACACAAAAAGCATGGTCTGGCCATAAGTCACTACAGTCAAGCCACGCACCACCAAGCTGTCTACTGTTGTATGACATCGCTGAATCCATCATTGTCGGAACATCAAATCCCCATCAAACAAACACACATTCATTTTCAGAGAAGATACACCATAGAAGAAAAAACCCATAATAGAAAATCACCCACAGTTAGCAAAAAAATTATCAAAAAACAGCCAAAAACCATTACAGGAAATTGGCTGAATCAATGAAGCAAACAAGAGACACCATTGCTTCTGTTTGCAACATAACAAAACTAGGAACATGAACTAACCATCGATGAAGACAAACTTGGAAAAAATGCACCTTTCATGCCTCTATAAGTGACAAAAAACAAGCCCTGAACCGGGTCTCCATCTATTAAAGGAATATGGTACAACGCCAATTTGGGCTGGGAGTACTGAAACCAAAACCGAAGGGAACCGCCGAGGTTGGATCTATACGGACCAGAGTAGAGAACTACCTCTTTTTTTATGAAATTCATAAATCAATAACCAGATGAGACCGAATATGGAGGATTCATGAAGTAGAAATCGAGGCCAGAAAGCAGAGTAGAGGATGAAATAGATTCACCCAAGAGTCGAGCCACCGAGGAATGGAAATCGAAGCACGAGACCAAAATCGATGACTGTTAGAGAAAGAGGAAGAAAATATAAGGTCGAACCGATGTAAAAGGGGTAACTAAACCTGGTGACTATGGGAGAGAGAATCTAGAATATGAAACTCTAAATTTCCTAGAAAGGATGACCAGAAGAGTGTGGCGACATCATTATGAACCCAAAGTTAATTCACACATGTTATCCTTTCATATCCCCCTAATTTCATCCATTATGATTCAATACATGTTATAAAAAATATACCTTTAATTACAAAAATAAATCTAAAAAATTTTGTTTTCTAAAAGAAACATCTATAGTGAAACGTATAGGGATTAAAATGGGCTTGTTGATGTCCACCATCACCCTTGATATCTGATGAACATCATATTTTTTGGCTTCATAGACATCAAGTTTTAAACATTATAAAATTTAAATATTTACTATGTTATGACCAAATATTTTATAATTATTCCCTAAATAAAATATACCTGGCCTCTATGAAAATTCCTTATACAATCGCTTCTTTTATGATGACTTCACAATTTCTACTTCAATTCTGAAAACGCTGATACCAATAATGGTTTTCACTATTACATTGACTAAAATACCACTTTGTTTCACCTCCTATGTTCTAATACCAAAATTCATAATGAAATCATCAAGTCACACATTCTATTTCTTATTGATATTTTATAATCCCAACATGACATTTATAATAGTGTGATGTTAAACAACATCTCATTTTAGATTCTATGATCATGGTCGTTGATTTATTATTTCATCTCACAACACATTACCCATCATTTTTCAACATCTTAATGGCCTTCATGATGTCTTGGAGACCATCCCTCTTTATAAAATCATTTCACCTTCACACCATGATCACAAATATTCTAATGGGACTTATTGACCCCCCATTTTTCTTGCACGAAAATGGTGTAGTCATCATAGTTATGAAATGGTATAATCCTTCTTCCACAAAAATCTACATGCTTCTTTGACATTCCCGTTAACATATATAAACCATATATCATTCCATATACCATTATAAAAGATTTATATAAAGCATTTATTGGAAAAAAAACTCAATACAACACTTTTGACAATATCAAATTATTTCAAAAATATATATGAATCCCATCTTTGGTTGAAATAGAATTTTTCCTTATGTATCTCATCCTTTAATGAATTTATTTAAGGGGTGTAATTTACATGACCTTCACAGAATTTCAGAATCATCAAATATAAATCCTGACAATCTTACGAAGATAAAGGTTCTTACTCAATAGTATATAAATACATATAAAGAAATACCATTCCTATAACAACATTAATATTTAAAAAAATTGGGTTATAAATATATAACTCCCCTTTATTTACATAAACAAAGAATGTCATTATGACAACTATTTCCAATATCTAGAAACCAATTAGGATTTCTACCTCAGAAAATAGTCAAATTGACTTCATATAAAAATACACTATACCAAAATTACAATTTAAGGGAAATTTAAACCATTTCTATATCTTTTTAGGGAAGTTTTCCAAAAATGTTATAAAGACCATTCAGTTATAGTTTTTAAATTTTTAATTTTTTTATTTACTTATTTAATTAATTTAACTATTTAACTATTTATTATTTTCTAATAAATTATTTATTATGTATTATGTATTACACGTTATGTATTAATTATTTATTTTTTATCCTCCTATGTATGTGTATGTCATGAAGGTCATGTAGAAATTTAGCATATATATGTGTTGGGTGAGATTTGAACCCTATACCTATTAATCATTTTATAATGTCTTTACCACTCCTGCATTCTCTCTATATGATTAGTCCAAATAAATTAATATATAATTTTTTTTTGAAAAAAGACAGATATCATTGATGACGAAGTTCGGCAGACGTACAAGTGCAGATCCATGAAGGAAAGTTGTCCAGCCAGAGTTGGTTGGCATCGAATGGGCCGGAGGCCGCAAGTTGATGGGTCGCATTATTCTCTTCCCTTTTGGTAAAGGATAAGGTTTAAGAAGAGAAGCATTGGCGAATTGTGAGAATTCTTCTTCTGATGAGGGAAATAAACTAGATTCCGCCATCTTTATGATTAATAGCATCGATTATAGTGAGGCATTCAGACTCAATGATGATAACAACCCACCCATGGTCCATAGCGAGCATCATACCAGCAAGGATGGTGGTGGCCTCAGCCACAGAAGGTTCCCAGAATGCATGGTGTGGTTCGTATTTTTCCGCAATGATTTGCCCCAAATTGTTTCAGGCCAAGAGGCCAAGGGAAATGAGCCCATCCTTGAGAAGAGATGTGTCCACATTGTTCTTAAGAATTCCTTCTATTGAAGGATTCCTATGATTGGGTTATGAGGGGGTAACCCCTGGCATATATTTTCCATTGTGGTCCTTCCAGCACTCAATCCACGAGGTTGGATGTTCAATCCAAAATTCGGGAGGTTTATGAACGTGATGAAAAATAGCATTGTTGCGTCGGACCCAAATGATCCAGGGCAAGGTGCAAAGTGAGATTCTGTTAGCCAGTGATAGGGAGGAGCACCAACACATCAAAAGATTGGTTAGGTCAGAGACCGTGGCCAGGGGTGCGCCTGGCGCCAGACCCCATTTATTCCAAATTTTCCTATCTCCTGGGCAGTGAATGATGGTGTGCAAAGGGGTTTCTAGAATATGAGGGCAGTAAGGGCAGAAATCGGCACTGGCCATATGTCGGTAGGCGATAAGGCTCATAGTTGGGAGGGTACCCATGCACACCTACCACCAGAATTGGCGAACTTTTGGGGGGACATTGAGCATCCAAATCGAATTCCAAGGTCCCTCCACCTGGCCGACTGAGTGGTTTCCTAGAGTGAATCTATACCCAGATCTCACCGTATACTCACCTGAAATGTCATTGATCTAGAAGAGATGGTCTGGGACTGCATCCAGAACCCAGGGAATGCTCAGGATGACTCTTTGGTCTCTTTTATTAAACCAATTATGAATCTTTTCCAGACACAACCACGGTCCCTGGTCAGAAAGGAGGAAGCTGAAAGTGGCATCTTCAAGACCTGGTTGGGTGGGGGATGTGGCCATCATTCCTTCCTTATCGTTCAGCCAGGGATCAGTCCAGATATTGACAGATGAGCCATTTCCAATCCTCCAACCTAGCCCTTTTTCCAGGATATTACGAGCCCCCTAAATTCTTCTCCAGAGGAAGCTATGGTGAGGACCAATAGAGGAAGCAAGGAAGTCCATGTGGGGAAAGTAATTGGCATGAAGAACCCGTGCACAGAGGGATGATGGGCGGTTAATAAGGATCCATCCTTACTTGGCCAACAGTGCGTCATTGAAGAGAAGAAGGTTCTGGAATCCCATGCCTTCCTCTTTTATATGTTTGTAGAGATTCTCCCAATCCATCCTGTGGGGTCTATTCCTTCCATCGTTCTTCCCCTAGTAGAAGTTGGTAGTGCGCGAATGGATCTAGATGACGATGGACTTCGGGAGCTTAAACAAGGACATAAAATAGTTGGGGATAGATTGTATGATAGCTTTAATGAGGGTCTCTTTTCCAGCATTGGAAATTATTTTCAGGGTCCATCTGTGAATTTTTTTTATCAATACTGTCCTCCAAAGATGTGAAGATTTCTTTTTTGGACCAGCCAATCACCCTGGGTAGCCCGAGATACTTCTCGTGTTTTTCAACACAATGAATGTCGGCAGATGCGCACAAATCATCTCTCTTGGGAAGGGAAGCCCCTGTGCTGAAGGAGATTATAGATTTTCTATGATTGATTGACTAGCCAGATTCCCTCTCGTACTGCTGGATCACTTGGCTGACCACCTGGCATTCATTGATTGTTGCTCTAGAAAAAAGGAGGTAGTCGTCGGCGAAAAAGAGGTGTGACACTGGTGGGCCATCACGGCAGACCTTATTCCCATGAATAGAATTAGAGGATGCAGCCCTGGAAATAAGGTGAGAGAAAACATCATCCACCTAAATAAAGAGAAAAGGGGAGAGGGGACCTCCCTGGCATGGGCCCCAAGATGGGGTGAATCCGCTGGTCAGCTCCCCATTGATCTTGATTTTGAAGGAGACCGTCGAGATGCAGTTCATGACCATATCAGTCCATTTAGCGTAAAATCCCATTCTCATCATCACAACTCTGAGGAAGTACCATTCCACCTTTTCGTAGGCCTTAGTCATATCCAGTTTCTTGGACATGGTTCCCCTTTTCACGGTGGAGCGTGATTTCATAGAATGGGAATCTTCGTGGGCTACAATAGCATTATCAGTGATCAGTCTCTTGAACACGAAAGCACTATGGTTTTTAGAGATAATATTAGGTAGCCAAGGTCGCAGCCGATTGACAAGGATCTTTGAGAAGATCTTGTAAGAGACATTGCAGAGACTGATAGGTCTGAAGTCAGGGATCGCCAGAGGTTTCTTGATTTTGGGGATGAGGACAAGGACAATTTCATTGATGGCGGCTAAGCTAGTATTCCCAGCCTAGATATTTTTTATCATTTTGCAAATGTGGGGACTGAGAATGTGCCAGTATTTTTTAAAAAATAGGGCATGGAACCCGTTCGGTCCCAGGGCCTTAGTTGGATGGATGTGTTTCAGAGCCAGGCGTATCTTTTAATCCGTCACATCTTTGACAAGCTGCCTATTGATCTCTTTGGTGATCACCAGTCTGATGCACTCTTCCACCTCAGAAGATATGGTAGAGGTTCCTTCAAATAACAGGTTCTGGAAATAGCATGTCAAGGCCTCGTGGATTCCAATGATGTCTGAAACCTTTCTTCCATCGGGTTGTGAGAGGAAAGTGATAGCGTTTTTCCGACGACTGGCTGATGCTCTCTGGTGAAAATACCTGGTATTGGCATCCCCTTCTTTAATGTGAATGTCTCGTGCCCGCATAGCCTAGAAACTTTACTTAACATGCAGGACCATGTCCAGTTCTCTTTGTGTATCACCAATCTTAGAGAGATTTCAATTGGACGTGGGTTGCTTGAGAAGGTTGTGGAGTTTATTTTCAAGGACACCATAGTGCCAATCGGGGTGGCAGAATTTTTTTGCTCCAAGACCTCAGACTGGATGCAACATGTTGGAGACTGAAACTAACATCATCGTGATTACCTTTCTAGATTGATCGAATACCTTTTTCTCATTCCTAGTCTTTAGAACAGAAAATTTCAAATCTGAAGGGTCTATTGAATTGTCTCTTGTGTTCACCTTGTGTGGAATCAATAAAAATAGGACAGTGGTCTGAACAATTGAGTGTCATGTGGCCGATATGGATCCTGCCAAAGAGGTCAATCCAATTAGTTGAGCCTAGAAATCAATCCAGATGCTCAGCGATGTGGGTGCCATCTGAATTACCACGGAACCATGTGAAAGGATTACCTGCGTACCCCAGATCCACAAGGTCCGCCCTAGCGACCACGTCCTTGAAATTTGGCATCGATGCCGAAGGTCGAGTGATTCTGCCCCATTTTTTCCTTATAGAACATAATCTCATTGAAGTCCCCACTGAAAAGAATAGGGCTCAGGTGGTCATGCCACAGCCTATCGAGAAGGTCCCATGACTTCACCTTCTCACGATTGGAAGACCAACCATAGAATCCCATAATGGTTTAGGGTGGGTTATGTTCCGTCTGAATAGTTGCTGCCACATGGTGAAAGGAGAAGGGAAAAATTTTGACGTCAAAGTTGTCCTTCCAAAGGAGACAAAGGCCCCCAGAGTGGCCTTGTCTTGAAACTGGGAAGCAGCCTTGGAAGCCGCATTTCAGAGCAATGCCATTGGTGTCCTTGTTTTCCAGTATGGTTTCGTACATGAAAACCATATTAGGGAGACTTTGGGAGCAATTGCGCTGGAGCATGCATACCGTTCTTGGGTTGCCAAGCCCACGACAGTTCTAGTATAAAACAATAATTGGTCTAGGAAGGGCTAGGTCTCACCCGCCACCGCCTTTAATTCCCCTGGATGTGTTTCTCCCCTCATCGTTTTCTATCTTTTGGTAGGCTTCCACATTGATTTCCCTGATTCGTTTTATCTTTTTCCAACCCCGAGTTTGGGTACTTCTTTAAGACTGTCACATTCTCTGCGATGCAACTGCTTCCACGTGCGATGGGTAATTTGGCCCAGGAATGGTGATCCCGTCCTTCCGTGGGCCCCAATTGATAGGGTACCTTTTCAGGTTATTTGGGGATCAGGGTCCGAATCTGGATGTTCGATGCGCATCTTATTTGTCTTTGAGAAAAGTACTGGTGGGGATTTTTGTTTCGTCTTCGATGTTGTAGATGTTAGGGAAATGTCTTTCAGATGGTTTGGATGAGCTCCCGCTTCTCTCTGAGTGGGAGAGCCAGCTCTAGGAAAATTTGGTGGTCGAAGCATAATGGATATTTCAGGTATGTTTCCCATCTGACTGGTGTGTGCCAACGTGAGACGGTCGCGGTCCTTTTGTTTTTCCATCTCCAGGATGAAGGCATATTTATTCATTTTGGCATGGAGCCAAGGGACATATTGTAGGATGAGGTTACCTGGGACAATCATTTGTTTTTTGGTACACTTTATTTCAAGGTGGCCAAGCCGGCCAGAAAAGAAGCAGAAGATTGGGAGTTTCTCAAACTCGAATGAAATCCATGTGTCGACGTCTTCAATTTTTAGGAACATACCCCTCATTAGGGGCTCTGAAACTTCAATTTCTTCCTTGATCTGAACCTCGGGGCCCCATTGTATCAGATCCGGGCAATCCCAGTCAATAAAATGGCCAAAAATGTCACATATTTCTCACATAACACGTTTTGTTCTTGCGTGGAAAGGGATTCATATAATTTGTATCCGGAAGGGGGAGCGAGTGAGGTTGACACGCTGGATATCGTCCCCCTCCCCCAAATTCTTCCATGAGGAGTTGATTATCGAACTACCACGGTCGTCCTTGCAGGATTTTATCTCTATCTCTCTTGTTGAAGAACTAAAAAACGAAGTGATTAATCCGTGCTTCCCGAATAGCCACTCCAGCATCAAGTTTCCAAATGTTCTGTAGAGTTTTTTTGAGAGCCCCTTGATTTACGGAGATATTTTCCACGAACTTTCCCACAACCAGTAGAGAAATACGTTTATCCAAAAGTGTGTCTTCGTGTCTCTGAGCCTCAATCGCCGCTCCCCATTGATTCAAAAATTCCACATCCATTGTAAAAAACCTAGCAAAATGGTTATGCCCTCCTCGTAACACAGACTGACACCCTGGCAAACCCCACAGGTCCTGTACGCCGGCCCGGCCTAGTCCAACTGCACCTGAAACAATTCTTGATCCACAAAGGGAGTCCCTGGACCAGAAGCCCCCTTCACGGCCGTTGTTCGCGGTCCTATTTGCATGAACCAACACCGCATGGTATCTTAGGGATCGACATTGTCCCTGGGGTGGTCAGACTTAGATTTCGCACAACACATCGCCCCCATCCTTCGCGGAGCAACTCAAGCAAACCAACAAGATCTTCGCTTCTGCACAGCGTGTCTAGAGCTTCGCCGAATAACTTCACAAGTCACACCCAACACGGCCGATCCTTCGTGGCGGACACTTCGCGAACTCCCAACGCGGCACAGAACATCGCGGCAGGTGCTTCGTAGTGCAACAACACGGCGACCACTTGAGGAAGGTGCTTCGCGGATCAGCCCCTTCACGGCGGACACTTCGCGAACTCCCAACGTGGTTAGAACATCGCGATAGGTGCTTCGCGGAAGAACAATACGGTGACCACTTCGCGGAAGGTGCTTCACGCATCGACCCCTTCGCGGCGGAAGTGAAGAAAACACTGGTTTCGATTTACTGCCCACAGGCCGCTGCCGTTCAACACAGGACAAGTGAGATATTGTAATAAGGGTAAGTGAATTCTCGACTATGGTCTTTCTTGTGGTCTTATCTGCGATGAAACATGCGTCTCTTTGGTGAATGGGGTTGAGGTTTGAAATCCAGAAAATTCCCATCTGAACCCAGATCTGGCGCCGATGCAAGGGAACAACAACGGGACAATCTTCTAGGCAACAGGGGAGGACTGGATCTGTGTCTGCAAATGATTTCGAGAGACCGAAGCCAGAATCCCTATGATTCGCAGGTATCGGGGTTCGGATACGAGCGAAAGATGTCAGCGGACAAGGGAGCAAAAAGGAATAGAATTCCTCGCCATGGGAGGGTCGGTGAATGGCAACGAATGGGGAAACCGAGCTCCCGTCACCGGATCCGAAGAAATGAGGAAGCTCCGCACTGAGGCGAGATGCCCAGAGAAGGATGGAGCCGCCGTCCGCCAAACGGAAGGGGAACTGAAACCCTAGGAGGCAACGCTCACAATCAGGAGAAACTGTGAAATTAATATACATATATATATATACACACACATACAAATACATATACATAAATAATAAAAATACGGAACAACAATAAAAAAATAAATAAAGTAAAAATTAAATAATACATAACAAATTTATATGGATTAAATAATTAAATATTAATAAATAAAAATTAAAAAATAATTGAATAATAAATATGGAAATTAGAATTATTAAGTAATAAATAAATACAAAATAAATAAATAACAAAGAAATAAAAATAATAATTAATTAATTAATAAGTAAATAATAAATAAATAATAACATATTAAGGAGTTAATAATAGATAAATAGTAACTTATAAATTAATATATGATAAATAAATAATAAATTAATGAATTTATAAAAAATAAAAAATAATTAATAATTAATAACCAATAACCAATAATTTTTTTTTTTTTGAATTTGTAATAAATAAGTGATAAATAAATAATAAATACTATTTTAATAATAATGAATTAAAAAGTATTAATAAATTAATAATTAATTAGTAATTAATAAATAAATTTTAATTAATTAATAATTAATATTTAATTAAAAATACATTAATAATAACTTAATAATTAAGAATATATAAATATATAAATATATATATTCTATAATAAAAAAATATAATAATATATAATAAATATCAAATAAATATATATTAATTTAATAATAATTTAATAATCAATACAAAATAAATATATAATAAATAAATATATAATATATAATTATCTATTTATTTATTAATAAATAATATTAAATGTATATATAATTATTAATAGATAAGAAATATTAAATAATAAATAATAAATAATTTTATATAATTACATATAAATTTATTTAAATAAATAAATAAATATATATTAGAAAAATATATAAATATAAATAAGTTTTTATAAATTTATATAAATAAATTCACCGAGAAACAAACCAACCAACAAAATACATATAAATATATGTACCAATATCATATATATAAATATTCATTAATGTATTTAGATATACATAAATGGATATAAATATCTATTTATGAATATAAAAATATGGACATTTAAATAAATATCTATAGATGTACATTTATATTAGATGGATATATATAAACACACACACACACAAAAATATATATACCAACACAATATATAAAAATATATAAAAAAAATATGTAGGAATATTTATAAATATATAAAAATATGCATAAATATATATAAATATCCATGAATAGATAAAATTATATATAATTTAAAATAATTATTCTTAATACATATATATATATATATTATAAGTAAATATATATAAATGTATATAAATTCAAATGAATATATATAAAATATATAATAAATCACAAAAAGAGTGGAACCCTCGTCAATTGAAACACTATCAAATCAGTTTGAATACAAATCCATGGACTAAAATCATAGGTGACTACACCAAAAAATAATGATACTCATAAATGATGTTGAAATCATACTGAATGTTGTAAATTCATGGTATCTGAATAAGAAACGTAGTTTTGGAGGCGTTCTATGATGTTTTTTAATTTATAAAAAATAATAACTAAGGTCTCCTAACCAAGTCAATGTTGATATCATCATAAGCTTTGAATTGAAACTCAATGAGCCAAAACAGACCCCCTCTGGTCAAAATTTATGGTTGTTTGATGTTGAAGTTCAATTTTGAACTTTTATTAAAATATTAATAATTTTTATTCTAATAGTTATTATAAAAATTATTATCTAATAAAATTTTAATTCAATTCCTAAGATTCGATTCGATTGGTTGTGGTGAATTAATGGACACCCAGTTTAAATGATATGGTAATTTGATTTTGAATCCCAAATTTCAATTTATCCTAGAAATAATTTAATTTTTAATTAATTACTAACATATAATTATAAATATTTAATAATTAACACATAATAATTATCGAAAATTTTAAATAATAATTAATAAATTAAAATAAATATTAGATAATAATAATTAATAATAATTAATATTTAATTTTTTGATATCCAATATGTTTCTCAATATATATCAATGAGTTTTAATAAACTACCTATAATTTGTAGTGGTTTTTTAAAAACAACCTCTAAAAAATTAAAAATATAAATAAATTTATTTCTGGGTTCTCATAAGTAACAACTATAAAATAAATTAATAAAATAAAAAGAATAAAAAATATTAGTGGTTTTCTAAAAACCATCTCTAAATAAATATTCATGAATAATTTATATATTGGTTGAAAAAACACAATGAAAAAACCACTATGAAATTCATTTTTTCTTGTATTGATTGAAGATTACATCCCATTAAAAATTATAACTTTAATTTTGGAATAAAAATTTCTAACTAATGAAACTATGTTCTGGATCACATTTCCATCCACTTAATAATTAATTTAAAACACCCATTTTGTTTTTGTGATGATTTAATAATTTTTACAATTTATAATACATCCTGTTTAAATATTAAAAAATTAATTATTTTATTTGTTTTTTTCATTAACCCGCAAGTCATGATTTTTTTTTAATTCAAATGATATTAGACCTTCCATTGACAGAAAATTAGTGTGCTTTGTACTCATAATTTTTCAAATTTTCTTATGTTATCCTTATCATTAATTTTATTTGACTCCTCAATCTGGGATCTTCTATTCCTCATTTGTTTTAGTATATGAATCATTACAGTACCTATTTCTTCTCATAATTAATTTTTTGAATATTCTTTATGATATATACTATTAGTTCATCAATAATTTACATAATTATCATTCTTTTATTCACAAATTTCTTCCTGATATGGACTACAAGATTTGTTTCCTAATCTTTCATCAATATCAATAAAATCATTTCATTAAATTATTTTGTACACTCTTCAACTAAGCCTATTATTAATATAGTTTGAATTTTTACCGATGGATTAATTTCCATGAAATATTCCTTCATCCGCAACATCATTGTATTTTCCTATAATATCATCTATGTTTTGAATATAAAAAATACTCTCGAATATTATAAAATTATATAAATTTGGTTTTCTTCCATGAAGCATATCATATGGAATCATTATTTCCATAATAATTTAGTAATTATTATTTTATATATGCACTACAACTTACGAAACTGTAGTTCCATACAATAGAAACATTAAGAAGTATTTTTTCACTGGGGTTTTTACCATTTAGTTTAACCTTTTAACCAGTCCATTTTTAGATTGAGTTCTTAAAATGAATCACGATGACTTATTCCAATTTTATTAAGACATTTATCAACATCAATTGAGGTGTACTCTATTCCACTAAGAAATCATAATAATTTAACTATTCCCTTAGTTTTTTTACCATGCGTTCACTACCTTTTCATATACTCCATGATTTATTTATTGTTTTTATAAAAATTATGTTTCATATTTTATAATATTCATCTATTATAAATATGAAATAATATTCACTCAATGTTTTGGAATTTTACATGGAACCATATACATCAATTTTCTTTATTTCCAACTAGTGTGAATATATTTTCATGATTCACATATAGAGACATCACACAACATTTTCTCTCTTGCATGCATAAAATACATTTTCTCTATCCATTTTCAGAATAGTATAATTAATCATTCCCTTGTTATTTGAATGATTCTCAATGATTTTTTGATTAATGTGGCTAAAAAGTTGAAGCCATAATATATTTTCATCTTCCATTGAGAAAGCATGAGTTATCTTCACTAAAATGTTTTTAGAGTTTACTATTTTTCCTCTATCCTTGTAGGAATGAGTTTACATATTTCACATGTATTATACAACCAATTTAATTTAATTTTACTTTTATTCCCATTTCACAATAATTACTTGCACTCATAGGTTTATGTTGAAACCCATTAACCTATAGTACTTTCATATTTTTCAATTGATCTACATAAATCCTTTTTTGAACATTTCCCTTAATCTTCAAAACTATTTCACTCATGAAATGAATAATTTACCTTAATATTACAAACTCTTTCATATCCTTTTTTGGTCAAAAATTATTATTCCATGTTATTTATTATGAAAACCCACTATGAAATATCAATGTGTGGTTGTTCAATTTAACTATAAGTGCAATAATGATAAGATTAATATACTTCCTATCACGTTCATTTAAAGACACAATAGGTTGAGTTAATACATACATGGGTATCAAATCATTCTTTTCAACTAATAAAAGATATAATATTATAATTATTTTAATAGTTTGTATTTTTACCCAATGATAATTGAAATAAATGATTACTATTAAAATACTCTTAATCATTCTATCAGTTTATGTTTATTTATCCTTTGAATATAATTTTGATCTTCCATAGCTAATTATTAAAAATAAATATATAATGTGTTAAAAATATATTTTTGTGTGTGAAAATGATGACTTTATTCTCTTTTATTGTTTCGTTAATACCTCATCTTTTAATAAGACCATATCCTCATCAAAGCTGGTAATAACCCAAGAATTTAAATCAATTTGAACATTATTTGTGAAAAAATATCACTTTAAATCCATAATTATCTTCACTTCAGATAAATCTCTATGTAATTATATATTTTTATTTTATCTATTGTTATAGGTGAAATGTTATTCCAAATGGAACTAAGGTCATGCCTCATGCAATTCTTCCAAATAGGATAATTTGAACTATCAAATGGTGGAGCTACTTTTTTCACTGTTTTTATTATCTAGTTTAAATATTATATTTATAAGGATTCCCTATGAATAACCTTTCCCCTCTGATACAAATTTTTATAACCATAATACCTAAAATTCCCTAAGAAAGGGTTAGTGGTGAATTCCATAGGTAAAAATCCTTTATATCAATTGAATCATATTCTAATGTTATGAAGAACACTTGAACCTGTCAATTATATTTAAATGACGAAAGAATATCAATTTTTTTATTTTCCTTATTCAAATAAGGGCTACACACAAGGACTATACATTGATTATGTGTTTCTGTACCAAGATAATCACTAATGGCATATCTTGATTACGCGGATTTTTAACTAGAACACTAAAAATACCAAGTGAAACTCCCTTATTATAATAATATAGTCTCTAATTCAAGATATATTAAGAATGAAGGTCAATATATTGGCCAGTTAGAGTGAATATGAAAATAATATTTAAAATACCATGAGGAAATAGGTGTTTCTCTTAAAATTTTCCTCATTTATCTATTCTAAAACATAAAGAATATATTTGAACCTGATAATAGTTATCTTAGAAATTTATTGGATCATATAATATTTCACTAAATATAATGATATTTAATATTATACCATGTTTCGTCTTTTATCCTCTTCTATTTTTTACTATATTCTTCAGTCTCCTTATATTCCACATATCCCCATCTTATTATCCTTATGAATCATTGATAAAATTAAAAATATATTTCACATCATCAAATCAAATTTTCATATTTTTAAAATATAATCAAACTTCCAAATTTCTCTATTATATGTGGAAATCATTTTTTAATTTTTATTATTATTGTTTAATGGACATCAATTATTTTATACAATAAAAAACCATAACCTTATATAATTTAGAACATCATAAAATCATAGTTTTTGATATATGATATATTTACCTAAAAAATTTATAATGTAATTTATCATATTATGATTTGACATTTTATTTTTCACTATACAATATACAATAATTTTATTATAGCTCTAAAGTCACAAGTACTTCCCCAATGAATTATTCTTGTAAAACATAACCTACACGAATCATGGTGTCAAATTATAGATTGATTCTTTTGTATAATAAAATATTATGAACATCATTCATATTGGAACCTATCATTGCAACATTAAATTAAAAACATAATGAATAGCCATGCCCAACCATCTTAATACTCCAAGAATAATTATATAGTTCAAATTATTTATATCTTGATTATTCAATTAGTAGAACATATTCATTATTTTGGTATCCATTTGTTATGTGAATTTTTAGTCCAAATAGAAAATAATTCATCATATTCTCTCTTTTTAGCATTATATGATACCCATCATGGAACTTGATTTTGTCATTATGGAATAGTTTTGTTCTCATAAATTTATAAAATTCATGAAAAATTATTACATCATAACCATCAATATTATAGTATTAATTTTTTCATTTCCTCAAATGTTATATATAATATTCCTTCAAGATTCACAAAATATCTTCAACGATCCACTAAATAAATACAAAATTTAAAAAGTCATATATCATGAAACCCCATCCATTTCTGATTATACATCCTTATTCTCAACTTTTAATCCATATTTCATGTCTTTAATAAGCTAGGGTTAAATATATGTCTGAATATAAACATAGAAAAACCATAAATATATTTTTGTGTTTATAAATTATTACTTCTTTAATGAATCAAAATAAATAATAATGTACTACCATTCAATAGAAAAAAAGTATATAACTTTTATAAGATACTGATAGCATTAATTTATCATTTTAAAACATTAATTTTTGATGGTGGAATGTATTGAGAATTTTTTAATACTATATTTTTGGAAATCAAATTTATTTCCTCAATGGAAGATTATTTATAAACTGATAATACTATAAAAATGAATAACATAATGGTAGTGTGTATACCTCTACAATAGTTATGATCATTATCCGAGAAACATTTTTTCAAATTTTTAAATTAATGTTGGACCTTATCATTTCTCACAAACTCAATGATTCAATGTGAAATAAAATTATGTTTGAATCTCTCTTTCTAATTTATGTATCATTAATTTTATTTTTTTAGATAAATTTTCATAAAAAAAGATTCCATAATAATTTTTTAGTAATATATTTTATAATAGATAAAATATTTTACATATGAAATGATATTGGTTATATGTAGAAGATATAATAAGATTTTTTTTTACATTCATGCATCAATTCTCATAAATATATTTTTAAGAATTCAAATAATATTTATCCTAAAAATAAAATTTGAATTTGAGTGAGGTGGGTTAAAAGGTACACACCTCTCCAAGGTTGTAAGTTTACCATGTATTGATCCTACTCTATCAATACTAGTCATGGAAGGATTGTAGTTAACAAAATTATTAGAGAGACCCTTTTAACACAGTGTATCGTTTTACCCCATTTCAGTTCATATTTCTGAGGCCTATGGTGCTTAGATGAATATTAGTGCATTATTTGTGGAGTTTTGGAGCTAGAATATAATAATAAGTTGATTAAATGATGTAAAATATAGTTCATGATGTGATATTTTATTTCATGGTAACTATTGTAATTTATACCCTACTTAAGAGGGGTTTAAGGGGTGTGATTCACGATGTGTTTGATATATTCATGACATGAATGGATGTGTTTTTTATATTAAAAATTTGTCTAAAAAACTCATGATGTGAACTTGATATCCATGATATCAATTAATCCTGATTTTTGGATCAATGTGATTTGTTTTCCAGTGAATATAAAAACGTGAACCTTACCTAATTTGAGTGACCCATTCACATCGTGAGTGTGAGCCTGCTGGTGTTCATATAAATCTAATCACCCATTTTATTTTCTATGAAATTGTATGATTTTCATATAACCCCATGTTACATGAAGAGATATCTCAAGGAACATTGAATCCCTTTTGATAAGGATTGATCACAGCTTCATGATTTTGATCTGTGGTAATCCTAGGGGACCGTTCCCTACTTTAATTATGGTTTTATCTCTGATAGATCATGTTTCAAACCATTATTTCCATTATTTATATGGTGGTATAAATCCTTTTTTCTTATATAGTTCCTTTGTTATTGTTAGCGTAGTTCTGGAACAAAATTCGTAAAGTGATGTAGTTTCTTATGGTAGAGGTGACACGATATATGCATTTTAATTATTTTAATTATTTAAAAATGATAAATGACTTATGGTATGGGATTCAATTCTTCTACTATTACAATATATTCAATCATGAATTTTTATTCATTTATATATATGAAAGATGATGGAATTAAAATTTAGAAAAATTAAATGGGACTAGTGAAATGATGAGGTTTATAGGTGTATCAATCAAATGTGTTTTCACTACGATAATTATTTATGTCTTTATTCTCTAGAGAGTGTGATTTCTAGGATTGTGAATTTTTAGAACGTTTTTAGGTATTGGTTTTCATGATCAATTTGATGAAAATGGTTAAACAATGTTAATCCAATAATAATTTGTTTTAGAATGAATTAAAGAGGAAATTTTATTGAACTAATTGATTCTTATAATATGATAGAAATAAACTGATTATGAATGCATGTATAATTGATATTTATATTCTATATGTTATTGGAATTGGATAAAGAACATGAATATGGGAATGGTCATTTTCAATAATAAAAAATAGGAATTTTATTGGATTTTTTCCACCATAAATATTTTTGAAAATGTAATTTATACTTGGATGTATGTTTAAATAACTAATAGCTTAAAATATATTATGCATTAGGTTACCGGTAGTTGTAACCTATGATAAATGAATAAATTATTTAAATATGGTAAATAACCAGTTGTTTGAAATAAAAAATGTCTGGGGTGGATGGATCCCATTTCTATGTGAAGGCTAAATGACTTGTTTTTATGCCTAAATAAATTGATTAATCTCATTGTTTTTTGATGTATTATATGTTTTCTATAGATATGATCCTTTCTTTGAGACATGATGTGAGTTCAGAATGAAGTATGGTTGATGAGATATGGGTGGGGAGGATTGGTATTATGGTATTATTTGATGCATGTGACAATGGGATGGGTAGTGATATGCATAGTAGTTTCAGGGAAGGTAATGAGATTGATGGAATGAGTTAAAACTAGGTTTACCCATTGTTGATATAGAAAATGCAATCACGATTGTTAATTATTTTCTTTAAATTTTGGATGTATGGGTAGGTTTTTTAATTGAATTTTATCCCCCACTATATGATTTAACTTGTTGTACTTGATGAACCATCCTTTTAATGGTAACTTACCAAGATTCCTAGAGTACCTAGAATTATGGAATGATAAAGTAAATAAATTTTTTAACCCATGGGATTGGTGCATGGAATGAATGAAAATGTTTATAATATTATTTAATAGTGTAATTGGTGGGATTATACCGGAGGGGCACGTATTTCCATGAAGGATAATCAAATTTGAGTAGAATAATGTTAACTACTATCTAATTAATTAATTAACATAATGTGAAATGTTAAAAGGAAATAATTAATTTAATGAACCTCTTTAAATGCTTGTGTGCTTATTGGGTATCAAGATCTTCATAGTCGCATCTAGGTGTCTGAGAGACAATATCTATATTTGTTTCTAAGACTCGATTAATTCCCATAGTGTGGTTTTTAGATATATTATATCCTATATATTGTGTGTTTTCATATAATACACCACCCATGTTGGAAAGGAGATTTATACCTAGTGGAACATGATACAATGTTTTCCCCAACATCTACCCTAGTAAGGAATATATGGTTGCCTACCCCCACTAACCCTGATCTCTTCTCCTTGGAGTATCATTTGATGATATAAACAATGGTTATATTTCCCAATATACATATGTGGAGGAATCTAATGGATTTCATTTATTTTCAAACACATGTATTTATGTATATTGTATCATATGGAATATTATTGGTATTACATGTATAGGTTATAATGTATTGAAGCATAATACATGAAAAATGGGCTATGGTGGATCGTTAAAACTATTTAATAAGTATATGGATATGTTTAATGGGATAATGTGATGATGTGATGCACATATTTAGTGGTATGTGATGAGATGATGTGATTCACATGGTCTATAATATGATAACTACCCTGGGTGTCTTCTGGTTGTCCAACTTTTGGAGAGGAATGGATCAGGATGATCGACATTGGGTTATAGTAGAAAACCAATGGGGAAATAGTAGGTTAATTATTGGGATTGACATTAATAGATCATGGGTTATTCATGAGCTATTTGGGTTTCATGGCCACCACTAAGGAATAACTTTTGTTACTTGTAGTTTTCTAAAATTTGTGGTGTTTTATGACATTTTATGCATTTATTTGGGATATTTTATTTTATCTCGACTAAGTTTTATTGGGTATTTATAACTTATCTATATCATTTCTCAAGTCATATAGGGTAATTCCCCCTATATCTTTGTATGATATACCCTCTATGATTGTATCCAACCAGTGTCTTATTGGTTGTGGGTTTCAAGTGTAATTATCTCCATTCCACCATTTTCACCAATGAGGATTAACATTGGGTGGAAGGGTCATGAATGAATAGTATCATTGGGAGATTGAGGGATAAGATGGGGTTACTAGGTTGGAATAATTGAGTACTGCATGGTTTTCTAGGGTAATTGTGTTAATTGAACTTAGTAATTGATGTAAACAAGAGATACCATATTCTAAAAAGGTATTTAGGGCCCGATGTGATTAATTTCATGGACCTATAAGTTTAGTGAGTATACCAAGGTAAAGGATATTGGTTGTCGGGTAGAGACCTAGGAAAGGGTCAAGAATCATTATAATTTGATGATGTTTTTTAAATGGGTATACCTTGGGATTAGGTTGAAACATGAATAAATAAATAATTAATAATAAATATTACATATTTTAGGTTTAAGGGGCCCCTAATAGTTTTTTGTTTTGCAGGTATGGTGCTAGTTTGACACCCTCATTTGGTTCATATCGAAGGTGTTTTGTAGTATCTTCCTTTAGATCTCGAGAATATAGATGGAAATGAAGGCACTTGTAGGAGGACACATTTAGAGATTCAACAACAAGGTATGCAGAAGTATGCGAGATTCATTTTTGTCTTAGTAATAGAGGACTAGTTTGAGGTGTTGGAGATAATATTAAATTTGATCCGTTCTTAGAGATAGAACTAGGTTTTATTGGAAGTGATGATATTTTTTGGTTTAGTGGATAGTTTTGGTTCTTAATCCTTAGAGTTCGTAAGGATTTTGTTGTCTCATGAGAGAATATCTGAGGCCATCTTTGTGATGAGTTTGTTTATTCGACCATGATGGTTGTTAGTTACCATGAGTTAATTACCCTTTGACCAGGGAGTTCTAGTGAGTAGGAGTTCAAGATCTATTTCCATAACCTTCTTTGTTATACTTTGGACCTATTACTAGATGAGGGTCCATATAGATGAAAATTTAGAAGTATTTCCATTTATAGATTCAATGCTAGGTCACCCCATTTATGTTGTCGATGTATCTCAATGTTCTGGGAAGAGTTGTGGTCATTGATATGACCATGGATCAGAACAAATCATCATAGGAGGGGATTATACATATAAAAAAGCTGTTTTATAGGTTACCTAATTTCATGTAAATAAGATCTATTAGATAGCAAGGGGTATTTCCCAAATATCATCATCTTTTTTATCCATGGGTAGTGGATCCTGGGACACTATGAAGGGATTAAATGAATGTTTCTCTTATAGAGACTGATGTCATTATAAGTGAGGGTACCTGAATTTTCTGAGTAGGAAGTTTATAATGGGTATTCTACTTCAGGTGACACTATTGAGGCTATTTTATCCAAGTCAATAGTAGTAGGGTGATCCAACATTTGATCAACTGAGAAGAGATGAGGTATGCAAGGTATACCCCTGATATGATCCTTTTCCTCAAGGAGTTGATAATAGTTGAGGTGGTGGTCATCATCATGGTGAAATATTTCATGGATTATGAAATTTTCAATTTTATTATTTTTATTTTATTGTTCTATGTGAGCCTGACAAAATTTGAGGTAACCTTTTCTTATTTTCAACATGGGTTCATGCAGTATTCGATTCGAGAGCTACACACTCCTACATATAACCTGAAATATTCTGTAATTTTGTAATAGAGGTTTAGAGGAATCAAATTCGCTTAGTTTTAAATATTCTAGTTATATGTTGAGATTATGTTTATGAACATTGTTGATATTTTGAGCTAGTGCATGGGAAAAAAATACTCTGGTGAAGACTTTATATGTTTACAAGTATAGACATTTTACAACATCTATATCACAGACTGTCTGTATTCAATGCATGCTATTTTTTATAGACTCAGGAGTCATATTTTGTTCTATGATATTGATGGAGAGCCTATAGAATTCATTTCCAAGATAGACCCTTAGATGGGTTGTTGGTGGTTATATACTAATCTTCCTTATTGACCAAGATGATACTGAGTTTTTTAAAGGATCAATAGGTTGTGTTTCTTAGGATTTTGGAAGAGTAAATTTATTTATATTATAAGGCGATTGTGGTGTTACATCCTTAATGAGATATGGATTTTGGGATATAGCTACAAATACGTTCTTATATCTTAATGCGTTTTTATAGGATTGATCTTTCCAAGATGATAGAGTTATGGTACATATCAATGATCTGTTCCAATGATATTATATTAATCCAAATCTATCACATTGGGGTGATCTAATTATATTTGAAAGGAAGGTAAATGATATAATTCATATATATATAAATTAACCACACTTGAACTTAGTGAAATTGAGGAACCAAGATCCTCTGCATTATATTGATGATTTATTCGGTCTGCTAAAAGGATCTAGTTAGTTCATGAATATTAATTTATGGTCAGGATATCATCAGACATAGGTGAATGATGAGGATATACTATAAATCTATTACTGATGTTGTTATAGTCCTTATGAGTTCAATGTATTATTTTTTGTTGTGATGAACCCTTGATCGGGTTCATCGGTTTGATGAATTTAATGTCAAGAGAGTTCCCGGATCACTTCATGGTGGGGTTTATCAATGAAATCCTCATGTACTGCGAAAATTAATAGGATAATGAAAAAAATTTGAATTCCATTTTTAGATTTCTTCTGCATCATCATATATTTGGGAAGAATTATAAATGTGATTTTGGGGATTGTGAGTTTTGTTTCTTGGGGAATTTTGATTGCTATCATGGTTTTGTTATGTATTTTTTGAATATCAAACCACTAATTTCATGGGTATCACCCAAGATAGTTGAAAATGTTTGGATTTTCCTTGATCTTTCAGGGTACTATATGAGGTTCATAACAAATTTTTATTGGGTTTCAACTCCACCGATAGGATTTATAAGAAATGATTAGGTTTTCCTTTATACTGACAAGAGATAGGAAAATTTTGAGTGCCTTCATGAGAATCTAATCAGTTCTCCAGTTATTTATTTACAAAAATATGGAGTTTAGTTTAAGGTAATCTATGAAGCTTTACATATTGGGTTGGTCTATGTTATAATATAGTATAGATCAATTGTTTATTATGGGTATTGGTAGTCAATTCCCCAGGAGAATAACTATGCTACCCATGATGTTGAATTGGAGGCAGTTATATTTTCTATGATGTTGTGGGGGAACTACCTCATCAGAATTTGTTTTTTGGTTTTCACTGATAACATGACCCAATGTAATGTCAACTCAAGACATGACATGAACACTATATAGTGATGTTGGTTGGAATTATTTCAAGATTATGAATTTTAGATTTCACTGACACTAGGAAATGATAATGTCCAATGTTATACACTAAGAATGATTTCATACAGTGGTTACTTGTGTGAATATAGATATTCATGGATAGTGATGGATGATATATTCTGGGATTTATCTTGATATGAGATAGTTTTGTGGAATATTTCCTCTTTTTAGAAGATAGTTTAGTCTTATTTTGTATAATAGGTGGGGGATGCCAACTTGGGGACTCTATGATAGAGGTTTGGATACATCATGTTCATTGTGGTGATTCCCTAAATGGTTCTCCTAAGGATAAAAAACATCAGGTGTTAATATTTGAGAAATTTTTTTCCCTTTTTCAATGCACGAAGTGGTTCTTCATGAGTCACATAGCTCACCCATATATATACATCATTGTGTAAAATAGATTTATTTATCTTTTAGAGGTTAGTATGGGTGTCCTAGGTTAGGTGAAATAGTTTCAAAGTTTCTGTCTTGATGTTTGGTTTTCTAGAATTTAAAGGTTTAGTAATATGTTCCTGATGGATTTCTCCAGGCATTAAATGTCTCTCTATTGAAATGGGAGGACATCTTTATGGATTGTGTCACAAGTTTAGCTCAATATCATGGTGTGTTGGATTTTATATGGGTTATTATGGACATTTTAATGAAATACTCCCACTTTATAGTGATCAAGGAATCAATATCAATGGAGGTTTTATCGAGTCACAAAATGGAGTGGGTTATAAGACACTATAGATTCTTTAGAAAAATCATCTCTAATCATGATCCCACTAGGGTTTAAAGATCTCTCCAATGGGAATTTTTCTCTCAGTTGGACATTAGAACTACTTTTCATTCACAAAAACATTGTGAGATAGAAAAGAATATCTAGATTCTTAATGACATGTTGTGCACTTGTTTCTTAGATTTTGGAGGTTCATGGATGACGTTTCTACCATTTTTTGTCTTTTTGTACAATAATATTTTTTAATCCACCATTATTATGAAACCACTTAAACATTCCTTTGGAGAACCATTAAATTATCTATTATTCTATAATGGGGTAAGAGAATAATAGTTTATTTGGCTGAAACTATAGTGATCAGTGTTTTTTTGGACTAAAAATTGAGAAGAAATTTTAATTTTTTCTTTCAGATGCTTGTAAGGGGTAAAGTTTTCATTTTACCCTAGCAGATGATCTCAAATAATTTTTATCTCGCCACTCCATTAGTACCATAATAGTTTGTTTACCCTAGAATAGTAGTTTGGTGTAATTTTGAATAGTATGAATTTTAGTATAATAAATAATGTTTAATATTTAATAAATTCAATATTAATTTATTCACATAGGATCATTCAATCATATATTTTAAAAAATGCATCATATTGAGATTCTATATTCTCCATTGAGTCCATAATGTAGATGATTTCCATGGAAAAGAATAAACTGTGTTTGGGAATTGAGGTCGGCCCCAACCCCCTTTTCTTTTTCCTTTTCTTTGTCTTTTTCTTTTCTTTTTCTTCCATTTCTTTTTATCTTTTAATTTTATTATTTTCCTCTTAGAATATCATGCATGCAGGTGGGGATCCTTATTTATGTTGATAAGAGATATATAGAGAGAGAGATAGAGATAAAGATATAATGATAGGGATACAAATAATAGTAGATCTGTGGAGCTCGGGATTCACCAGATCATCGTGCAACAACTGTGGACTGCAGAAACTGGAGAAGCTTTGGCATATTCCTCCCAAAGGTAGTTTGTTTTCAGGTTTCATTTTAAATCGATGTGGTATAATCATTTTAATGTTTTAAACCCCTTATATATTTTAGTACCCCTTGAGGGTCAATCTAGTGATTTCGGGAGAAAATAAAGGTTTCAGACAATTTAAGGGTTTTCTATTCAGAAACAACTGTCTCAATAGCATTTTGTTCATGGAAAAACTATATATGTGCATCACGGTGAGCCCAGACCCCTTATTAATTTTCTTTTTCTTCTTATTTTTCGTTTTTTTTTTCGTTTTCTTTTTTAATTCTTCCATTAATTTTTATCCTTTTATTTTCTTCTTTTCCTCCAAGATTATCATGCATGCAGCTGGGGATCCTCCTTCATATTGATAAGAGATATATATATATGTATGTATATGTATATAATGATATGGTTACAATGAAGGTTACCTTTGTGGAGACTGATATACACCAGATCATCATGCAATAACTATGTACCGTAGAAACAGGAGAAGCTTTGTCATATTACTCCCAAAGGTAGTCTGTTTTTAAGTTTCACTATAAATAAATGTGGCTTAATAATTTTCAAGTTTTAAACCCCTTATATTTTTTATTAGTACCCCTTGATGGTCAATATGGATCTGTTGGGTGAAATGGGGGTTTCAGGACAATTTATGGGTTTTCCATTGAGAAAAATTGTCAACATGGTGTATTGTTCAAGGAAAACACACTGTGTGTTATTACATTTTGGTGAATATAAAAATTTTCATATACAAGATGTGTTTTATTCATACATTCTGTGTACTTATACTCATCCATGTAGTCGATTACTGATCATGGGTTCCCACATAATGAGAACATGTTGTGTGGGGTACACAGCTAAACCCTATGTGGATCACACACAGTGTACAAGTACATGTCGAGGCCAAGTAAATGAAATAGTAATATACCCTTTGTAGGGTGAAATCTATTTACCTATCTTATATGTTGTGTACTTTGGTGCTTACACACCGTGTCTGGCTAGAGTACACCTCATGTTCTCAGAGAGAAACACCGTGTACATCCCTTTTTTCAACCCACATTGGGTTTTCATGTGTATTTTACTGTGAGTCATATTTTGATATAATATTAGTTCATTATAGGTTTATTTTCTTGATCATTATGGATAGAATAGTGAGGTGTTTTGTGGACTCCTAGGTGGTACTATAGTATTTTTATTAATATATTGATTCTTCCTCTAGTAATTATATCTTGTGCCTCCTGAGAGTGAGACTTAATATGAGATGAACCATGAACTATCTCTCATGACTGATTCCTTATATCCATTTTATGAGAACATATACATTGTGATTTGTGATCTTCTTTCATAATAGTACATGTGACTTGTTTTCTTTAACGATCCCTTATAGGATCATTTTCCTACGTTTCGACCTTGATGATCCCTTATAGGTTTCCAATACATTCTTCTTGTTAACAAGGATCCCTTATGATATGGATAAATTATATTTTGGCCTATAGAGTACCTAATATGATTCATTCACATGTGTTTTTTAACAATGATCCCTTATAGGATTCCTCTGTGGACTTGCTGCTTGAGGATCCCCTATAGGATGCATCTTCGACTTTTCATTCATGGATCCATTATAGGATTCCTCCTTTTACTTTTGTAGCTAAGGATCCCAATTAGAATGCCTTAAATTATGTTTAGACCCTTATTATCCCAAGTAGGATGCCTATTTAGTGTTTTTAGATGAGGGACCTAGCAGGTTCCACATTACATGATCGAACCTGAGTTAGTTTATCAGGTGTGGGAAGAGCTGGTTTTGGGTTTCACCTTAGAACCCCTCCCAACCTTTTAATACCAAGTGCTTGTGTTATTAGTTCTGAGTTTAGGAATTCATCCACCCTCCCTATTTTATTTATATCATTTCACATGTTTATTTCTAATGTAGAGATGTTTACCATATTTGTTTCCCGGTTAGTGGTTATGGATCCCAACATGTGTCATATAATTTTACCTTTGGTGTACTTGGTAATTCTTAATTGGATCTATCCAATTCATTTATTGTGATTCCCAGATGTGCTTTCCTAGTATCTAGATTTGGAGCCATGCTATTTTCTTATTATTCACATACCCATAGTGATGACATGGGATCTAGCTATTGAGCCTGTATACTTTGATTATTATATTGTTAGTATTTTCATAGGGACTTATTGGAACTTAGTTGTTGATCCTACTACTATGATATATAGGTGTAGCACCCCTAGTAATGACACTCATGGGTGATTCATCTCTCCTGGGTGATGAGGATGATTCCATCCTCCTCGACTTGATATATGATGAGGAATATTATGCTCTCCTTAGCTCGTGGGTTAAATGGGGATGATCACGCTCTCCTAAACCCGGGGTTATTAGTGGATGATTATGCTATCCACACTTTTTGTTCTATAGAGGATGATTACACTATCCTAAACATGTGTCCTATGGACGATGACTATGCTCTCACCAATTTTTCATATGGTGAGGATCTACAGATGTTCTCTCTATGATAAGGATTATGATACCTTCTTTTATTAGATTGGTTGAGCATGGTGTCTCAGAATTATGATTGACGTTCACATATAGATATTGAGGGGTGGGCATGGAATCTCATTGGTGATATCTATTTACAGATCGCCTAAGGGTAAGACCCTTAGGCGTTATCTAATTCAAAAATTCATGAACACATATAGGTGGGGACTGGGGTTTCATACATGGGACAAGGTTTACATGGAATGGGAATCATAGAGACTAGATTTGGGAACATTTATAGGATGTCTAGATATACTTCCATGGACTGCTTATTTATCGTGATTGGAGGTGAGTACGGGTGAAACCATGGTTTGGATGAGTATCCCCTATTGTAATGTAGCTTGCTCAGAGAAATTTACAAAATTGGATAAAGTAGGTATATGTAATTTGGCATTATAGACCCAAATATTGAATTAATGATACACGGATTGAGTGTAACGATGTCTACTCAATGCCCTTGCACATGATCTCTAGGCGATCGACATTATATACCCAATGATCAAATGATAATTGGTTTTATATTTTCATTCACATTACTCATGAATATTTTTATTTATGTATATATATATTTGTCTTGGAATATATGGGTATATGTATATAGATATGGACATCCATGGTGGCACTTTCCTAGTTGATTTGGATTATGGACCCAAGGTTTGACTGTGGTTTCATGTTTTTTGAATTACTTATTTTTTTAGTTAAGTCTATGCAAAGATGAGCATATTGCTTTTTCAGAAACTTATAATAGAGTATCTATTGTATCATTTTGGGGTGTCCTTTTGAGATTATTTCTCACCCATGAATTATCACCTCAGTGTATGTGTATAACTGATGTATGATTATCAGGTTGAGAATAGTTTCTTGCTAGATAGGGTTCAATCCCGGAGTTGCATGTTTGAGCAGATCTTCTTGTGTGGGTTCTTTTGATTGGGCTGGTGCAGTTCAACCATGTCTGGAGACCACATATATGGTCTTGATTATTAGTAGTAGTGAATGGAATTTTTATTTCAGTTTCTGTTGTACTATTGTATCTGTATTATTATCCTAGTGGGTGACCAGTGATTTATGTATAGAATAATTTTTCAGTATTTTATAGAATTATAATTCACTATTGCAATATGTTATATTTTAGTTTATTTACTAATTTTTTACTCTATTTATTAAATATTTTGTAGGATAATTATCTATTTATGTTGTTTTATCTTGTTGATATGAATTAATAGTCTCCCCACCATCACACCTTAGGCCCTTGCTCCATGTTAATAACCTCTATGATATATAGAGGAGTGCTTGAGGCCTCATAACCAACTAGATTAGAGCATAGTTTTAGTAGGATCTGATTATGGGTGTTAAAAACTGGTATCAAAGGTGTTTTTCCCAAGTATTTTCTACTTGGGATATAGTAGTTATGATTATTAAAAATGTTTCATAACCTTTGATGGATATCGAAGAAGTGCATCAAGAAGACATGTTCTAATGAGAAGTCCTATTTACCAGGGTATGGGATTGTTGTTCTGATATGTGATGCTATCATTGTATATGATTTTTTCCTTGAGCGATGCTTATTTTATGTTGATGTTATGACATACCATGGATCTCCAAATCTTATCCATTACAAAGAATCCATTGATGGATTTTGAATCTTGGCAAAAAAAGGCAATACATATATCATGCATCATATTTGGAACATAAAAATAACATCATATAATCCTGCAAGTATATAACATTACTGATGATTAAATCCTATTTAATTGGTCTTATATATATATTTGTGTGTGTGTGTGTGTTTCCTTCTGATGGATGTCTATATGGATCTTTGATGATGCATTAGTGTTGAGGTTGATGATTCTGTCCTCATGCATAAGAGGAGTAGTTACTATAGTAGGTAGATAAAGAATGTGATAACCTTGTGTTATACTCACTATAGAGAGTTATTTCTTAGTTCATGGTTATCTATCTAGATTGATGAGTAGGGGGTTGATGGGTACCTTTTAATTTATCATGAACGGGACCTTGAGAGGGAATTACCATATATAGATGCCCAATAATTCTCATTTTAGTTTCTCTTCTTCATTTGTATCATACTCTATAGGGAGAATTTAAAAATGATGATTATTAGTGATGATCAGGCCCTTGTAGTCCCTGATTCCAATTTTAGTCATTATAGGTCTTTTTGATATTTACCTTCATTTGAGAGGTTTGATCTTTTGGGTAGGTGGTTTACCTATTGTGACCCATTTATCAGACTTGATTAGAAGGTCTTGGTGGAGGAATTAGAGGCCCTTAGTTTGACTTGGACCCTTTTATTTAGATATTAATTTTTTTAGAGGGAAGCCTATATGTGAGGTTGAATTTGGTTTTCAAATTACTTTCTAAGTAATGATCTTGGTTTTACACTCATTTTGAGATCATTGAGTGATTGGTGCTCATGTTTTATGGTATAGGCATGTTGATTCCTTCAACTATTGACAAGCACATATGGTTATTTAGTATCAAGGCTAGATTTTATGGGTATGACTATTCATTTTCATGTCTCGGTCGACCAGTGGTTCTGTTGTTGCTAATGTAATCAATGTGCACATAGATTCTCAGGACTGAAACGAAACCAGGTGAAAGGTGGTCATTGAATAAATCATTGTATGGTTAAGGTGCCTAATATTTAAGATGAGTTTCAAGGTATATTTTTTATTAATTAAAATGATGATCCTTGTAGCATGGTCATCTTATCTTTGTTTGGGATGAATCATTAGAGTATGATTTGGGTATTAAAGGTACAAAATTGTTGCGTTTGGTACCATCTAAATCATAATTAGGGAGCGGTAGGGTGTGATCTGAGTAGTGATGTTTTCAATAATTTCCATAGTAATGGTTTCTTGGGATTTTTGATTAAATGGTGAATTTCCCTCCATGTTATAGGATACATCAAGAATAAATTGAGTTCTGTAACATGGTTCACCCGTGGCCGAACATGGAAACGAATTGTCAATAGGAATGGTGTGAAGTGTTGTTTAAAGGCATGTTATCCTTATTTTTTTGTAATAATGGATCATAGGGAGTTTTAAATTCCTTATTGTGTAATCGTAGTGTACTTATGGTCAGAGAAAATCATGATCTATCTCGACTTCATCTTGAGTATGCTAAGACAATATCACCCCTACGTTGATATTCTTTTCTTTTAAATGTTCTAATCTGGTTTGGGAAAGAACCTACTGAGGGTTTTCTCAAGGATCATTGTAAGCTAACACATATTTTAGGGAGTTATCTATTGGCCATTTTATGGGGGTGAATCTTATTTTCCATTTAAATTCAATGTTTTTTATAGGATTTTGGTCTTGATGATGGGTTTTGAGATAATGATAAGGATTTTCTTATAGTGAGGACTACAAGATCGGTTGTAGTAAAGTGTCTTCCTTATATAACATAGTTTTTGAGGTCAAGAATAATCGTTGGATAGTTCAAACAACCTATTTGTGCAGACCTTTGGGTAGAGATCTTGTATTCTAGTTTTACCACCCGAATTCTTGAGGATGAGAAGGTTTATGATTGGGAAGTTCTAATGACCCGTGTTTTGTTAGAATGAAATTTTCAGCATAAACATTAATTTTTTCTTGTAGATTATTTTATAGTGTAAAATAGTCATTTCTACTAGCAGAAGATCTCATAAAAAAACTATGACCACTCCATTGGTCTGAGAATAGTTTGTTTACCATATAACAGAAGTTGAGTGGAATTATGAGTCATTCAAATTTTACTGGAATAAATAATATTTAATATTTAATACCTTAAATACAAATTTATTTATGTCTGCTCATTTGGTCAAATCATTTGAACAGAGAGTCGGAATAATATTATGTCTCTGTTATTGAGTCCAGATATAGTTTTTTACCTAGGTGATCCATCACATCATTTTGGGTATTGGGGCAAGCCTAGACCCATTTTTCTTTTACATTTATTTTTTTACCTTTTATTTTTCTCTCTTTTTTCTTCTATTCCTCCTAGATTCTTGCACAGGCGGCTGGGGATCATCGTTCACTTGTATGAGAGATATAATGAGAGAGAGAGAGTTAAGTAGATTACTAGGAATATGGGTACCACATCAGAGCTCCTGATGCATCAAATCGTCATGCAACAACTATGGACTGCAGAAATGGGAAAATAATTGTTAGATACCACCCAAAGGTTTTCCATCTTTTAATTTCACCAAAAATACTTCTATTTTAATTATTTTTTAATTTTAAACATATTAAATGCTTTCTCAGGATCCATTTAGGACTGATATACTATTTTCAGTTGAATACAGGTGTCTCGGGACAATTTGAGGTTTTTTTGTTCGGTAAAACCCATCTACATGGTGTGTGGTCTAGAGGACACAGACTCTATTTTCATCCTTTATGGGAAATGAAAACATTTTTATGAACTCTCCATATATGGGTTGTACATTTTGTGTATTTTTACTAAGACGCATATCTAAGTACATGGCCAGGTTTACTGTGTAAGGTTCAAATGCTGTTTGGGGTACACAGATAGACCCGTGTGGGTCACAAACCTTGTACAGGTACACAACCATTCCAAATACATGGTCAAGCCAAGTCAGGGACAAGGGATTGTATCTTGTGTTGGGTACACACCGTGTGCCCTTCTTTCATGTCATATAATTGGCAATTTACATGTCAATTCATGCCAGTGTACACACCTAGGTGTGGTTTTTGGAGTAACGTTGTGTGATCCGGGAGACACAATGTGTACTGCCCATTGTGCTACCCTCTTTGGGGTTTTTCATGTGTTTTTCCCCCTATTCACATTTGAAAATAAGACATGTCCATTTGGGGTATATTTTCACATATATCACAATGGTAACAATCGTGAGGTGTTTTGAGGGCTCCTATGTGGAACTTCAGGTATTCCCAAATAGAGAGATTATTCCTAAAATAATTATATCATGTTCTTCTAGAGAGTGATAACTGATCTGAGATGATTCTTGAGCTATCTCTCATGACCGATGTCTTTTAGTCTTCCCCTAAGAAAGTCTCCCTTGTGAGATGTTTCCTTCTATCCTAAAACTCCATGAGAATTATTGTCTTCAAGGATCCCTTATAGAATTAATTTTCTTATGTTTCAACCTAGATAATACCTTATTGGATGGACCTATATTCTTTCTATTACTAGGGGTCACTTATGGGATGCCTTTCTTACATTATGTCCTAGTGAATCTCTAGTAGGGTCTCTTAACCTATATACCATTATGAGGATCCCTTGTATGAGACATCTATTGACTTGCTACTTGAGGATCCCTTGTAGGATACCTTTGTTGACTTGTTGTTTGAGGATTCCATGTAAGAATCACCCTTTCATCTTTTAAGCTAAGGATACAAAATAGGATGCCTTATCTTGTTTTTATACCTCATGTATCATGTGTTGGATTCCACTTTAGTATTTTGACATGAGGTTCCTAGAGGGCGCCCCTTTGTTTGAACTAACATTGAGTTAGTATGTCATATTTGGGTAGAGTTGGTATCAGGTGTCACCTTAGAACCCATGTCAAACGTGTAATCCTAAGTTGTTATGGTAGTAGTGTAGTGTTTAGGCATTCATCCACCCTCACTATTTGGTTTATATGCATTCACATGTTTATTGTTGATGCATTGATGTTTACCAAGTGTGCTTTCTAGTTGGTGGTTGGTGAGCCTGATGACTGGAATCATTCTTTTCCATTGGTATTTGTTGGAATTATTCCTATGATCCTTATTATTCCATTATTGGGATACCCAGATGTTCTTTCCCAGGATTTGGCTTCTGAATTGTGTTATTTTATTTATTTTTATACCTAGAAGTACTACTTGGGATCTGGCTATTGAGCTTATATATTTTGATTATTATATTATTTGAATTTCCAGTGGTGGTTTCTAGAATCCTACTATTGATTATACTACTGTGATATATTTGTGTGGGACCCCTAGTAATGATTCTTGTGGATGATTCAACTCTCTTGAGTGACGAGGATGATTCTTCAATACTCAGATTGATATATGATGAGAATGATTACACTGACCTTGTCTTGTGGGTTAAATGATGACGATCATTCTTTCATCAATGAAGGGTTATCAGTGGATTATTACACTCCTCCCAACTTGTGGCCTATAGAGGATGATTACACTCTCCTTGACCTGTGGCCGATGGAGGATGTCTATGCTCTCTTGATTTTTTCATATGATGAGGATCTCCCCACATTCTCTATGTGATCAGCGTTATGAGATAATTTATTATCATGATAGTTGATCATGGAATCTAAAACCTATGATTTACATTCAAATTTGGATATTGATGTGTGGGCATGCCATCTCACCCTCTCCCAACTGACCGCCTAAGGGTCCAACCCTTAGGGTTGATCCAAGATGCAATGTTGTGACCACCTATGGACTGGGACCTAGGGATCATACATTAGGATATATTTACATGGAATGAGTAACCTAGTTACTATACCAGTGACCATTTATGGGATTTATAGATTTACATCCATGTAATCCTTCTTTACATTGATTGGAGGCAAGTACGGGTGAATCTATGGTTAGGAAAAGTATCCCTCTGTGGGGATGTAGATTAGTCAGAGACATTTTCGGTATTGGACGATGAATGTATATGTCAATCAAGTTTATAAACCTATATATATACTTAATGATACATGGATTTAGTGGAACTTCATCTAGCTCAGTGGAATTACACATAATGTCCATGTGATCAGGATTACAGACCCACATATCGACTGTATATTGGATTTATGTATCCATTTACATTACTCATCAATATTCATATTTCTGTATATATGTATTGTAATGGGAATATATATGTATTGATATATAGATATGGACACCATGGTGGCACTTACCCTTTTGATCTAGATTATGGACCCATGGTTTGACTGTGGTTTCAGGTTATTTGATTTACTAATCTTTTCAGTTGTGTCTTTGCTTGGAAAAGAATATATCTTTTACATGAACTTATAGTAGAATATTTATAGGTTCACCATTTGGGTGTCCTACTATGATTATTTATCACAATTAAACATGAAAATTTGTGTACATGTAGACCTTATGTCTTATTTTTAAGTTGATCATAGTTTCTTGGTGGATAGGGATAAGGCCCTGAGTTGCATGTTTGAGTTGAGATGCTCATGTGGGTTCTTCTGATTGAGCTGGTGAAATTTGACACTATATAGAGACTACGTATGAATTTTGGCTCAGATTTAGTAGTAGAACCATGTACTTTTATTTCAATTTATCTTTTACTCCTTTATATATATGTTCGTCACATTGGGTGACTAGTGTTGTATGTATGGCATAACTATTAAAGATTTTATATAATTTTCACTTATTATTGCAACATTTTTCAATTTCAATTTTTTTGTATCTCCACTCTGTATATTAACTATTATGTATGATTCTTAGATATTTACACTTTTTTCTCACTCTAATATGAGGTAATATTCTCCCAACTATCACACCCATAGGCCCTCAATGACATTGAGTATTGACTAATGTTCTTTATTTCAATTCTATGGTGGCTTATCTCATTTTTTCTCATGAATATATTTTTTATTACAGTTGTTTCATGGAATGATGTTCATGGAGAGTTGTAGTTTATTTATAGGATAGGTTAACAAATATCTTCATTGTTGTTCCATTTATATTTGAGGAACATTGAATGATATTATGTAGGGAATTCATTACATATATTATTTTACATGTAATGATAAATTAATCATGCTTTGTCTCATTGTGTTAAGGTATAATTAACCTTAATAAATAATATACTAGATAAATAAAAAGAAATGGTTTATATTTATAGTTATCTAATTCTTTTCCATCATAATAATTTTTTTCCACATAAATTTCTAGAAAGTGTGCTATCGATGTTAATTCTTTTTGTAGCATGTTTTTTATTCTATGGTTTAGAATGATTAATTTGATAAAAACTGTTAAATAATTTTAAATAGATATTAATTGATTAGATAAGGAATTAAAGAGTCAAGTTTATAGAATATGTTTATTCTTATAATTTCATGGAAATTAAATTATGATTGATTAATTTTTAATTTAAATTGTTCTTTCATATGTTAATTAAATTGCATAAAGAACATAAAGTTGTAAATTATTATTATTGATAATAAAAATGTGGCATTTTAATGAAATTTTTTATATATAAAGTTAGTTTAAAATATATTTTATACTCAAAATAATGTCTAAATAATTAATATATTGTAATAGATGATTCCTTAGGTTACCCATAGTTGTGAGATATGATAAATGTATTGGTAATAAAAAATTGAAATGAACTAAATGTTTGATAAAGATATTTTTTTTGGTTTGGGTAATCCTATTTTCATATGAAGGATGGATGTAGTATTTTTAGTTCCATGATTTATTATTGAATTTGTTTTTTGTTTGTTACCATACATGTTTTTTATGGATTTGATCCTAGTTATATGATGTGATGTGATCCTGGGTTGGTTGATGGTTGATGAGATATGGGTGGGGAGGCCTAAGTTTTTAGTTGTAGATGATACCCATGATGGATGTTTTCAAGGTGGTGTTAGGGTTGGCACTGAGATTGATGAAATAGGTTTAAGATGGGAATACCCATTATTTTACTAGAATCTCGGTGTTTTTTTGGCAATATTCTTCTTTAATGACTGGAAGTACATCTGTATTGTATACATTCATCCCTTTACCCATTGAATGAGGTATTTGGTTGTTCTTGGTTATGAATATTATTTATAAAATCTTAGGAAATCTCTTATAGTAACTTTCATTGTTGAATAATAATGTTAATAAATGTTTCAACCCATGGGGTTGGGGCCATAATGGAACGAAAATATTTATAATCTTATAAAACCATGGAATTAGTTGGATTATGGATGGAGGGAATGGAATTCCTAATTTTTTAATGAAATATGAAGAGAATATTGTAATTTAATAAATAATGAATTAATTAACATAAATTGAAATTTTAAAATAGAAGAATTAAATTAATGAATCTCCATAAATTATTGTGTTATTATAGGATGTCTAGTTTATTGTTTTGGAAATCGTGGGTCCGATAAATAATAACTACAATTGAACCTAAGAAACATTTAATGACTATAGATTAATTGTGAGATATATTATATCATATATATTTTGTGATTATGATACCCTACCCATTTCAATAGGGTGACTAACACATAGTGGACTCTGTGAAGGTGTTTTCCCAAATATCTAGGCTGATAAGTAATATATGGCTGACTACACCCTCTGACCTTATTGTCTTCAATTTATAGTATTTTCTACTCCTATGAATGGTGGTTATTTTCATCACATATTCATATAGAGGTATATAATTTATTGTGGTTATATTCACACATATGTATCCCCATATATAGTATCCTATGAATTATTATATTTATGACGTGTATGGGATGTGATGACATGAGGTATAATACATGACATACAGTCTGGGGTGGATCTTAGATTCAACTTAATTAATATTTGAAGACATGGCATGGGATTGCGTGATGACATGATGCATATGGTGCATGGTATTTGTTGAGACGATGGGATACAAATGGATTATGGTAAGATATATAACTCAGTTGTCCTCGAGTTGGATTAAATTTAGAGATATATAGACCAGGAAAAGTGAAATTATGTTAGATTAGAAAGATAGTGTGGAAGTTATAGAAGAGAACCTTTTTTGATATTATATTAGATGACCTTTTTTAAGTGATACATTGTGAATGGTATCCATGATGAGGCTAGGAAATTTTCATACCTATTTAAGTGATGAGTTGGATTCACTTTTTGTTCACTTGTATTTATCATTCATTCTTTATCTGTTACACAAGAGGAGTTAAGGAGGATTATAATGAGTATACCTATTATGTTAACCCAGAATTTAAATAAACTATAATTTGTTCAATATGAACTGGTTGGTGACAGGACTATAATTTACATGCTTATGGTGTAGTTGTGGATCTGTTTGGGCTTTGTGGTTTCTATTGAGGACTATCTTTTGGTACTTTTAGTTTTCTTATAGTTGTTTAGTTGTATAAAATTCCATGCATGTATTTGGGATCATTTAAATTTATATTTAGTGTATTTTTTTGGGTTTTTCTATCTTATATCTATCATTTATCAAATCATAGAGTGAGATTACCCCCATCTATGTTGATAATATATCCTTAATGAACTATTGGAGGTGGGATTCTTGCAACAATATCCCCCTTCTCACATTTTCCATCCAAATGGGGAACCATTGGGGGATGGGGTTTTGATAACCCTTATATGTTTTTGACCACCATTGGTGTAGGTTATTAACTAATTATTGGAGACATATCATTTGTTATTTAATTATTCATCTATAGGTTGATCCTTTTTAAATATAAAGAGTATACCTCAACTCAACATTAATGGTGAAATCCATTATCTACCCAAATTTTTTAGTTTAGACTATAAAATTCATAATGATTCAACATTAAAACTAATATAATGGAGATATAATTGTTCATCATACTAAAATATTATATGAATGTCTTATAATTTCATTGGATTCCTTTTATAATTTTTTTTACTGGTAAATTTTTTATAATAACATGAACCCTCTTCTAAAAGCCTATAATTACTTCACATAGGCGGATAGCATGGTTTAAATTTCTGTAGAAATCCTTAATATGTCCTTTTGTTATATTCACATTTTTCCATTCTATATAAAATTTAATTTTTTCATGCGTTTTAGTTATGATTTTATAATATTGGTATAATGACCAATGAAAAAAATTTGGGCATATATATTTCATGTTTTATTTATTTTTATGAATTAAAAGTAAATAAAAGTGTAAATTCTATGAATGACTAAAAAATAATATTTAAATGGATATGTGATTTTTTTTCTTTATGGAATCATGATATTCATACATTAAAAAATTAGGTTATTTATATCTTTTATTTTCCTCTTATTTTAGAGGTGTTATTTCAATATATGTTATTTCTTGAGGATTTATATTAAATTATCTCATGTCAATGTTTTATAGATAAAGATTATTATATATAAAATAACTACATATAATATGATTTTTAATATTAATTTGGATGAATATTAATTTATTCGTAGAATGTATAATTTTTTTAGGAAAAATCTATGAATTAATGAACTATTTACAAAAAAGTTATAGTTTATTATAGTAGAAACATATACAATACAACCAATAGATAGAGAAATTAGAATATTTTAATGTCTTGAACACTTAAATGAATCAATTATTAGGTTTTCAAGATATTTATAGATATTAGTTGACATTAGAAATTCAGAGGAACGTGAATTTGAAATAGAAGGAAAACTTATAATGAGTGATTATTATATAAATTAGTATAAAATTATATAGAGTTTAAGAAAAATATTATTTTTAAAAATATTTGACAGATATATTGAAATTTATAGGGTAAAAATAAGTTTTTAACATTTAATATATCAAATGAAAATTATAAAGGTATATATATTGGGTCTACTAAAAACATTATTCCATAGATTAAGGGAGAGGCTGTGATAAATGGTGGGGTAATTAAATTCTATCTAAATGAATAATATTAAATTCCTTATGTTTTTCTTTAATGTATTGAATGAAAAATCCCTAAGAGAATAAAATTGATAATAAATATTCCTTTAAATAGCCTCTAGAAAATATGTGAATACAAAACACCCCTTCCACTATTCCATATACAAATATTATAATTTAATTCTTTAATCCTCACTAATTTCTAAAAGAAAAAAACTACTAATATAATCATTCCAATATTTAGAAATAATAGAAAAATATTATATAAGTATATATTCCTCTAATTAATTAGAATTATTTTATATGGAATCAAAACATTCATAAAATTATTATGATAATCCAATCATTAATGAGAGCTAAAAATCATTAAAAGGTGTTCCTTATAAATACTATGAAATAACTTCTTATTCTGTATAAACATTATAAAAAATATATTTCTTCAGTATAGAAGATTATTTTTTCAAAAAACTAATCATGATCCACCACCATCAGATCGACGATGAGAATTGAAATACACTAAACCACAATTTACTATTAAAAATATATCACTAAAGAAAATTTCTTACTCTAAATTACATACTAGGGAATGTTATTATATAGAGACTATAAGGAAATTGGTGTAAGTAAAAAACATCGATTCCAAATGTTTTATATAAAATTAACATTGAAAATAATGATATTCAAAGTCTTATTAGAATTTTATAATCACCGCCAATTAAATATATACGAGTAAAAATTCATAAAATCATATGATATAATTCTTGAAAACATAAAAAATTTAAATTAATGTATGTCAATGTTGATAAATTTATTATAAATAAATTGTTATACAGTTTATAGTTTATAGAGAATAAATTTGAATCCAAATTAATTATATATTTCAGGGAAGATTCATATATATAAGTTATTCTAAACATGGAATCTATAATGGACATCATTATGGTAAAACACTATTATCAATGTGAAAATTTTAAGCGTAATATAATATAAAGGATAAATATTATAGAACTAGATTCTATAAAAATGAATTATTTAATTTTAAGGAAGATCATAAGAGTATATTAATTCGATGATGATATTAATTTATAAATTGGTGGAATGGATTAGATGTATTTTATACCCTTTATGGGTACATTTTGATATATAGAAATCTTGTTAGTGTGTTTTAGGTCATCTTCAAATTGTATAAAACAATATTAAAAAGATGAGTCACTTATATATAAATGATTCTTATAAAATCACAAGGGTTTAATGTTTTATGTATTTTATACGCTAATTAAAATTTATTTCCACGTTTTTTAAATATGTGTGAATGTGTCTGTGATTATAAGAAGCATACACACTAATATATAATGTTTTATTTTTGATTAGTGCTAATTTTAGGGACTAACATTGGTTTCATACAGTAAGTAAATAAATGTATACATTTTTAATTTTAGATCTCTACTCTCTTATTAATAACAATTCTATGATTTATAGAAATCCACATTGGAATATAGGTTTTCCTAATGTTTGTAAATTTTCCTACTTTTATATTTTTAATAATTTTGATTATTAATATACATATGTACATTTTACTCATGGTAACATATCTTCTTATTATAGATATTTTCATTGCCTTAGTTTTCTAGAAGATATTAAAAGTTCATTACATCACTCACCCCATGTATATATTAATTAGTGAAGAAGAAATTAGTAGAGTAATGATAAGGAAAAAATATCATTGTAATCAATTTTCAATAAATTCTCATAACAAACAAAGATATCACCCCATAATCCTAATAGTGATATTTTTATTCATGACATGAAAAATTGAATGAAAAAACTAAAAAATATAGGAGTAAAGAGATATTCTCATATATTTTCATGCTCATGTTGGATGCACCCTTTTTTTCCTTTTCCCTCTTATATTTTGTTCATTCTCTATGGAATATGATAATAATATTTTTAGAGAGTCTCAACATTTTTATAATATTACTCAATGATGTTTCAATATATAGGTCCTTATTGGATCTTCTAGAAATATTCACATGCACTATGATCTATCTATATGGAAAATAATCTATGTGTAGGTTTTAATTATATTGGGTGTGATATGTCATTATGATACTACCAAATGTTTATATTTTCAATAAATATGTATCACACATCCCAAAATCTGAAACATGCTAGTTATTATCAATGCATCATCATAATTATATGTAATAATAATTTATTTCCCTAATTGAAATAATATTTTGGATCATACATTAGATAATATTTTCTCAAATTACATGATCATTATTATGATGTAATCTTCATATTAATATAGTATACCCAAATGATATCCACTAAAACAGTTCCCTAGGTCGGTTGGATACTAGGCCATAAGTGTGCCTCCCCGTATTCCAAAAGTTTCTAACTAGAAATAAGGCTCTAAATTGTTGTATACTGGGGAGACTATACCCTCTATATCTGTAATAGATACATTAGAAGCAACAAACATAAATGAATCAAAATACAACAATTAATTACAATCAATAATGAATGAATAAATGATCATGCATGAACATGCTCTGAAAAAATTGTTCCGGGTGTAGTTGAATCATGCAGTGGGAATGATATTTTAAAATTTATTTTAATCATTATTTCATGAAACAATGAGCTAGGATCTTGTTTGTAAAATTAATAACTAATTTATTTAATATATGTAAAAATAAATACTTGGAAAAAGGAACTGTCTTCATTGATGATTGTTGATCTTTTAAAAATTCCCTTTTAGATTTCCTTCATTGTGCTATGGGGATCCAAGGTTGGAATACCCCTATCAAGGATCCACATGTTATCCATTGATCTCGAAAAAAAAACAAATTGATCTATGGGTTCTAGAGTGGCGAATCAAATGAATTTTGTTATTCATTCTTGATCGCTCATTCTTTGGTATTGAATAAATCTCCCTTGTGTTTCTCATTCTTTATAATGATAGATATGTAGGAGTCGATAGAGAATTTATCCTGCACAAAAATTCTATATTCTTAATTTTTTTGGATGAAATATACATTAGACATAATCACCAATTAATAGGGTTAGAGTTTAGGTTAAAATATTAGTTAATTGCATTTCAACCATTAAATAACATACAAAACCTTTGATAATCCTATTTCAATCAAAAGGATGAGATATAAGCTTCCATAAAGATATAAGGCACAAATCCTTCCTTGAATTATACATTAATTACATGTTACTCATGAAACACCCTATATATCCAAATTATACATGAACTGTTATTGTCAGGGTTTATGAAATAAATCTAATTATGAATTTTGTAACATTAATTAACAATAATCTTAATGTCTAAATACCATCACACACACTAGTAGATATGAATATCAGAAGACACTAAAACAAAAGAAGTTCCTACTGGTGGGTATATTCTCATAATCACTTATCTTGAAGATTACCAAGTGAAAACTTCATGGTAAGAAGACACATCTTCTTATGAGTACTCTCATGTAACATTCTATACACTATGTGTCCCAATATAATACGTTATCCAACCATATAACATTAATTTGACAATATCATCAAAGAACCACAAGGTTCTAATCATAATAGTGAACTACTATGACCTAATCAATGAAACACATACTCTAGTAAATTAATACATTAGATTCATGGAAAAAATGATCAATATGTAATAAGAAGTTTTATTAATATTCAATACATTGAATATACATGTAATCAATGTATAAACAGTTAGTCCTACAAAATATAATATTTATTATCATTGAATCTTCCTAATTATATAGAATACTAATTTATATCCCTCATTGAAATAATATTGTTTCTAATAAATTACATAATATTTTATTATAAGAAATTATAATTATTTTTATGTACTACTCTAACTAATTTAGCATCCTCACACGAGAGACATTAAAATAGTTCTCCAATTAGGCAGGCCACTAGGTCTCGAGTGCGTCTCCCCATATGTAAGAGACTTCTAACTAGCAGTGGGGGGTTAAATGGTGGAAATGTAGGGATACTGTAAACTCTATATTATTAATAAATATTTCATAGGAAAGAAACACAAAGGTAGAATAAAATAATAATTATCATTAATCAATAATGAATGATTTAATGATCATGCATGAACATACTCTAATAGAAATACACACAGATACACACAACACAAAGCAATATTAACAAAGATGACAAATAAAAAAATGCATAGAAATTAACTATAAAATAATAATGACCGCATGATTGTTCCCCTTATCTCATACTTCATCCCATCATAGATTGATAACATAATGTAAGTACAAACTAGTAACTTGATCCTGAAAAAAATGAGATATGTTTGAGTACCCCAGAGCAATGACAGACTGAACAGGATGTGAGATATACTTAGTAGGACACCACTAATAGTGTTTAATGAATTATCTAGTCCATGAATTTAAAATATAGTTGTATGTAGATTAATTAGATGTTAATAAATGATGTAATAATAAATGTAAACAAGTCAGGCACAAGTTCCAATAGAACACCCGCTTGTCTATACTTGCATTGTCCAAAACAAGGATTATCTAAACCATGTTCAACCTATACATATATTATTGTTGTAATAATGGTCATCATAAAACAGGAATAGATAATGGACTAAACCCAAGAATGTCATTTGGATTGGTGGATGTGTCCCTGGGATAACAATTATGCATTATGAGTTTTTGATATAAAATACATACTTAGAATTTAATACATGGAATCTTGAGCCCATACATTGTGATACATAAAAGAAATCCCAAGTGTAGGTCCAAGATCACAATAAATACCCAATACCATCATATCCCATCTATGGAAATCGATAAATATAATCAAATGTATCACTCACGGTTGGGTATAAGGAATAACCCCATGGTTTCATCCCATGTTTCTCACATATTGGATCGAGTATCACTCATGTAATGGTATAACCATATTCAAACTTATACCATCAAGGTATCTCCAATAGGGTACCATTATTTCCCATGGGAAAATAATCTCAATGATCGTACGAGCCCATCCAATTAATTCTTATATGGGAATCTGATTATCACTAAAGGAAAAAACCAACAACTCACCCTAAGAGTCAAACAAAGAAATTCCTACAATGGAATCCAAATATACTCTAGTCATAAATTATATTAACAAACCTACGATATAATCCATATAATTATATAAGTATAAACCCATGTATCTCTCAAGGAATACAAAACTCATTTAATCAATTAAGTTCATATAAAAAAGAGGCCATGTTAATAAACCTGACATAAATGATTTAATTTATAAAACTGGGGAATTTTATAAATAAATCACAATAAAGGAATGGTAAAAAATCTATTACATAAGATATATCACCACAAATCATCAATCATATCACTTATTGATTTATCAGTGTGTTCACTTCAAGAGGTGTTTTTATTAGAAAACATGACACTTTCATCAAACAAGTCATTTAACATAAATTAAGCATCCCACTCAAGTTGTAAGATTTAATGCACCTGAACCTGGTGATCTATAATGCATGCCAAATATTAAAAATTGAATATAAGCATAAACATTTTAATTCACACACCCTAGTGGTGGTTTATTAATAGGTATATCCATGATTATTATGTGACTTAGTGAACCCACCGTAAGGGGTGGTTTGGGTTGAGGTCATAACCTAAACCATATGAAGAGGGGATCTAAAATAAATAAAAATGTAGACTATGAATTTAATTTAAATCATTCCATAGTTTAGATAAAAAAATAAAAAAATTCTGGAACACGACATAATGACTATATCATATATATGACGTGAATTTAATGAAAAATTATGTAGACCCTCTACCTCATTATTTGTAAGATATACCGATCCATTAATATAATTTGATTTGAGATGGAACAGAATAAATCATAAGATCTTACAAACTCCATGGAAATAATGAGAATTAGCTCACACTAAAAAATAACTCTATTAGTAGAGATTTAAAAAATTATAGGCTCAAGTGGAATTAAAATATTACCTATATGCATCCAATGATACCAATATAGATCAATTATGACACTGAATAGAGGATATACACAGATTCCTATGAGGATAGGTGAACAAGATCTTGGATGGCTACCCCTTGTGTGCACACTTGAGAAACAAATAATGGAAAATAAAGAAATAAGATAAAGGATCAAAATGGTCTTCTCTAGATGATTAAAGAGCGACACTATTAGGGTGAATCGTTTGGATAACCTTGTGCCAATCGTATGAGATTCACTATTAAAACCCAATCCCTTCATGATTAGCTCATACATTTTTCCAAATGGTCTACCTAAACTATAGAATACTACTCGTTAAGTGATGATAAGTGTGTGGGATAGGTGCATAATATGAGAATATTGTGAGCAGACCATGCAGGTCTCCTCTACACACCTACAACTGGGAATAACTTTACTCTTAGAGGGCCACACGGTCACATATAAATTGTAAACCCTTACCAGCATCTCTTAGTCTGGATTTATCAGAGCCTGAGACATCCCAAAATCAAAATTTTTTAGATATCATCCTAGGTTTTTAACCACATCCAAAAACAACATATTTAAGTGCTCTAACTCTCTAAATTAAATTCTAAGACCCATTTTAGAATCTATCAATTCAACCAAATGAAATGTTTAAAAAATCAATGACAATTCGACCCTATATAAAACAAGGAACATTACATTTAACTCACTTCATCTCTATATTAATTTATAACACATATATTACTCAAAAATATTTAATAAATTCTCACAACTTTTATTTCCTGAAATAAAAATTTTAATTCTTTCATTTTTGGTGCTTTTACAAAGTCTTCATGTCACAATCCAATTATTTTGACTCAATATTTACTCTCAGGAATATAAAATACCTAAAATGAAACATTATATATGTTATATTCAATCATAATTCATTTACTGTAAATATATATCATATAAAATTATTATATCTTCCATAAAATGTTTCAAATATTATGTGTTCACCCATAATGTGTGGAAACACCTATCTACTTTTTGGAATTTAAGAACTTTTTTTGGTGTTAGTGATATACTTAACAACACATAATATTCGTTATGGGAGTAATGATTTCCAATCTCTAGTTTATATGAAATAAAAAGGATAATTTTTTTTTCTATTTATATATTATATTCTCATTGTCTCATTTAGTTTCCTTATTACAATGACCCATACACAATATAGGGGTCTAAAATGGTGGAGATCTAATGAATCCACTAGAATCACATGTGACAAAATAATAGTAATGATCTAATATTGTTGTACATTATGATACTTTCTGAGTAACCTCAACTCAAATAATATTGAATTACATCCTCATTCACCCCACTCTTAGTTTGGTAGATATTTATATTTTTCAGATAGAAATTATCATCTATGCAGGATATAGAACATTGATTAATGATCAAATGATTGTTTATTAAGGAATTTGAAACTGGATACTATATCAAAATCAATGTATGATATATAAAAAAACACTATCATAACATATCTATAGATCACAAAGAAATTATTTGGCATCTAAAATATATAATATTTCCTCTCTAATAGATTTCATGAATATAGTAATGATGAAACCTTGTATATCATGAAAAAGGATACCACTACACATGATAATATTAAAACAATATTCTCTAATTGATACTCATTTGAGTCATGTTTCAAAAAAATTATTAATCCAAAGGTTAATGAATTTTTTCATTTTTTTCTACAAGGAACACATTAGTTTTGTGTGTAATATGTTTCATACTAGTTAGGAATTGAAATACAGCTTCAGAAACTCATAGGATCACCTATGATCATGGTTTTTATAAGTTGAACATAACTCTTGTGATTGTATCCTAATGTAATTGGTCAATGGTAGTTTTTGTAGATCATGATGAAGGAAAAAAAACAATATGTGAAATTGGATGTGTAATATTGATCTATAGGTTATTGGAGTCAAGACTTTCTCCATTCCCAAGGAACATGTACGAACTATTTATGTACATGGGTCTTCTTATTTACTGAACTATATGAGGTGATAATAACATCACATCCCATGTATTTCCTATCCTCAACCTATATTAAATATGAATAATTAAACCCATAGGTGATATAAATTGATTTTAAATAATTTTACATGATTATGGATAACAAATAATCTTTAATACATAAATCAAAAACTAGATTATTTAGTACCATGGATTATTAACTATATCTATTCTATTATAAAAAAATTATATATTTTATCAAAAAAATTATTTAAAAATGAATTGATCTAATCCATATCACTACATAGAAATCATTATAGAGGTACACAAACAATGAAAGGGTGATAAACAAACTAGTATTGGCAAACAAATAAGGGAAGTAAATCATTGATGTATAAGTTTCCATAATCAATATCATAATGTAAAGGGAATTTTAAAAACATCTTTGTTTGAACATATTCAAGTTAAATGACACAAAAATGTGGAAAAATTGAAATGATCATAATCCTTGGAAATGTAAGTATGAAGAATAAATTATGTGAAACTTTTATAATCATAGAATATCAAAAACATCCATGAATGACATTTTTATATGAATCACAACTTACAACATTAGAGTCATTACCCATATCTCAAGTATAAAAAAATCATGAGATGTATGTTCCACATAATAAATTTTAGGCATAAATAAATGATTAACCAGGGTAAAGAAAGTGGTTTATATAATCATTAAAAGGATGAAAATGTGTAATACCATGAGTGTAAATATCCTAGAAAGTGAAAAAATATAACATCATGGATATTAAAATTATATATTATAAAATAGTATTCATATTGATAAACAATTATAATGCGTGAGAGAATAAATTATATGAAATTAAAAAAGATATTATCACAATGTTTCCATTATATTCAATTCCTTTAAGAAACAAGAGATTAATTTTTATAATATTTTCAAAATATTATTTAAATACAAGTAAATATTGATAATAATTGATAAATTTACTGAATCTATATCATAAGAATATTTTTTTTGATATAACAAAATATGTGGATGAATATACTTTTATAGTAAGGGATTAAATTATATAAAAATTAAGAAAAACTACATAATGAAAATTGTCATTGTCATGAAAAAAGAAATTTTAAATGAGTTTTTTTAATGGATAGAGGAATAAATCAATTTTTCAAGAACATATGATATAAACATACTAAAGGATTATATGTAAATGAAAACTAAAAATATATTTAAGAGATAAAGACTCTGTTAGATTTTTTTAAATTTAGAAAAAGAAACCCTCTTATGATTTCATAAGAAATAATCAATCAATATGACGAGGTATAAAATATTATACTAAAAAGGGAGAATTAGGGTTTATTTTGATTAATTTATATTTATCTATCGTTGAATAATACAGATGTGGAATTTAAATATTAATTAAAATAATGGTAATGAAGTATTCCACAAACCATAACTCTCAGTTTTCATGAACTTACTCTGAACCCAAGTGTAACAAAAAATAATTATTAATAAAATTTATATGATCCATATTTATATTTAATTAATTCCATTTTAATCACTTATATTAATTTATTAATTATTTTTCTTTTAGTAATATATCATAACATACATCATATGATAATTTTTCTAATTTTCCATAGCTTTTCAGTATGGATATCTTGTTATTATTTTTTCTTTATAAGATAATCTAATATATATTATTCATGTTACTATTGTAATAATTTTATAGTCATTAATATTATTTTATGATCATTCAGTTGAAGGTACATGCATAGTTCATAATAAATCAATCCATAATTCATTTATTTAAGGTATTTATATCAACCATTTAGAGTTACATAATACTAAATATTGATTTTTTTAATATTCACTAATGAAGAAATAAGTAATGAAAATTCAAATAAAATACCATATTTATATGTAATATAATTTTTACTTACACCCAGAATCATTGAATCCCTCAAATTTGGGTTAAATTACATAGTCTATGTTGGGTGTTCTAACAACACAAAAGTATCAATAACGTTTATTTATGTACATGTTTTCCTTGGAAAATGGATTAACATACTCAAGAGGGTGAACATGTTTATTATGAGCACATACATATTAATTCCATCCTTGGATAATGAATTATAGACTCTATATTCCCCATTTAAAATCATCATAAATTTTAAATATAGATGTACTATGTGTATTTACCCCATTCCATAATCTTTCTATAAATATAAAACAATTTTTTTCTAATTTCATGGATATTAATAAGGAAGTAAAACATCTACCTTAAAATGAATTTATATATTAGAATACTATTAGTAATGTTCCATGGTCCATGGGTGATACATTTGATAATGGAAAATCATTATTAATTATTCAAATGTTTTTAATAAAGGGGAGGATCTCCCTAAATTAGTTCACCAACCTATGATACATGTCTGGAAAGATTATATGAAGAAACAATGGAAAAAACTATTGGAAGAGGATCATGATGTGGAGGTGAAAATTGGGAGGATGGAATAAATTTTTTTCAAGAGGCATTACACCCTCCCCATTAAATTTATGGTGTCAATGTAAATTCTGGGAATGCTTTTTTATCCACAACAGACCCCTTAAAAACCATAGATAAATTAAGATATTTAGATGTTTCTCAAACTTATTGTGATGTGAGGAATCAATCACCCAAGGGGGATTAGAGTAATTAAGTATATATGGTGCAGGTCCTTCATATAGAGGACCTGAAGAATTATCCATAAGATAACAACAAGGGTATTACCCTTTGAATTGTGTGAATACCCTAATTTTAAATATAAATACCAAAGGTTTTATATTCCAATTTGAGGGATAATTTCTAATAACAAGTTTGATAACCTTATGGCCATGGGATATAGTTGAGATCAAAATAATAATTAAGTCTCTAACTATGAGTTATAGGATGTCCTTCACTCTTTGGTGGAAACTCACGATCAGTCTACTCATAGATTCCAATGTCTAAGAAATATGATAACTCAAATTCCTCCATAGAAGAAATGAAATCAAGCAGTCATATCAATATTAGTGGAAGTAAGAAATTAAAAAATACAAATCCAAATCAATAATTTATGATTTATATATCAAGGGTTATCTAATTTTGAAACAAAAATATTCTTGATAAGAAATATTCAGAAACATAATACCAAAATTTGTGTAGTATCTAAACTAATTTAACATTTTTCTCATCTGTGTGTAGGTGTTGAAACAATATGTTACCATTAGGTGGGAATACATTTTTTTAAATATATTTTTGAAACCTTATGAGATATTTATCACCCCTCATAATAAAATTTTTCATTTTTAGGAACTAGGAATAAAGTTATTACTTTTGAGTTCTAATAACTTACTGGTCAAATTTTTTGTTCCATTATTTTTCCCAAAAATATATCTAAATAAATAAGGATGAATAGGTTTTTGTTAGAGTTACTCAATATAAATTTTTTGGAGCCATGAAAATCCCTTGGGGGTATAAACATTGTTTTAGTCTTTGATGAAATGACATTCTCAATTAAATTTTATATTACCTGAATATTTTTTAATTATTTTATTTAAAATAATCATATAATATAAGTGAACCAGGCTATTGAAAAAATTACCAATAAAAGAGGGTATGTGAATAAAACTATTATGAGAAAATTTTACTGGTTCTTGGTTAACGAATATCTACTACGCCTCTAGGATTTCATTTATTTTGACATTATTTCAATGAAATTTTCTAACCACCAACTCATTCTTGTTTTCATCTCGGATTGATATTTTAAAAATCCCATCCCTTTAGTATTAAAAATGATTTGCTATAACATACAATCTAGGGTAATACTTTCAATGAGATCTGAAATGCAGTTTATTATGGGAGTTATCCACATTCTTATGTCATGAAATTGATGCTTGAAAGAAAATTTTTAGATTCCTAGAGAGGGATATCACATCTATCGATTCTAGCTATAAGATGTTTAGAGCCTCAAAAAAAATATTTATTTAGTTCTGCGTGTTAATTATGAGTTATGAGTAATTAATAAATTAATATCTCAAAATTTTCTCAAGGGAGGCATTCAAAGAGTGAACATCATAGTTGGATTTATTATAGAGGGGAAATAACTAAATATTTTAAATTTATTCAATAGTTTATAATTGAATGTAGAAAATTTTCTTTTCTCAAGGTTGGTGATAAGATTGTCGATGCTATTGATAAAATTCATTAAATACTATTTATTATTGTATTAATATTTTGATTGGAAATAGTCTTAATAAAACATTTATTGATAATTTCATCAAATTATTGTTATCCAAGAGGATAATTCCATTATTTTTAATATTATTTCTGAGTTAGAGGTTATAGGATATATTTTTAACTTAACACTGGTAGTGCACCATGTCTGAATGTATTCACTAAAAATTTATTTCTAATTTTTTTGGATGAAGTGAAAGATGTTGTATGTAGAATATGATTTACCTCCATAGTTTTATTTAGAATATATTTAGCAAGATTTCATCTGACATAACTATTGTTATATCTAATAATATAGTCTCTTTGAGACATTTTGGTTTTTTGAGGTGTGGTCACATTTATGAAAACCTAACCTCTACATCATAATGTGTTAATCTTAAAAAGATGTAACTAATGAATAGATACATTTATTTTTTTATTTATGTGAAGAATAAATTTTATATTATGGACTATGAAATAATTTTTAATGTTTTAAGAATTTTTTTAATGATATCTTTAACAATTGGGTTTACTCTCATATTATATCTATGTATATTTTAGTACTTAAGAATAGGTAACATGTAGGGGTTTTCCCCAACATATGTTGGGTTAAGAAAGGTGAACCCCTATCTTATATTTGTTTCTCAATGTCCAATAATTACCTGAGTAAGGTTCTTATTGACATGCTATATTAGGGTAAAATAAGGACCATTTCATTGGATAAAATGTTAGATGGTCCTTTCTACATATTTTTTTGAAAATATTATTTTATTTATTATGGGTGATAAACATATTATGAAACTCCTCATGTAAACCATCTTTAATTTTGAAAGTGTCTTCGAATGGAAAATAATTTGGGATAAGTCTTTTATATACATTAAAACAAAAATAACCCTAGCTATAAATGATAGTATTTTGAATTCTAAAGGTATGAGGGAGGGTGAATATCCTTTATTTACCTTGGATTCATGATGTTCTATGTAATTCTAAAGGACTAAAACATTAGTGAAATTTTATTTTATGTTAAAAAGTGAAATTACACATATATGGGAGAGTTTTTTTCTATGTATGTTAGAGTTAAACTTATCAAAATAAGACATTATATCTAATTTTTTTTAATCATTTATATTATATATATGGTATCCTACATTGATTAAAATTACCAGAAGCATAAATAAAGAGCATTTTATAATGTATGAGAATATATAGGGGATGTTTTTTAATTTTCCTTATAACTATCAGTAGAATTATCTTAGGGATAGGAGTTCGATAATAATGAATAATTTAAATTTTAAGGATTCTCTGTAGGTCCATTTTTGTTAATAATTCTTAATGATAAATCTATGTCCCAGAACTTCCATAACTCCATGTTTCTAAAGAAGAATATAAATCTTATAAATTATATGTATTGGATTAATCTATCGGACCATCTCTTAATGTTCCACAATTCACTATTTTATCTCATTATTGATTATTATCTAGTATAAATTCTATCATTATGTTACAGATTGATAATTATATGATCATAACATTTTTAAAATACTAGTACAATGAGGAACCATTTATGGAGATGTATATTTCTGTCCAATAAATTTTTTTCTTGTCTTATTATGTTCTCCATAGTCATATTGACGAACTTATTGACAATTACACCTTTCCCCTCATTATAAAATCAGGATCATAGAACCATATTGAAATGAATTTTGAAAAAAATATGATTTTCTATAAATCCCCTTGTCTATTTATTTTAGCTAATTAATAAGATTAATAATTCATGGATTCATCTATATAAAATAATGATAATTAGGAAAAATTCAAATGATTGGGTCCTTAATAATTAGTCTCTACAAAATTTTGGCATTTGACATTGTTCCTGGTGTGTGTTCTATCATCAACAGATAGAGGATGTTGATGATCTATCCCTATATTGTATCATGAATTTAGTATTATCATAGTTCCTAAAAGATTTATTTTATGTTTCTTACTGATAATATAACACCCTTTTCAATATAATGTGATGTTTTCTTAATCTACACTTACCTCTACAGGGTACCCTTATATTATAGGATGCTTCATCAGAGTTGATACATGTTTTATGGTATGATTCAAACTCATTCATCCTATAATAGGATTCATTCAGTCTATAAATTTACAATAAAATTATCCTTTCTACAATTAGGTAATATAAATCTCTACAAATTGGGTGCTATTATAATTGCAATGATGAATTTTTTATTAATAAGAATCTTTGTATTTCCAGTAATATTAAACCCCCAATACATAATTTTAAATTATTTTAGAAAAATATTTTTTAAATATAGATTCATATTAATGAAAATAGTTCTTAAATTGGTAGTTTTAGCCGGCCATGATGTGGAGATATATTCAAGGACCATATTGGGAATACAAATGGTTTCCTCTATGGGCCCTAAAAGGTGACTGTTTCTTATAAAACTCAGATATTTAGTGTTATCTATAAATCATTGTATTCAAATTAAGGGTCTTGTCCAACTAGTCTGTTGAGAGATATCCCACCACCATTATTAAATCCATTAGAAGAAACACAATTCATTATTCATGAAATTTGATTGTATAGTTGATTTTGTTATTGGAATTGATGTACTCCTAGATATTTTTTAAAATTCATAAATATAAGGAGTCAAATTCTATAGTAGACATGATTTATAATAGAGGTGTTCCTAGTAATGATTTTTTTGGTGTGAGGATATTTGAGTTTATTTGACTATTTTCTTTAAACATAATCCCTGTAAAAATCTTATATTTAATCTTTTATAAAACGTTATTTTTTAATAATGGAGACATAGTGTCTTTGGTCAAGGTATCAGTCAGTTATTATTTATTAGATAAAATTATTCACTCATAAAACTGTATTAAAATATTTTTTTATTAACATTAATACACTCATCAACTATATGTTATCATAAATGAAATGAAATTAAAAAAAGATACTCTAAACATTTCAATTCATCCATTTAATTCCATTTATATTTGTTTTAAAAAATACTTGTATATTATTATTTATTCTAAAAAATACATCAAATGTACATCATCAGTCACGACCAGTCCTCGGGGCCCATGCCGTGACTACCCATTGCCCGCCTTCCATTGGCCAGGGGCTGGCGACTAACACCAAAGGCGTAAATCTCGATAAAAAGGGAATACATTGCCTTTATGAAACGTAAACACACACAAACAGAGTAAAAGCTAAAGAAAACAATAACCAAACCAGTATAACAAAATTACTGCTGAAAGTAAGGGGCCGGAAATACAAGACCAACTGTAAAGTACAAGGTAAAAGACAAAATAGCTGGAAGGTGACAAGCAGCTCCTGGATCGTCCACCACAGATCCTACCTGAAGGGTAGATACAGATAGCACAACTCCTAGATCATCCACCATGGATCCAACCTGAAGGGTAGATATAGATAGCCTCCTCAGCGCCCTTGTCCATCAAACACCTCTGGGTACCGACTCGTCGTGAGGTCCACCACCGGGTACCGACTCGTTATGAGGTCCACCTCCAGGTGCCGTCCAGTCCTCGTACACTCGGCCTCCGACAGCGCTATCTGTCTTCTACATCCAACACAATGAGGTGCGGGCATAGCTCATGCAGGGGTGAGTATAATGATACTTAGTAGGGACCCCGAGACCCTCAAGGTCTCACTAAATCCAAAAAGGATAAACCACAAAAAAAGATCTCAACAGATAACCTTTACTTAGGTATATGCCCATAAATATACCTAAGATATCAAGTAACCCATCTCAATCATGAAGAAATATACACAGGTCATTGACTATGCTCAAACCAGGATTTTTATTCGCGACGAAGAAAACACGGCTGCTGGATAACTCCTCCTCTGTCGATCGCAGTAGTCCGGTAACGACTCTGAGGTGCTACTCACTAACCTTAGAATTCTGAGGTACTCCTCCGATGTTGAGTACCACGAGTCTGCCATCCCAACACAGTAGTCCTCCCACTACAAGCCTACAAAGGTACTCCTCCTCTCAAGTACGGCGGGTCTGCCGCCCCAACACAGTAGTGCTCCCCACTGAGCTAGTCAAGTCACTCCGATACGAATCAGAAAAGCAGTCATTAGGTCTCAACAAGCTACAAGGTCACCGTACTCTGTATGCTCATCTCCTGGAGGATCTGCTCAATGAGCTACTGGTTTTCACTCCATGTGTCATGAAGTTCCACAAATAAGTATCTCAATGGACCGCCTCGTCATAGGGGTCTCAACGCAACAGACGATGCGTCAATCGATCGCCCAGTTTGTGAGTTATTAGCATTTCCGTTCCATGGGCCCAGTTGGTTTTTAAGCTAAAACCAACATGGACATAATTCAAATGCGTCCAAACTTCAAGTGGAGTATTCCAAAAGAACCATCTCCTCAAAAGGAAACCAACGCAATTGACAGAACGTCAATCGGACGTCCGGTCCTTAAGTTATAAGAGTTTATGCTCCGAGGGCCTAGTTGGTTTTGGGTTCGAACCAACCCAGCCATACAAAAACAACGCCAAAACCTTGATGTTAATATACCGAAACTACCTTCTCGATCAAAGGAATCCTACAAAACTGACGGTGCATTGATCGGAGGTCCGTAGCTCAAGTTATAGCCATTTAACCAGAAACGATCCGAAAATAGGGGGTTTGGGCCCGGTCCGACCCGGCCCAACACCCCCAGGGTCGGCCCAAACCGGGTCCAGCCCAGCTGGCCCGGCCCGGCCCGACCGGCGCGGTCTGGTCTGCATGGCCCACCCTGGCTCGGCCGGGGGAGGCTGGCTCGGCCAGCTGGCCGAGCGTGGGGAGGCGCGGCTAGCTGGCTGAGCGTGGGGAGGTGCGGCCTCCCCCCTAGTTGGTGCGGCATTAAGCCACGCCCCTCCACATCCGGAATGGCTTAGTCATTCTGGTTTTGTTCCGCCACCATGGCTCAGCTGCGGCGGTCTTCTCCGGCGGCGCGCCGCCTCCACATTCTGCTGACCACCGGACGCACTCCGGTGGTCCGTTTTGCCCACCAATTGCGCCAACGGCCTTCTCGGGTCCCGAACATTACTGTGAACCCTCCAAATAATCGTTTCGGCCCCGTTTCGTCATTGACCGTCATCCCGCACACAAACAAACAACCAGCGGAGGGTCGTCGGTCCATGTTTGTTTGGCTCGCACCCTCCACGTTAGGCGTTATCAAAAGGCAATAATCAAACAATTACTTTCAACTACGACAGGGGCATAATTTATTCAAGAATAAATTATACAAACATTCTATAAATAAACGCTAATTCTCGAGAGTATAAACCACTTAAATGAGAAATATACAGTATTCCCCTACCTTGAGAAAAATTCACGATAGCCGAGCATCGTGAATGACGGTGTCGATTCTGTCATCATCGGAGTGTACCCAAAGATGTGGTGTCTCCCCTCTTGTCGTGGGGAAAAGAATAGAAGGAGCGTCGTCATTCTTCATAGATGATAGGGTCATTCTTCGTCGGATGGTTGGAGAACAAAGCTCTTCTTATTTCTTCAGAGGTTCTCCCACTAAATTATTTGCCAAGGAAAATATTATATTAGCCTTCTCCCATTTTAATGAAAAGACAACCATTTCAAATTAATTCGAAGAATTAATTCATTAATTATGTGTGTAGTCAAACTTTAATGGAGGAGAGGAAGGTGGAGAGGCTACATAATTAAAGAGGAGTTTACAAAATGAATTAAGGGGGTGATAAAGGTGGGTTTAGGGAGATGAGGGGGAGGTGAGTAGTTAGGGTCTCGTGTGGGCCCCCACACTAAACCCTCCCTTGGGAGGTTAGGTGGGTGTGGGACCCACCTCTAACTACCCTTTTGTGGGATAAAAACCACCCTCCACAAATAAAAATATCAAACACATATTATTATTTATTCCTTAAAAACAACCAAAAATTAACCTCTTCTCCTGTCAAAACGCAACTACGGTAAAGGTACTCTTAAGCGAACACCAGCACTACGAATTCATCAGTGCCTTTAGATTTCAATTCCAAGCACCAGTTCAAAAGATAGAAAAACCCTCTCATTCGTTTACTGAATGTACCCGAGCTAAATTTCAGAAATTGATTCCGGGCACACCGGGCCTCGGAATCAGGTGCCGTCAGAAACTGCATACTCATAAAATTCCAAATAAATTAATAAAAACATTTCCTTGAAATTTTTGGTTCTTTAAATTACTCCCACATCATATATTTACATCCCCATAAAGCTACAACACACACTAGGGAAAACAAAAGAGGGTACTGAGAACGCATCTGAGCCTCTCGCTCCCATGTGCTCTACTAGAGGTTCCCATGCTGCCAATGAACATGCACCAGAGGAATCAAACATCCACATAGGACCTGTTACATTCGATCCTCATTCTCTAATGGAACCTCCGTGAAAGTATCCCCTGTCATCGATATCCAGCTCTCCACGATCTATGATGTGTGAAGGGTCGTGCATGTATCTCCTCAGCTAAGATACATGGATAACGTCGGGCACCCGGTGCAAATGAGGTGGAAAGGCTAGGCGGTAATCCACCTCGCCTACCCTGATAAGGACTTGGAAAAGTCCAACGAAATGCAGAGATAACTTGCCGCATTGGCCAAATCTCCTAAGACCTCATCGAGGTGAGACCCGTATAAAGACGTGGTTGCCATCCTCAACCTCCTATGGTCACGTCTCCTATCAGCATAGGAATTCTATCTATTTTGTGCAGTCTTCATCCACTCCTGGATGATCTGCACCTTTTCTGTCATAGCCTGAACCATCTCTGGTTCTACACGTGCTGATTCCAAAACTAACCACAAAGGATATCTGAAATGCGTCTGGCTGCTATCTCGCCACTCCTAATAGATGAATACCCGATATCCTATTAAGATAATCTGCTACAACTTTCCCCTCCCTAGGAGTATAAACTATCTTGAAGTCATAGTCCTAGAGGAATTCAAGCCATCACTGCTATCTCAGGTTCATGTCCTTATGAGAGAAGATACCCCGGAGACTATTGAGTTGGAGAGAACCATAAACCGTTCGCTCAACAAACAATGGGTTAGACCAGCCAATTGTAAGAACTCATCTCCACCCTTCTTCGTCTACATTCTACCAAAGAGATGTTGAGATTTCTCCTCTTTCGAAAAGAGAAATCTGGTCTCATCCCCTGGATGAACCATGTTCCTTGCCTAATATAGTCAATCCTGACATGAACGGTACAATTCACGTCTTGAATGGCATCTTAAGTCCTCAACGCTACTACTAAGAGATCCAACCGTTACTCTTGCATCCAAGGGTTGAGTCACACTGTCGGCATCAGTGCGTGTTTACTAGGTCTCCTCCAGTAGGAATATCGCAAGTGAGGGTCAAGTTATTAGTTTTAACAGGAACCTCTTAGTATCATCCAACCAGAAAGGACAGGTAAGTAAACATCACAAAGATAAGTGACTTTTATTATTGCAGCTCAAGTACAAAGACACACAACAACCACAAACAACAATAAAATGGAACTAGAAGCCCAAGAACAAGGACTCCATGCCTGGAACTAGTCTCGCTCCTATCCACTGGCTTCTGGAGCTCCACTGCCTTTTCCACCACTCGGCTGTTGCCTCTGTCTCGGTGGCTCCTTCAATGCCTACGGATCAACAGTGCGGGGAGTCAGACAGTCACGTGCCATGTGACCAAACCCTCCGTAGGAGAAACACTCTGCGTTCCTGGTATGTTTGGATCTGACTCCACCCCGGGTGCCCCGCACTACCAAACCTATATCTCGCGGTTGCCCACCTGTTGACCTTTTCCTCTAAGACCTCTGCATCATCTGTCTAGTGCCTATAGATGACCAAGTTACTGAAGGAAAGCCCTACGGCAATGGCAGCAGCTTCTAAGCATGCTCAGAGTGTAGAGTCAGTGGTATAAACTCCACCCTAAAGAAAGTCTCGAAGTCTCCCTAGGTGAAGGCCATCTCATCGCAAAACTGTAGAATATGGCTCCAACACCTCTCAGCCACTCCATGAAATAGACTAACAGATAGGTACACTATCAAGTCAGTAGGTGTCCCAGCTGTGTGGAAATCTCATGCTACATTCTCTATCCAGTGCCCAGTCATCTGAAAATATGACTTGCCTCAAATCCTTAGAGGCCTCTGTCGCTGTAACTCGTGCATCGCGCTCAAGAAGCATGCACTCTCCGCTGGTGCCTCAACTAGAAGAGGGCCCTGTACTGAGTCCTCGCTGCTTGGTGAGCTATTATAGCTCTCTCCACTCTGTACCCACGCTGACTGACTAGGTGAAGACATCCTAAAAGAAATAGTTGGGACACGGTAAAAAGACAATACCTGGTGAGCTGACCTGATTTGAGCCGATTTAAAAGATACTTTCAAAAACACACACGCAATTATTGTTTTCATGCATTGAGTTGGAAATCAGAAGTTAGGGTCTTCATGTATGGATATGTCAGCTGCCAGCACCAACAGTAGACACCCTGAACTGAAGACCAAACTTAGTACCCTTAACAATATTGATTCACAGAAAGAAAATATCAGAGTCCTAAGTTCTACAGTAGAACTGACTCCTCTGATACCAATTTGTCACGAACTTTCCTCGGGGCCCTTGTCGTGACTACCCCAAACCCGCCTTCCATAGGCCAGGGGCTGGAGACTAGCACCAAAGGCGTAAATCCCGATAAAAATGGAAGGCATTGCCTTTATGAAACATAAACACACACAAACAGAGTACTAGAGGAAGCAAACACTAAGTAAAGAAGTATAACAAAAGTAGTGCTGAAATTAAGGGGCCGAAAATTCAATCCCAAATGTAAAGTACAAGGTAAAAGGAAAAATAGCTGGAAGGTGACAAGTAGCTCTTGGATCGTCCACCACGGATCCTACCTGAAGGGTAGATAAAGATAGTGCAGATCCAAGATCATCCACCCCGGATCCTACCTGAAGGGTAGGTAAAGATAGCCTCCTTAGCGCCCTCGTCTGTCAACCTCCTCCGGGTACCGACTCGTCATGGGGTCCACCTCTGGGTATCGACTCGTCGTGAGGTCTACCTCCAGGTGACGTCCAGTCCTCGTACAATCGGCCTCCTTCAGCGCTGTCCGTCGTCTGCATCCAATACAACGAGGTGCGGGCATAGCCCGTGCATGGGTGAGTATAACGATACTTAGTAGGTACCCTGATACCCTCAAGGTATCACTAAATCTAAAAAGGATAAACCCCAAAAAAAGATCTCAACAAATAACCTTTACTTAGGTATGTACCCATACATATACCTAATTTATCAAGTAACCCATCTCAATCATGAAGAAAAATAAAAAGGTCATTGACTTAGCTCAAACCAGGATTTTTATTCGAGATGGTGAAAACACGTCTGTTGGGGAACTTTTCCACTGTCGAGCACAGTAGTCCAGTCAAGACTCCGAGGTTCTACTCACTAACCTTAGACTACTGAGGTACTCCTCCACTGTCGAGTACCGCGGGTCTTCCACCCCAATATAGTAGTGCTCCCCTTACTAGCCTATAGAGGTAATCCTCTTATAACGACCCATACTTTACATACACTGTTAATACTTCAAAATTGAATCACACTTATTACAACATATGACAAAACCACAAAGGACCGTATAGGTATAGTGTCTTTAGAAACTGGGAAACATAAACAACTGGTTCATAAATCTTCTACAGTGTCTCCCATTTATTTCATCATATCTAGGGTCCCTTTTAGCATATTCTACTTAATATCCATCTTCCTGACCCGGGGAAAAGAAAACATAAAAGGGTGAGCTCAAATGCTCAGCAAGGGCAAATAAAGGAAATAAAAATCATATCATATCTTTTTGAAAATCATAACCTGCAAAAGAGATCATAATATCTTAACATGGAACAAATCATAGAAGTGAAAATGAGATCCCCATAATCATAACATGAAACTTGAAACTTTGTGGCATGAACATGTGTTAGGGTAATAGTAATATCATATTTACCCTCAGTTACCCTATTTACTATTAACCGCGGTAAAAAAAAGTAAAAAGTTACTATTCACCAAAAAATTATTTTTATCTCATTGAACCACATTTTACTTACTGATATCAACCGTGTTTGTTGGATTTTCGAAATTCCATTCACAGAAGCGGTAAAATTATGTTTTATGCAAAATTCAGTTTTTAACCTACCACTTAGTGGTTTCACTATTCATCAAAAATTGAAAGTTTTCAGAAAAATACCAAAATTTCACCCTAGGCTAATTTCGGTATTCCGAATCCAAAAATGAAGTCAATTTTGAAAAATAAAATTTATAAAATTTTAAAAAGTGGTTATTACTATTCATAACGGCTAATTTTAATAATATTTTAATAGCATATCGTTGTTTAGTGAAACTCAGTATTGCGTACGACGCAAGCTATCGAGGAAGGTCGTGATTGCGTGTAAAGTAAGCCAAGCTAGTATGTAGTGGAATATTCCTTTGATGATATATAAAAACAAAATATTACTCATAAAAATCTCGGGTGTTACATTCTACCCCCCTTAAAAAGAATTTCGCCCTCGAAATTCGTCACTTTGTAACAAACAGATGAGGATACTTCTCCCTCATCATATCCTCAAGCTCCCATGTAGCTTCTTCAAGTTTGTGGTTCCTCCATAAAACTTTCACCAATCGAGTGGTCTTGTTTCGTAGGACTTTTTCGCTACGATCCAGAATCTCTATCGGTTGTTCTTCATAAGAAAGATCTTTCTCCAGTGGTACAACTTCTGAGCTGAGTACATGTGAAGGATCAGGTATGTACTTTCTCAGGAGAGATACATGGAACACATCGTGAACTTGAGAGAGATTCGGTGGAAGCGCCAATCGGTAAGATACCTTTCCAACACGATCCAGTATTTCGAAAGGACCGATATATCTAGGGCTCAACTTCCCCTTCTTTCCAAATCTCATAACCCTCTTCCAGGGAGATATTCGTAAGAACACTTTATCACCCACTTCAAACTCTAGGTCTTTTCTTCGGTTGTCGGCATAACTTTTCTGTCGACTCTGAGCTGCTCTTATGTGTTGTTGAATAGATCTGACCTTTTCTGCCATTTCATCAACGAGATCAGGCCCTAATAGCTTTCTTTCCCCAACTTCATCCCAACAAGTTGGAGTCCTGCATTTCTTTCCATAGAGAGATTCATAAGGAGCCATCTGAATACTGGAGTGAAAGCTATTATTATAAGAAAATTCCACCAAAGGTAGGTGTTGATCCCAACCTCCTTTGAAATCCATAGAGCAATCTCTCAACATATCTTCTAGGGTTTGAATTGTTCTCTCAGACTGACCGTCTGTCTGGGGATGATAAGAAGTGCTGAAACTCAACTCTGTATCCAGAGTATGCTGAAGACTTCTCCAGAACTTCGAGGTAAATCTCGGATCCCGATCAGATATAATAGAAAGTGGAACTCCATGAAATCTTACCACTTCCTTTACATATATCCTGGCAAGCTGATCTAGAGAGAAATCCTCTCTAATAACAATGAAGTGTGCAGACTTTGTAAGACGATCAACTATGACCTAAATAGCATTATTGCCTTTGGATGTTTTAGGAAGTCCTGTGACAAAGTCCATATTGATGTTTTCCCATTTCCATTCGGGTATGGGTAATGGTTGTAACATCCCCTTAGACTTCTGTCTCTCAGCTTTAACTTGTTGACAAACCAAGCATCGAGAGACATATTCAGCAACATCTCTTTTCATGCCATCCCACCAGAAGTACTCTTTCAGGTCCCTATACATCTTCGTGCTTCCAGGATGAATAGAGAATGATGAACTATGAGCCTCATCCAGCAGCTCCTTCTTTAATCCGGGGATGGGAGGAACACAAACCCGATTCCTGAACTTTATTATCCCATCACAATCAAGGTTAAATTCAGGAACATTTCTCACCTTCTTTTGTAACTCGACATCTTCTTTCTATGCCTCTTTAATTTTCACATGTATAGATGGTTGAACATTCATTTGAGAAAGATAATATTTTTCCTCTTCCATTATAATTCCAAGATCCATCCTTTGTAAATCCATAAATATTGGATCTTTTGTGATCCTCATCATGGATAAACTAGCATGGTCTTGTCGACTTAATGCATCTGCCACCTTGTTTGCTTTCCCAGGGTGGTAATGGATTGAGCAGTCGTAATCCTTAATCAGCTCCAACCATCTTCTTTGACGCATATTCAACTCCTTTTGTGTGAAAATATACTTTAAACTTTTATGATCAGTATAAATATCACACCTTTCACCATAAAGGTAATGCCTCCAAATCTTTAATGCAAAGATTACCACAACCAACTCCAAATCATGTGTTGGGTAATTTTGCTCATGGATTTTCAACTGTCGTGAGGCATAAGCTATCACCATATCATTTTGCATAAGAACAAACCCCAATACCTTCTTGGATGCATCACTCTAGATCACAAACCTTTCTCCACTACAAGGCAGTGTGAGCACAGGTGCACTGGATAACCTTCTTTTCAAATCCTTGAAATTCTCTTCACATTCCTCTGTCCAAACAAACTTAACTCCTTTCCGAGTCAACTTGGTGAGTGGATTAGATAATCATGAAAAATCTTTTACAAAACATCGATAATATCCATCCAAACCAAGAAAACTTCGGATCTCAGTTACTGTTGTTGGTCTTGACCATCTTTCGATAACCTCTGTTTTTGCTGGATCCACAGATATCCCCTCTTTTGAGATTATGTGACCAAAAAATGCAACTTTTTAAAGCCAAAATTCACACTTGGTAAATTTGGCATAAAGCTTCTCCTTTCTCAGGGTCTTCAATATAATTCTCAAGTGATCTTCATGCTCTTCCTTGCTCTTTGAATAGACAAGAATATCGTCTATAAAGACTACCACAAATTGATCAAGATAGTCTCCAAAGACTCTATTCATTAGATCCATGAAGATAGCAGGGGAATTAGTAAGACCAAATGACATCACTATAAATTCATAGTGTCCATACCTTGTACGGAAAGCCGTATTTGGTATATCCTCCCTTTTGACCCTTAATTGATGATACCCTGAACGAAGATCAATCTTGGAAAAGTATTGAGCTCCGCATAGTTGGTCAAATAAGTCATCAATGCGTGGGAGAGGATATTTGTTCTTGATAGTGATCTTTTTAAGTTCTCGATAATCAATGCAGAGTCTCATTGATCCATCTTTCTTCTTAACAAATAGAACAGGTGCTCCCCAAGGTGATACACTAGGGCGTATGAATCCCTTATCAAGATTCTCTTGGAGTTGCTTCTTCAATTCCTGCAACTCAATTGGGGCCATTCTATAAGGTGTCTTTGAAATAGGCAAAGCACCCGGTACAAGTTCTTTTGAAAACTCAACTTCACGATTTGGTGGAAGACCCGGTAATTCCTCCGGAAAGACATCATCAAACTCCCGTACAATGGGCATATTCTTAATCATGAGTTTCTCACCAACCATTTGAGATAAATAACCTTCATTTAGTGGAATCAATACCCATAAGATGGAAGAAATTTCCACTGGAAGGTTATGTTCATCCTTGCATTGATAGACGATCATAGATTGATCTGGAATATGAAATGTGACTTCCCTTCTTTGGAAATTGATATGAGCTCCTTGTAGAGAAAGCCAATACATGCCAAGAATCACATCAAATTCCACTAAAGGAAGGATCACAAGATTTGCAGGAAGCACTTTCCCACAAACTTCGATCGGAGAAGAATTATAAACTTTTGATGTGACTGTTGTGCCATTAGGTGTTGTCACAGCTAACTCAACATCTAATTGTTGAGGTAATACGGTGATAACCTTAGAAACTTTTTCAGAAATAAAAGAGTGGGTGGATCCAGAATCAAATAAAACACTTGCTAATTTAGAGTGGATGGTAAGTGTACCTTTCACCACTTCGTTATCATACTCCACATCGCTGATAGAAATTGCATGTGACTTTCCTTTGTCTTTAGCCTTAAGATTTTGTTGACGTCGACCATCATCATCAACCCTTGGATTTGGGAATTGATTGGCATAATGCCCCATCTCCTTGCACTTGAAACATTGAAGTGTATTAGGTTCATTCTGTGTATCCCTTCCTTTGTTTGCATAATTAGACATCTTCTTCCCATTATCGCGGCATTCAAATGCCCGATGACCTTCCTTTCCACATTTGAAACATTTACTTGTCCCTTTAAGACAAATCCCTCCATGTTTCTTTCCACACTTTGATCATAAGGGAAAGATCATCTTCTTTTCAGTGTGCTCTTTAGATTTTCCTTTGAATTCCATCTTCCTCTTCTTATCAAACCCATGTGACTGATGGGTTACTCCAATCTCCATCTCAACTTTGAGAGCACATCGAACGATTTCCTCATAGCTATTGAAGTCCCTTATGGCTAACGCCCTTCGAAGACTTGGTTTTAAGCCACTAAAGAATCGATCGATCTTACTCTCAGGTTGGATAATAATACCAGAATCTTACCTTGGAAGTCTTGTAAAATTTGATTCATAGGTACCAACAGATTCATCATCCCTTTGCTTCAGTTCAAGAAACTCTTTCTCCATCTTTTTTCGGAGAATACGAGGGAAGTACTTATTGAAAAATAAGTTCTTGAACTCATCCCATTCCATAGACTCAATTTCATCCCTTTTCCTCATATTCTTAATAAGATTCCACCATTGATCAGCATCTCCTTCCAAACGATACACTGCTAGGATGACTTTATCATGTTCAGAACATTGAAGAACTGCAAATATCTTTTCAGTAGTACTAATACATTGTTCAGAAACTAATGGATCAGTAGACCCACTGAAAGAAGGTGGACGCTGCCTCATGAAGGATTCAACAGAATGTTGCTCCTTCCTTTGCTCGTTTGGAAGTCCTGCATGATTCATAGCTTGAGAAAGTTGTGTGAGCATGGCTACAAGATTTTTCATTCCAGCTCCCATATCGTTTGGTTGCTCAGGGGGACAATCATTGCATTTCCCATCGCATTCCACATTAACACGGTTCCTTCGGGTTCCAGCCATTGACTAAAACCAAGAAGAATAGTGTGAGCAACACTAATTATAATAGGAAAACCACATAATCAAGTATAAAATTTCACACTTAAGGTCTTATCCTAGGGTATTCATGGCCATTTCTAAAACACTAAGATTGTGTTCTATGCTTAGACTTATCCTTAGGGTTCTTACTAAGGCTTTCACATCCTAGTTTCCAAAGGTTGACTATACCTTTCCTCTAATACCAACTATAACGACCCATACTTTACATACATTGTTAATACTTCAAAATTGAAGCACACTTATTACAACATATGACAAAACCAAAAAGGACCGTATAGGTATAATGTCCTTAGAAACTGGGAAACATAAACAACTGGTTCATAAATCTTCTACAATGTCTCCCATTTATTTCATCATATCTAGGGTCCCTTTTAGCATATTCTACTTAATATCCATCTTCCTAACCTGGGGAAAAGAAAACATAAAAGGGTGAGCTCAAATGCTCAGCAAGGGCAAATAAAGGAAATAAAAATCATATCATATCTTTTTGAAAATCATAACCTGCAAAAGAGATCATAATATCTTAACATGGAACAAATCATAGAAGTGAAAATGAGATCCCCATAATCATAACATGAAACTTGAAACTTTGTGGCATGCACACATAATCATGGAAAATCATTTCTTGTTAGTCATGGCTCATTGCCAAGACTATCTTAGTGGACAAAGTCCCTTTCTGAACCGAGTCACCCTCGTTCCAGTCCTGTTTCACTGAACCGGTATAACCTATCATTCCAGCCATGTCTATCTCATGAGATATAAAATCTTTACCCAATGCATTGGAGGGAGATATAGGTCCCACCCATCTTATAATGAATCCTTTCTTATGTGTGTCACATAATCATAAACAATACATCATAGCGTAACCCATGTAATAAAAATGGGATTCTTAAACAACATGACATCATAAAACAATTCATATAAGATAAAGGAATTCATAAAAATATTTCCATCACAAAATAATCAAACCAATGTAATAATAGGGATAAAAACAGAACCCTTTTATTATCTTAGATGGAACATAATTTTGATAAAATACTTGAACTCCATTCTTGAGGAAAATATCCTTTCTACTTCAAAAACATTTTTCCTTTCATAACATGTCATACGAATTTAAAATAAAAGAAGTTGATTAAAAATAAACGTGAAAACTTGTAAAATAAGTTTCTTGGAAATAATGTTTTAAAAATCCATTCATGCCGTATAATTTAAAAAAAACATTCTTCGTACTTTTGTCGGAAAAGTCAAAAAGTACCTCGTACGAAAAACGACAAAAGATTCCTTTCATACATATTACTAAAAACTCACCGAAGGGTAAAAATGGATTTAAAAAATTGTAGTTGGATGGAAATAATATTACATATTGATGAAACATGGATGTGGATGATAAAATACACCCCAGTAAATACTTACGAATAAACAATCTCGGATAAAAATGAGATTGTGATATTTCCATTACCTTAGGTCTGATTTGATTTGTACGTGTCCGAAGCTCCTGTATAATGGTTTAAATAATGTTATTGACTTATTCCAGAATCATACATATTGATATGATATCATATATGGTCATATTCTTAGCTTCTTGTTAGTAATATTTCATTGTTACTTGTTACTCGGGTCTTTATTGCCTTTTGTTCTTATGCGTGTTTTGCCGAATAAATTCTTATTCTTCTTTTAAGGTTATAGATACATTATATCCAGAATGTTATTAGTGTAACATATATCATATTTATTCATTCAATTCATTTATATAATTACTATGTAATGATGATCATGTAGAACGAGTCGCATCACATCGTGGAGACGGTATTCCGTACGTACGCACGAGTGATGATATCATTCCTATGATCGTGGAATTGTATTGGAGTATATATATATTATTTCAGTATCAATATTACTTTATAATAATCATAAATAGTTACTCATTACACCATTATACCCATCCTTGTAAGGTGGTGGTGGAAAATAGATTACACCACGGCGTGGAGACGGTATTCCGTACGTACGCACGCGCGGTGATTTCATTTTTCCGTAGGATGGATAGACGGTGAATTAGGGTTGTTTCATATTTATAATAACATATCAGTATGTAAGTAATACTTATGTTATTAATTTATCATGAAACAACTAAATAAGAAGAAGTTGAAGAAGAAAGAAATTGAAAAGATCGGTAATGGATATTACCTCTTCTTTGGAACGCCTCTTTGAATCCTCTACTTAGGGAACTAAGATTGGTCTTTGAAGAAGACCAGGACCTCTAGGATTATTATAGGGAAGTGGAGAGGAGAATATGGCAGGGGTTGGCCGATCTTGAGTGCTCAAATTGGTGTGAGGAGGAGGGGGAGGAGGTGCCCTTTTATAAGGGAGGAGAGGGGCACCTTAGGAATATCTCAAAATATTATTTTATATTAAAGTCAAAATCTGTTTATAATGGTTCCAAAGGGTCTTATTTCGAAGCTAAAGTGGGGATGGGTCGAAATCCTATCAACCAATAGGATTTAGACAAGTTTAGGGTATTATTTTAACCTTATCAATTAGATTTAACTCTAAGTTAAATAATTTAACTTTTACCATGTCTTTTTGTTTTCTTTCACTATATGGTTAATACACTTACTATAACATGCCAAAAGAACCCCAAATTGTTTATTATTAATATATATATCCTTATCTAAGTCATTTGGCCGAACCTTATATTTTTAGGAATAAAATAACAATTAATAATATAATATTTTATTTAAAAACTATTTTGTGTCAATTTTGACACAATTTGATATATGATTTTTGTGAAAGTCATAACAGAATTATATGTTCGAACCAAGTTGATTAAATCAACACTAATATATCATAGTAACCTAGAAAATTAGTTTAATTCATAAAAAGTCTCAAATTACATTTATTTTGGTGTTTATAACATCAATTATATCAATATTTCATAAATATGATAATTACTGTATCATCGTTGTGTCATAATTAAATTAAATTATTTAATGTCTAAAAATTATAAATAAAATACCATTATGTAGGAAATATTTTTAGATTTCTAATGAATATTTATTGTCGAATTTATATTATGTATAACTCCATATTAAAAATGATTTACTTATTAAACTTTGATTTTAACTATTTTAACCCTTCTTTAAATAAATTAATAATAAATGTCCTAATCTAACTCAAGTGGGCCTAAATGGTCATATTTTATTCATAAGGTTGTTTTTGGTCGAATTACACTTATCTAATAGAATTAGGACATGTGTTAGGGTAATAGTAATATCATATTTACCCTTAGTTACCCTATTTACTATTAACCGCGGTAAAAAAAGTAAAAAGTTACTATTCACCAAAAAATTATTTTTATCTCATTGAACCACATTTTACTTACTGATATCAACCGTGTCTGTCGGATTTTCAAAATTCCATTCACAGAAGCGGTAAAATTAAGTTTTATGCAAAATTCAGTTTTTAACCTACCACTTAGTGGTTTCACTATTCATCAAAAATTGAATGTTTTCAGAAAAATACCAAAATTTCACCCTAGGCTAATTTCGGTATTCCGAATCCAAAAATGAAGTCCATTTTGAAAAATAAAATTTATAAAATTTCAAAAAGTGGTTATTACTATTCATAACGGCTAGTTTTAATAATATTTTAATAGCATATCATTGTTTAGTGAAACTCGGTATTGCGTACGACGCAAGCTATTGAGGAAGGTCGTGATTGCATGTAAAGTAAGCCAAGCTAGTATGTAGTGAAAGATTCCTTTGATGATATATAAAAACAAAATATTAATCATAAAAATCTTGGGTGTTACACCTCTTTTCGAGTACTACGGGTCTGCCACCCCAACACATTCGTGCTCCCCGCCATGGGTCTGCCACCCCAACACAGTAGTGCTCCCCACTGAGCTAGTCAAGTCACTCCGATACGAATCGGAAAAGCAGTAATCAGGTCTCAGCCAGCTACAAGGTCACCATACTCCGTATGCTCATCTCCAAGAGGATCCGCTCCATGAGCTACTGGTCGACACACCATGTGTCACGAAGATCCACAAAGAAGTATCTCAAAGTACTGCCTCGTCATAGGGGTCTCAACGCAACAGATGGCGTGTCAATCGGACTCCCGGTCTGTGAGTTATTAGCATTTCCATTCCAGGGGCCCGATTGGGTTTTAAGCTAAAACGAACCCGGACGTACTCAAAATTCATCCAAAAATCAAGTGGAGTATTCCAGAAGAACCGTATCATTAGAATGAAACCAACACAATTGACGTCACGTCAATCAGACGTCCGACCCTTATGTTATAATCGTTTCCGCTCCGAGGGCCCGATTGGTTTCGGGTTCGAACCAATCCGCCCATACCCAAACTTTTCCAAAACCGTGAGTTTAATATACCAAAATGACTACCTCGATCCAAGGAATCCTATTCAACTGACGGTGCGTCTATCGGAGGTCCATATCCCATGTTATGACCATTTAACCGGAAACGGTCCGAAAATAGGGGGTTTGGGCCCGGGTCGACCCGACCCGGGTCCTGGTCCAGCACGGCCCGGCCTTGCCGGCGTTGTCCAGTCTGCATGGCCCGCCCCGTCTGGCGTAGTCTGGTCCGCATGGCCCACCCCGGCCCGGCCGGGGGAGGCTGGCTCGGCCAGCTTGCCGAGCGTGGGGACGCGCGGCCTCCCACCTAGCTGGCACGACAATAAGCCGCACCCCTCTGCATCCGGAACGGCATAGCTTTTCTAGTTTTGTTCTGCTGCCGTGGCTCAGATGTGGTGTTCTACTCCGGCAGCACGCCACCGCCTCTTTCCGTGGACCCCCAGATGTGCTCCGGTGGTCCATTTTACCCAGCGATTCCGCCTTCAGACTTCTCGGGTCCCGAAAATTACTCCGAAGGTTCCAAATCGCCGTTACAGCCCCGTTTCATCGTCGCCTGTCATCCCGCGCACAAACAAACATCCAGCGGAGGGTCGTCGGGCCGTGTTTGTTCGGCCCACACCCTCTGCGTTATGCATTATCAAAAGTAAATAATAAAACACTTGCTTTCAACAATGATAAGTGTATAATTTATTCAGGAATAAATTATACGAACATCCTATAAATAATCCCTCATGCTCGAGAGTATAAACCACTTAAATGAGAAATATACAATATTCCCCTACCTCGAGAAAAATTCAAGGTAGCCGAGCATCGTGAACGACGTTGTCGATTCCATTGTCGTTGGAGTGTACCCGAAGATGTAGCGTCTCTCCTCTTGTTGCTGGGAAAAGAATAGAAGGCACGTTTTCGTTCTTCGTGGAAAAGAGGGTCGTTCTTCGTCAGATGGTTGGAGAAAGAAGCTCTTCTAATTTCATCAGAGGTTCCCCAACCAAATTATTTTCCAAGGAAAATATTATATTTGCCTTCTCCCATTTTAAAGAAAATCCAAACATTTCAAATTCATTCAAAGAATCAATTCATTAATTATGTGTGTACGCAAACTTTAATGGAGGAGAGGAAGGTGGAGAGGGTACATAATTAAAGAGCAGTTTACAAAATATATTAAGGGGGTGATAAGGGAGTTGAGGGGGAGGTGAAGAGTTAGTGTCTCATGTGGGCCCCACCACACTAAACCATCCCGTGGAAGGTTAGGTGGGTGTGGGACCCACCTCTAACTCCCATTTTTTGGGATAAAAATCACCCTGTACAAATAAAAATATCAAACACACATTTTTATTTATTCCTTAAAAACAACCAAAAATTAACCACTTCTCCCGTCAAAACACAACTACGGTAAAGGTTCTCTTAAGCGAACACCGGCGCTGTGAGTTCATCGGTGCCCTTAGATTTCAATATTGAGCACCAGTTCAAAAGATAGAAAAATCGAATCGTTCGTTTTCTGAACGTACCCGAGCTAAACTTCGGAAATTGATTTCGGGCACACCGGGCCTCTGAATCAGGTGCCGTCAGAAACTGCATAATCGTAAAATTCCAAAGAAATTAAGAAAAAGAATTCCTTGAAATTTCTGGGTCTTTACATTATCTTTCAATATATCAGTAGTAATTTTATATTACATTACTTTAATGAGATATCCCAAAGAATATTACTTCATTCTTGTAGTAATTATATAGTTTTTATTTATTTTCCTTCTATATATTAAATAATTAGTTTCTATATATTTTATTTATATCTCTTAGTGTAATGAAAAAATAATTCTTATAAAATTTCAAGTGAAAACATTATACTAAAATTATATAAAATAATCAGTCATTTTTTATTAGTGATTTTTAAATAGTGTATTCAATTACGAGTAGATGATAATTATATAATAAAAATTAATTTAAAATTACATTTATTTACACTATCCTCAGAGAAAAATAATAATCCTTAAAATTTTACTAATCATAGAAGAATAATTGAGGGTACATTTCCATTATAAAATCTTTGGATTCCCATATCACGTTCTAATATTTTTTATTTTTAAATAGTAATTTAATTAGGTGAATTATATTATTTTGTAATATATTATCCTTATAAAATAGGATAATTACACATTATTACTTATAAATTATTTTATTCTTTAGTAAAATAAAATCGATGTTCAATACATGAGATGGAATAATTGTGTATTTTTTGGGAAGCATTAAATGGAATAAGTTTAGCACTAATGAGATGTTTAGTTGATGAGAAAGTTGATCACATGTATTTCTCACATGAAATATAATATAAAATGGACTGATCTACCATTTCATAGGATTAAATTATTTCCATATTCATGGACCATCATATATTGATACATAATAAAAATTTTCTTCTTTTTCATAAAACTATAGAACAAATTTATGATTAATTAATTTTTACTTCTATTCTATTTGTTATATTTACAATATATTTCTAAATTATTTTGTTATTATTAATAATTTTTTATAATATTATAGTTAAAATAGATTTTAATATATATATATATATATTCAAAAATTAAATATTTCAATAATTGGGTCCATTTGTTTTCAAGAGTTCTAACTATTGTTACATGAGAGTGGAACCAAGTGTCAATATTTATCCCACAAACACTTAAAATTAAATAATAATGTTCTATAAATATACTCCAATGTATAAATGGATTACATAGGTTTGAAATTAGTTTATTTAATATAAGAATTACTAACTCCATGTTCAACGCACAATTATTACATAATTATTATCTATAATGTTTAGGTGAATCTCAAACCCTAATCACAAGAAATATATAATGGTACTTTATATTTCATTTCCACTTTTATTATATTTATTTTTTCATATTTTTCATGTGAGAAATGTTCATGTATATAAATAATGTGATCAAAAATTGAAATATTATCAACCATAACCTAAATATAATTTTTTTCTCTTGAGTTCATTTTATTATTTATAATTAAATCAATGTTGATTTTCTCCCATTTCAATTTGGGTAGAGGAAATGGTTGCATCATCACTTTATACAAATTAGATTGTAAAATAACATACTGATATATTGTTAATGGTGATGTGTACTTAGAATCATCACCCTTCACTTTATCTCACCAAAAGTTTAAAAAAAATATCATTATTCATTTTTAAGGTATATTGTTACAGAGAATAATATGATAAATGAACAATTAATTAACACTTTTATTAATTTTGGAAGGAATGGGGAAAATATTTTTGTTCTAAATCATATAAATCCATATTTATTTATTTTTAAGAGGAAAATATTTAGCAATTTATTTTGTGTAACACCCATGTATTTTAATATAACATTGTTCAATAGTATATACAACAAGAAACACCAATCATAAATAAATAATTAAATATTATTATTTAAATTTTACAGTTATAACCTTGTCATTTAATTGTATGGTATGAATATTATTAACAATAGTATTAAATATATATATATATATATAACTATATTAATCAATACATATTTATTGATTAATTATTAGGAAATAATTATTATATTTTTAGTAAATTCATTAAATTCTTCAAAAATATGTTCTCACAGAAATGGGTTTTATTAATTTTTATGATAGAATTATATAATTAATTTTTACAATTTTATAAATTTTATTTAATAAAATGGATATAATTTGTGATATTATCATGTTAAAAATTATATTAGGATGAATTTAGGATAAATATCTGTGAAGTTTTATTTTTGATGTAATAGTAAGAAATACTACATTTTATTAAAACCATATTTTTTATAAATATTTTAAAGGTCATGTTATATTTTCGATTAGTTTTAAAATTTAATTAGTTTCTTTAAATTTATAATAATTCAATAAAATTTATTAGAATAAAAAATAGTCATGAGTTTGTATAAAACATTTTTATACTTAAAAGTCAATTTTTTGGAAATTTTCATTTCATCTTGTTTTGTGGGTTTAATTTGAAATTAAATTCTACCAATAATTTGATTTTAATTTAATAAAATATATTCCATATTTAGAATAAGAAAAATTTATAAAATTTAATATGGTTAAATAAATATTTGGTCATAATAAATAGTAAAAATATTAAAAATCAATTACTATTGTAATTTTAAAAAGGTTTGTTAGGGATTAAACTAGATAGATAAGGGTTTGAATTAGATAAAACCATACTTTTATCCTATTAGACTAGTGTTTATTAAAATAATTTATATTTTAGTTGTTAAATCATTTACTTCTAAAATTTTATTTTTGAATTTGGGAACACAATCTTGAATTTTTTAAAAATAAGTTATATTTTACTAAAATTAAATAAAAATTGATCTTTTTATTTAATGGAATGGTTTGAAGATTCCATTCAGTTTTTTATTGCTCAAAAAACTAAAAAATAATAATTTCTTCATTATTTAAAACAATTAGATACCAATTAATTACAAGATTTCATGGAAAAAAAGCTTATTCATAGATCATATATTTTCTGAAAAAGGATTTTTCATGTGTTTTGTGTGTTTAAATGAAAATTCAGTTCTTTGACATAGAGAATATGAACATGATGAAATTTATATCAAATTTGGAATCATCATGTTTATTTTTTATTTGATTGACTCTTATTTTTTTATATAATTATATAATCCTCGCAAAAAGTGAATTTATAACATTTTAGATAGAAATAAGTTTAAAGTGGATTAACTAAGAGATAAAGCTTAAAATGTATTTAAAAATTGACTAAATATGACTGTTTGATTATATTTTGACCCTTTCACATGTTATATCAGAATTTTAGGTTTTCTAAAAGAACTTGTATATTGAACTAACATTAAACAATGTGTAAAATTGATTCTTGAGATAAGAATTCATTTCCTTAAATTCCCAAAAATATTTTTGGATTTTAGTTCTATAGAATTAGTTCATCACCCTTAATTAAATATTACATCAAAAAATTGGAAAACCCACCCAATATCTATTTTTTTCACAATATATAACCTTCAAAATAAAAAAAAATCATTTAATGATTTATCTTTATTATTTTTATGTTGACCTCATCCTTTTACCTACTCATCATTAAAACATAGTGTAAAACATTTGAGAATATGGGATGGGAAAAAATCTCATTAAAAGAAATTTAAAATTATAAATATAAAATAATTATTACATTAATACTCTGTTGTTTTTGTTTTCTAAAATATGATTTGGGATCAAAATAAAGATTCTTTTTATCCAAGAAATCCACTACTCTTCTACAGTATTTTTATAAAATATTTCACAAGAACTATTAATTTTATAATTAAAATCATTCATGATTATTTAAAGTAATGTAAAGATCAATAAAGGTTATAAATTTATCCCCTCAGAAGTATCATAAACATCCCTTTAAATACAATCTCATTAACTTAGCTTCTGAACTCATAAGATTTATGTGAAAAACCTTAATAATCAAATATATCTGATGAAGGAAACGTAAGGAATTGTTTATATATCAATATTACAACCCCTCATAAAAATTTAATAAACTTCCCAGTAAATTCAAATAATCTCATAGAATAAACCAAACTGGTTAACTCATTCAATTTATAAGATTCATTAGAGAGCTGTATGAGGCTCACCCATAATCATAAGCTATATTAGGATCACAAATCATCATAAATTATATAATGCTCACCCAACATCATAAAAAATTCCTATGAACCATATAATAATCATAATACATTAATTCTTACATTAATATTGTCATACCCATGAAAATATTCTTTTCCCCTAAAATAACACATTACCGAATATTTTAATATCTATTCCATTTAAAACCAATTTATTGAAAATACCTATAATAATGGTAAGAATATTTTTTAATGAATATAAAATAAAATATTATAATGGAATCTAGAAGTAAATTAATTGATATCATGGGAGTAAGAACTATTGATTCCATATACGATAAAATTGACCATTCCTCTAGTCTTCTCATCAAAATTCTTCATATGAAATAAGTAAAATATTCCTATTTAAATGATTTAAAAAAATTTGACATAAACCTTCATTTATAATTCATTTATTTCCACATAGATTCATCCATAAAATTATTTTATGAATATTCACATGGAATTATTGGATTTAAAAAATAAATTATTAAAATATTTAAAACATGGTTTGGAAGGTAAAGTTCCCCTTACCTCGAATCTGACTCATCATGTATGTTATTTAAATTCAGGATTAATAAAATTCATTTAATTAATTACTTTACTAAGAACAAATTCCATGTTTATTATTACATTTATTATATTTACTACCATGGTATATATAATTACATAATCAATTAATTTCATATTGGATTTTTTGATGATAATCAACTCATATGTCCAATATCAATTTCTTATGTTGATTAAGGTTAAAGAGGTAATTATTACATAATTAATATAATAATAATCACGAAATAATTTACATTTCAATACAATAATTTTACTTTTCAAACCATCCATGAATGAAGGCTATGAAAAATGAATTATTTTATAATATGGGTGATGATAGGTTGTATGTATGCATGAGTAACATTTTCATTTTTCAAAGAGCAGGAGGGATAGAATGTAAATATAATTTTAAATTTACATAATTAATATTATACCAAAAATATAATATTATTTATTTTAATAGAAATAGATATATAAGTCTTGTGATTTGGTCATTAAAAACGGACTACATTGCTTCATGGAGGTGGTTATTCAAATGTACACATGAATGATATTATCATTTTTAAATGGATGGAATGGTAATAAATAAGATTATATATTATATTTATATAATTTTAATGACACAAAATTTTATTAATAAAAATTATTATTAATCGAATAAAATGTAATATTACGTAAAATGGTTATATAAAATATGCACTTCCTTGGTTTTATGTTTTTGGATTTCAAAATATCATTAATAATTGTTAACATTGTTAATATATCCATTAAATAATGATCAACTGATTAGTATAAATATAGGGATTTAAAAAATCCAATTTACTGAGAAAAAAGAAGTAATGACCTCATCTCGTATAATTGCTCCATACTAAGACCATTTGTCGGTGCTCAGAAAGGAGGTTGCGTCAATGGGCTTTGCTCCTGCCCAAGCCCATGTTGAGCTTCAACATGTTATGCTCGAATGGAAATACCTATGGGAGAAGTGGTATTTAATGCAGATTACAACCAGAGAAATGTAATATAAGACTCCCCAAGAGTTTTCCACCATCAATAACCTTACCCTAATTTCTTATATAGGTTTTTAAGGGGTTCTGTAAGAATACCCTAATGCTATAAGTATGTACATTATTTTTGTATAGAGAATATACATTCATTTTATTATTGTTACTTTCTAAATATATTTTAAATCACAAGTAGTATTCTTAGTTAATATTCAATTAAGAAGCCTATTTTGATGAAATAATGTATTTTTTGAATTAAATAATATTTTAATAAATTATTATTACAAAATTAATTTTTATTAAATATAAATTGTAGTATAATTTTTTATGAATACAATTGTAATTTTTATTATGGTTTGAAAGCTATTTTTGTGAAAACCCATGAATTTTTTATAATTATCGATTTTTATTTTAAAATTAAAAATTCAAATCTTTACCAAAATATTTGGATAAAATGAATATTATTTTTGGAATCAGGTCGTTGGAATTATCCAATTGTTAATTTTTCGTAATTTTATGAGACAATGAAAATTTTTGGGTAAAAATTAAATATTGTTTCAATATATAATGTGTTTTATGACATCATAATGACTCATTAGTAATGTAATAAAATAAAATAAAAAGGTTGTTAAGCCAATATATGTTTTACCTTTAAAATAATATGCTTTTATATTTGTTTGATTAATTTTATGTTGCCTTATTGGACCCTCAAATACATATAAAACATTTATACTTTTAAATTAATTTCCTTGATAGTGAGACTCATCTCCACTAAAGAAATCCTAATATTTTAAAAAATTTATCCTTTTTTGATAGTAAATAATTCTTACACTCTCTTTTGTAAAAACCATGGGCCAAAACCATGGGTTGTTTTTTGATTTTCATTAGTTTAATGCATGGTGTCCAAAACCTAAATAATAAATAATTCCATCTCCTTTTTTATATAAACCCACTCAACCTCCCATTCCTCTTCATGCTAACCATTTAGAGAACATCCCTACTCTTAACCTCCTCTCTCTAGTATCCTCCCATGGTTCCCCAAGTTCCCATGAATCCTCTCTCAATCATTTCCTAGGCCTTGGGGATCACATTTCCAAGTAATGGATTTTTTCCTTCCTCATTTTTGTCCATGTTTTTTATGTTAAAATACCTTTGTATTTTCAATTAAAAATGTTGGGGAATGATTTCTCATATCCCCTATACATACCTCCTTATGTTTTAATGACTAGAGACATCTTTCTATTTCATTAATTCCACCCATGTACACCCATTACCATACCAAAATTCGGTAAGGAATTTATCTCTTCTCATTTGCATTCAATAAATTATTTTATATTATGTATCTAGATTCCATTACATATGTTAGTTAATGTATCTATATGAACCCATTACTGTGTATTTAATGTAAATATGATGAGAAACCCCTTTCTCTCAGATCATCCATTTTAATTATTTCTTATGTCACACCGTTATGCTGCTGAAATTTCACCACAATGTTCCATGATGAAATCATTGTGTATTAAATACCATTCCCATTTATCTATCATGGGTATTCATCTTTATGAAAATTTAATTATTAATTATATAGTTTCATGTTCTAATCCCACATTCTATTATATCATGGAATAAATTTTGATTTTTAATGAATCCATGTTATATGATCCATGTGTCACACTTATGCATGAAATGAATTTATTAAGAAGGGTGTGCCCTGATAGCACTCCAATTCATTGGGTTAAGATTAGTGTCATGAAACATCAAGTGCAATTAGTGTTTACTCATTATCCATGTGAAATGAGCCTTGGATCACGCTAATATCATGTTAAATATTGTTTCCAGATTTCCTTGTTATGATAATCATGCAATATCATGCCTTTATATTCATGTTTATATTATGCTCCATTGATATAACTATTTCTTGACATGTACTGCATTCTTTATGTTATGTCTTTTGTACTCCCTTATTATGCTTTATAGCTCACCCTTTTTTATGCATGTCCTGAGGTTATCACATACAATTCTATGTATGAAGGAATGTGTGTGGTCATGTAAAAGAAGTTTTCAATAAAGATTTGTATTTCATGTTTTAAGTTGTTATGTAATCTTCCTAATACCCAAAGACACTATAAATCTCGATCTTCTATATAATATCAAGTCAATATTTTATGTAATAATTTATGGTTATATATGAAATAATTAGAAGGGTTTTTATAGTTGGAATTAGAGGACATGTTTTATTATTATTGGGATTAGTAATAGAGAACTCTAGTGAAAGCCTTTGGGATAAGACTAAATATAATAAAAAACCTAAATTTTGGTGAGTATTGAGTAAGTGGTTTTTCAAAAATTACATCCCTATCTGGTTATGAGAAGGTAGAGGTGGCTCTCAAACAGATGTATCTAGGGGTAAAACCCAAAATCACCAGTTTGAGCTAGACTCGAACAGAAACTGGTGCACAAAAACGTGCCTTGCTGATCTCTTGGTTACGACACTCCCAGGGGATATGCTTTTATAAATTCATAATCTTATAATGAACCATTATCACGATAATAAAAAAATTCCTCTAAGAATATATGTAGGGAAGTATATCATAGATAACATAGATTGAATCCTATAAACTCATTAGTTAAGGAAATAAAATTAATTAATAAGTTATCTCTTTTGTCTTTGGATTCCAATTTATGAATTATCGCTAACATTCCTTTTATTCCAGCAAGTGGTCAGTAATAGGAGGACTCAGGCTATCAATCGATGTGAAGATAAATGTGATGACTATTCTAATGAGATTCCAAATCTGATGGGAGTGGGAATCACATTCATTATCACAATACTCTCTCAGATAACTCATGTTTGGAATAGAAATATGGGTCCATAGAAACATTCAACCCCCCACCCCCTCAAAATAGAACATGTTTAAATTGAGAGCATCATGAGACAAAGGCCTCCTACTTTTAATGGATCATCCTATCCCTCAATTGTAGAATAATAGATCAACTCCATTAAAAAGGTCTTCTCCATCCTTCAATGTTACGAACCAGAGAGGTTCTTTTGGATTCTAATCATATGAAGGTTGAATCTTATCAATGGTGGTCAATGAAATTTTTTTTAAAGCATGGGGAGGAGATCAAGTCATTGGAATGGAAGGATTTCCAAAAAATGTTTTTTTATAAATATTTTCCTCGCACACTCAGAATTAATATGGAAAGTGACTTCCTTTCCCTTAATAAAAAAGATGATGAATATGTCATTATGTACGAGGAAAACATCACAAGGCTTGCACGATATGCCTCAGACTTTGTCATTACACCCCAATGTAAGGTTGACCATTTCTTTGGTGGGATAAAACCTAGCCTACGGAATGACCAAGCAATCCATTACTTTGAGAGCTATGAAGAAATGTTTTGATGTGTCCTCAAAGTCGAAATGGCGATCAGAGAATATCATGGTTATCATGGGGATAAGAAGCCTGAGGTGGAATTTAATTCTTGCGGTCCAATGGATAAATCCAATAGAGCTATGACAATCCATCACCCCACTTTCCAATGTTAAAAAACGAAGCACCACAGAAATTTCCTGAAGGGTATGAAGAAATTCTTTAGGTGTAGAAGAGAAGGGAACCTGGCCATTAACTACAAACATGAAAAAACAACAGCTACAGCAGAGGAGAGGAACGATCTGTTGGAACCTCAATGTGTTGTTCATTTCATCAACTACAAATAACCAGAGCACTTTGAAAACTAGTGCCCTAATCCAAGGGTTTTCAAAGGCAACAAACAACCTCCAAGGTATAAAGGGAAAGATTTTTCCATCACTACCTCCAAAGTGAACCTTGAAAATTAATTGGTGATAGGTACAATAGTTATTCATTCAAGAATAGTGAACGTACTTTTTGATTATGGTTATAATCATTCTTTTTTATCCTGAATGGATAGTAGAACAATCCCAACAATACCACAAATCATGGAAGTAAAGATGTTAGTGAGAACAATAGATGTGGAAATCATTACATCCCATGAATATAACTCCTCCACTATCATAATTTTTATATTGAACTTTTTGGAGAACCTCACCATACTCTCTCTGTTATAATTTGATGAAATTCCTGGCAGGGATTGGATTTCCGTATATAGATCCAATATAAATTTCTGTGAGAGTGAAATCACTATCCATATAGAGAATCGACCCCCAATTCTGTACCAGTGCAAGGGGGTGGATGAATCTTATTTAGAACAAAATCTCACGCATAGATATTATTTCCCTTTGAGAATCCGTATCTTTCTTAGATGATTGAGTCTATGGAAGAAACCATCCTTGAAGACATGTCTATTGTGAGGGAATTCATTGAAGTGTTTCCTAAGGAATTTCATGGTCTTCTTCCTAGAATAGTTTTTGAATTATCAATTTATCTTATACCATGATGATTGTCAATATCCAAGAATCCATATAGAATGGATTTTGTGGAGAATAAGGATTTGAAGAAACAACTAAAGGAGAATATCCATAAAGGGTTTATACACCCAAGTGCTTCACCATGTGATTCACCCATCCTCTTCGTCAAGAAGAAGGATGGGTCAATGCCCCTTTTCATTGATTATCATGAGCTCAAAAAAATCACGATAATGAATAAGTGTCTTATACCATGAATTAATGACTTGTTCTATCATCTACATGGAGCACAATACTTATACAAGGTTGATCTGAAGTTGGGATATTATCAATTAAGGATAGAGAAGGAGGATAACCCCAAAATAGCTTTTTGTACAAGATACATGCGCTATGAATTCAGAGTAATGTCTTTTGGAATAACTAATGCTAGATAAATATTCATGGAATTTATGAATGTATTATTTAGATGTTACCTTGAAAACAAATAGGTAGTCTTTATATATGATATTTTAATATACTCCAGAACCATGGAGGAGCATGAGGAGCATATAAGCACTATACTAGAGACCTTGTGAAAGGAGAAGCTCTATGAAAAGTACTACAAGTGTGCGTTTTAGTTGAAGGAGGTCTCATTATTGGGTCATATTATCACAAGAAATCAGATATATGTGGATATCTCCAAGACAACTGCAATTGGGGGATGTTTTAGGCCAACATTGATAAAAAATATCCATATATTCCTGTGGTTAGCTAGATATTATCATCAAATTATGAGAAATTTCTCACAATTGTCTAACCCTCTTACCAAGCTAACTCAAAAAAGAGTATAGTGGTCTTTGAGTGATTAATGAGAAGATAGCTTAAAGGAGTTGAAAATTAGGCTAATCACTACGCTCGTTCTCACACTACCCACTGGATAACTTTTTGTGGTATTTAGTGATGCTTCGAAGATGGTACTAGGCTGTGTGTTGATCCAAAATTACGAATTCATTGCCTATGATTCAATAAAATTGAAGGTTTATGCGAAAAACTATCCAACACATGACCTAGAGTTAGCTTCATTAATCCCCACTTTAAAAATTTGTTGACATTACCTCTTTGGAGAGAAGTGTAATGTATAAAAAGATCACAAAATCCTCAAATATTTATTCACAGAGAAAGAGTTGAATATAAACCAACGAAGATGGATATAGATGATTAAAGACTATGACTACTCAATCCATTACCACCTTGGGAATGTGAAAAAGGTAGAGGATGATCTAAGTAGAAATGACCCACCAATTCTATCATTGATGATAATTGAAAAGGATGAAATCTTCTTAGATTTGATGAAGATGGACATGTGAATCATAAAAAATGGAACATCATCAATCTTTCACAAATGATTGCTCAACTATCTCTTTTGGAAAGGTTAAAGGATTCTAAAAATGATGTGGGAATTTTTAAGAAATTAGAAACTATCAGAAAATGGAAATCCTTGGAGTTCAATGTTAATAAAGAAGGAATTGTGAGATTTTGGTCAAGAATATGTGTTCCATCAAATTTGGAGTGAAAGAATGATCTTTTTTATGATGCACATAGTTTAATTTTTTCCATTCACATAGAAAACACAAATATGTATTGTGATCTCCAAGATATTTACTGGTGGGATAACATGAAGAAAGAGATCGCTGAGTATACATCAAATTTCCTAGTATGTCAGTAATTTAAGGCTAAGAGGAATATGTACAAGGGGATGATGCAACCATTACCCATAACAACATAGAAATTGGAAAATATCACCATGGACATTGTCATAGGACATCCGAAGACATCAAAATGAAATAATGTTATTTGGGTTGTTGTGGATTTTCTTACAAAGAATAAAAACTTCATTGTAATTTGGGAGGATTTCTCATTTGATAAACTGGCACAGATATACATTAGAGATGTGGTAAGGCTGTATGGAGTGCCTCTATCAATTGTATCCGATTGAGATCCAAGATTTATAGCTATGTTTTGGATGAGTCTTCAACATGCTCTGATTACTGAACTAAACTTCATCATGACTGATTATCCTAAAATGGATGGAAAATATGAGCGAACTATTCAAATACATGAGGAAAGGTTGAGAGTATGATCAATGTACTTAAAAAGAGTATGGGATCAACATTTTTCTCTAGTTGAGTCCTCTTACAACAAATGTTTCCACTCAAGCATGCAAATGGATTTTTATGAAGCCTTTTATAGGAGGAGGTATAAAACACTGACATGTTGGAATGAATTTGTGGAGGAAAAACTCTTAGGTCCAAAAATGATCGAAGAATTTGGGTTGAAGCTTAAGACCATCCAACAACACATTAAAATTGATCAGAGTAAAAAAATACATATGCTGATAATAATTAATGAGACCTAGATTTTGATTTCAAAGACATGTTATTCCTCTTTATATCACTGTGGAAGAGAGTTTTGAGATTTCGGATGAAGGGAAATCTTAGTCCATGGTACATCAGACCTTTTGAGACCCTTGATCGCATTAGAGCAGTGGCCTATCAACTAGAAATCCCACCAAACCTATTTCAAGTACATGATATATTTCATGTATCACCCTTGAGGAAGTACATACCTGACCCATCGCATGTACTAAATCCAAAGGTTGTACCATTAGAGAATAGCCTCTTCTATGAATAGAATCTGATGAAGATCTTAGATCATAGGGAAAAAGTTATACGAAATAAGTCAATGCCCCTTATTAAGGTGTTGTGGCGAAACCAAAAGTTTGAAGAATGAATTTTGGAATCAAAGGAAGTGATGAAGATGAGTTACCCTAATCTATTTTAGTATGGGAAAAGGGAATTTTGTGGGGAAAAATTCTTAATGGGGGAAGATTGTAACGACCCAAACATTTATTAATGGAAATTACTCTTGATCTAATTAAATTTACAATTATATAAAATGGTTATACATAATATGAACTTACTTGGTATTATGTTTTTAGATTTCAAAATAGCATTAAGAATTGTTACCATTTCTAATATACTTGTTGAACATTGATCAATTGATTAGTATAAATATAGGGTTTTAACAAATCCAATTTACTCCATCAAAGGAAGTGATGGCCTCATCCAGTAGAAATGCTCCATACGAAGCCCATTTGTCAGAGTTCAGAAAAGAGGTAGCATCACTGGGCTTCTCTCTTGACCAAGCCCAATCTGAGATTCAATACATTAATCTTGAACAAAACTACCTATGGGAGAAGTGGAAGTTAATAGAGATTACCACCCGAGCGATGTTATCTGAGCCTCCTCAAGAGTCTGTCACCATCGCACACCTTACCCTTAGGTCTTATGAGGTTGTTTTAAGGTGTTATGTAATAAGACCCTAGCACTATGATTATGTTCATTTTTTGTATATAGGATATAAATTCATTTTATTATTGTTACTTTGTAAATAGATTTTAAAGCACAAATAGTATTTTTAGTTAATATTCAATTAATAAATGTATTGTAATGAATTAATGTATTTTGGAATTAAATAATATTTTTAAAAAATATTATTACTAAATTAGTTTTTATTAAATATAAATTATTGTATAATTTTTTATGAATACAATTTTAATTTTTATTATGTTTTGAAAGCTGTTTTTGTCATAACTCATGAATTTTAGATAAATGTCAGTTTTTATTTTAAAATTAAAAATTCACATATTTGAAAAATTATACAGATAAAATGGATATTATTTTTGGGATCAGGAAATCAAAATTATCCAACAGTGAATTTTTCATAATTTTCTGAGACATTCGAATATTTGGGTAAAAATTAAATACCATTTTAAATCTAAAATGTTTTTAATGACGTCATAATGACCCAATAGTGATGTAATAGAATAATAATAAATGATTTTTTTCCAATATATGTTTTAAATTTAAAAAAATGTGATTTGATATTTGTTTGATTAATTTTATGGTGCCTTAATGGACCCTCCGAGACTTATAAAACATTTTAACTTTTAAAATGATTTCCTTGAGAGTGTGACTCACCTCCCCATAATACAACCTAATATTTTAACAAGTTATAACATTGAACATATAAAATATTTATTTACAATCCCATTTGGAAAAAACCATGTTCAAATACCATGGGATGGTTTGTGGTTTTGATTAGTTTAATGTGTGGTGTCCAAAACCTAAATAATAAAGAATTCTTTCACCTTTCCAATACAAACCCACTGAAACTCCAATTACTATTAACTAAAACCATTTGTATAAAATCCCTACTCTTACCTCCACTTTATTTTATGCCAACAATGTGCCCCAAGATCTCAATAATCCTCTCTCAAGTCTCTCACAATCCTTTGGGATCACAATCTCAAGTAAGGGATTTCTTCCTTCCTCATTTTTGTCCATGTTTCACTATGTTTATATACATTTGTTTTTTCAATTAAAAATGTTGGGGTATAATTTAACAACTCCCATATATATCCCTCCTTATGTTTTAATGATTATAGACCCATTTCTCTCTCATTAATGCCACCCATGTACACCCGTTACCATGCCGAAATTCCGTAAGGAATTTCTCTCTTCTCATTTACATTCAAGAAATTATTTTATATTGTAAATATATATTATATTAAATATGTTGGTACATGTATATATATATGACACCCTTACTGTCCAGTTAATGTATATATTATAAGATACCCCTTTCTCTCTATTCATCCATTTCTATTAATTCTTATGTCACGCTGTTATGCTGCCAAAATTGCACTGTGATTTTCCAAGACAAACCCATTGTGTATTGAATACCATGACCTTTTCTCTATCATGGGTATTCACCTTTAATAACATTTACTTATTTATTATAGAGTTTCATTTATGAATTCCACATTCCATTATCGTGGAATAAATTATTTTTTTAATGAATCTATGTTATATGATCCATATGACACACTTATGCATGAAATGAAATGATTAAGAAGGGTGTGCCCTGATAGCGCTCCAATGCATTGGGTAATGATTTGTATCATGAAAAATTAGGTGAAATGAGGGTTTACTCATGATAATTCAATTGAAATAAGGGTTTACACATACTCTATGTGCAATGAGACTTGGTTCATGCTAATAGCATATTAAATGTTGTTTCCACATTCTCATGTTATAATAATTATGCTATATCATGCATATATGTTCATGGTTCTCTTATGATCCATTGATATACCTATTTAATAAAATTTATTGTATTAATTATGTTATGCCCCGTTTACTCCCTTATTGGGCTTTACAACTCACCCTTTTCTTATTCATGTTCTCAGATTATCCCATGCATTGTTAAGTACGAATGAATGTGTGTGGTCATGTAAAATAAGTTTTCAATAAAGATGTTTATTTCATGTTTTAAGTTGGTATGTAATGTTTTTAAGACCAAAATACACTAGACCTATCAATATTCTATATTGTATCAAGTGAATATTTTATTCAATAAATTTGGTTTATGTATGAAATTAATAGAAGGGTTATTATAATAATGATATTTAATTCATGATTAACATATATATAAATTATATTCAACATTATAACAAGACATTATAGGCGGGTTTTGAAAATGAATTACATTGGTTCACGAGGTAGTAGTCCACCATACACAAAAATGATGGTTTTTTTCCCATTTGATGAAAGAGGGAGTGGGATATAGTTTATGAAATTAACATTAAAAAATGTAAGTATATGGAAGATATTTTTGTTATTATTTCATAATGTTTTAAGAATATTTTAAGGAGGAAGAAGACTAAAGAAAATGAAAACACTCAGTTAAGACCTATATCTCTTATTCAGATAGCCACTTTAGGTTTATACCTAAATCCATCCTAGGTTGGTTTTATGATAAAAACCAGTGGCTCTAAGATATTGGGAGGGATATATATAATGGATTTGTGTAGCTATTTTCTAAACAAAATGGTTTTATATCTGTGGATATGAGAGTATATGTGGACTTTTTTTATAAGTGAGAGAGAGGGGACACTTGGAAACATAAAAAATGACATATATTAACGAATTATTTAGTCCAAATGGCTCCAAAATTGTCCAGTTGTGAATATTATAGGATATAGGGTCTAAATATGTCCTTACAATAGAATTTATACAAGTTAATAGTTAATTTTAACCCTTATCACTTATGTATAACTCCCCATTAAATATGTTTTAACCTTGTCTCTGGTAACATATTTTTACTATTTTTACTATTAATTATGACCAAATATTAGGTTTAAATTATTAAATAATATTAATTATAAGGATTCAAAATATGTAATAAATTTTAAAAAATTAAATTCATATAATTGAGAGAATTTATTTTAAACTTAAACATGATAAATGCGATGAAAAATCGGTTTTTAGAAAAATTGTATGTTTAAGTATGAAAATGGTTTATACCAAATTAATGTAAAAAATTAATTAAAAAAAACTAAATTGCTTTATTAATATTATAATTGGACTAATTGTTCTTTGAAACAATTTTAATACATGACATAACTTTACAAAATATTGAAATGGAATGACAGTTTCCAATAAATAATCAATAATTTTCATGATTCAATGATAAATTAATGTTTTCATAAATTTCTCAAAAAATAATTATAAGTTATGTTTTATATGATGAATTGAAAAATAATGTATATTTTGATTAATTAAAATTCAATAAATTGAAAACAAATATTCTAAATAAAACCATATGATACATGAAACCCCAATTTGGTTAGAAATAAATCATTTTCTTATTAATTGAAAAATTACCTATATTATTATGATAAATATAAATATATAAAATATAGTTAATTAATATTAAAAATAAATGAAAATTAATTATCTTAATATTACCTTGGTTGTTACATTCTTCCCCACTTGTGAAAACTTTTCCCTCATATTTTCATTAATTACTTATACATGTGGAGATATTTTTATTTCATAGAATTTTATGATTGTCATGTTATTTCATCAATCATATGGGTTTTCTAAAAAACCATAAATTGGTAAATAAATTTATTCTGTAACACATCCCCACTTCAGTCAATAATTTTTTTAGCTCTTCCAATAAGAAATAATTTCAATAAACTGAGCTATGTTAAGTCTAAAAACATGAGATGCATGTCACACATAATTTCTAAACAATTAAACATGAAATATGTCATTTAACTAAGATAAACCTAGAGATAAGGCCACTTTATAGGTAACTAATCAAACTTACTCTATGATTTTAATGGATCCAATAAATTTTGTACATAACATTCCCTTTATAACAAAACACATAACACTTTTCATAGAGATACTTTTAGAAATCTGTATTTTCTTAAATAAAAAGAAGGATCCTTAAATTGGTTATCTGCATAACTTTTATTTCTTCTTTGATCCATCTAAATGTTATTCCAAATAATCTTCACCTAGTCAACCATTTCTTCTACCTATTTTGGTCCCAAAATATTTCCTTCCATGACTTCATCCCAAAAATGTTGTAGTCTAACTTTTCATTCCATATAATTCCTCAAAAGGTTCTATATATATACTAAAATCAAAATTATTGTTATAATAAAACTACAGGAATGTCAGATGTTGATCACAAATTCCCTAATAAATAAGCATGAAGCATATCCTCCTAGGTATGAATCATTAACTCAGACTATCCATTTGATTGAGGATGAAAAATTTTCATTCCATACCTAATAAATTTTAAAGGGTTTTCAAAAAATATGATGTTAACCTAGGATCACACTTGAATAAATTGGGGATAGAGACTCCATGTAATATAATTTTCCCTTTTCCAAAAAGTATAAAAATTTGTTCTAAAGGACTATTATATCAAGTGTGAGGAAAATTATCATATTTAGATAATTTATTAACAATATCCATATCACATTATTAACTTGAGATGTATTTGTTAATAAAAACATTAAATCTGTGGATATATGCTCCCATTTCCATTATGGACATGAAATTCCGATATAATCCCCTTCAAAAATTAATATTTATCTTTGAACAATTTAAAAGTAAAACACTTCATAGTAAAATTAGTAATATATTTCTTCATTCTTTCACATTAGAAATGCTCTTAATAGTCTCTTTACATTTTTTTTCTTCCATGATGAATTAAAAATAGGGAGGTATGAGCCTCACTCAATAGTTATTTTTTTAAATGGGGATCAAATTAAACACATATCCTTTTTCAAAATATCAAAACAATTATTTTTCAATATTAGATTCACACAACTTACCTTTCTTTATCAATTAAAACTTTTCCTATAAAACATTATCTTCCTTGTAAGCTTGCAAAATTATATTTAAATAATATGATTGTTCTCACACCAAAAACAAAATTTATGGAGTATCTGAATGAATAATTTCAAATCCAACATTATGTAAATCATTAACAAAGGATAATGGTCCAGATGTAGCATAGTTAATGTAGAATTATCATTCTAATTCAAAGCATCAGCTACTCTATTTTCTACACCTGAATGGTAAGGAATTACGAATTCGTAATCCTTTATCAATTATATACATCACCTATGTATCATGTTAAACTCTTTTTGAGTTAAAATATACTTCAATATTTTATGACCAGTATATATTTCACACTTTACTTCATATAAATTATTTCTATAAATTTTTAAAGACACCACTATAGTCACAATTTCATGGTCATGTGTGTGATAATTTTGTGTGTGGTTTTAATTTTCATGAAATATATGAAATTACATGATCAATATATATTAAATCACAACAAATTCCCTTCTAATAAACATCACTATAAATAACATCATCCCCTTTTTTGGATTGAAGGTCACAAACTATATCATTAACTAATCTTCTTTCCAGTTCTTAAAAACATTCATCAAATTCGTTTATCTAGGTGAACCTAACTCATTTTCATGTTAACATATTGTGCTTGATAACTATTGAGTGTTTTCAATAAGCCAATATTTATAGTCCAATAATTCAGGAAAACTACAAATGTCAGTCAAATTTGTAGATCTGTTCCATTCATTAACCACTTTAGTTTTAACAAGATCAACTATTGTTTCCTCTTTATTTGTGATTTTTCTAAACAATGAATTAATTTTTAACATTAAATAAACATAATTAAATTTTACATATAACTTATTTTCCTTTATAAATTTTATAAAAATCCTTGTATATTTTTCATATTCCTCATAAATTAGTGAATAAATAGATATATCATTAATAACCACAACCAACAAATTATTCAAATATTTATTGAAATATCTTTTAATAATATCCATGAATATAGTGGGATCATTATTTTTCCCAAATATAATAACCACAAAGACGTAATACCTATACCTAAAAGGAAATGTCATTTTTGGATTTTATCCTCCTTTACCATCAACTAATGCTACCTAAAACCAAGATTAACCATTAAAAAATACTAGTCACGCCGAAGTTGATAAAAACATTACTAAATATGAGTCAATAAGAACATATTATTAGTACTAATGTTATCCAATTCTCTATAATCACTGAAAAGTCTCATGGGAAAATATTTAATTAAATAAAATAAAATAGGAGTACCACATTGTGATGTGCTAGAATGAATGAAACTTTTATCAAATAATTTATATAAATTCATTTTTAATTTTAAATTTTATGCTTGTACTATATGATAAGGGGGTTTTATAATTATCATAGAATCAAGAACTATATAAATAGTATACTCAACTTATCTATTAGGTATAATACCAAGTAACTCCTCAAGAAAAAATCTAGATATTCTTTTACTACCCGAACATCATTAATCTAAATAGTTCCCTTATAATCAAAAATATGAGTATGGTAGATTTCATTTACATATTCTAGAATTTTCTCATATTTTTTATATTCCATCATATTAGTTAATTTATTCTTATATACAAATGGAATCCCATTTTTGAAAATAAATACTTTGGATTTGCTGTATATCTTAAGATGATAAACTAAAACCCAATCCATGCCCAAATTAACATTAAAATATAAAATGGGAAATACAACATGGTTTTCTTGGAAAAATCTTACACAAATGATTATAGTTAGATATTTATAAATTATTATTTCCTTAATTATACCGCATGTTTTTTTTTGATAATTTTTTTGAATTCATTTCTTGAGATGAAATTTTCATTTTACCAATAAATTTCCAAAAAATGAAATAACTTATAGATCCCAAATAAAATAATACAATATCATAATCTGAATAATTAAGTAATGTAAATGTTACCACTTAATTATATGTCCAAACATATATATAAGTAGTTTTGATGTATTTAACCACACCCTACGAGTTTTAATATTGTTTCTTCTAATCATTCAAGAACATCTTCTAATGCACATTTGTATAATGACCCATACCATTAAATTTAGAACACTTTACCACATACTTATTTTAATTTTTATTACGAAAACCAGGTTCCTTTTCATTGTAATCATGTGCAATATTCCAAAATATATGACATCATAAGAACATTCTATATTTCATAAAATATTCCACAAATTTATTTTTACCAAACCTATTAGAAAATAAAAAAATTTATTTTATTATGTTTATATTTATTTGATGTAATATTCTCATTTTCCTTCCACTAAGTTCCATTTTTATCAATCATTTTGTGGAATTAATGGTCATAGAAAACTCAATCTCTACCTTCTCATTATAGGGAAAAAGTTTTAGGTAACTTTTAAACACATTATATGCCAAATATCTTGTGTATCATGGCTTTAATCCTGAGTAAAACCAATTAATTTTACAATCATGATCCCAAATGAAATTTAGAATATAATTTTCTAATCGAGTGAAGTTTACTTCATATGTGTCAACATAAACTTTCTCCTTCAACCTCAATTCCATGAATTTATTTTCCATTATAATTTGACCAACCTTAAGAAAATACTTTTAAAGGAAAATATTCTTAATTTTATCATATTCCATGGTGTCAATATCTTATCTTTATCTATTATTTTTAAAATATTGGACACTATTTTTTGGAATCATCTTTAAAATGTTAAATATAAATAGTTATCATTTAATGATTTGAATAAAACATAACATTAAATATATTCCCGAGGGAATTAATCCATCCATCAGTTATCATTGAATTAGAAAATCCACTAAATAATGGAGGGTGTTTTCTCATAAAATGCTCCACTATCAACATGTTACTCCATGATAGACCTTGTTTCTCTCTATTATGGAAACCACCACCATTTATAGCATGATTAATATAATAAATTATAGTAAAAAATATCTCATCTCTAATTCCAACAATTCCATGTCACAGATTTGGACAGATATTGTCCTCTTGGTGCCTTCCTACATTAGCTTCCATGTTTTCTCTTTGGAAAACACTTTTGAAGACGAATATTTTAGATGAATAAACATGGTAATATTCAAAATCTATATCAGTATAACCATAAATTAAAATCTCTTATGTTTATTTATATACATTACCATAACCTCTAAACAAATTTAACATTTTTTCTGATTCCTATTATAAGGACCCAAACATAAACAATATGAAAAATGTATTATTTAGGGAAATATACATTTCCTTGAATTCTCATTTGTATTTTATATTTATAGTGTGATAGAATTATTTCATCACCTATAAAAAAATAAAAATTACATAAAAAAGTTGAAACCACCACCCAGTATCCATGATTTTTCGAAATATGTAATTTTTAAATTATAACAAGATTTTTTTTTCAATATATATCTTTATAATTTTCATCTGGATTCCATCATTGTCTTTAATCATCTATAAAATAATAATAAAATAATTTAAAAATTTTGTATGTAAAAAAAATATCAGTAAGTGAAATTTAAAAAGAAATAAATAAAATTGTTTATCTACGAATAATCTTAATAATTTTCATTTTTCAAAATAAAAATTTGTCTAAAAATAATCATTTTGTTACCCAATAAATCAAATTTTATGCCAAAATATTTTCATGAAATACTTAATAATAATTATTTGTGAAAAAATAAGAGTCATATTTTTTTTATAATAATATAAAACTCATGAAAATTTATACATTTCACCAATAATAAGTAGCATAAACATCCATTTAGAACAATATCTTAGCTTGTGGAAGAAAAAGGATTCCCTGAAAACCCATATCAATCATAGATAAACCATGTTTCTAATTTGGTATATCATTTTCATATCACTATTAATATACCTTTTTCAAAGAGAATTACCTACCCATTAAATTCTTATAGTATCTTTGGAGAAACCTAATTGGTTAACTCTATCCCTTTACCTAATACATTGAAGAGATATATCCCATGTTAACACAAGTTATATTAGGTTCACCCAGTATAATGAGGTATATTGTGATCACCTATCATCACAAAAATTCTAATGAACCAAAATATAATCATGATACATGAAATCATTCATTTTTATTATCATAATGATAACAAATCATTTCACCTATAAGAAAACTTTTCTATATATTGAAATATCGTTTCCTTTTAAAACCCATTTTTAAAATTAAAAATATAAATGGAAGGATTTTTTTTACTAAAATAAATCATGAAATATTATAAATTAATCGAAACATCAAATAATGATTATGGAATTGAGAGGATCTATTGATGATGTATATATAAAATTATTTTAATTATAAGGACATGGAAGGAAATGATTTAGAAATTAAATAGTTAAGACATCAAAAATGAGGTTTTTAAGGTAATGTGTCCCTTGTGTCGAGTCTGGATAATAACTTATGCTCATTATACTCATGATTAATAAAATTATGTTAATTATTTTATATTAAGAAAATTTTAATATTATTATTCATTTTATTTTATTTATTTACATGTTATTTATAATAACCAAATCAATGAAGTTCATATTGGATGTTTTGATGATATTCGACTCATATGTCCAAAATGACATTGGTATGTCGACAATGGTCAAAGTGATCATTATTCCATAATCTATAGAATAATAATAATGAGAAAATTTATATTTTTTAAATTAATTATAATTTCAAAAGGATCCATGAAATACATTTATTAAAAATGAATTATATTATAATCAAGTAGACGGTATGTCATATGTATGCATGAGTGTCATTTTCATTTTCAACGAGCATGAGGAAATAAGTAAAATAAAATTTTAACTATCCATAATGGATATTATTTCATAATTATAATATTATTTCTTTTATTAAAGATATATATTGATTTTTTGATATTTTTTCATTAAAAATAAATCACACTGCTTTGTGAAAGTGGTAATCCATACATACGCACAAACGACATCATCATTTTTCAATGGATAGGATGGTTATAAATAAGATGAAATATTTTCTATATAGAATGACAAATATTTCCTAAATATCATTTTTATTTATAATTTTAATTATTTTTGGAAAAACTTTTTGGTGGTTATGAAAAACGAATTAAATATGTTGACATGATAGAAGCCCACCATACACATGAATGGTTGTTTTATTTATCATTTGATGGAAGAGGGAGAAGGATATAAGTTATTAAAATAAAATAAAAACATATAAATATATTTAACATAATATTTTTTGTTATTTAAGAATGTTTTAAGAAGATTTTAATGTGGTATAAGAATAAATAAAATGAAAATTCTCGGTTAAGAACTATTCCTCCTCTTCAGACAACATCTAATGGTTTATACATAAATACTTAAATGGATAATTTTATGACCAAACCAAGACCTCAATGACTTAGGGATGGATATAAGTAGGTTATTTTTACAGGTATTTTAGGATCCAAAATTCTCATGAAGTTTTAATATAGTTGGATAGGGGTGTCCAATTATAAATGGGGGAGAGGACATAATTTGAATTTTAAACAGAATAAAATATATTAATATATTACTCAAAATTATGGATCCAAAATAAAAAATTTATATATATTAGATAATATATAGTATAAATATGGGAAAAATATATTTTTTAGATGTTTATAAGTTATTTTAAACCTTGTCACTTATGTTTAACACCTGATAAACATGTTTTAAACATATGTGTGGTAACCATTTTAATGATTTGTATTGTTTATTATGACCAAAAAATAAATTTAAATTGTTAACAAATATTATTCATGATTATATAAAATATGTAATCAATTTTTCCAAATATAATTCATCAAATATTTGGAATTTATTTTGAAAATAAAACAGAAAAACACAATGAAGAAGGGTTATTCATAAATATGTTTTTTTAAGAAAAAAAATTCTAATATCAAATAAAAATATAAAATTCATTCCAATTTTAATAATTTTTTTATTAATAATATTATGGAACTAATTTTTCATTTAAACCATTTGAAAAAAATATTTAACATTGCAAATTCCTAAAAAGGGAAGATAGTTTTCAATAAGAAAATGTATTTTTCATTAATCATAAAAAAATTAAAATTTTCTTAAAATTATAAACAAATTCAACTTAAATTAATTTTTACATGATAAATTAAAAAATCAAGTTCGTTTTATCTAATTAAAACTCAATAACTTGATAGCATATCTTTTAAATAAATTCATTTAATGCATGAAAACCCAATTTGGGTAGAAAAAAAATCCTTTTACTTTTGACCTAACAATTACCTAATATTATCATAATGAATATAACTATATAAAATCTAATTAATTAATCTTAATAACTGATTAAAATTATTTATTTAAACATTACTTATATTTTTATATTCTTACCTTTTTTTAGATTTCATCCCCACAATTTCATTTATTACATAAATAAGTGGGGATATTTTTTCTTCATTGTATTTTATTATTACCACATTTCTTGTTCAATAATATTTTTTTAGAAAAACCTTCACCTGGTAAATTAATTAATTCCACAAAAATTTATATCTACAATAAATATTCTCTACTCTTTATTCCTTATAATAAATTTTTTTTAACTGTACTACTCTAGGTATCAAAACATGATATGCATCCAACAAAAAATTTAATAACAACAAAACATGAAAACATAAAGTACCTGAGATGAACATGGAGGTAAGGATATTCAGTAATAACCAAGTTTAAATATCACTAGTATTTTACATGGTCTAATGAATGTGGAATTAATTTTCACTTTTTACCAAAACACATAACATTTTTCATGGGGATCATTTAAGAAAACCATGACCTCCTACCTTGAAAGATAAATCCTTCATCCAATTATATGCAAAACTTATCTACATACTATGAGATTTCCATATGTGTTACTGAATCATATTCACCTTCTTATCGATTTTATCTACTGATTCTAGTCCCAACAAAATTTTTTCCTTGACTTCATCCCAACCAACTATAGTTCTACACTGTGTTCCATATATTTCCTCAATAGATCCATAGGTATATTTGAATGAAAATTATTATTATAAAATAACTCAACCAAAATAAAATATTGATCCCAACATCCCTGATAATACATTGAAAACGATCAAATTACATCCACAAAATTCAAAATCATTCACTTTTACTATCCGTATGGTTGAGGATTAAAGGTTGTACTAAAATTTAATTCAGTGCCACGTGATATATGAATACTTTTACAAAAAATAGATGAAATTATGGGATCAAAGATAGATAAAATTGAGATAGAGACTTTATATAATCTAATTATCTATTTGACATAAGTTCAAGAAAGTTTATCTGAAGACATATTATGTCAAATGGGATGAAAATTATCATATTTAGTTAGTTAATTAATAACAACCCATATAAAAATATTAACTCAATATTTTTTTTGTAATCCAATGATTAAATCCAAATATATACTCTCACATTAAAATTATAACACTTAAAATATTTTAATCATCCACTTAGATAGTTTTCATTCGACATTAACCAATTTTAGATTGAAAAATTTCATAGTAATATCAGTAATATTTTTCTTCATTACTTACAACATAAAATGTTCCTAAAGTTCCCTATAATTTTTTTCCTACCAAGATGAATAAAAAATGAAGAGTTATGAGTCTCACTCAATAGTTATTTCATAAACTGGGGGTTATATGAAACAAATTATCATTTTCAAAATACTAATACACATTGTCTTGCAATAATAAATTCGTAAAAAGTAACTTTATTAACCAATTATATATATTTCTTATAAAAAATTGTATTCCTTATGATCTTTCATGATTCTATCTAATGAATATGATTTTAATGCCACTTAAACCAAAATAGAAGGAGTTATTATATATAAAATTTCTAATAAAACATTTATAAAATCATTAACCAAAGGATCACGTTCTCTATGAAGCTTAGTTAATGTATCACTATCATTCCGACTCGAAGAATTAGTTTCTCTATTTTCATTACCTATATGGTGTTGTAATTTTCAAATTTAATCCTTTATCAATTGTAGACTTATCTTTTGTATTATTTTCAAATAATTTTGTGTGAATATATTTTTCATGATTGTATGATCAATATACATTTCACAAATTACTCCATATAATTGATGTCTTGAAATTTTTCTATAAAACCATATAGCAGCCATTCCATATTCATGTGTAGGGTAATTTTTTCATGATATTTTAATTATGTTAATGTTTAAGAAATTACACAATAATTTTTCTTTTGAAAAAACTCAATCCCATTAATTAAAAATAACTATAGATAATAAATTTTCCATTTTGGGATAGAATTTCATAAAATGGAGCATTTAATAAGCTTATTTTGAATTCCTAGAAACATTCATTGCATTATATTGTACAGGTGAACATAGCTCCATTTCATGTTAACATAGTTCATGGAATAGATAACCATGTAATGTTTTCAATGAGCCATTGGTAATAACCAAGTAATTAAATATAAATAATAATAATATTACAATATGTTGGTATTTTAAATTCATCAACCACTTTATTTTTAGTGGGATCAATATTTATGTAATCATTATTCATGCTATGTCAAGAGAATGAAATATTTTGTAACCAAAAATCACATTTAATAAATATTTATTAAAACTTATTTTATTATGGGACTTAAACAAGAATCTGTATATTTTTTCATGATCATAATAACATTTACAATAATCAACAATATTGTCCAAAAAATAGCTATAAACTTATCCAAATATTCATGGGAAACTGTATTAAGACGATCCATGAATACATCATGAAGATTCATCAACCTAATGAGAATAAACAAAAACACATAATTCTTAAACCTATTATGAATTTATGTCTTAGGAATTCCATCCTCCTTCATGATCTACAGATGGTACCTAGACCCGAGATCAACTGTTGAAAAATATTATGCTCCCTGGAGCTGATCAAAGTCATCAATATGAGGCAATAGATACATGTTATTAAAAATAATGTTATTAGGTGGTCTATAATCAATAAAAATCCACATGTAACAATCATTATTCTTAATAAATAAAATTGTATAACCCCATGGTGAATTTCTACGATGAATTAATCCTTTATCATGAAACTCCTATACTTTATTTTTTAATTCTTGAAGCTCTATATGAGCCTTATGATAAATTGGTTTTGAAACTTGATTAGAATAAATAACTATGTTAGTAGAAAATTCAAAATATTTATTAGGTATAATACTATGAAAACCATCAAGATAAATATATATACATTCTTTCACTATTGAGATATCATTAATTGGAATAGTTTAATTATTTTCAACAATATGAGACAAGTAAATTTCATTTTGACCTGTTAATAGTTTCTATAACATCTAGAGACCCTCACATCCATATCCAATGTTAAAAATGAAATATATTTGTTTTATAAAATGTAACTAAAAATATATATTACTTTACATACCAATAGTTATTTTCAATCCTTGTTTTTGGATGATTAAGAAAATTATTTTCAAAATATAAATGTTTAAAAAATTAATAAAAAATAACTATTTTGGTTCACACACAATTTCTTCTTAAACAATACCAAACACCATTGAAACATCAAAATATCATTTTAAATACATTTTAAAATTAAGGGTGATCATAAAATTTTCCATTAATGGGTTTTAATACTAGTGAAAAATCCTTTTATAAATAATTATTTTAAATATCCTTTAAAATAGTTTGTATCAATAATATAATATTTTATATATTAAATTCTCTTCAATATATAATTCTAGGGTTTTTAAAACACATTAATGTTATTCAAACCCCTTTGAATACAAATCCTTTATAAATCCCAATTAATATCAAAATCAATTAACTCTGATATAATATTTGGTTTTATATTTAAAAATACCATCAAAATAATTACTTTTATGGACTAAAATGAATTTTGGAAAACCATAATAAATACATGAGTCTAATAGTAGTATTATTGTTATTAAAACTTTTCCTTGTGGCTGTGAAATTACCCCATTCCACATTTACTCATTCAGTACCCATGTGGTGAGTTTTATTTTTAAGACCAATTTTTTTATAAAGTTTTCCTCACCCATTTATAAACCATTAAAAATATTTTAAAAACCTACATAAATTATTATCAATGAAGAAAATAATTTTATAACATTTAAAACATTAGAAAAATATTTTTTAGAAGACATATTAAGGATTATTATAAATTAATAATTTTATAAGAATTTAATAAATTCAGAAAAATTATTTATAAATACACTAGAAAATATAAAAAGGAATTGGAATTTCAATGACATACATAGTTCATGTCCAAGATTATATACAAGTGAAACATCCATAAATTTTGAAAGACATTTTTCACATAAAATTATAGCTTTAACATTTCAAAAATGCCTTTATGTTCTTGAAAAATATCATAAATAGACTACATTATAATTGAATAAAAGTCTATTTTATTTAAATTATGGCTTTGAAATTAAATAAAAAATATATTCAAAAAATTATTTAATGGTTTTAATAAAGGATTCAAAAACTTGAAATAGAAGTTTTAAAATCCAGGATAAAATCCCTCTTCTAGAAAGGGTTCTGAAAAATAAACTTCGAATATAATTTTTTTTTAAAATAACTTTTTCATTAAAATATTTTTTTTCTGTAAATAAGAATCATTCAAGAATATATAATTTTAGGAAACATAACACACTTAACTTATAAATTTACTTAAGACCCTATTCATGTTTGAAGAAAACTTTCTATATCTTATTTGATCACTCCATGATTTATAAATACTATTTTTAGTGAATTGCTTCAGATATAAAGCTATTTGTAGGATATGTTTTCCAATATTTTGAAATATATAATATTAAAATAATATTCTCGTATAACTTATATCAATTTTTATATCAATATATATTTATAATTTTTAATCATTGTATGTAAAAAACTGTGGATTTCTATAAATATTATTACAATTACACATATATATATAATAAATTTCAATAGTTATATCAGGACACTACTGAAAATCATAGTTTTCCCAACACTTGTATTCCAACGGTTCAAAAGAACCATTGGTTTAGGTGTTATTTACCAACGGTTTGCATGAACCATTGGTAAATATGGAATTTAGGTGTGCTTCCCCAATGGTTTCATCAAATCATTGGGAAAGTATTGTTCTCTACCAACGTTTCAAATGAATCATTAGTAAAGATGAACTTTAGATGGGTTTTCCCAATGGTTTCATCAAACCGTTGGGAAAGAAGCGTTTTACCAACAGTTTTTAATAACAGTTGGAAAAAAGCCCCAATTTCAACTAAAGCAAGAAACCCCCCCCCCCTCTCGATTCCAGAAGCATTGTATAAGTAGATTGCGCAACTCCAGCAGCACGACCCGACTCCCAGAATCCATTGAGAATCCCTAGGTGCACCTCTTCCATCTGATTAGCTGTCATGTTAGACTCCTTCCACCTCTTGTCAAGGATATCCTTCCACCTCTTCTCAATTATATCCTTATATTGTCAAGGATATTGTTATTCCATATTTCTAGGGATTTTGGAAAATTTTATGATTCACTACTCCACGAATTGTGTACTCAAATCACTACATCGGTGTGCACATTGTTGAATTAATGTTTTCATTACAAATATACATTTATAAGGGCATGGTGTCTCTTTTTTGTGTTCTAATGTTAATGATTCATAGTTCTTTTAATCTCAATGCTTCAAATATTAAAGCTTCATGTATGTGAAATCATAAGAAATTGTTTGTAATATTTATTCATAGTATTTCATGAAAATCACTCCTTTCATTAAGAACATGTCAAACATTAAGACCTTATTCATCATAATTTTTGTACACTATGTGTATTACATAACAAGTATGTATCATGTTTCTATCAATATATATATATATATATATATAATGACACACTATTCACTTATCCTTTGCACAATAGAGCATATAGAGTATCTTCTTGAATATTGAAAAATAGTAAGTGGTCCCTAATTATTCTTCACTGAAGAAATAAGAAATACTAAACCATACAGTCCGATGTTCTTTATGAATATAATATCTACAAAGGGAACTCTCGGTGGGATCTCTCCTTTTCCCATGTAGTACTTCTTCCTTCTTTATGAAACTAATTCACAGAATGTCAAATTCACAATACTAATGAATATTATTTTTCTTAATATAACCATTAATCATTCTTCCTTCAACATCATACATGAGTTATTCAATCACCTTTTTAAAACACAATGAACAATTTCACTGATTTGGGGTTCCTCAAAATTCTTGGAAAATCAGAAAAACACATGTATTGAATCGTGCTTCTCATATGGTTTCATGGATACAAGTTCATATCGAAAATCATGACTGTGAGGTTCAAATATAAAGAGGACCATGGGATTATTATTCTTCACACAAATAAAGTTGTTTTGATCTCTTCCTTTTGTGAACACAATGCTCATGATCCACTCTATTTCACTCCCAAAAATCATTATTCGTATGTGAGATAAAACACAATAGAACTTGTATGGAATGGATGGATAAGGTAAATTTTGTGGGATATGTGGTTTTCATTTATTTAGTGGGATGATATGGTACTTTCTCTGTACTTTGGTGTGGGTTTTATAAAATGGATACTCTTTTATGTAAAAAAAATTGGCATATAGATAACCGACCAAATGAATTTGGATTGTGTTTATACTTTAGGAAAATGATCCATGGGTCATTTGTAACGTGTAAGAGTCAACCCCGCCTCAATCCGAGGCGCGGTGTTTCCAGCAACACTCACAGTGTCACACTTTTCTTTGAAATGGACAACATTTTAATTGAAAACAATAACTTTCATATGGAAAATTGACCAAACGCATTCAGATTGTGTTGATACTTCTACACAACGATCCATGGGTAATTTTTGATGTGTACGAGTCAACATCACCTCAATATGAGCTGCGGTGTGGTCGACACCACTCAAAGTCTCTCTTTTGTTTCAAAAGGACATCATTTTAAGTGAATACAACAACTGACATACTGAAAACTGACCAAAGGCATTCAGATTCTATTGAAACCTTAGGACATCAGAATGATTTTAAAACACACAAAAACACCCTATTTATTATTTGTGAAGTGTACGAGGAGACGACACGTCATTCAGACGTGCGGTTTGCGCGGCACGACTGAATATGTGTTTTTAGGTGTTTAGAGCACTTGAAAAGCGTTGGTGGGGTGGTCAAAACTAGATGAATGACCTTGGAATTCCACGAAATCAGACGACAACAAAGGGTGGGTGAATTGTGAAATGGTCAGCCTGACGAAACGTCAATCAAAGGTGTCGTGTGACCGCGCTGGCCGAAAATTCACTTCGCGTGTTATAAATGGGCAAAACATGGGTTTTACGGTCAAATGCATGCCGAACGACATCATAATTACTTGAAATCACATTAAAACACCATAATTATTATTCATGAGGTGTACGAGGAGACAACATGTCATTTGGACACATGGTCTGCGCGACATTATTGAATATGTGTTTTTAGGTGTTTGGCGCGCTTGAAAAGCGTGCGTGGGGTGGTCGAAACTAGAAAAACGACCTCAGAATGCCATGAAATCAGATGAAAACTAATGGTGGGTGAATTGAGAAATGTTCGGTAAGACAGTACGTCAATCGGAGGTTTCGTGTGACAGCGCTGGCCAAAAACGCACTCAGCGTGTCATAAATGGCCAAAACATGGATTTTACGGTCAAATTCATGTCGAACGACATCAGAATTACTTGAAATCACACTAAAATACCCTAATTATTATTATTGAGGTGTAATAGGATACAACACGTCATTTGGAGGTGCATTTTGCACGGTACAGCTGAATATGTGTTTTTAGGTGTTTGGCTCGCTTGAAAAGTATGCGTGGGGTGGTCAAAACCAGCCGAACGACCTCAGAATGCCATAAAATTAGACAAAAACAAAGGGTGGGTGAATTATGAAATGGTCGGCTAGAAGACATGTCAATCAGAGGTGTTGTGTGACTGCGCTGGCCGAAAACACACTACGCGTGTCGTAAATGGCCAAAACCTGGGTTTTAAAGTCAAATGCATGCTGAATGACATCAGAATGACTTGAAATCACACTAAAACACCCTAATTTCTATTCTTATGGTGTATGAGGAGACGGCATGTCATTCGGATGTGTGGTTTGCGTGGCATGGCTGAATATGTGTTTTTTAGGTGTTTGGCTTCCTTAAAAAGCGTACGTGGGGAGGTTGAAACCGGCTGAACGACCTCGGAATGCCATGAAATCAGACAACAACAAAAGGTGGGTGAATTGTGAAATGTTTGGCTAGACAACATTTCAATCGGATGTGTCATGTGACGGCGCTGGCTAAAAACACACTTCACAAGTCGTAAATGGCCAAGACATGGGTTTTACAGTCAAATGCATGACGAACGACATCTGAATGACTTGAAATTACACGAAAGCACCCTAATAATTATTCATGAGGATTAAGAGGAGAAGGAACATCATTTGTACGTGCGGTTTTCATGACACGATTGAATATGTGTTTTTAGGTGTTTATCGCGCTTGAAAAGCGTGCATCGGGTGATCGAAACCGGTCAAACGACCTCAGAATGCCATGAAATCGGACGACAACAAAGGGTGGGTGAATTATAAAATGGCCGGTGAGACGACACATCAATCAGAGGTGTCGTGTGACCGCACTGGCTAAAAGAGAACTCTGCAAGTCGTAAATGGCCAAAACATGGGTTTTACAGTCAAATGCATGCCGAACGACATCGGAATAACTTGAAATCACATAATACACCATAATTATTATTCGTTATGTGTACGAGGAGATGAAATGTCATCCAGAAGCACGGTTTGCATGACACGACTAAATATGTGTTTTTAGGTGTTTGGCGTGCTTGAAAAGCAAGCGTGGAGTGGTCGAAACCGGCCGAATGACCTTAGAATGCTATTAAACTAGTTGAAAACAAAGGGTGGGTGAATTATAAAATGGTTGGCTAGAGGGTACGTCAATCGAGGGTGTCGTGTGACCGCACTGGCCAAAAATGCACTCCGTCTGTCATAAATGGCCAAAACATGCGTTTGACATTCAAATGCATGCCGAACGACATCATAATGACTTGAAATCACATGAAAACACCCTAATTATTATTCGTGAGGTGTTCGAGGGGGCATCGCATCATTCGGACGCGTGGTTTTCACGACATGACTAAATATGTGTTTTTAGGATTTTGGCGCACTTGAAAAGGAGGTGTGGGGTGGTAGAAACCGTCCAAACAACCTCGGAATGCCACGAAATCGGACGCCAACAAAGGGTGGCTGAATTGTGAAATGGTCGGCTAGATAGCACATCAATCGGATGTGTCGTGTGACCACGCTGGCTGAAAATGCACTCCGCATGTTGTAAATGGCCAAAACAAGGGTTTTACGGTCAAATGCATGCCGAACGACATCAGAATGACTTGAAATCACAAGAAAACACCCTAATTATTATTCGTGAGGTGTATAGGAGACGGCGCGTCATTAGGACGTGCGGTTTGAATGGCACAGCTGAATATGTGTTTTTAGGTGATTGGCACGCTTGAAAATTGTTCGTGGGGTGGTCGAAACCTGCAGAACGACCTTGTAATGCCATAAAATCGGACGATAGAAAAGGGTGAGTGAATTGTGAAATGGTTGGCTAGACAACATATCAATCAGAGGGGTTGTTTGACCACGCTAGCCGAAAACCCACTCCGCGTGTCGTAAATGGCCAAAACATGCGTTTAACGATCAAATGCTTTCCGAACAACATCAGAATGACTTGAAATCACACTAAAACACCCTAATTATTATTTTTGAGGTACACGAAAATACATCACATCATTCAGACACGTGGTTTGCATGGCACAGCTAAATAGGTGTTTTTAAGTGTTTGGCGCGCTTGAAAAGCATGCGTGGGGTGGTCGAAACCAGCCGAACAACCTCGGAATTCCATGAAATCGGACGACAACAAAGGGTGGACGAATTTTGAAATGTTCAGCAAGATGGAATTTCAATCGGAGGTGCCATGTGACCGCGCTGGCCGAAAACGCACTCCGCATATCGTAAATGGCCAAAACATGCGTTTAACGGTCAAATGCATGCCGAACGACATCAAAATGACTTTAAATCACACCAAAACACCCTAATTATTATTCCTAAGGTGTACGAAAAGACCGCACATCATTCGGACGTGTAGTTTGTGCGGAACAGATGAATATGTGTTTTTAGGTGTTTGTCGCGCTTGAAAAGCATGCGTGGGGTGGTCGAAACCAGCCAAACGACCTCAGAATTCGATGAAATTGGACAACAACAAAGGGTGGGTGAATTGTGAAATGGTCGACTAGAAGGAATATAAAACGGAGGTGTCGTGTGACCGCACTGGCCGAAAATGCACTCTGCATCTCGTAAATGGCCAGAACATGCATTTAAAAGTCAAATTTATTCTGAACGACATCAGAATGGCTTTACATCACACGAAAACACCCTAATTATTATTTGTGAGGTTCACGAGGAGATAGCGCATCATTCGAATTCACGGGTTTCATGGCACAGCTGAATATGTGTTTTCTACGTGTTTGGCGTACTAGAAAAGCGCACATGGGGTGGTCAAAACCGACCGAAAGACCTCAAAATGCCATGAAATCGGACAACAACAAAGGGTGAGTGAATTTTTAAATGGTCGGCCAGACATCACGTCAATCGAAGGTGTCGTGTGACCGTACTGGCCGAAAATGCACTCCACGTGTCGTAAATGGCCAAAACATGTGTTTTACGGTCAAATGCATGCCGAAAGACATCGGAATGACTTGAAATCACATGAAAACTCCCTAATTATTATTCGTGAGGTGTACAAGAATACTGCATGTAAATCAGATGTGTGGTTTGCGTGGCACAACTGAATATGTGTTTTTTTATGTGTTTGGAGCGCTTGAAAAGCGTGCATGGGGTGGTCGAAACAGGCCGCATGGCTTCAGAATGTCATAAAATCGAATGACAAAAATAGGTGGGTGAATTGTGAAATGGTCGGTGTAACGACACATCAATCAGAGGTGTCGTGTGACCGCGTTGGCCGAAAACACACTCCGCGTTTTATAAATGGACAAAAGATGCATTTAACGGTTAAATGCATGCCAAACGACATCGGAATGACTTGAAATCACACAAAAACACCCTAATTACAATTCGTGAGATGTACGAAAAGACGACACATCATTCGGACATGCGGTTTGCGTGGCACGACTGAATATGGGTTTTTTAGGTGTTTAACGTGATTGAAAAGCATGTGTGGGGTGGTTGAAACAGACCAAACGACCTTAGAATTACATGAAATCGGACGACAACAAAGGGTGGGTGAATTGCGAAATTGTCGGCCAGTTGGCATGTCAATCGGAGGTTTTGTGTGACCGCGCTGGCCAAAAATGCACTCCACGTGTCGTAAATGGACACAACATGCATTTAACGGTCAAATGCTTGCCGAACGACAGTGGAATGACTTGAAATAACACGAAAACACCCTAATTATTATTCGTGAGGTGTAAGAAAAGAAGACACGTCATTCGGACATGCAGTTTGCATGGCATGGATGAGTATGTGTTTTTTAGGTGTTTGGCGCACTATAAAAGTGTGCGTGGGGTGGTCAAAACTAGTGAACGACCTCAGAATTCCATGAAATCGGACGGCAACAAAGGGTGGGTGAATTGTGAAATGGTCGGATAGACAGCGTGTAAATTGGAGGTGTCGGGTGACCGCGCTGGCCGAAAACGCACCCCACGTTTTGTAAATGGCCAAAACATGTGTTGAATAGTCATATGTATGCTGAACAACATTGGAATGACTTGAAATCACACAAAAAAACCCTAATTATAATTCGTGAGTTGTATGAGGAGATGGCGCGTCATTCAGATGTGCGAATTATGCAGAACGACTGAATATGTGTTTTTTAGGTGCTTGGCGCTTTTGAAAAGCGTGTGTGGGGAGGTTGAAACTAGCCGAACAACCTCGGAATGCCATGAAATCAGACAAAAACAAAGTGTGGATGAATTGTGAAATGGTCGGCCAGACGACATGTCAGTCGGAGGTGTTGTGTGACCGTGCTGGCCGAAAACGCACTCCGTGTGTCGTAAATGGCCAAAACATGCGTTTCACGGTCAAATACAGGCCGAATGACATCATAATGACTTGAAATCACATGAAAACACCCTAATTATTATTCATGAGGGGTACGAAGAGACGACGCGTAAATCGGACGCGCGGTTTGCACAGCACAATTGAATATGTGTTTTTTAGGTGTTTGGCGCGCTTGAAAAGCGTGTGTGGGGTGGTCGAAACTGGACGAACGACCTCAGAATTCCATTAAATTGGACTAAAAATAAGGGAGGGTGAATTTTGAAATGGTCAGCCAGAAGGCACGTCAATCGGTGGTGTCGTTTGACCGCGCTGATTGAAAACGCACTCGGGGCGTCGTAAATGGCCAAAACATGCGTTTAACGGTCATATTCATACAGAACGACATCAAAATGACTTGAAATCACATAAAAACACCCTAATTATTATTCATGAGGTGTACGAACATACATCACATCATTCGGACGCGCGGTTTGCGTGACACAGCTAAATATGTGTTTTTTAGGTGTTTGGCGTGCTTGAAAAGCATGCGTGGGGTGGTCGAAACCGGCCGAATGACCTCAGAATGCCATGAAATTGGACGATAAAAAAGTGTGGGTGAGTTTTGAAATGGTCAGCCCGATGGCATGTCAATCGGGGGTGTCGTGTGACCGCCCTGGCCGAAAACGCACTCCGCATGTCGTAAATGGCCAAAACATGCATTTAAAGGTCAAATTCATGTCGAACGACATCAAAATGACTTGAAATCACATGAAAACACCCTAATTATTATTCTTGAGGTGTATGAGGAGACGACACATCATTCAGAAACGCGACTTGCATGACACGGCTGAATATGTGTTTTTAGGTGTTTGGCGTGCTTGAAAAGCGTGCGTGGGGTGGTCAAAATCGGCCGAAAGACCTTAGAATGCCATGAAATAGGACAAAAACAAAGGGTGGACAAATTTGGAAATGGTCGCCAGACGACACATCAATCGGAGGTGTCTTGTGACCGCGATGGCTGAAAATGCACTCCGTGTGTCGTAAATAGCCAAAACATGCATTTAATGGTCAAATGCATGCCGAACAACATCAGAATGACTTGAAATCACATAAATATACCCTAATTATCATTCGTGAGGTGTACAAAAAGACAAAACATTATTTGGATGCGCGGTTTTCGCGGAACAACTGAATATGTGTTTTTAGGTATTTGGCGCACTTGAAAAGCATGCGTGGGGTGGTCGAAACCGGCTGAACGACCTCAAAATTCCATGAAATCAGATGAAAATAAAGGGTGGGTGAATTTTGAAATGGTCGGCCATACGAAATTTCAATCAGAGGTTTCATGTGACCGCGCTGGCCGAAAACGCACTCCGCGTGTCATAAATAGCCAAAACATGCGTTTAACGGTGAAATGCATGCCGAACGACATCGTAATGACTTGAAGTCACATCAAAACAACCTAATTATTATTCTTGAGGTGTACGAAAAGACGTCACATCATTCAGACGTGCAGTTTGTGCGGCACAACAGAATATGTGTTTTTTAGGTGTTTGGCGCATTTTAAAAGCTTGCGTGGGGTGGTCGAAACTGGCCGAACGACCTCGGAATGCCATTAAATCGGACGACAACAAAGGTTGGGTTTATTGTGAAATGTTCGGCCAGACGACATGTCAATCAGAGGTGTCGTGTGACCGCGCTGGCCGAAAATGCACTCCACATGTAGTAAATGGCCAAAACTTGCGTTTAACGGACAAATGCATGACGAATGACATCAGAATGACTTGAAATCACAAAAAACACCTTAATTATTATTTTTGAGGTGTACGAAAAGACGGCATGTCATTCGGATGTGTGGTTTGCGCAGCACGACTGAATATGTGTTTTTTAGGTGTTTGGGGCGCTTGAAAAGCGTGCGTTGGGTGGTCGAAACCGACCAAATGAGCTCGGAATTCCATTAAATCAGATGAAAACAAATGGTGGGTGAATTGTGAAATGGTCGGCTAGACAGCATGTCAATCGTAGGTGTCATGTGACCGTGCTGGCTGAAAACGCACTCCTCATGTCGTAAATGGCCAAATCATGCGTTTAATGCTCAAATGCATGCCGAACGACATCGGAATGAATTGAAATCACACGAAAACACCCTAATTATTATTAGTGAGGTGTATGAGGAGACGACACATCATTCGGATGAGCGGTTTGCACGACACAACTGAATATGTGTTTTTAGGTGTTTGGCGTGCTTGAAAAGAATGTGTGGGATGGTAGAAACCGTCCGAATGACCTCTGAATGCCATGAAACCAGACGACAACAAAGGGTGGGTGAATTGTGAAATCGTAGGCCCTACAATATGCCAATTAGAGGTGTCGTGTGAGCGTGCTGGCTGAAAACGCACTCCGCATGTCGTAAATGGACAGAACACGCGTTTAATGGTCAAATTCATGCCGAACGACATTACAATGACTTGAAACCACACAAAAACACCTGAATTATTATTTGTGAGGTATAAATAAAGACGACACATCATTCAGACAAGTGGTTTGTGTGGCATGACTGAATATGTGTTTTTAGGTGTTTTGCGCGCTTGAAAAATGTGTGTGGGGTGGTCGAAACCGGCCGAACGACCTCAGAATGCCATGAAATCTGACGACAACAAAGGGTGGGTGAATTATGAAATGGTCAGCTAGACAACCCGTCAATCGGAGGTGCCATGTGACCACACTTGCTGAAAACACACTCTGCGTGTCGCAAATGGCCAAAACATGCGTTTAACAGTCAAATGCATGTCGAACGACATCAGAATGACTTGAAATCACACAAAAACACCCTAATTATTATTCGGGAGGTGTAAGAAAAGACATCACATTATTCAGACGGGTAGTTTGCACGACACAACTGAATATGTGTTTTTTAGGTGTTTGGCGCACTTGAAAAGCGTGCGTGGGGTGGTCGAAACTGGCCGAACGACCTCGGATTTCCATGAAATCAGAATACAACAAAGGGTGGATGAATTTTGAAATGGTCATCCATACGACACGTCAATCAGAGGTGTCGTGTGACCGCACTTTCCGAAAATGAACTCCGCGTGTCGTAAATGGCCAAAACATGCGTTTATCGGTCAACTGCATGCCTAATGACATTAGAATGACATGAAATCACACAAAAACACCCTCATTATTATTCGTGAGGTTTACGAAAAGATGGCCCATCATTCGGATGTGTGGTTTGCGCGACACGACTAAATATGTGTTTTTTAGGTGTTTGGCATTCATGAAAAGCATGTGTGGGGTGGTCAAAACCGGCCGAATGACCTCATAATTCCATAGATTGAAACACAATGGGTCATAGTACATATAGAAAAACATGAATTATATTAGGAATGGGTCTCGACATCCAATCATGAACATTCACCAACACTCATGTTCTAATTCTCAATCACAGGTTGTTCATTCTATACAATAACATACAACAAATAAATATCATATAGTGATTTCATATGAAACCTATGAACACTCAAGCATACCATATAACAAATTTTTCAACAAGATTACACATAGATTCTTGAAAAATAAGTTTCAAAGTCTCATAAAAATACCCCAATGGTGAGGAATACATATTGTGACACCATAGCCCCATGGATCACCTCAATCCCATCCTCAAATAGTGGGTTCTAGGACCAAACCAAAGCCCCTTTGGGAACCCAATACCAAAGACATAATTTAATATTTATACCCACTACCCAAGATGGGGATTCATCTCACATCACACCCAGGAGAGAAAATTAAATTATCCACATACCTTCTTATTCTAATTGAAAAATCTATAAAAAACATGTAGCCTATTCCGGTAACCCATCTCATATGTCGAGAATGGCCAATGTTTCCCACTAACACACTAGGAACAATTTATACATGGATACATAATCATTAGAGGAATATAAAAATATCATGTGATTCCTATAACTCATCCTAGGTTTAAGCACAGGAGCACTGCCATTGTCTATCTTATGTGTATCATGATCCTTTCCACTCTACCCAAGTTTTAATATTGGTTTTAAGATACTCAACCTATGACAACCCTTCCTTTATTACAAACTTAAACCTGATTTATTACATAAAAATTCACTTGATACAACAAAGAATATCGAGAGGTTTAGTGTCTTTGGGGCTTAGGATCATTACATAAAAAACTTGAAACATGAAATACAACATCTTTATTGAAAACTTCCTTTACATGACCACTACATTCCCTCGCACTTTGCATTGCATGGGATAACCTGAGGACATGCATAAGAAAAGGGTGAGCTATAAATCCCAGTAAGGAAATAAACTTGGAATAATATGAGAAGTACAATACATGTTAGAAATTAGGCATATCAATAGAGCACAAGAGAAACATGAACATAAAGGCATGATAAAGCATGATAATCATAACATGGAAATGTGGCAATAACACTTAACATGGAATTAGCATGAGCCAAGGATCATTGCACATAGAGCATGAGTAAATCCTCATTGCACATGAAGCACGAGTAAACCCTCGTTGCACTTGAATTAGCATGAGTCAACAGTCATTGCACATGACGTATCATGATACTATACTTTACCAAATGCATTGGAGCGCTATAAGGGCGCACCCTTCTTAAACATTTCATTTCATGCATAAGTGTGCCATAGGGATCATTAAACATTGATTCATAAAACATAATAATTAATTCCATGATAAAGGAATGTGGAATTCATAAATGAAACATTATAATCAATAAGTAAATGTGAATAAAGGTGAATACCCTTGATGGAGAAATGGGCATGGTATTCCCTACACAATGACATAGGCTTAGAAAATCGGTGTGATTTCGGCAGCGTAACGGTGTGACATAAGATTTCATAAAAACGGTTGATGAGAGAGAAAGGGGTTCGTCATCATATTTAGATGTAATGGACAATAAAGAGGCCATATAGATACATGTCCCAATAATTGTAATGGAATTTAGATTCATGATTCAAAAGTATTGCCTGAATGTAAATGAGGAGAGAAAAGTTCCTTTCAGAATTTCGGCATAGTAACGGGTTTACATGGGAGGGATTTAATGAGAGAGAAAGGGGTCTCCAATCATTCAAACATAAAGAGGGAAGTATGAGGGAGGTTTTAAACCATACCCTAACATTCATAATTGAAATTAAAAGGGAAAAACAACTTAAAGAAAATTGGACAAAAAGAGAAAGGAAGAAAAACCCTTACTTGGAAGTGTGCTTCCAAAGGCTTGAGATAGGCTTGTGAGGGGCTTCATGGGAGATTGGGGCACTTTGGGAGGATTATATAGAGATTAGGTCAGTGGTTGGATGAACTCCAAAATCTTTGAGTGAGGATAAAGTGGGAGCTTGGGTGGGTTTATATAGGAGAGGTGAGAGAATTCTTTATTATTTAGGTTTGGGTCACCTTACAATAAATTAATCCCAACCATAAACCATCCCATGGATTATTCCCATGGTTTTTGGAAAAATTAAGAGGAAAAAAATATTTTATAAGGCCAAAGTCCGAACTTCTTAAAATAATGAGTTTGGTTATGTGGCGATGAGTCACACTCCCATGGAAAACAATTTAAAAAGACAAGGTGTTTAATAAGTCTTGAGGGGTCCATTAATGCTTTTAAAATTAAGTCAAACAAACCCAAAATCACATTATTTTAATGGTCAAACATATATTGGAAAAACATAAAGATTATAGTACTTTATTACATCACTATTGGGTCATTATGATGTCATAAAACATATTATATATTTAAACGGTATTTAATTTTTACCCAAAAATTTGACTGTCTCAGAAAATTATGAAAAATTCACCGTTGGATAATTTCGATGCCCTGATTCCAAAAATAACATTTATTTTATCTAAATAATTTTCTAAATATGTTAATTTTCACTTTTAAAATAAAAACCGTCATTTATCGAAAATTCACGGGTTTTGACAGAAATGACATTCAAACCTTAATAAAAATTATAATTGCATTGATAAAATTATAAGATCATTTATATTTAATAAAAATTAATTTAATAATAATAAAAATATTTTATTAACATATTATTTAATTCAAAAATCCCTTAATTTAATAAAATAGAATTCTTAATTAAATAATAACTGAAAACACTATTTCTACTTTAAAAACTATTTAGAATGTATCAAAAATGACAAGGAGGTATATTCATTATTATATACAAAAATAATATACATGAACATAGTACTAGAAATTTGTTACATAACCCCTTAAAAAATACGCATAATACCTAAGGGTAAGGTGTGCGATGGTGACAGACTCTTGGGGTGGCTCAGATAACATTTCTCGAGTGGTAATCTCTATCAACTTCCACTTTTCCCGTAGATGGTCCTGTTCGAGCTTGACATGATGAATCTCAGCTTGGGCTTAGTCATGAGAGAATCCCAAGGATGCCACCTCTTTTCCGAGCTCCAACAAATGGGCTTCGTATGGAGCAATTCTACTGGATGAGTCCATCACTTCTTTTTTCTGAGTATATTTGATTTCTTACGGCCCTATATTTATACTAATCATGTGATCATTGTTCAACGACTATATTAGAAACGGTCAAAATTCTTAACATAAAACCAAAGAAGTTGATATTTAATATAAACATTTTACATAAAGAGGCATTTAACTAGATTAAGAGAGATTTCCATTAATGAAACTTTGGGTCTTTACAATATTCCCCCCTTATGAAATTTTGTCCTCGAAATTTTACTTTTCCCACACTAAAATAGATGTGGGTAACTCAGCTTCATCATTTCCTCTGATTCCCAAGTCTCTTCATCAAACTTGTGGTTTCTCCACAACACCTTGATGAGGGGCATTGTCTTATTTTGTAGAACTTTTTCTCTACGATCTAAGATCTTTAGTGGTTGTTCCTCATAAGAAAGATCATCCTCCAACTGTACCACCTCAGAAGAGAGTACATGCGAAGGGTCTGGTATGTACTTCCTTAAGAGGGATAATGAAAGACATTATGTACTTTGGCCATGGAAGGTGGAAGTGCTAGTCGATAGGCCACAACCCCGACACGATCAAGAATCTCGAAGGGGATGATGTACCATGGACTTAACTTCCCTTTATTTCCAAACCTCATGACCTTATTCCATGGAGATATTCATAGAAAAACCATGTATCCAACATTAAACTCAAGGTCTCATCGAGGATTATCTGCATAACTCTTTTGTTGACTCTGGGCTTCCTTGATATGCTGCTGAATGGTTTTCACCTTCTCCACTATTTCCTCTACCATTTCTGGTCCAAGCAGCTTACGTTCACCGACCTCATCCCAACATGCCAGTGTTCTGCACCTTTTCCCATACAGGGCTTCATATGGTGCCATTTGGATGCTCAAGTATAAACTATTAATATAAGTGAACTCAACCAGAGGAATATGTTGATCCCATACTCCTTTAAAGTCCATTGAGAACGCTCTCAGTATGTCCTCAAGTGTTTGTATAGTCCTCTTAGATTGGCCATCAATTTGAGGATGATAAGCCATAGTGAAGTTCATTTCAGTATTCAGAGCATGTTGAAGACTCTTCCAAAACATAGAGGTGAATCTTGGATCTCGGTCAGACACAATAGATAGTGGTACTCCATGAAACCTTACCACTTCCCTGATATATATCCATGATCATTGATCCAATGAGAAATCATCCCGAATAGCAATGAAGTGTGTAGTCTTTGTAAGATGATCCACAACAACCCAGATTGCATTGTTTCCTTTGGATGTCCTTAGAAGTCCGGTGATAAAGTCCATGGTGATGTTCTCCCATTTCCATTCTGGTATGGGCAATGGTTGCGTCATCCCCTTAGACTTATGCCTCTCTGCCTTTACTTTCTGACACACTAGGCACTTTGATGTATATTCAGTGATCTCCTTCTTCATATTATCCCACCAAATTTTTTCTCAGAGATCTCGATACATCTTTGTGCTCCCTGGGTGAATAGAGAAATTTGAACTATGTGCATCATCCAAAAGTTCCTTCTTCAGCTCTGGAATTGATGGAACACAAGTCTTTTCCCAAATCACACAATTCCTTCTTCATTAACGTTAAACTCCGAGGATTTCCCTTTTTTGATAGCTTCCACTTTTTCCTGAATTCCCACATCATCCTTTTGATCATCCTTTAACCTTTATAAAAGAGATGGTTGAACAATCATTTGTGAAAGGATTGATGATTTTCCCTTCTTTATGATTCCGATGTCCATCTTCATCAAGTCTAAGAAGATTGGATCCTTCTTAATTCTCATCATTGATAGAATCGCTGGGTCCTTTATACTTAGGGCATCTTCCACCTAGTTCACTTTCCTAGGGTGGTAATGTATTGAACAGTCATAATCCTTGATGAGCTCTATCCATCTTCTCTGGCGCATATTAATATCTTTCTGTGTGAATATATATTTAAGACTCTTTTGGTCAGTATATATCTCACATTTACTCCCATAGAGATAATGTTGCCAAATTTTCAGGGCAACGATCACCACTGCTAACTCCAGATCATGTGTTGGATAGTTTTTCTCATGGATTTTCAACTTTCTTGAGGCATAGGATATCACTTTATCATTCTGCATCAGCACACAGCCTAATCCCTTCTTTGAAGCATCACTGAATACCACAAAAAGTTCCCCAATTGTGGGTAAAGTGAGCATGGGTGTAGTGATAAGCCTCCTTTTCAACTCCTTGAAGCTTTCTTCGCATTCATCACTCTAAGAAAACTTTACTCCCTTTCGAGTTATCTTGGTAAGAGGGTTGTACAATCGTGTGATATTCCTCACAAATCGTCGATAATATCCATCTAACACCAAGAAGCTACGGATATCCGTTACCGATGCTGGCCTCATCCATCCCTCAATTGCATCTATTTTGGAGGGATCCATAGATATCCCATTGCTTGTGATGATATGACCCAAGAATGAGACCTCCTTTAACCAGAACTCACACTTTCTGTACTTTTCATTGAGCTTCTCCTTGCGCAAAGTCTCCAGTACAGTTCTTAAATGCTCCTAATGATCCTCCTTGGTTTTGGAGTATATTAGAATATCATCAATAAAGACTACCACAAATTTGTCGAGATAATATCTAAAGACTCTATTCATTAAGTCCATGAAAATTTCTGGAGCATTAGTGAGTCCGAAAGGCATTACTATGAATTCATAGTGCTCGTATCTTGTGTGAAAAGCAATCTTGGGGATATCTTCCTTCGTCACCCTTACTTGATAATATCCCGACCCCAAGTCCACCTTGGAGAAGTATTGTACTCCACGTAACTGATATAACAAGTCATCAATTCATGGGAGAGGATACTTGTTCTTTATCGTGATTTTTTTGAGCTCACGATAATCGATGTAAAGGTGCATTGACCCATCCTTCTTCTTGACAAAGAGGACTGGTGCACCCCATGGTGAAGCACTTGGGCGTATAAACCCTTTATCCAGATTCTCCTGTAGTTGTTTTTTCATCTCTTCAAGCTCTACAACAGTCATTCTATATGGAGTCTTGGATATGGGTACTGCCCCGAGTATAAGTTCAATTGAGATTTCAACATCTCTTCTAGGAGGAAGACCATGCAGTTCCTCAGGAAACACTTCAACGAATTCCCTCACAATAGGCATTTCTTCAAGGATGGTTTCTTCCTTAGACTCAATCATCTGATCCAGATACGCGTGCTCATAGGGTAGTAATATCCATGCTTGAGATTATGGAGCTAAAGTAGATTCATCTTCCTCCTTACACTTATAAAGAATCGGGGGTCGATTCTCTATATGGAGTGTGATTTCTCTTTCCCGACAATTTATGTAGGCTCTATATAAGGAAAGCCAATCCATGCCAAGAATTGCATCAAAATCCACCAGAGGAAGTATGACGAGGTTCACCAGGAAATTCAATCCATAGATCATAACAGGGGAGGACTTATATTCATGAGATGCAATGATTTCCCCATTTACCGTACTCACTGACATCTTCACTTCCATGATTTGTGGGGGTGCTGGGATTATTCTACTAATCTCCAGAGATATAAAAGAATGCGTAGAACCTGAATCAAAAATTATGTTCGCTATTCTTGAATGAATAACTAGCGTACCTGTCACCACTTCGTTTTCGGGGTTCACTTCTGTAGAAGTGATGAAAAAGCTCTTCCTTGCTGCCTTGGAGGTTGTTGGTTGCCTCCAAAAACCCTTGGATTAGGGCACTGATTTGAAATATGACCCGGTTATTTTAATTTGTAGAAATGAACAACACGTTGAGGTTCGAACGGAGCATTCCTCTCCTCTGTCGTAGCCGCGAGTCTTTCTTGCCGACAGTTAACAGCTAGGTGCCCTTCTCTTCCACACCTGAAGCATTTCCTCATCCCCTTAAGGCAATTTCCAGGGTGCTTCTTTCTGCACTTTTGGCAAGTTGGGTCCTGGATATTCTTAGCACCATTGGATTTATCCATCGGACCACCATAATTGAATTCAACCTTACGCATCTTGTCCCCATGATACCCCTGTGATTCCCCGATCTGCATTTTGACCTTCAGGGCACATCGGACAATTTACTCATAGCTGTCGAAATCACGGATCGCTAATGATTTTCGTAGGCTAGGCTTCAACCCACCAAAGAAGTGGTCAACCTTGTATTCGGGGGTAACGACAAAGCCAGAAGAATAACATTTAAGTCTTGTGAAGTTTTCCTCGTATGATATAACAGATTATTCTTCTTTTTTCTTGAGGTAAAGGAAGTCCCTTTCCATCTTAAGCCGGACGGTGCACAGAAAATATTTATCAAAAAACATCTTCTGGAAATCCATCCATTCCAATGCCTTTATCTCTTCCTCAGGCTTCATATTTTTTTATCAATTTCCACCATTGATCAGCTTCACCCTCCATATGATAAGACGCCAGGATAACCTTCTCTTGTTCATAACATTGAAGGATTGAGAATATCTTTTCAATGGAGTTGATCCATTGTTCAGCGATCGTGGGATCAGATGATCCACTAAAAGTAGGAGGCCTTTGTCTCATGAATCTCTCGATAGTGACTTGTTATTTCTTAGGGGGGGTTGAACGTTCCTCTTGACCCTTATTTCTATTAAAAACATGATTTATATGAGATAGAAGCGTGACAATGTTCTCGATTCCCACTCCCATTGTATTGGGCATCTCATTTGTACAATCATCACACTGATCTTCACAATTGTTGTTAGCCCGAGTCCTCCTATTACTGGCCATTGGTTGGAATAAAAGGAAAGTTAGGTGTAACACATAAAGTGTCATCCAAAGACAAAATTTGATGACTTATAAATAAACTTTTATTTCCTTAACTCATTAGTCTATATGCTTTAATCTTGAATTTTCATGATCTACATTCTAACATATACTCTTAGGGGAATTTTTTTAACTCCCTTAATAAGGGTTCATACTAATCATTTGAATTTATCAAAACATATACCCCAGGAGTGTCGTAACGAAGAGTGCAGTAAGGCCCGTTGTCATGCACCAATTCCCGTTCGAGTCTAGCTCAAAGCGGTGTTTTCAGGTTTTATCCCTAGGATACATCTGTGCTAGAGCCGCCTCTACCTGATCGTATCCAGACATGGAGGTATTTGCTTGATAAACCACTTAATCAATACTTACCAAAACTTATGGATGTTTTTTTTATACTTAGTCTTGTATCTAAGGCTTTACTAGTGTTTTCTAATCCTAATCCCAAAAATAACTAAACCTATCCTCTAATACCAACAATGACAGCCCTGCTTTTATTGCAAACTTAAACCTGATTTATTACATAAAACATCACTTTATACAACAAAGAAGATCAAGATGTTTAGTGTCTTTGGGGCTTACGATCATTACATAAAAAAAATGTAACATGAAATACAACATCTTTATTGAAAACATCCTTTACATGACCACTACATTCCCTCGTACTTAGCATTGCATGGGATAACCTGATGACATGCATAAGAAAACGGTGAGCTATAAAGCCCAGTAAGGGAATACACATGGAATAACATGAGGAGTATAATACCTATTAGATATTAGTCATATCAATAGAGCACAATAGAAACATGAACATAAAGGCATGATAAAGCATGATAATCATAATAGAGAAATGTGGCAACAACACTTAACATAGAATTAGCATGAGCCAAGGCTCATTCCACATAGAGCATGAGTAAATCCTCATTGCACATGAAGCAAGAGTAAACCCTCATTTAAATTGAATTAGCATGAGTCAACACTCAATGCACATGATGTATCATGATATTATACTTTACCCAATGCATTGGAGCGCTATAAGGGCGCACCATTCTTAAACATTTCATTTCATGCATAATTGTGCCACATGGATCATAAAACATGGATTCATAAAACATAATCATTTATTCCATGATAAAGGAATGTGGAATTCATACATGCAACATTATAATTAATAATTAAATGTTCATAAAGGTGAATAACCTTGATGGAGAAATGGTCATGGTATTCACTACACAATGGCATTGGCTTAGAAAATCGGTGCGATTTCGGCAGCGTAACGGCGTGCCATAAGAATTCAAAAAAACGGCTGATGAGGGAGAAAGGGGTTCCCCATCATATTTACATGTAATGTACGGTAAGGAGTTCATATAGATACATGTCCCAACAATTGTAATGGAACTTATATTCATGATACAAAAGTATTTCTTGAATGTAAATGAGGAGAGAGAAGTTCCTTTCGGAATTTTGGCATAGTAATTGGTGTATATGGGAGGCATTTAATGAGAGAGAAAGGGGTATCCCATCAATCAAACATAAAGAGGGAAGTATGATGGAGGTCTGAAACCATACCCCAACATTCATAATTGAAATTAAAATGGAAAAACAACTTAATGAAAATTGGACAAAAAGAGAAAGGAAGAAAAAACCCTTACATGGAAGTGTGCTTCCAAAGGCTTGAGAGAGGCTTCTTAGGAGCTGGGGTCACCTTGAGAGAATTCTAGAGAGATTAGGTCCGAGGTTGGATGAACTCCAAAGGCTGTGAGTGAGGAGAAAGTGGGAGATTGGGTGGGTTTATATAGGAAAGGTGAGGGAATTCTTTATTATTTAGGTTTGGGTCCCCTTACATTAAATTAATCCAAACCACAAACCATACCATGGTTTTTGCCCATGGTTTTTAGAAAAGGGAATAGGAAAATAATATTTTATAAGGCCAAAGTCCTAACTTCATAAAATAATGAGGTAGCTTATGTGGAGGTGAGTCACACTCCCATGGAAAACAATTTAAAAATACAAGGTGTTTAAAAAGTCTTGAGGGGTCCATTAATGCTTTGAAAAGTAAGTCAAACAAACCCAAAATCACATTATTTTAATGCTAAAACATATATTGGCCGAACATAAAGATTATAGTATTTTATTACATCACTATTGGGTCATTATGATGTCATAAAACAGATTATATATTTAAACGATATTTAATTTTTACCCAAAAATTTGATTGTCTCAGAAAATTATGAAAAATTAACCTTTGGATAATTTCGACATCCTGATTCCAGAAATAACATTTATTTTATCTAAATAATTTTCTAAATATGTTAATTTTTACTTTTAAAATAAAAACTGACATTTATCGAAAATTCACGGTTTTTGACAGAGATGGCTTTCAAACCTTAATAAAAATTATAATTGCATTCATAAAATTATAAGATCATTTATATTTAATAAAAATTAATTTAATAATAATAATAATATTTTATTAAAATATTATTTAATTCAAAAATCCCTTAATTTAATAAAATATAATTCTTATTTAAATAATAACTAAAAACACTATTTGTACTTTAAAAACTATTTACAATGTATCAAAAATGACAAGGAGGTATATTCATTATTATATACAAAAATAATATACATGAACATAGTACTAGCGATTTGTTACATAACCCCTTAAAATATCCGCATAAGACCTAAGGGTAAGGTGTACGATGGTGACAGACTCTTGGGGTGGCTCAGATAACATTGCTCGAGTGGTAATCTCTCTCAACTTCCACTTTTCCGTTGACGGTCCCATTCGAGCTTGACATGATGAAGCATAGCTTGGGATTGGTCAAGAGAGAATCCCAAGGACGCCACCTCTTTTCGGAGCTCCGACAAATGGGCTTCGTATGGATCAATTCTACTGGATGAGGCCATCGCTTCTTTTGTCTAAGTAAATTTGATTTGTTAAGGCCCTATATTAATACTAATCATGTGATCACTGTTCAACGGCTATATTAGCAATGGTCAAAATTATTAACATAAAACCAAAGATGTTGATATTTTATATAAACATTTTACATAAAGAGGCAATTAACTAGATCAAGAGGGATTTCCATTAATGAAAATTTGGGTCGTTACACAACCTAAGACCATGACTAAACATCCCATGTGCTTCCTATAACATGTAGGTTTTTTCCCTCACCCCTGGACACCCCCAACCTCTTGTATATTATATTATATATGTGTTATATATAATTCAAAATTTTGTACGAAACATAATTAATTTTGTATGTGTTATTGATTCATAATTCAGAATTCATTACATAATTCATTCTTCATGTATTCAATTGAGAATTCAATTATGAATTCTATATTGCATAGGGTAATTAGGTTCATGTACATGATTATAACTGTGGTAGATTCCATGGTTATAATAGTATCCTGTTTTTATGTGCTTTTGTGTGCTATATCAGGTGTTTTTGTTGCTATTAAGAGTGTATGTAGGTGTGTAGTTGAGTGTGGAGTGGAGGATTTTATGTGCTGTCAAATTCTAGTAATACACTATAACAATTTTTTTCTAAACCGTTGGTATAGTGCTATGTACAAATTTTTACCAATGGTTTTAGTAAACCATTGGTAAAACCTGGAAATACTCCAGCAATGCCAACAGTTTTACATACCGTTGGCAATAGTCTGTATTCCTCCAGTAATGCCAACGGTTTCTAAAACCATTAGCAATCCTCTTTACAAATATCCTTTCCCAACAATTTTACAAAAACCGTTGGTAATGGTCTACTGCCATGCGTTACTTACCAATGGTTTTCCAAACCGTTGGTATATAGTATACCAACGGTTTGGAAGCCTTTACCAATGGTTTGAAACCATTGGTAAAGGATTACTTTCTAGTAGTGGGATATCATCGATTCAACATCCCAAAAATATACAAATGTGGATTTTGAGATTCCTATTTCTTACAGAGAAATATTATCCACAGAGTGATAATATATATATCTTTGACCCTATTGTAGCATACCTAAGGAATTCAGAAATTCAAGTATGAATAGTGCGTGATCTTGGGATCTTAATTCAGATAGCTGATGATACGTATATATATATATATATGATTGTATATTTTATAAAAATATTTGTCCCATCAAACATTTGTTTTATATGAAAGGGTTATGGTATATATAATTTATAATTCATTTATACTTGTTTTGAATAACACAAAGATACTCATTTGTTAAAATTCAACATTAATATAGGCCATAGATCATCTAGGATGGAAATACTCATCAGATAATTACAAAAAATGATTTAAAGGGTTCTCTCGGTCATGATCGTGAGAAAGAAGATGAATAGTGAGATGATCAGATGATTTGGGTGAGTTCATTGAGATGGTTAGGATTGAAACATCGTTTTAAAGATACATTAAAAGTTCATATGAGTTCTTGTACAACACCATATGTTTTCCAGGTTTTTTGGTCCAATATTAGTTAATATGTCACATTGACTTGGAAGATGCAAGTAATGGGGTACACTCCCAACTTCATGTTGATGATGACCTGAGACACAACCCACTTGACCCATGCACTCACTAACACACACTATTCTGACATTATGCACTCACTCCTAATCATTCTCAATAAATACATGGCCTACTAATTCAACCAGTTTCTTTCATAGTTGACCCCTAGTCCCATGTGGTTATGGTTTCTCCCTAGAGATATTATAATCAGCCATTTGTGTTTAATTTAAGTTAAATTTGAAATTACTTACTTAAGAGTACTTCAATAAAACCCATTTAATATTTTAATATATATATGTACAATTATCTAAATAATTTTATTAAATTATATATATTTTTTCAATTAAATTTTTTAAATTTTAATATATTTCATAGTTTATTACAAATAAAAATTAATTTAATATTTTACTACTTCATTATATAATATCTTATTACTAAAAACATAACCAAACCTTATATAAATTTTAAAGTAGAAATATTTTTTTTTTCAAAAGTAATAAGATATTATTTGGAAAATATTTTTGAAATGAATAATTTCTATATTATAACTAAATGTTATTATAAATAATTAATAGAAACTTATAATACTTATATAATGTATGTATTAAAATAATATTAAATATATATTTCCATAAATGTAGACATTTAAAAAATAAATATATTTGATTTAAAAAACAATTTATATAAAAGTTATTAAAATATAAAACCATAAAATTCATATAATGATAATTTTAAATAATCATATTTATTTTTTTAATCTTCTATTAATAAAACATAATTTAGAATGCATAACTATAACATTACCTAAATATTTATTATATTTAAATTTGAGAAAAAAATTGCTATTTCTATTAAAAAAATTATTATTTTATGAATTGAATATAAAAAATATATTGATTAAAAAAATAAATTAGTTTAATAAAATTTAATATCAAAACATATTTTCAGTTGGTTTTAAATTAAAAAACATTCTATTTATTAGACATTAATTAAAAAAAGAACATTATTCAATTCATAGGATGTAATAGTTTCTCAGATTCTTGATATGTTTTCTCCGGTAATTATAGATTCTCATATAAAAAACTAATATTAGGAAATAACTTCTTTGGACCCATAATCTATATTAACATGATAACATTAAATCCATTCCTTACCAAGAAAAACATAAAATTTTCAAATGGGAAAGATAACAAGGTTTTAATGGTAAAATATTCCTTATATAAATTGAGGAATATCTTTTTAGATTTTTATTTTCTTTATACTACCCCATGTTTCATTATTAAAAGTTATAACTTATTTATTTAGCTGAAATTTTCATTTTACAATAAAATTATCATAATTCAAAGAATGTGTAAACATTGAATCAAACAAGACAACAGTATAATATGAATAAACAATAAATTTACCAGTTACCACATCACTCTATGGCCTAATATCTATCAAAATAATTTCAAATTATTCCACCACACCATTATTCTTATATTTTTATTGCTTCCCATTATTCATTCACCTCTTTGGACACACATATATATAATGAATAATATAATTACATTTAAAAAACCATGCTTCTATTTTATAATAATTGGTATTAACACTACTAAGATCATTTTGATTTAAATTAAGTTCCATATTCCAAATCCTGCCTCATCAAAAAAACATCTCAGATTTCATAAGAAATTTTCAAGGATTATTTTTTACACAACTATCACAAACTAAAAACTTGATTTTTTCTGGCCATCAGATTGATTTAAGGTAGTACTCTTATTTACCTACCTCATAGTTCACATTTTATCATTATTTTTCATGGATTATCAAACTCCATTTATACCTTCTCCTCTTAGTGAACATTTTTCTCATTAACTTTTAAATTCAAGAGAGGACAAATAACTTTTGTATCAGGTATTTAATCTTGAGTATAATAGATACATTTTACAATTAATATCCTAAATTAAATTTTTTTCATACCTTTTCAATTAATAAAAATTCTATTTATATGTATTCATTGAATATTCCTTCTTCTTCCTCAATTCAATGTATTTATTTTCCATCATAAGTCAAACAACCTTAGGAAAATACTTATCAAGGAAAATATGATTAAAATTATCACATTCCATGGAATCAATATCTTATCTTTCCCTAGTATTATTAAACATTTAGCACTGTTGATTGGATTCACCCTCAAAATAGAGAATAAAAATAATTACCTTTTAATGATCTAAATAACACCTGAATTAAAATTTCTTTTCCAAAGTATTAATCGATCCCTCATATATCAATGAGTTTTATAATCCAAGAGATACAAGAGAGATTTGTCTTATAAAATTCCCTCTATCGATATAGTCATCTAAGGTAAATTTCCATTCTATATATCATGGATACAACCACCATTTATATCCTATTTTAAATGATCTATCATAAAAACAAATGACCCGGTTTCAATTCCAACCATTCATGGTTACTAATTTGGAAGGATATTGTCCTCTTGGTGCCTTTTATCTTTAGCTTCTCTATTTATTATATAGAAGACCATTCTTAATAGCCATAGTTTAAAAGGATAAATGTAATTTTCAAATTTTATAACATGATAACCATAAATTTGAATCTCTTGAGGGTTTAAACATTGATTATCATATCCTATAAAATTATCTAAACATTTTTTCTGATTTCAAATATAAGTACTCATCCTTAAAAATTCCATAAAATTTATTCTTGTGATAATAATTCATTCCCTTAAATTCTTGATGATATTTTAGGTTTTTAGTTTTAGTGAATTAAGAAACCAACCATAAATAAATAAATAATACATCACAAAGTATAAACTACCACTTAGTTTCTATTTTTAAAATATATATATATGTAAATATAAAATAATTTTATTTTTATGATATATATTTAAAATTTTCATCTCAACCTCATCCTTTTCCCTAATCATCCTAAAAGCCATTTGAAAAACATTTGAAACTGTGGGATGGGAATGGAAATATCAATAAGGGAAATTTAAAAAGAATGAAAGAAACCTATTAGTCTATAAATACTATTAAAAAAATTTCTTTTCCAAAATATCATTTTTCTAAAAATAAATATATCCATACCCAAGAAATCAACTTTTATTCTCTAATAATTTCCTAAAACATTTCAAAAGAAAAGTTAAATGTAAAGAAAAATTTATAAAGGTTTCTTTAAAATCATGTAAAACTCATTAAAATTTATATATTTCACCATTAATAAGTAGTATAAAATTACCTATAATCAATATCTCATTATATTACCTTCTGAATTAATATGATTTCCATGAAAACCAATAACAAAAATAGATATATCATAAAAGTAAATTGGGAAAAATTTTCATATCACTTTTGTAACCACTTCAACAAATGGAATAAAATTATTGGTAAATTATATAATCTCTTTAGATAATCCTAACGAGTTATCTTATTCCCTTTACCCAATTCATAGGAGAACTATATCGATTTCACATGTTATCATGGAATATAGAAGGACCACCCATCAACATGAGCTATATCAGGCTCACCCATCATTAAAAATAAGCCCCACGAACAATAAAATAATAATAATACATGAAAACATACATTTCCATTACTTCACTCATAAAAATATTCTTTTCACCCATAAGAAAAAAAATTCGGATATTGAAATATCCATTCAATTTAAAACTATTAGTGAAAAATACCTAGAATAACATGAAGGATGGATTTAATTGGAATAAAACATGATAAATTAAAAAGAAATTGAACTATAAAATAAATATTACAATATTATGAAGAACTATTTACCCCATATATGTTAAAATATAAAATTCATTTTTCTTTTTTATCAAAACATTCTGTATAAAATACATAAAAACATTAATTTTTAAAACTTTCAAAATAAAGTCAAAAGTGACAAAAAATGACCTTTATAATTCAATTATGTATGTATAAATACATCCATAATGTTTTTTAAATTTTGGGCAAGGAATAAATGGATCTAGAAAATAAATCATTAAAATATTTAAAATAACATTCTTAAGGTAAATTTTTCCTTACCTCGAGTTCCACATACCACATAAATTATTACTATTGAGGAATTATAAACTTATATTAATTATTTACATTCTTTATAATTTTTTCAATTTTCATTATCCCTTTTATTTTACTTATTACCTTGTTATATACAATTACATTAACAAAAAAATTTATGTCAGATATTTTGATAATATCCATCTCATTTGTCCAAAATCACTTTGGTATGTCACCTATAATAAAATAAGGTATTATTTGATCATATATTGAGTAAAAAAATGAATAAATTTTCAATTTTTAAATTAATTTGACTTTTAAAAATAGCTATGAATAGTGGTTATGAAAAGTTAATTATGTTACAATCATTGAGATGGTATGTCGTACGTTCGGATGGAAAATATTTTAATTTTTCAAAGATAGTAAGTTAAAAAATGTAAATATAATTTTAACGTTAAAAATTATAATTATATTATAAATATCATAATATTTATATAAATTCATTTACATATAGTATCCATTTGATGTGTTCATGAGAAATGAATAACATCGCTCCGTCGAAGTGGCAATCTAAATGTATGCTTGAATGAAATTATCAATCTTCAATGGATAGAAAGGTAACAAAAAAGAGGATAACTTATTTTCTATAAATATTAATATCAGATTAATCTCATATATATTCATTAAATTTGTCATTATAAACATCCCTGATATGTGGTTATGGAAAAACAATTACATCGATTTGTGAGGTGTTAGTCTGTTTTATAGAATAATGTTGGTTTTGATTCCCATTTGATAGAAGAGGGGGAAAGATATTGGTAATTAACTTAACAAGATTATATATATGTTTATGATAGATTATGATTTTATTATTTCAACATGATTGAAGAATATATGAATAAATTATAAAAATAAATAAAATGAAAATTCTTGGTTAAGAACTATACCACTACTTCAGGCAACCCCTATAAGTCTATACCTAATGGATTACTATGATTTTGTTATGATCAAAAAAAGCAATATAGGACATGGGTAGGGATTTAATGAAAATAATTAATTTGGTTTTTGTTAAACCAAAATATTCTTTATGTGTAAATATAAGTGGAGAGGTGGATTCCTTTAATAAGTGATGTAGAAGAAATGATTTGAATTTTTAAAAATAATAAAATAAATTAATATCTTACTCAAGAAAAAGGTATTCAAAATGTACCATTTATGAATCCTAGATTATAATGGTTTAAATATGGAAAGGAAATATAATTTATATACTTTGATTGATTAATTTAATAAACACCACTTAAGTTTAACACCAAGCAACCTATTTTTTCCTTATATATGGAAACATATTTTTAATTTTTATTCTATTCATTATGAACAACAAATTATGTTTAAATTATTAACTAATATGAATTATGATGATTGTAAAACATTGAACCCAACTTATCAAATTCAATTCATATAAGTGGATGAAATTATTTTAAATTCAAACCTAAAAAGGTAGCAAAAAATGGATTTTTAATAAAAATGTATTTTTAAGTATATATATGTTTTACACCAAATTATAATATAAATTTATTCAAAATACAAAAAATTATATTGTTATTGAAAAAAATTGAACTAATTATTTTTAAAAAAATTATAAAAAATGGTCCTTTTAAAATTCATGAAATGAAAAGAGAATTTCTAATATAAATAATTATTTTTCACTATTTTTTTAATTATAAAACATATAAGAGAATAAAAAAAAATCATCATATGATAATTTTGAGAGTATATATTAAAAAATTGTTTTTTTGAAATTAAATTTCTAATATTTTGAAAACATTATTTTAAATAAATCCAAATAATACACCTAGTTTTGTTAAAAATAAAGATTTTTTTGACTAAGAAATTTGAAAATATTTTTATAATGAATATAACTCAATAATATATAATTAAATAATATTCATAAGAAATTATAATTATTTATCTTAATATTTCATGGTTTGTTACACTTTTCCTTGGAAATTAATTTATATTAATTTAACTCTTTCAGTAATTCTAAGAGTGACCTCCCCATACTTGTAAAAGGTTACATAATATCTTCTCTTACACACTTATGTTTAGCACTCTATATCATCCAATAACTTCAAAAATAAGATAATAACATCCATCCCCATTTCCTAGAGATCCTGGTTTGATTTTTAAACCATCAAATGAGGAATTTAAGAAGAAACATAAAAAGGTTGTCTGAAGAGGAGGAAAAAATTTTAACCAAGAAGTTTCATTTTTTATATTCTTATACATCATTTAAGTATGAATTAACCATTATTAAATAATAACACAATTAGATTACATGAACTAGTATGTTGCTATGTTAATGTAATAACCTATATCTATCTCCTATTACATTAAAAGGGAAATGAAACCATCATTTGGGTGTATGGAAAACTAACTCCTCATGAATCGATGTAATTTATCTTCCATCACCACCCCTAAATGTTGGTTATAATGATCAATATAATGTTAATTTTTGAAAATAATGAAATATTTATCATTATATAAATATAATATATCATCTAATTTCTTACCTTTTAATTCATTGATAAATTATATCATTGTTCTTGCATATGTGTGGAATACCACCTCCATAAAGCGAAGTGAATCAATTTTTATAACAATATTACATAGATTATATTTATAACAATATTTAAAGAAATGATATTATATTTATTATATAATAATAACTCTATAAATGTAAAATAATATATACCATCTTTCCCTTACAATTGATGAAAATTAAAAACGTTACTCAAGCGTGCGTACGACCGACCATCTCCATAATTGTAAGGTAATTCATCTTTCATAACCATAATTATTGGTTAGCTTTAAAAATTAAATTAACATAAAAAATGATAAATATTTTATAATTATTATTTTATATATGACGAAATAATGACATCTTTTACCATAATCAACCTACTGAAGTCAGTATGGACATATGAGTTTTTTTCCCTTGGAACGTGTGTTTTGGTTAGAAATTACTATTTCCAAATGGTTTACAATGGATTTGTTTATGGAACCAGAAACACTGAAGGGTTCTATATCCAAAAGGACATACTTTCAAAATTTAGGAATTCATTTGGTTTAATAGAGAACGATATTTAAGAACTCACATTTGTCAAGAAGATGGGAGGTTGGGCTCATCACACCCTTTTGGGGGGAATTATTGCCTATGCTGAGACTCTCTGATTGATTTAGGATATTTTCATGAATAATTCATTAATTCCAAAGTATCTAGTAGTTAATTCCAAAATTATTAATCAATTATTAAGATGGGTGAAATTTAGAATCATCTGTATGTATCCAAGGTTCTTCATCCATGGAGATATCTGTGTGTATCTGGGGTTATACATTGATGTTATACTCTTATATACTACTTAGATATTATTTCGTATTTATCATGATGATGCTGTTTTTTAGACACTTAGTGGGGCACTTTAGAATTTTAAGGTCATCCAGGTAGATGAATGTAACTTGTGAATTTATCATCATCTGGGGAGATGGAAATTTAATCTGGAAATTATTATCATCTAAGTAGACAAAGGTTACTCTAGAGTTTATCATCATCTAGGAAGACAGAAGTTGTTTTGTTGTTGGGATCAAACCCGTAGATGGTCTTCCATCATATCCTTGTGAAAGGAATCAGAACCCATGTAGTTCAATGTTGCTTAATGGGAAACATCATACCTTTTAAGGGTGTTTGATAAGGACCCAACCGTGCAGTTTAATTTCATGTGGTAAAAATGTCAAGGTGAAATATTCCTATTCAAATCATTGTGTGGGATTTATGCCTAATAATCCTAAGAAACGTGGAAGGAATATGAGCTTCTAGGTTGAATTAGACTCTGATTGCGATATATCCCATAGAGAACAGGGTTTACCTTAAATGGTTGGTTTGAACCTCAAGAAGGCTTCCTATATATCTCAGCTATAATGGGAATAAAAACCCACATAGTTCAGTGTGTATCATAGGTGAGTATGTCCCATTGAGAGACCCATATTGGAGATTATTCCGAAATTGTATTCCCTTAAAATAGGGTCTATGAGAGATGTCTTAACTTATAGAGGTTTAAGGGGCTTAATTTGGGGCTTACTCCTAAGGAGGATGCCCATATTAAGGGTATTAGGATTTGGGATTACTCTTGAAAAGGATTCCCTAACTAAAGGGGTTTGAATTTGGATTTCATGAATGAGATTATATGTATCTTGGGCCTCAAAAAGTCTTCATACGTACCCAAGTTATGGTGGGAATCAGAGTTCTCATAGTTCATTATTTTAGGTGGATTGTATGGGTTTTGTGATCATTAAAAACCTCGAAGCAACATGAGTCGTTCTAGGTGTGGGAAATAAGATGATGTGAATGATTTAAAAAACCACATATGATTTTCCTCCTTCACTATTGTAAGTTGTTAGGGCTGCATTGGAATAGGTCATGGCTATAAGGAAAGTGGTATTTTCTATGGAATTTTCTTCTATTCAATTTACATTGAACATGTTTCCAATGTTATGAAGGAGTGAAGGTGAAGGATATAAAGAGGAGCAAGATAGAAACCTCCCACATGTAAGGATATGGGCTTACACAAGGATTGTTTTCCTCTAATTTTTCTCAAGAGAGGAGGGATACTTCCTTTGTCAAAGTGAAAATGAAGGGTGATCCTTATCCTCCCTTCTAGGGACTAGAGGCTCTAGATATTAGGGATGAGAAGGGGTGGATAGAGTCTGACCCCTAGAATTTGAGATTAGGAATTCCTCAACATTTTCCTTATGGTAAGGGTCCATGTGACTATAGATAAACAAACCTACAGAAATCCAGAGGATCCTGACCCCCTTATAAGACAAATGTGAGAAACCTCTAATCATATATATACAAAACCAAATGCGATACATTCAAATGTTCCTTTCTCAATGGTTTTTTAAATTAGGAGGTCTTGGTGGAGTTTTCAAAATGATCAATTTCACACAAGGGATCCAATGAAAGAGAATATTTTCCATGAGTGTATTTGAAGGAGGCTTCATGAGAGGCTCACATAGGCTGAAAAGGTGAGGTGAACCAAGATGGAGCACACAAGTAGGTGGTGTGCTAGTGGGTGGAACACAAGTAGGCTTGGGTGAACTGGCTTCACATTAGGTGATAAAAAACCTAGATGACCACTCTTAGGTGAGACTTGGCTCAAGACTTCATGGGTCTTCATATGTATTCCTTGAATTGAGGCATGAAAATTAATATTTGAGGGAGGGTGATTTTTCATGTGTTCTTAAATTATTGGGGTTGGGTGAACTAGTCATGCAAGTTTTTATAATTTTAAAACTAAAAGGGATTAAGTTTCACTATACTCCTTTACTTCTATCTTTATAAGTTTTATGAAACTAACTTGTATGTTTCAGAGGACTAGGGTAAAGCAGTAGGGAGATCATATAAGTGATTGGAATTTAGGGAAATTCATCCATCTAAACGAATACCCTAAGGGTCTATATATACAAAAATATGGTACCCTAGTCGAAGGTGTCTTGTCAGAAAATTGGGGTGGTGTGCAAATTCTTGCATGCTGCTAGTGATTTGGTCTACCTTGGTAGAAGCACTTTCTTAGCCTTTTAAAATCTAGATATTATCCATCTACTTTATCTTCTATTTTCTAAGGAATTTTCCTTTTTCACTTTTTCATCCATGTCATGAAATAGTGTTTCTACAAATCCACTCCCTTATGATTGGATTTGTAAAAAGGGATGGTCTAATCATGAGGGGAAAAGGGATGAAAACGAGAGATGGGTCATGAATGTTCAAACTGTTCTTGTAAGGGGGTGGTGTGAAAGTCAGATTCCAAATCCATATATAGGCCCTTCATTTTAACAAAAATCTCCAAATAGTCAAAATTCTCGACTCTCCATGATTAAGCCTTTTTTCTTAGATGCACATTCTGAAAATTTCAGACCCACATATTCTATATGTATTTGAGTTACGTACCGCAATTTGAGATACACACTTGTGGATCATAGTTTTACTTTTACACCTTAAATTCCATTGTCAAATTTTCATTATTTTTGGGTTTTTTTTTCAAAATGAACATACTCTGAAAAAAAAATTGATATTTATTTTCATGTTATATGGCTCTAATGTAGAGCGTAACTGCTGATGAACTGGATTTTATGCAAACTAAGTAGAAGATTAAGATCATACTTCATGATTTCAACAATGTATTTGACACCAGTATTCTTGTTATGGAAGAGTATCTAATGAAATTTCATTGTGATTTTACATTGAGTAACTATCTACCACTTTATATTTATGGCCATCTACGAGAGGTCAATATACTGGATATGAAGAACTATGTTCCATTATCTTGGTTTCATGACCACAATAACATCTCATCTGCTAACATTTCTGGTACAGGAAAAAGTATTAATTCTAGGATAGAAGAAAATGCCTATTTTATGCATCAAAGAAAGGGTGATTCATATTTTAAAGCACATACACCTGAACTAAATCCTCACTATTATTCGACTATTATTTGAGACTCACAAATGGGTCAATTGAAATAATCAATGAAAGGATTAGACTTTTGTCCAAGAGGAGTTGTTAATACTAAAATAATGTGGGTATATTTGGGGTGAAAAACATGTTCAGAGTTCAATGATGATTGGTATAGTGTCATAATTTATGAGGTAGTATGGGTAGGACAATTCTATATATATAGGAATGATGATTTTTTCTATAACTACTAGGACTATGGAGTTTGCTGATGAATTATTTCCATTTGACACATGGAGAAGTGGGTATCAGTTTTAGGGAAATCTACAAGATCGTTGGGGATCCAATCCTTAGAGATATGTATGATAAATTCATCCATCCAACAATATCATGGAATAATGATAACAACACACCAGCTTTGGGAAGTGATCTATAGAAGATAGCTCAAAAATCAAGGAGGAAATTCCCTATGCAAAGGGGGATATTCATCCGAATAAGTGGATGGAAATATTATTGATAGAGAAGAAAGTGAAATCTCCCACTTGTAATCATCCAAAAATCTATCCCAGGGTGGATAATGGAGTGTTCCCGACACCTTCAGGATGATGTTTCATAAAGGGGAGTTTGAAACATGGGGGTTTAAAATTAAAGCCAGTATTCCATCCAAGACAAATCTTGAGAACTGTTTGGCTATATATATCAGTGTCTATTTCTTTCTAGTGAACAACTACAAAGGTATTTTAAGTCCTGTAAAATTTTTCATAGCGCCTAAGATGGCGGAGAAGAAGATGGTGAGTTTGTCCACCCATATTCTAGAAAGGATCTACATAATCTACTTTCCCATTCATGGAAGGAAGACTCCTTTCAGGATAACAAGACCATTCTAGGTTTTAATGGGGATGGGTCTCTACTCATTTTAGAACCTATGATGTGCATAGTAAGATCATGGTCCATGGAAGTTCTTTCTGACCATTTTTTATGCTTTCTATGGAATTATGCCATTATCATTGACATATCATGACATTTAGAAAATGTTGAGTATGTTCAAGGAATTCTATTTCTTTTATTATAGGAATCCTCCTACTAGAAGGTTTGTTGATCATGGGATAGCTAGTTTAGAGATGAGGTCATATATTATATCTTGTAGGGATGGTGTATTGGTAACTAGGATTGATGGATAAATCATATTTCGGTCCTACTCTACATAAATATTTTCACGGCAATTCAATTTCTTGCAACACATTATCATATCTCCTCTAGTACACATTTGACTAGAACAAAAATCTGATGGTGTCATGCTGGCTATGATTACTGACACCCATGGAGAAGATAAGGGTAGGGAATAATATACATTTGGATGGTGTACTTTTTAGATTGACCATCTGGTATTATCAAGTGTGGATATCATCATAACCTGAAGGGGTGCTAAACAATTTTGTTCCTTGGGTTAGAGTAAAGAGGCAAAGAAAGAGGAAAACCTCTCATTTTGAAGGTGCCTCATCTCTTTTATAGGATGAGTCATCAGAGTCAGAGGTCGAGGATGATAAGGCTCCAAGATCACTGAAGTTACCTCGTGAATTATATAGTCCATCTTTACTAATTATGGGGGCTACACCATCATCACCAACAAAGACTACCCATAGGAGGTTTAGTCGATATCACCAAGAAGAGAATTAGGTTCCATTTTCTCATGCACTGTCTATGATGGAAGGAATTTGGAATCCCATAAGGACTAAGGCCGCATGATCATGTTCATAGTAGGTTAGAATATATTATGAATATGTATGATTAGAGGTAGTGCAATCCTGGTTGAATTTGTTTTGTGATGCTGAAACTATGTGGGAGCTTCTATGTGTGGGATTTCATATTCCAGGGAAAAGATATCTTTGAGCCTCATCTAGTATTCACTTTGAGAATAATACTTAGTAATTAATAATTTATATTTTTGATCTAGATATGCTCATTTATGCAATTTACATTTTGATCGCTACCACAAAACGAGTGAAGGAAATGGTAGATTGTGGTGCTCTTGATCCTTCATATTTTGAGGAATGGAATGATATTTTTTATCCTAAAAATGTAATTTATTTTATTCTCACATTTTTGTATGTTATGAATTTATATTTCATTAAAATTATTTTTATTTTGGGAAAATACGATTTTAATTTTTTGGTTACTAAAGGAAAATCAGTTGAAATTCCATTGCCACAGTATAGCCCTGATGGTACTGTGCTCGAGGTTGCTGAATCACCCATTGAATTATGAGATATATCTCCATGAATAAAGGCCATGAGGAATGATATGGAAAGAGTTTTCCCATTTTCAATTCCTATTTTTAGATATGAAAGTGCTAATACTCTATTGAAGAATATAATGAAGTAGGTACATTGAAGAAAGAAATCTGTGACAAAAGGCTTAATTAGCAGTTATAAGTCTTCCTAACGTCATCAATTTTGAATTCAAACAAATAATGTATATAATATTCATGGAATTGCAGGAAAATATTTTTGTGCCTTACCTTAGGGAAGTAACCAAAAAGACTCTAGAAAACCTAGTGGGCACTTCCGATAAAGTGTAAATCCCTACCAACGAAGTGGGTCCTTTGACTGAAGAGGCATCTAGGACAGAGAAAACAACTTATACTCTAAGAACTAATATTATTTCTATTTTTAGGAGATAGGAGGAATCTATAATGTCAAAAATGATTCATGTGGAGATATATAACAAAAACTAACTTTCATTTATGTAATATTTTAGGTTCAGCACATGAACCAAAAAATCATAGGATGACTGATGCTTACCCGGTGGATATTACTGAAGAGGATTTTCAGGGTTTAAAGTCATATGAGGGGGGTCATAAGCCATCCACTCCAATTTTTCACATATATGATACTAAAATGGGGCTTGAGATTTTTTTGGAATATATGATAAATGTTGTCATGTCTTTTGAATATGTACAGGAACATGTTAATATTCCCATTACTTAATAATAATTTAAGGCACGATATATAGAACCAAATGGAAGTGAGTTTTTATTTTCTATCTAATAAATATTCTCATGATTTAATTCAAAATTGTGGTTTGTTGGAATGTATATATCCATCTACAAATGATACAATAGTGATGGTTCCTAGAAGAGATGTTCAGATCACTATTAATCCCACTATTGAGGAGGAGCCGACTCAAGTGACCCTTAGAAGATAAAATATTCCTCAAGTTTGTCTGGTTAATCCTGAACAGACTCAAGAAAATACTTCTCACTAAGAGAGGCAAATCAGAACTACTAAAGTTGGGAATTTTAGGGAGGATTCTTCTTAGGGTGCTGAACTACTTTTGGGTAAGGCTTACCAACCATTGTGATTGTACCCCACTCATTTCATTCTCTTTAAACTAACCATGATTATGATTCATCATGTAGGATTATCAGCTTCTATGTCTAGGTTTGAGGGTGAAGCTTCCCTGTTAGCTCAACTAGAATTAGGAATCATGGATACCACCATTAGGGAGGTTGTAGAACATGGAACTTATTTAAGTGCATTAATTTCAGAGTGCATCCCCCTTTCTGACAATGATTATGAAGCAGACTCGGAGTTTCAAGGTGCTCTCTGTATCTCACGTCGCAAATAATGGAAAGATATATGGAAGATTATCTCTAAGACACCCCTTAAGGACCTTCCATTATAAATCCCATGAATTTCTATTTTATTTTTCATGTTGGGATTCAATGGTTTTGATTACCATGTAATCCACACTATGGTGAAGGAAATCATTCATAGGTGGGAGAAAGAGCAATTAATTTTGTATGATCTAATAAAAGATAGACTATTTTTCTATCATTGATGAATTTTGAGTGGACGTTTCTCAAGATAAGGTTAGTCATAACACAAATATAGAAACATTCAATTGACATATCAAAGATAAGATTGTTCAAATGATCTTTCTTTAGAAAGTGTTGGATATTGATATATAGGTAATTAAATAACATCATTGATCATCACGAGAAACCTAAAAAGAAGGGTAAAAGACATTGCATAGGCCACAAGTGCTTCAATAGGATAAGAATACTGGGGATGTTCAACTAAATAAACTTCAACAAGTGGCTAACGAGGATAAGGAGGCTATTAAAAAATTGAAAATTTATGTCGACTACCTCTAGTGATATAAGATAGAGGGACTTCATTTTGTGGATGTTCCTATGGTATATTTTTTTATAAATGAAAAGAATTTTATTTCCAATCATATACATATTCATCCCTACATGCTTCTTGCAATCTTAATGTCAAATATTTTTTTTTCAAAGAATTACATCTTCATACCCACTAATCATAATTAAAATGATAGGAATAGTGGTGCTCAAGTTTTTTAGCTAAGACAATGGGCCTAGTGAGCGTAGTTTGACTGCTACTAGGGTCATATGGAAAACCTGAAAAACATTGTGTTTTTTTGTTATCAACCAAAATTTTTATCCTAATACCAATATAAAGTGGAATTAATGGGTGACAATTGGTTTTTTCATAGGCTTCACCTTTTGGGTTTTTAGAAAATCAAATTTTCATTTTATCTTTTTATCAATTGATATTTCCAAAACCATATAGAGTGTATGTCTAGCGAGCTGAGACTCGACTTTTATCCCAATTTCCCTTAGCATGTTTTCAACCTAGTGAGTACTATGTCTCTTTTTGTGGGAAGTATAAATACATACATTTTTGACTAATAAATATAGTATTTTTGGTCAAATAGCTTTGACCATGAATTTTGAGATTCAAAACCAAAGTAGTCTTCATGGCTAGGAATGTCCTGATATCTTTTATTTTAGATACTACTATAGGGAATCTTGAGTTGTGATTTTTATGGTCACCAAGTCTAATATTTGAAATATAATAATAGAGGATTTATTTTTTAAAAATGAAGTTACCACTATTTAAAAAACCCATTATGAGGGCTATATTTTGCAGGGCTAACTAGGGAATTTGCTGAATAGACAAATAGGGGTATCCTTTGGTTGGAAGGATCATTATGTGAGACGCTGATGCAAGTCCAACTGAGGGAACTTACTATACTTTATGGTAAATTATTTTCAATTAATTTTGATATTCTATTACGGATAGACATATGAGGTATATGATTTTGTTGTATCAAGAGAACAGTGAGTGGATTCGCCAAGGATAAATGACCGAAAATAATAGGGGACACCTATGATTGTATATTAAATGAATGAGAAACCACCTCTTCACAAATTTGGTATGTGAGAGAAGCTACATTTGTTAGATAGTGTATTTCGAACACTATTTTGTGCATTTTAATGTCATGCAGTAAGAACCTTATGGGGCTGTGTAGTTTAAATTCTTGCATTAAGGACACTATGCAGTGCAGTTTAAAGTCATGCATCAATGACATTAGGGGTCTATGATTTAAGGTCTTTATCTTTGGTCGAAGTTTTGATGGTTTTCCAATTCCCAAAAACATGTCTATAAATATGCTACTATATTTAGGTATGGAAATAGAATTTTTTTAAGATGTGATTTGGGGATTGCTGAATCTGAAGAGTGATATGAGAAAAGGGATAAATGGCATTATAGGAGGTCTCCTACAAGAATAAAGTTACTGGTAATTGAAAAAATTGTTATGGGGGATGAATTATTCAGGGTGAACTAGGTCATATGTTTCATAGAAAAATATTGGCATCCTTTGGCTGACATTACCGTTATCTAGGTTATATTACGCAAGGCCAACTCATGGCACGTACTGCATAGTTAGATAAATGAGCTCTCAATAATTATGATATTCTATAACTAATTTCCAAGGAATGATTATGGATATTTGGATATTATAGATAACATATATAGGTTTATGGATTGAAGAGATTCAATACAAAAGATAAACTTCAAGTCCTAATTTCCAAAGAATTAGGGGAATATGCTCTCTATGAAGGTCTTAACCAAGAAAAAAAATTATGGTGCCTATATTTTTAGGTTATAAGACTATGGAAAAAATATTTAGGAAATAATGAATGATATTATAGTCAAATGACTCAATATTATTACACTCTTCTATGAACAAATGAGATGGTAAAAGTTTAAACCATGGTCTTGGAGACTTTCAAGTTGAGAGAAATGATATGGGACAACTATGAAAATGATGGCCACCTTAAACTATGAGTTCTTTCATACCATCATCAAATCATAGAGGGACAGAAGATAATTCTCTTAATAATGAAGTTACAACCATCTCACAAACCCTTTATTGGGGTAGTATTATGCAGGGCTAACTAGAAAATATGCTGCATTTCCAAACACTGAAATCCATTGGACTGCATTCCTGTTATGTAGGTGACATTACGCAAGGCCAACTAGGGATATGTACTGAATAACCAGGAAAAATATCCCTTAGGTATCATACATTTTTCCAATAAATATTAAAGAAAAATTATGAATATCTGAAAGTTCTAAAGATAAGTTATATGAAATGTGAATTGGGTATTGTACAATGCACAAGGGAAGTATTTGAATTTATATTGCATATGAGTTTGGGGTCACTTATATAGATCTAACACATATGTAAAATGGGGATAGTTCTTGTTTCATTTGTGGGATCTCTATGGGGAGGATTGAAAATAAAAGCTCCAATTTGTTTTATTAGTGTGTTGGAAAGTGGATGATTTTATTTTGTGAGGTGACTGGGCCCAAGATTGATGATCTGAACACCACTACATATCACATAGGGGTGAGAATCAAACCACACGTAGTTAATAAATAAATATCCCCACCTTGATTGAATTCCTTGGTCGAGGATAAGGAGGGTTCTTTTGAATACATATTCATACATAAGATGAGAATTCATATTAAATCTCCTCACTTAGATTTAACTCTTACATGGGAAGAAAGATGCATTATTTGTATCATGTTGCATCTGGTACCAATATTGAATGTATGGACATCACTGCGTATATCATAAGAGTGATTATCATGCCACACAAAATTCTTAAAATTGGTCTCCTTTCATAGGATCAGTCCATACATAGGGAGAGGGAAATTGTTTTTTGAATGGTTGCTGGACTAGGATGCAGGATTCGGGCATCACTACCAATATTTCTGGGGAAAATCAATTAATTTGTTGTTCTTGAATGTCCATGCAGTTTAATTTAATGTGGAAAGGACATAGGTGAACTGACGTGATGTGAGGGAAACATTGTAGCTGGGTCTAAGAATGAAATTTGGGGTGTCACAATGTATCTCAAATGGGTAAGAACCAATCCTGACATGATTATTGATAGGATCCTTGTGTAGACATGATTCATGAACATGAATTGAAGGGGCTTAATGATTAATCATGGTTGGACCTAGGATTGGATATCTGGGCATCCCTACATATCTAGTTGGAGTGATAATCAAGCCACATGTAGTTCTTGAAGATGCTTTATATGCAGGTTTGATTCATGCATGTAGGGGGGAGGCATTTTTTTGCATTGGAGTTGGACCCAAGATTTGAGATCTTGGTGTCACTACATATCTCATTAGAATGAGAATCAAGTCACACATAGTTCATTAATAAGTTTCCCAGACCAATTGAAGATTGATGTGAGAACGTGGGATTTAATATTTTTCAGATATTTTTCTATAATAATGGTTGGGCCCAAGATACCTGATGGTATGAGAATCAAGCCACATGTTCTGGAAAATTTTAAGTTTAGGTGGTAGTTGTAGATATTTCTTCTTAAGAATCAAATTGAACTGAAATATGGATCATTTATAGTGGATATGAATCCCATATGACAAGAAATAAGGAAATAGTGAAAGGTATTAGATACATCAAGGAAGGTATTCTGAGATTTTGTGATGATAAAGGTTTGAAAATTTTTATATTAGGAAAAAGAAATGTTTGGGTGAAAGGACATGAGATGTGAATATGTCTTGGTTGTTTAAGGTCTCAATAACAACGTAATAAGTTTCATTCAATTATGTAAAACTAAACATTACATAATTATTTCCAATAAATTATGTTCCATCAAGGAAAAATATTGTACAGTTGTATTGCAGGAAAAGTGTATGAAAGGGAATCTCTACCTTATAAGTGGAGAAGAAGTCATGTGATTGTTTACAATTAAGAAGAAAAACAGTTATGGTAGAAATGTGTTGGTCATTTGAGCCAAACATTGTTGGAAGATTTTGTGAAATGTGTTGTTTCTCTATACCTCTCTATATTATAAAGTGATCATACACAAAATTGTGATGCTTATTAACAAGGGAAGATAATTCAAAATACATAAAATGAAAAAATGTAAAATGTCAACAAAAGTACTTTAGTAGGTTTATATTTATGTGTGAGGACCTATTTCAACAAGATATATTTATGGGAGGAGAAATTATCTTTTATTCATTAATGATTTCATAATAATGTCATAGGTTTCAACCATCACTCCAAAATTTTAGGTGTTCAATTACATAATAACTTATAAAAGGGATGTTGAAAATATGTTTGTCAAATAATCTAAAAGATCAAAAAAGATAATGGAACAAAGTTCACAAATAATTTAGAGGGGATTATCTTGAGAAACATGGGTTCAGTATCCATGTCTCTACAGCAATAACTCTACAACAAAAATGGAGTAGTTGATAGAATAAATCAAATTTCTTATTTAAATAAGCAGTGATAAAATCATTCTACACATAAAATATTGCATTTTTATCTCTAAAAGAAGATAATCCCCCATATGAGCTATGTTATGTAAATAATACAATGTTGAATTACTTTTGACTCTTTCGATTCATTCTCAACTAGAAGAAACAAAAGAAATTTGAATCATGTGGAGATGAAGAGATATTCCTTGTCTACTCAATAAAAATAAATGAATATAAATGTTTTAATTAGAATATGGGGAAGGCAATTGAAAGAAATTATATAACCATAGTAGTAAATGACTATAATCTTCAACAAATATATAATCAGTCTTGAGAGGATTGTGATGAAGAAATAAGAACATCAAGTGATTTTCTAGTTCCATAGGCTAATTTAGAAGAAGATTCATATAATTAAAAGGATTATCATAAACCAATATCTATATAAAGGATGAATAAAGGAGCCTAAATTTATAAATAAAACATAATTGGTGATAATACAGTTCTAGTACAGACAAAGAGAATGAAGACTCTATAGAATGTATCATTCTTATCATAGGTAGAGCCTAATTTTTTTGTCTAAGAAGCTCGAGATGACAAATAGATTTAGGATATGAATGAAGATCCTAAGAAAATTGAGAAGAATCACATGTGGGAGATTGTTTCAAGGCCAACAGGTAATAATTTTATCTAGATTAGATGGGTCTTTCACAATATAATGAATGAATATTGTGTAGTGATTCGAAATAAAAAATGAATAGTTTGTAAAGGGTTCTCCTAGATTGAGGTTATAAATGTTGATGAATCATTTCCTTCACTGAATGTATAGATATAATTAGATTATTCTTTTCCATAGTAGTGAAAAATAAAGTTCAATTTATTCCATAATGATGTCATGTCTAAATTTATTAATGTGATTCTAAAATAACATTATAATAATAATCCAGATTGTTTTCTCATACATGAAGATGAGAATAAAGTATTTTTCGTTGAGAAAGGCACTATATGGTTTGAATAAAACACCAAGAGCATGGTATTAAAGAATAAATCAGTTTTTTAAGAAACTCTGTTTTTTGCATGGTGGAGTTGATTATATTATTTATTTCAATAATGATAGTAATCAAAGGATGAAAATGTTAGTGTATGTCAATGAAAAAATATTTGGTGGACTAAATAAATCATAGTACAGATATTCCGTAGAGTTCATGATAAGTGAATTTTAAATGTCAATGATTAGTGAACAATCATTTTTTATGGGATTACAAGTGACACAAGGAAGGAATGACACATTTATTTCACAATATAAATATTCGAAGGATGTTCTATGAAATTTTGGAATGGATAATTTCAAAAATATAAAGTCTATACTGGCTACTCAGATGAATGTTTCATGGGAGAACAAAGAAAATACAGTTAATGTGATAGAATACAGGAAATATATTGGCAGTCTATTTTACATGATAAATACTGGATCTAATATTGTTTTTCCACATGTCAAGTAGTAAAATATCTAACTAATCCCAATGAAAGTCACTTTCTTATAGTGAACTGAATAATTTTTTATATAAAGGGTGTGATGCATTTTGGTTTGTTGTAGAACGACAAATATCACTATGATTTATTGGGATATACAAATGTAGATTGAGCTAGATCCACATATGATGGGAAATCAATTTCAAGAAGTGCATTCTATCATGGCGGATTGTGTATTTATTGGTAAAGAAAAAAACAAGATTTCATTTCATTAAGAATTGTTGAAGTTGAATCTATTGTGGATACTCAAGCTTGCATGCCATTTTTGTGGACGAAGCAGTATATTTATGACATGGGATATGAAATGAATTCTCTAATCAGAGTCTATTGTAATAATTCATGTTCTATAAATATAATAAAAAATCTCTTCCATCACTCAAGGTCAAATCAAATTTAAATCAACTATCATTTTTATGGAGAATTTGGATCAAGGGCTTGTGAAGTTGGAGTATGTTCCTATAGATCTATAGGTTATAGACATTTTGAAAAAGGCCATACACAAATAAGTTTTTGAACATCAATGACTGGTTCTTGGACTTCAGTCAACTCCCCACACATGAAAAAGTGTGTATGTGAGACCCCATCTCTCCAGTGTATGGTTTATTTTTACCTAATGTAATTATCTATGTTATTTAATCTATTTAAGACCCCAATAAAGTGACATCTAGTTTAATTGAAAAAGGGGGAGAAATTGTGGCATTAAAAGTGAAAAAAATGTCTTAATCAACATAGAGGAAGAATTTGAGAGAAGTAGCAACGGGGAAGGGAAATTTTTAAATTTGATGATGCTAAAGGTGATTGATCAAATGTTATATATCATGATAGATGAGTTTCATGAAGAACACAATTGAGTAGCGTTGTAATGAATTTATTTTTTGATTCACATTGTAGGATACTATTTTTTCTGACACTGATCATGGATCATGAGGGCTTAGAGTGTGTGTTTAGTATATATTTGATCGTCATCTGATTCACATGAAGAAATTTTTGGTATCAAAGTAGGTAGGATTCCATAGATTCACAGGGAATGAAATTAGGGGAGGTAGTTGGAGTCCCAAATGAATGACAATGTGTGTACTATGGGTCATGGTTACTAGATTTAGTGGTGTCATAAAATTACAAAAGAATGTAATGTTAAGACACCTATTTCTATATCCCATATTTAAGACTTGAGGGATTTTGGGAATGGTATAAACTCTCCAACCATAATCTCTCCATCACATGTTCTTTTTAGAAGAGGGATGTGAAGTGAGCTAGCCTGGTAGACAGTAAGCCATGATGAAGAATAAAACCATGAGGGAGTAACGCTAAGTGGATAATATTATTATAGATGTTCATTCATCCCTAATGTATATACTATAATTATTGACATGGTTTTACTCCCCATTACAATCCTATTTTCCTCTTGAGATATCAACATTTACCTAATGTATTATAGGGAGATATAGGTACAATACATAACATAATAAAAATTATACATTTGTGTTCCTCAAGATCCAAAAAAATTCATCACATTATAATCCATGTAAATAAATGGGTCTCATAACACTTTCATCATAATAAAATCCATGGAAAAAAATGAATTTCATAAACATTTTTTCATTTCAACAAATCATAACCCATAGAATAAGTAATGGGTTTCATAAAAATCTTTTCCTAAAAATCATAAATCATACAAATATATTGTTTGGATTTTATCATTGGATTATATCCCCGAAAAATATTACATAACATAAAATGATGTAATATTATAGGTAAAATAATTTTGAAAAATCACCTCAAACATTTTTTTGAGGAAACCATCAATTCCATTTTAAAATCACATATATAAAATATAATAATTTTTAAAATTTTCTTGAAGAATTTATATTTGAAAATAACCTTTGAAATTTTTAAAGTATGCTTAAAATAATTTATTATTTATGATGGAAGAAAATTTCATTCATGTCAGGTACATTAAAACAAATATTCATTTCACATTTTTGGTAAAAATTGAAAAGTATGTTGTTTAGAAAATGATAATAAGATTCCTCTAAAACCATTTTGTAAAAAGTAATACATGGGTAATAATTTCAAAAAATAATCATGGGAGAATAATGAAAACATTATTTAAAAAAATTTAGAAAACATGTTCATTGGAATAGATTTATTTTCGTCCGAATAGAGAAATAAAGTTGATTTTTCGTAAAAACATTATTTTGAACTACTAAGAACATAAGGAGAGGAAAATGAAGGTAAAATATATATTATATATAAATAATAATAGGTTAATAAAAATTAGTTTATTAAGAGTTATATCATAATATTTCGTCATTAGAAACTAAATCATAAATTATCCAAATAAACAATTAGATTATAATATAATAATTTTACAACATCAGTGACTTTTGAATGACAAGATTAATGAAATAAATAACTATATATTTTAATTTAAATAATCATAAAATTTATAATAATATTATTATAATACAGTTATGGGAAGTGTATTCATGGAACAAAAGAAAAATGTTTTAAATATGGAATGTGGCACATAGAAATAAAAGTGAGATGAAAATACTTTACCTTAAGTATCAAATTCTATCATAAATGTTCAAACCTTCTTTATAATAAATATAGTTTTATTCTAAATACATGAATGAACCATAATCATACGTAACATACTATATGTTATTTAATTTTATCCATTTATTACCTATTTTTAACAATTCTATGTTAAAATCACTTTTTAGGTAAATACTACTTCATTTTTCTTGTATGTGTTGGTTTACTATTTTTTTTTCATTTTCCATTGATCATGGTTCCATTATATATAAAATTTTAAGCATGATATAATTATAATGTATATTTAAAATATATATATGTTAGTTCCACAAGGAAAAATACCCTAAGAGGGGGGAGGGGGTGAATCAGGGTATGACAGATTAAATATTTCTCCTTCAGATCATGTTTCATTGTAAAAAAACTCAATTAACTCTTCCTCTCATAGTAATATATGAATTGATATGAAATTATGCACATGACACAATGATTTCTACTTGGTTCACCCCTACTGGGCTATGTCTAAGGATCATACAACAACGATGTTCCAATGTACTAAATTCACTAAGGCTCACTTATAATAATGAGTAAAATGTTTGTGCTATATCTTATCTTACTAGGATCACTACCTTTACAAGGTTTAGGGTCTACTCACTATATTCCCAAGGGTCACTCCCTATGCCTCTTTCCCTAGATCACTACTAGTGGAAAGGGTCACCGTATTCCTCTTCCTTCGCTCACTGCTCTCAGAAAGGAATCCACTCACAGTTTATAGACTTGTAGATCAAACACAGCTTATGGGCATTTAGTTCCCTTCATTTGAATGAATTATTACATCCTCAACTTTTGGTAGATTCTATGTTGATGTGCCTTTTTCACCCATATATGAAATCCATCTTCTTGAGTAATTTAGGGTACTAAAAAATAATTTCACAAATTGATTTGAGGATTTTGAAATCTTCCTTGTGAAATCACAAAACACATAATCCTCCGGCGTACTATGTACCTGGTTTGGTATATGCATCACCTCCTCTGTGTACTGATGCCTCTTCTGCGAACAATCCACCATTCACAGACTGTCTCTGCGTACCAACTCTGTGAACCTCCTCTGCGAAACACCTTTTGTCTATGAACTGTTCTCTATTCGCGGGCTACCATGGAAAACCACCTACATACTGCTCCTTCTTTCTCCACGCACCACAACCTTTGTGGGATAGATTTTCCTGAAAAAAAAAACATCGATAGAATTTCTTCCGCATGGACCACATCATCCTTCTCAGAATTCTTCCTTGTGAACATCCTTCAAGATTTTCATAATTCCTGGGGAAAAGAGTTGTTCTCTAATGATATTTCTCTCACACAATTAGTGGTATTAGTTCTAATAATATAGGAAAATATATTCTCATAATTTCTTATTCAAATATTTACAAAATATTTGATTTAGTAAAGCCTCTACCACATATTGATTCTCCTATTGCGAACAACAACCCTTCCACAAACAATTTTCCCATCATGGTCCACATACTTCCTTTTCTCCTGCAAGGTTGATCTCCTCCGCCAACAATGAGCTATCTTTGTACTACACCACCTTCCTTTGCAAACCATTTTTAGTTTCAAAAACCCCTCCTACGTATCATTCCTGCTGATTGGTCTGCGGTTTTGAACCCTTCCGAGACATGGTATGTGGTCCATGTCTCGGGTTGCACATTTATATTAAATTTCCAATTTTGTTTGAAATTATTCACACAATTTATTCCTATAAAGAAAAATATACATTTCAAAACACAAATTCCCAATTTATAGGCCCAAAAATTTGGCAAACACTGGGAAACTATGCCACCATAAAAACTTATCTTCGGAAAACACCAACCAAACTCATTCATGGTCATCTGGCTTTGTTGACAAAAACAATCACACCCAAAACATACTAAGAAGACCCATTGTGGGATTTTTTCCCAAAAGTATACACCTTTGGGTTTGTTGACAGTTCATCACAAATTAATTGTTCGCATTTTGATACCTTATAAAGTCTATGTATTTATTCAACCACCATTCTCTTCATGAAGTTAAGATAGTGATCAACTATTTACTCAAAAAATATTTTAATCCCACATGATCCATGCTTGGAATGAGAAACAAGAGTTAAATGAAATGGTCATCAATGAATCGCTTCATTCCTGACACCAATTCCTGAAAAAAATTAACCACTCTTGAAACCAGTCAACTACAATTGAAACCAATAAACTAATTTCATCAATATCCTCAGCTGTCATGATATATAATATTTTATTGATCATGTCTAGCATCGTTTGATTTAATGTTCAACCTATCTTACTACTTCCCTAAATAGCTTCATCTCAACTTCAACTCCCCCTATCTCACTACTCCATTTAATGGCGTATCCCTCTGTCATTTCTCCCCCTGAACAAGTAACACTTTATCCCCCTTTTTCTTTGAACTCGAAGGGAACTCCAAGGTTGTCAAAAATATGGTAAATATCACTTATTATCACATTAGGAAAAAACATACCATACCTCAAAGAGATAGGAATCCCATATCCACACTTTTTAAAGTGCAGGGATTTGACTGGACTCCCAGATCCATTCGATGACTTTCAAATGCATCCTTGGGTAAGGCCTTTGTAAGAATATCTACTACTTTATTTTCTGTAGGCACATACTCCAACTTTATAAGCCCTTGATCTACTTTCTCCTTAATAAAATGATACTGTATTTCAATGTTCTTTTTCCCTAAGTGATTTTCTATATTTCTTATCTAATTTATTACACTTGAATTATCATAATAGATTCCAATCATAGATTTCACTTCAATTACCATATCCTCAAGCTGCTGCATCATCCAAATAGCTATGTGAATGCTTCAGTTGCCGCAATATATTCTTCTTATTTGGTGCTCAATGAAATGCAATCTTGTTTCTTGCTCAGCCAAGAAATAAAGAATCCTGTAAGATAAAAGTAACCTTCAGACAATTATTTTCTATCATCTATTAATCCAACCCAACCTGTATTTGTATATCCCAATAACTCTAGCTGAGATTTTTCATTATACATTAAACCCAAATCCACAATTCTCTTGATATACTGAAGTATTATTTTAACTGATATCATTTGGATATCATTGAGATTACTTTGATATATCGCTACTTGGCATGTGAAAAATAAAATATCCGGCCTTATCATTGTGAAGTACAACATGATTCTAATTATTTTCAGGTATTCTGTGATATTAACTACCCTTCCTTCAATATCCCATGAAAATTTCAATAGGGCAGCAACCAGAGTGTTCATATCTTTGTAATTATCCATTCTTATCCTTCATATAACCTCATTAAAATATTTATATTTAGATATAAAAGTTTTATTTCTTCTTTGTGTCACCTGTAAGACAAGGGAAAACGTTAGCTCACTGATCATCAACATTTCGAACTTGCTTTTAATGAATTCAAAAAACTGTCTACATTGTGATTTATCTGATCCACAAAAGATTATGTCGCTAACATAAACTAGAGACATCATCCTTTGACTGTTTCCATTTTTCAAATATAGATTGTAATCAACACCAACACTCTGGAAACAAATCTTATTTAGAAACTGATCAAGCCTTGAATACCATGCTCTTGGTGATTGATTCATAGAATATAAATCCTTCTTTAGCCAACAATATCTATTCCAATTTTCATGAATGAGAAATTCATCTGGTTTCTATTTATAAACTTCATCTTCTAGAACTCCATTCATAACTGAGGACTTGATATCCATCTGGAAAACATTAAACTTTATTTTCAATATTATGGTCAAGAATAATCTAATCATCTCCAAGATTGAAATAGGTGTAAATGTATCATCAACATCAATACACTCTATATGGGAGTACCATTTACACACTAGTCATTTCAAATCACAAACCCATATTTATTCAATTTTTTTTTAAAATACCCATTTTGTTCAGATGAAATTCATATCTGTTGGTCTTGAAAAAGTTTCCCACTACTGATTATTCTGAATTTTTTAAAGCTCAACATTCATTGATTGAACCCAATTCTCATCTCTATATACTTTATCAATGAATTTTGGGTCCACTTGTGTTAGGTATGATGCATTCAGTAGAGAATTAATCCTACTTGTATGCACTGGTGTTGTCTGATCACCAACTATGTTCTGCCTATCAATTTAATCTCTTCTCACTGGACTCTAGATAGACAAGGATTTATCCTCATCATCTGAGTCTTATTCTAAATCAACCTCTATAGATGGAGTGTCTCTTAAAATGATCATATCTTTATCACTATCCTCCTGAGCATGGTCATGTATTTTCTAATGATTCTGTTCATTCTCCATTATAGTCACATAATGAATTTCAACTATCTTTTCTAGCCACTTATTGAAGCATTTATATTCTTTGATTTTCTTTGAGTATCCAATAAATATCCCTTCATCCCCATGGGATTCAAACTTCCTATTCTTATCCTTAATAGGAATTAATCATTTACATCCAAAAACTTGAAAGTACTTAAATGTCATATTGTTTTCATACCAAAACTTGTATGAAGTCTTATCCTCTTTCGAACAATGAGAAGCTCTATTTTATGTGTAGACAGCTGTCATCACTACTTCTTTCGAAAATTTCTCTAGAATGTCTTTCTCAATAAGTATTTTTCTGGCCATATTGTTCACAATCGGATATATTCTCTCAATTAATCCATTCTGTTGTGGAAATATTACTATTTAAACATGATGATTTATCCCATGTTTCTCAAGATAATCCTATACTCAGTTATTTTTGAACACTATTCTATTATCTGTTCAAATCGTTTGGATTTTCTGACCAAATATCTTTTCGCATTCCCAATTTTATCTTGTAATGCAACATAACACTTTCAATTTGTGTGTGATAACTGAAACCCATGACATTCTACGATATTCATCAATAGAGAGAACTTAATATCTCCTCCCATCAATAGCCCTTGGCGAAAATGGCCCACATGCATAAATTTGAACCAACTTAATCAATCTTGTTCACCTTTTCTCCTTTGGCTTATATGTCATTCGAATGATCTTCCCTTGTTGGAATGCATCATGTGTATGAGTATGATTACATGATAATCTGGGGAGATTTCAAGATGCATCATATTTCAACAGATCTTCCATGAATTCTTAGGTTATGTGGCCAAGATGCTTATTCCATAATAATGTATTCTTTATCCTTAGATAGAGTGCACATATCGTATTCTCCACTCATGAGGTAGATATTTTGTTTTGTACACTTTCTTTGCAACACAATAACACCTTCCTTTTCATTTATGATACATTGTTTCTTGAAAAAACTTATGGAATGACTTAAGTCACATAATTGACTGGCAATAAGCATGTGGTGACTAATATCCTCAACATTCAATACATCTACTCGTCTTATGTATTTTCCTCCAAACATGGATTTTCCTAAACCAATAATTTTCAATCCCTCATCATTTCCAAATCTTACCACACCTTCTTTATTATACCTGATTTTAGTCAATAGATCCTCATTTCCCATCATGTGGGATGTGCATCCACTATCAAAGATCCATATCCAAGTGAGATCTGATGCCTTGAAAATAATTTCAACAACCACCGCCTGTTATTCCATTTTCATTTTGACCCAAGTATTTGGATTAATATCTAACATGGAATGATAATCATGATTTTCCTCATAATGTGACAGACCAGCTTCAACCAGCAGAGTTGCAAATTGATTTTCAATTTTATCTATCTTAAATATACATTTGGATGATTCTTATGAACAAATTTAGTCTAACTCAACACATTCCTTTGAATTATTGATATGTAATATCTTGTCATATTTTTGAGTCCTTTACTCCTAAAATAATAACCATTAAATGATGACCTATAATTTTGAGCTCTATACATCCATATATACTGTTCTGGTTCTCTTTGGTACCTCTTTTCTATGGAACATACATTTTGAGAGTGTCCCATATTACCCCAACAATATCATCTTATGTGAGGTACTTTCTTATATGGTAATGATGCACTGCTAGTTGTTCCTTGGCTTCTATTAATCTTTTGATTATTCTTCATACCCAAATCAATATTCAAACATGGAGTGAATTTCTATGGTTTTTCTTGAACCATACATGATTTATGTTTTAGATCAATACCCATACTAGCCTTGTCATTCCGAGTTGATTGTTTCTTCTGTTCTGCTAGACCACTCTGCTCAAATATAATCTTCTCTATTACTTGTATGATCTTCTTTCCTAATGTTGAACTGAGAGTTAACAGTTTCTCTTGATCTTTAACTATTCCTCATAGACTGGTGACTTATTCATCTAGTTCATTAATAAGATTTATTTTATCTTTTCCAGTTCTATCAAACTATCAATTTATAATTTATGTTCTTCAATTTTTAGTTTGTACTCAACAAATTTTTCCATGATTTCCAGCATTGAATATCTTAGGTTTTCAATTACTTTTCTTAGCTCAGAATTCTCTTCTTCCTAATATTGCATATAGAGTTTTTCATCACAATTTTTTTTATCATTCTTGTTTTTTTCTCTTAAAGTATCTAACTCTTAAATGGAATATTCTAATTCAACCTAAAGATCAACTATTCCTTTAATTTGTCTTTATTTATTGTCATTTTCTTCTCTTGTTAAATAATTTCCAACAACTGCCAAAAATTCATCTACATTATGATCCTTGCAGTCCGCCAACTCATCTACCGTAGATTCCTCCAAACTATTATCTTATTTTTAAAGAAGAATTTTCTTTTTGAAGAACTTTCTCATAGTACTTCTCCTACCTTTCCCATTTAATGTAAACTTATTTTAGGGAATTTCATCATTGTATTAGCTATAATCATCCATCATATTAGGTCATTTTACTACAAAATTCCCAATCGTTCCGTATTGAATGCATGTAAATAGATGTTACCATTGAACTTATCTTTCCCCTTTGTAGATTTGAGGACAGAAATGACATAAAAATATACAAATTTTCCTCCTTAGTACTATCTTCAACAAATAGATTCTTCATGGCCTTAAATTACACTTCTTTAGTCATAAAATTTTACACTACATCATTATCATATTTTCTGATTTCAAATACTACAAGGTTATTGTGTAGGTTATCTAGTGTCAGCTCTTTTAGGTCATTGTCTTCCAACATTGAAACATTCAAATTGAACCGTGGTGGAAGTTTCCTCATGATATGTTTCACAATATTATATCTTCAATGACTTCTCCAAGAACCCACATGTATTCCACAATAACATTTACCATATCAAAGAATGAATCAATAGTCTCATTGGGGTTTATTTTGAGATCCTCATACCTATTCCACAGAACCTGCAGCTTCTCTTCATAGACATTTGTGTCTCCCTCATAAAAGTTCAATAATTTTCCCCCATAGCATGTGATGTTTTACAGAACACCACCTTCGTATAAATTTGATTTGATAGGCCACCCCATAAATCATATATTCCTTTAGTATCTGTTTATAATTCCCTTATTTTGAATTCTGATAAAGCACCACTATTGATGTCAGCTGATATTCTGTGCATAGCTACTGTGAAGACATCCATCCATACTGATCGGAAGTAGTGCTTAGTTCGATTCTTCCATTGTTGAAAATTATTTCTATCGAAGATAAGAATTACTTTATTATTTACCACCTCCTTTTATTCTTCTGATTGAGAAACACTAACTTTCATCATTTTCCTCTTATACCAATTGTTAGGTCCACACGGTCAGATACCCTGAGGGGGGGGGGGGGGGGGTGAATCCGGGTTTCACATATTAAAACTTTTTCACTTTTGGATATTGATTCATTGTAAAAAAACTCAATTATATCTTCCTCCAATAGAAATATATGTATAGATATAAAATCATGAACATGAAACAATGATTTTTACATGGTTCACCCTCATTGGGCTACGTTCAATGAGCATACGATGACGATGTGCCGATAAACCAAATTTCCTAAGGATTGCTTCTAATAATGAGTACAATGTTTGGGCCAGATCATTAATGACCATGAACTCTATGTTTTCAAGGATTATGGTCCTCTCACTGCATTACCAATCATCAATCTCTATGAATCTTTTTCTAGGTCACTACTAGTGGAAAGGGCTGTCGTCTTCCTCTTCCTTCACTCACTGCTCTCAGAAAGAAATCCACTCACAGTTTATAGACATTGAGGTCAAAAAAATTTTATAGACATGTAGATCCTTTAATTTTCATGAATTATTTCATCCTCAACTTTATATAGATTCTCTGATAATGTTCCCTTTTAACCCGCAGATGAAGTCCACTTTCCCGAGTACTGCTAGGTACTAGAAAATAATTTCACAAACTAATTTGAATTTTTTGAGAGATTCCTTGTGAAAAACATGAAGCACCTGCTCATACCGCATACTATTTACTAATTATGGTAAGTAGATCAACTTTTCCATGTATAGTTGTCACTTTTGAGAACCGTCCACCATTCACAGACTACCTCCGCCTTTGCTATAGAATACCTCCTCCACATAACGACATCGTGAAACTCCTCTGCAAAAGACCTTCTATCTGGGAAGTGTTCTCTATTTTGGGAATGCCTTCTCAAACCACCTTTGTACCATGACTTCTTCCTCTACACACCACATACTTTATGGGATACTATTTCCTGCCAAAAATGTCGGTGAAATTTCTTTTGTCTGAACCACTTCATCCTTCGTAGAATTCTCTCTTGTGAACTTCCTTTAGACTTTATTTAATTCCCAGAGCAATGGGTTGTTATCTAATGATATTTTCATTCACATAATAACTAGGATTATCACTCATTATATAGGCAAAGATATCCGCAAATCCAATAATCCAATATTTACCAAATCATTGATTCAGTACAACCTTAACCACATATCGATCATCCTTTTGCAAACCGCAACCATTCTGCATACCATTTTTTCATCGCAGTACGTGTACATCCTTTACTCATACACGATATATCTAATTCTAAAATGGATATCCATCTGTGTACCACACTTCCTTATGCTACAAACCATTTACAGTTTTTCAAACCACTCACACGTACCGTTCCCGCTGCTTGGTACGGGCTGCAAACCCTTCCCGGACATGGTACGTGGTCTATGTCCCAGGCTCAACATTTATCTTCTTTTTCCAATTTCGTTTGGCATTATCCACACCATTTAGTCCTAAGAATAAATTCCTACATTTCTGAACACAAATTCCTGATTTAGAGGCCCTAAAATTTGGTAAACATTGGGAAACTACACCTCCTTAAAAACATGTCTTTAGAAAACACTAACCAAACTCATTCACTATCAACTAGATTTTTCAACAAACAAAATCATACCAAAAAAATTCTAGAGGAAAAATTGGGATATTTTTTCCCAAAATTATATATTTAGTAATCAATAAATGTAATATATAGAAAATAAATTATACCATTCATAGAAATAGTAGGTTATATGTACACATGAACATTGTTTCCATTTTTTCAATAGATATAATGAAATAAAGTTAAAACATATATCACAAAAAATGATTTATTATTATTTAAAATATATATATAATATATTCAATAAATTTAACTTTATTAAATTCCATATAATGTTTAAGTGAAAAATGAATCACATTACTTCGCAAGGCGATAATCCACGGTACACACACGCGCGACATTATCATATTATCATGGAATTGAAAGTAAGAAGTTATATGTGATATTATAGTTCCTTAAGTATATATATGTTATAAATATCATATGAATATGTTAAATCCTTCATTAAATCCATCCATGAGAGGTGGTGGTGAAAAATTAATTACATCAGTTCACGAGGCAGTAGTGTGCCTTAGACACGATCAATGGTTTTATTTCCCACTTGATGGAAGATGAGATATTTGTAGGTCATGTCATTAAAATAATAAAATATAATTACATTTTATATAATTATATTATTATATTATAATGTAAAAATAATATTTTTATTGGATACAAGAAGAAGTAAAATAAAATTTTCATTGTTAAGGACAATACCTCTTCTTCAGAGAACCCATTTAGGTTTATACCTAAAGCCTTCAAAGGATGGTTTCCTAAGCAAATTTATAACTATATGACTTGGGGATGTAATTAAGGAAGATATTTGGGTAGGTAGTTTCCAACAAAAATGGTTTTTAATGTGTGAATAGGGGAGTATAGGGGGTTTACTTCTATAAATAGTAGACAGGACACACTTGGAATGTTTGAAAAGAAAAAGGTGTACCTATGTTTTAAACAAGAAACAAAGTTCCAAATTGGTTCATTATGAAGAAATATATGATATAAGGTCAAAATATGTTATAAAATATGAATTTTAAAAAAGTTTAGTTAATTTGAACTCTTTTCTATTTAGTTAACCCATAGTGATCCCACATTAACATTAACCTCAGAAATTAATTTTATCCTATTTTAATGATTTATTATGAACAAAAATTAAGTAAAAATTATTATATATTATTAATTATTCTAATTAAAAATATATAATTAATTTTTATTAATTAAATTCAAATATTTCTAACAATTTACCTTCAAATTAAACCCGCAAAAGTAGTGAAAAAATGGTTTTACAAAGAAAATATTTTCATAAGTATATAAATTTTAAATATAAAAATTAAATATGAATTTGATTCCAATTACCTAATTTGTTTTAATAATGTAATTATTTAACTAATATTACTTATAAAACGATTTTAAACAATATTTATCTTTATAAATTCTTTATGCGAACATTCAATTTTTAATAAAAATAAGTATTTTTCACTATTCACCAAAAAATTTATCTTTTCTGAGGATTATGAAAAGTTAACATTAAATGAATTTGAATTATTAATTTAAAAAATGAATATAATTTTTCCAAATATGGTTTCTAAAATTTTCAATAAATAATTTTTTTACTTTCCACAAAAAAAGTAGCATAAATAAATTTTAAGAGGAAAGAAATATTTTCAAAGTATATAAAGACTTTACTAAAAAATAAGTACTTATTCATAAAAATATTTTATTTATCTAAAATATTTAGAAAAAATTATGAAAAAAATATTCCTATTCATACCAAAAATTTTAATATAATGGTTATGATTTCCACATCAGGATAATAATGTTAAAATTATATCATGGTTAATTAAAACTCTTTATTGTATGTCACACAGGATATCAAAGAAATTAAATTAAAAAAATATTTCATAAAAACTATGGGTGTTAGATTCTACACCCCTTAAAATTAATTTATCCCTTTAAATTTCATCACATTGGTGCAAAAAACTGATGATATTTGTTCCTCGTTATATCCTAAGGTTCCAACATAGCATTCTCAAACTGGTTGTTTTTCTATGAAATATTGAATAGGCGAGTGGTATTGTTTCATAAAACTTAATTTATATGATAAAAAATATCCACTAGTTGTTCCTCATAAGAAATATCATTATCCAATGGTTTGATATTTTGAGTTCTGTATATGTGATGAATCAGGTCTTCACTTCCTCAGGAAAGATAAATGGAACGTATCGTAAACCTTATATAGGTTTGGCGTAAGTTCTATGAAATAAGATACAATATTGAGCGGATAAAAAATTTAAAAGGGAATGATATACCTAGGGTTATTTTGACTTTATTTCTAAATCTCAGTACCTTATTTCGTAGAGAGATTCTTAGAAACATCTTATCACCACCTTCAAATTCTTAATCATGCCGGTGATTGTAAGCATACAATTTCCTCTGACTTTGTGCTACTATAATGTATTGTTGAATGGATATAGTCTTTACTATCATTTATTCAGATATATTAGGTAAAATTTGTTTTATTTATCTATCATTGTCATAGTACAATTTATTTTTACACTTCTTTCTGTATAGGCCTTTATAATGATCCATATGAATGCTTTAGTTAATACTATTTGTGTTTGAAAACTCTAATAGAGGAATTTTTTTATCTCCAAAACCTTTTAAATCTAGAGAATAACATATTACCATATCCCTTAGTGTTTTAATTGTTATATTAAATTGACCATCTATATATGGATGATATTTAGTGCAGAAACTCAACCCCATATCAAGTGATTAGTGAATATTTTTCTAGGACATAGAGGTAATACTCAAATCCTGATTTGATACAATTGAATATGGTAGTAAATTAAACCATACCACTTTCTTAATGTATATTTTGGTAATATATTACAAAGATAAATATTCTCTATTAGTGAATATGTGTTTTGAAATTGTAAGGCATTCATCTACAACTCATATAACATTATTCCCTTTAGATGTTTTGGGGAGTCCAAAAAAGAAACCCATAGTGATGTTTTCCCACTTCTATTAAGGTATGGGTAATGGTTGTAACTTCCATGTTGACATTTTTCTCTTAGCCTTGACTTTTTGACATACCATTAACCAAGGTAAAAAATCTAAAATATCTCTCTTTATTCCATCCCACTAGAAATTCTTATTTAGATCTCTATACTTCCTTGTAAGTCCATGATGAATAAACAATGAATAACTATTAGCTTCCTATAATGAATATTTTATAAAATATGGTATTAATTGAACACATACTTGGTTCCTAAACTTTATCATTCCACTGTAGTTAAGGTTAAATTCATAAATATTTCTCACCTAACATTTTATCTTTGTATCTTCCTTCTTCACCTTTTTAATCATCAATTGGATTGGTGGTTGAAAATTTATTTGAGTCACATAACATATCCCAATTCCATAATTATTTCCATATATATAATTTTCAAATCCATAAATTTTGGATCTGTTAATAACCTCATCATAGATAATCTAGCATTCTTTTTCTACTCAATGCAATGGCCACCTTGTTCGCTTTCCTAGAGTCGTAATGTATTGAGCAGTCATATTATTTAATCATCTCCAACCATCTTCCTTGGTACATATTCAACTCCTTCTATATAAATATATAATTTAATTTTTTTATTTGTACATATATCACAATTTTATATTTAAATATTATTTTTACATATCATTTATTAAAAAATTTCCATAGAAAACTTCAAATCATTAGTTGGGTAATTTTCCTCATGAACCATCAACTATCATAACGAATAAGCTATAACCATGTATTTCTGTATAATAATTCATCCCAATACCTTCTTGGATGAATAACTATAGATTGAAAACCCTTATATATTATAGGATAAGTAAGAATAGATTTACTAACTAAAATTCCATTTATTTCCTCAAAATGTTTTCATGAATTAATTAGTCCAGAGGGACTTGGATCCCTTCTAATTTAACATTATTAGTGGATTTGATGGTCATGTGAAATTATCAAAAAAATATAGATAATATCTATAAAAACAAAGAAAAATTTAGTTCTATGTTACCATGGTTTGTCTAGGAAAATATTCAATATACTCTGAGTTTGATTGATCCATCGATATAGCCTCTCTTGAGATTAAATGACCCAAAACTGAAACCTTTTATATCCAAAATTTACACTTTATAAAATTTTCATATATTTTATCCATAATGGAATCAGTAAAATTATTTATTGATCTTCATTCTCTTCCATTCTCTTTGAATAAATGGGAATTACATCTACAAATACTACCATAGACTAATCAAGGTAATATTTAAATAAAATATTCATTAAATACATGAAGATATAGGAGGCATTAATAATACCAAATGGCATCAAACTATAGTCATAGTGTCCATACATTATACAGAATTTCATCTTTGTTATATCATCATTCTTGAACCTCAATTAATTATATCTATAATTAATGTCAACCTTTGAAAAGTATTGAGCTCTGGGAAGTTGATCAAACAATTCATGAATATGTGGAAGAGTATATTTCTACTTAATTGTGATATTTTTTAGTTTATGATAATCAGTATAGATTCTCATTGATCCATATTTACGATTAACAAAAAGAATCAGTGCATCCCACAGTGACACACATGGCCGAAGGAATCCTTCTTCACGATTCTACTTTAGTTTATTTTTCAATTACTACAACTCAATTAGTTCCATTATACATAGAGTCTTTAAAATAGTTTTGGAACAAGGTATGATTTATATTTAGAAATGAACATCTAGTTTTTGTGGAAGACTAGAAAAATTATACGTAAATACATCAATAATCTCTCATACAATAGGAATATCATAAATGTTGAGTTTCTCCCCAACCACATCAGATAAACACCTATTTTGAATGAGATTAAAGACCCATATAATGGATACGATATCCATTTGAAGGTTATATCTATAATCACACTGGTAGATGATCATATATTGGTTTAGAATATAAAATGTGACTTCCTTTACTTAGTAATTGATTTGGGATTTATATAGATAAATAAAATCTATGCTTTTGATAACATCAAATTCAACTAGAGGAATAATAATGATGTTTTTCAGAAATATATTCATATAATCATTAACTATAGAATATCCATATATATGAGATGAAATCATCATAACAATACGAGTTTCCACTTATTATTAAACATAAAATATTTTGGGTAAAATTTTGATACCCTTAGAAAATTCTTTTGATATTAATGAGTGGGTAAATCCAAATTTAAATAAGATATTAGAAATTTTAGAGTGGATGGTAAGTGTAACTTTCACCACATTATTACTATAACCCTCATCAGAAATAGTGATCATGTGATATTTTCCTTTATCTCTCGGCTTAAAAGGTTTTGGATGTTGATTATCATAAAAACCCTTCATATTTGTGAACTGGTTATAATTGTTCCCATACTATTTGCATTTCAAACACTAGATCATGGTTAGTGAATTATGTGGAGACTTATCTCTATTCACATATTTATTAAACATCTTCTAATCACATCAACAATCAATTACTCACTGACCTTCCTTACCACTCTTAAAACATTTACCAATCCCCTTATGATAATTTCCTCCATGTTTCCTTCATCACATTAAGAATGAAGGAAATATAATCTAATTGTCTCTATTTATTTTATAGTTTCCTTTAAATACCATCATTAATTTATTGTAAAAAATATTACTTTTATGGGTATCTCCAATCATCATTTTTTCCTTAAAATAACAAAAAAAAAATATTTTTTCATATCTACTGAAGTTCCTTATAGCAAATTCCCTCCAGAGACTTTTTTTAATACACTAAAGAATCAGTCAAGCTTAAATTATGCATGGATGATAATACTAGAAGAATACCATAAAATTCCTATAAAATTAACCTTATAATTTCCAATGAATTTATAATGATTTTTCTTTTACTCAAGTAATTCATTCCCCATTTTCATGTGAAGAATATGAGGAATTACTTATTGAAAATTGTTTTCTTAATCTTATCCCATTCCATAGAGTCAAATACAACTTTTTGAATCATATTATTATTACTACAACATTTATATTCTTGTATTTACAAATGATATAAAATCAAACTGACTTTCTCTATCTCCAAACACCAAATAATGTAAAAAAACTTTTAAATGGTGTTGATTCATTGCTCAGAAACTAGTGGATCAATGGAACCACTAAAAAAGGTGGACATTGTCTCATGAAGAAATGAATATAAAATTGTTCCATATTTTTATAGTTTGGAAGTAAATTATGATTCATAGCTTGAAATGTTTTTGTGAGAATAGTTATATGATTGTGTATTACCATTCTGATAAATATTGGTTTCTAAGGAGGACAATCATTTTCTTTTTTTCGCACACAGAATTAACATGGTTCCTTCGAGTAACTTGCATAGGATAAAAAAAATTTATAGTGTAAACAGTAAAAATCAAAGTGGCGAAAAAAATAATCATAAAAAATCACATATAGTATGTATAAATAATGAAACCATTTTGCTAATATATGACACCCTAGGCATATCCTAGAACATTGATTATCATTATTAAAATCCTTCATGATGGTTGGTAAAGAGTTTGTGAATTTACAAAACATATCCACTGGGATTTTCAATTTAGGTGTTCATAAAGTCCCTTTTCATCCACCATTTTATGATCAATTCCATCTCAATGTTCCATTTTCAAAATTATTACATCTTGGTACATGTAAAACCCTGATATTTGAAAATATGAACATCATATTCGATAGAGTGTTTGACACAAAACACCATGAATTAAAGGGAATGTTACATCCCAAGAATATTTGATATATTTACTATTATAAATAAATTAAATATATTCTATAATTTTAAATTCACATAACACTATGTTTATCTTTCATTACATAGAAGACTCTATTTTACCAAAGAATAATATTCAATTAATATTATGATTTAATATGACAGTTATAACCTAGTCATTGGAATGATCAGAATAAATTAGGCTAAAGAAAATATAAAATATATATTTTACACATGTTTATTAATTATAAATTTATTATTAATAAAACAATTATCATTTTAAAGAAAAAATAAAAGTTTCTGGAAAAATTATTGTTTTCTAAAAGGCAGATTGATCACGCTTCACACACATAATATAAAATTAATTTTTAACCACATTTATAAAATCAATTTTTAAAAAATAATCATTATTTATGTAATTATAATACCAAAATTATCTTAGCATTAATTTTCTGTATTTTTATGAAAAGTTTCATTTTTTGACGATTAATGAGAAATATATAATTTTAATTGAAAAATACCTTTTCGTTTAAATAATTTATAATGTTAAACTATATATTGAATTGGTTTTAAAGTACAATTAGTAAAATTATAAATATATTAATTTAATTTAGTACATTTTAATTGTTTTCATATTTAATTTATATATAAAAACATTGTAAACAACTGAACATTTTCACTTTAAAAATTCATTTTCTCATCATCAATGTGGTGTTAATTTAAAATTAATTTTTGAAAATTATGTGAGTTAAATTTTAAAAAACGAATTCTATATTTTTAGTTACAATAATATATATTTTATATAAATTTTAACTTTATTATTTATCAAAATGAATCATTAATATAATAAAAATTAATTACCGTGGTGAAGGTAAAATTGGATTATCTGTGGGGTTAAACTAAAATGATAAGTCTGAAAGTGACCCAAAATATTAAATAAATTTTATTTCAGGAGTTTATTTTTACCGTTTCCATAAAATTCCATAAAATTTTGTAATTCATTTTGAATTTAATTTGAATATGACCCGTATAATAAGATAAGTAATGAAAAAGAAAAATGAATGTCTTTCTTTCTTTTTATATCTATAATGATTTGGGGTAGGGAAATAAAATTGGTTAATTTATACATATTTTTTTAAATTATAATTTTTTTTCATAATAATTTATCATTAATTTTAGGAATGAATTAGTTACTTTATATTCTTAAGAAATACCAATATAGTAATTATATTGATAATAAAAAAGAAAAGAAATTATAGTAAAAAAAATAAGACTGAAGTAAATTTAATTAATTATTATGTTACACTATTTTTGTAGGTTAATATTTAATTTTATAGAGGTTTGAAAATAATATGTTCTAATTTCATAATTTTATTCATATATTAAAATTCAATTTAAATGAAAAATGCCAAAATTGACATTATTGTTATTTTATCATAAATTTTATTTTATTAAATTATTTAAAAATAATAAAAATATTAATTATTAATTATTTTTCATGAAATTATATAAAATATTATCTATGTTCTATTAACGGAAAAATAGTTATTTTATAATGACTATATTGACCCATAAATAGTAAAAATTGTGTTAGTACAGTTAAGGTTAAAGTAGTGTTTTTTCTTATTACATTTTCTTGTATTAAAGATAATTTAACAAAAAAAAAATGATTTATATTTTATAAATTACACATTACATGTATAATTTTTTCCAAATTATAAAATAATTATCAATTTAATTTATTCTTAATGGATAAATTATCTAGGTTAGAAAACTAGTTATCTTAGTTGAAAACGAAAATGATAAAAATAAGGAACCATAGAAGTTGTGGAAGAAAAATGTTTAAAACATGTGATTCATTATGTGTTGGAGGTTTTTATTGAGCAAATAATACATAAAACCAATTAATTATAAATTTTTGAGAAAATTGTGATATTATTGACATCCCACTAGTGAATACTTTAGGGTATTTACAAAAATGTCACTCTTCCTCAACCATAAAAGGGAACTCACTACCCTCACATGTTTACACCTATAAATTTATTTGGATCATCCAAAACATTAAAAAATAAAATAAAAAATTCTATCCCACATTATATAATCATTATTTTTGGAATAAACCCATCCTAATAAGTATTTAGTGAAAATCTATGGAGGATACCTGAAAAAGAGGTAATGTTCTTCAACGAGTGCATTGATTTTGTTTCTTTATCCACCTCCTTAAATTTTACATATTCCATGATTATAAAATAAACATAGTATTTTAAATATAAATATGTTTTTTAATAATTTCATTACCTAAAACAATCTCTGCCTCCATCAAATTGGTTATGAAATCATTGTTTGTGTGTAAGAAGGACTACCACCTCTCAAAATGATGTTGTTCATCTTTCGTTTTCATCTATCATGGTTGGGTGTGATGATGTATATAAAAGTATATATATGATATTTAAAACATATTTATACCTTTTTAGTCACTATATAATATATATTCTTTTACCTTCTATTCCATACGAGATACGATAATGTCGCTCTTGTGTGTGGCGGACTACAACCTCACGAAGCAACGAGATTCGTCATTCACTAATTCTTCACATAGAAGGTGATAAATATATTTTTAATGATTATGTTAGATATAAATAAAAAAATTATGATATTAATGTCATATTTATATTTATTTATGTTAATAAAAATCATTTGATTTCATTCCTTTTCACTCTTGTTAAGTTGATAACATCGTTTGTGTACGTGTGGATTACCGCCTTCACAAAGCGATGTGACTCACTTTTCATCACCTAACCAGATTGATTAAATACACAAGTATATAATATGGAATTAATGATATTATGATCATCCTATAAAGGTAAAATATTTATTAAATCCTTTCTATAATGATCAGTGAAAGATGAAAATGGTACTCTTGTGGACGTACAACCTACAATCTCCTTGATCATAACATACTTCATTTTTCATAAACATCATTCATGAATGATTTAAAAAGTATAAATTATATATATATATATATATATATATATATATTTAATAATTATTTCATGTTTATTATTATTTAAATGATAAAACATTATAATCTCCAAAATAATCAAAACATTCATAATAATAGATGAATAAGAAAACAAGGAAATTAACACCCATAACAATAAAAATAATGAATGATAGTTAAGGAACAAGTGATAAGATGTTATAAAAGTCTATTATATGATTTTATTAATATTAATATGTTTTTTAATAACATAATAAAAATTTTAAAATCACTATACTAGTGATTAAATATTGTTCTACCAAAATGAACTGTGAGGTAAGGGATTATGTCTCAACTTCTTTTCCTTGAGTCACATTTGTTCGTTATACACCAATTTTTCTTATATGGTGTATATACTACCCCTTTGGAAAGTAATATCATGAATAATTAATTATTCTTGTTATTTCAGGTTTTAATTTAAATTATTTCTTTTAAGCGTATTTGAATTTATAGTTACCGTGTGGTAAGATATCTCTTAACTCAATTTCCACTAATTGGGTTAAACATATACATTATTGATTATGTCATTCTAGGATTGTGTGTGTAATGAATTTTGATTATATCATGTTTTATTTACAATTATTTTATGTGGATTTATATTCTATATAGAAAATTTTTTAATTATATTTTTCTCACTTCAATATTATGATCTTGGTAAGGGTTTACATCACAATCTAATTTTAATCAAGGTTAATCATTCGGGAATTTAAACTGAAGAAAATTATTTTATCACTCCCTTATAAAACGTTTATTATTTATTTTAATCTAATTATTAATGATATTTTAACATAATACTATAGTTTTTACACTCTTTGTTACATAAATTATTTAATTTAATATTTTAATAAATTCATACTTCATTTCTATCTTCGATCGGAAATCTATTTTTTTTTACAAAAACATGTTTTTTAAAAATATTTTCAATTTTTATTAATATTTTAAAAATAATTTATTAAATTAATTTTCACCCATTTTTTACTATTTATAAATAATTTCAAAAGAATATTATTTCATTTTTAGAACAATGTCTATTTGGATTTTACCGAATATGTGAAAGGAGTCTTCTTATCTTTTTCTGAATAAGAAAATTTCCTCACCTTTTTACACTAAAGCATTAATGTTATTTTTAACTTTTAAATCATGTATTGAATTATCCACCATATTTTCTGTCATTTATTTTAAGCCTAATTTTCAATTTTCTAGTGTTCTTAAAAAAATAAAATTTATTTTAAAATTTATTGATTTTGATTTTTTTTTCAAAATTAAAAGGTTATTTTCGTCAAGAATTATTTAAAGACATTTTTATGGTATTTCAATTGATCAATGACAACAAAGATTTATTCTTAATACAATGGGAATATTTTGATACCATCCTCGTTCATAGTCTTGGTGGTTTATGATTATTTTGACTAAGGATAATGTTGAAATTCACTTCTTTATTTCATTTTGCAGTCGTTAACTTCTCCTTGAAATATTCACTACACTATGATCATTAGAAAATAAAATTTTCCAAAATATCTACATTATTTATCATGGAAACTATTATTTATAAATCTATATCTCGGTTTTATGTAGATTTTTGTTACTTTGAATATTATTTGATTGAATGTATAAATATTGATAAATCCAAATTCGTTACTTAATATAGATATTTTATGATAGTAATCATTGTTCATTAATTAACTCAAATATTGGATATATTCAGAATGATTTAGACTTATAATGATTGGTTGTTCCTGGTATAATATATCCCCTCGATTCATCTTTATGTATCATGAGACAAACAAGTTAAAATAGTATTAAACACATTTTTACCTATAGTTCTAAACTATCGTATAGAATTTATTGATGGTAGAGTATCTTGATTCCCGATATCATGGTCTTCAATAATAATGAATTTCATACATTAATGTTTCAGTAATGGTTATCTATGATATTTTAACAATTATATTATCTTTGGATTCATTTTATTCTTAGTTTATTTATTAAAAGGCATGTGTTTTCAGTTATTTACCTTTCCACATTGAGTATTCTTTATACAGTTATTTAAATAAAATGTGTTCTTTGTTATTTTCCATTCCATATTCATTATACATTATCCAGTTATTTATATTATATATGTGATCACCTATTTACCTTTACACATTGATTATCCATATGGATTTGTGATAGATTCCATTGTACCAAACCATTACTGAGAATTTAAGATCACCATTATTTTGTTTCTATTCCCCAAGATTCAATGAAGTTTACTATGTTTAATATGAAGTGATAGCATAGTGGGAATAAAGTTATTCTCAAATAGAAAAAAATTATGTTGTATTTTTTATATTCAAATTTAATATAAGACTCAAGTATGTATCTAGTTTACCAAGACTACTAAAATATTTCATCCTTCAGGATGCAATTACTTGAATCCTAAGAAAATGTAATAAAATAGGCACCAGATCTAGGATACTAGGGTTGGGGTATCTAATATATAACTGTGCTATATAAATATCCACATTTAGTATCTAAACATGGATGTAATGTCTTTAAAACTACTCACTTTATCCTTTACAAAAAATCTAGTAAATTTCCCTATACTTAGACTTACACTTATGATTATCATTAATGTTTTGTCATCCTAGATTCAAAACGTTTAAATAAACCTTTATGTGATACAAAATTTAATGACCCATGATTATCAAACATATATTCTATATCTTAATGGATGAATATGTATTACATAACATAAAAATCCATGTAAAAATCGTATAGTTCTGGTGCATTTAGAAACATGGATATATACAAAACTGGTTCATATGTGAACTAAATAATATCCCACTATGTTTGTCCTAAATATCACCCTTCATAGAAATTTAATTCAAAATACCTTTCTTCATAACCTAGGGAAAGTAAATATAAGAATGGGTGAGGACAGATGATTGGTAAGGGAAAATTTGGGATATATCAACATCATGTGTGCATAATTGTATGAGAATAATATAATAATATTTTAAAACCATGAACTGTATATCATATATCATAAACATGAGTCATGGAAAAATCAAGGTAGTTAAAATGACATGAATAATAATAGAATCAATTTACATGATCCATACGATCTTAACATCCTCATAAGATAAATATTTGTGGCATACACATAAGCATAGAAAATAATTTCCATCGTAGTTAAAGATCATTCCCAAAACAATCACATTAGAATGATTTAAATCTATAATCTATAATTTTATTCAACATTTACTCCCAAGACTATCATAATAGAAAACGTATTTTACTGAAATGGTTTCACTCCCCCTTACAATAATGTTTATCTCATGAGATATCAATCATTACCCAGTGCATTGGAGGGAGATATAGGTCCAACCAATAAAATAATGAAAATAATACATACATGTTACAAAATATTATAAAACATATATCATATTAGAACCCTTAAAAATAAATGTGTTTAATAAACATTTCATCATAGTGTAACCTATGGAAAACATTATTTTCATACATATTTCATCATATCATAACCTATAGAAAAGGGATAGGTTTAATAAAAATATTTTTATCATAAAAATAATCCATCCAGAGAAATAATAAGGGTGGTATTATAAGATTATATCCATAGTAAATATTAAGAAACAAAAAAGGATATCATCTTAAATGGAAAATGATTTTTAAAGATCACTAGAAATATTTCTTGTGGAAAATATGCATTCTGTATTGAAATAACTTATTTAACATCTAAGAATTTTTTATATTTCAATGAAAAAATTATCAATGAAAATAACATTAGAATGTTTTATAGTAATCTTAAAGTAGATTGGTCATGATGGAGGAAAATTTTATTCATGTTGTGTATATTAAAACAAATAATCCTTTCACATTTTTAGTAAAAAGTCAAAAATACTTCATTTAAAAAACCAGAAGATGTTTTTTTAAAACCTTTTTGTAAAAATTAATAAATGGTAAAACAAAATTTAAATATGAAGTATATTATAGTAAAACAAATTCTTAAAAAATTTCTATAAGTCCTGTATATTAATTATAAAGGATTTTTGACCAATGGGAGAAATAAAGTCATATTTTAATAAAAAAATTAATTTAAAATTTTGAGTGAAAAAATAAAGAATAATTAAATGAAAACATGTATTCAATAGAAATAAATAGTGGATAATAAAATTCATGGGTTTATTAAGTGGTATATCTGAATATCTCATGATAAAAAACATAATCATAAATAATCCTGATAATCAATGAGATTATTGCATAATACTTTTACAACTTTGATGGATTTTAAATAATAATACACATGAAATAAGTACCATATTTGGGTTTTTAAATTCATATAAAATTCATGAGAAGCATCATAAAATAAATTCATGTGCATTATATACACTGTGAAAAATAAACAAGCGGTTAATATGTCATGTGCTTCATAGATATGAAAGTGAGACAAAATATTCTTACCTTAAGTCTGGACTTCCATCATAGTTGTTTGAACATCATGAAAAATAAATATAGGATTATTATAAATATATTTCAGAACAATTATAAAATTTATCATACTATATATTATTTAAAAATAATCATTTATCACCCATTTATTAACAATTCCATGTTAAAATGAGGTTTTGGTTAAAAACGACTTCTTTTTTCATGTATGTCATGGTTTGGTATTTTCGGTAATTTTAATTTGATAATGATTCCATAATATAAATAATTTTACCATGATATAGATGTCATATATATTTATTATATATATAGGATGATATAGAGAGTGATCCATAAATTTTAGAGGTAGAAAATGAGTTCCACCATTTTCTGAGACTGTATGTTGTACGTACACATGAACATTGTTTCCATTTTATTAACGGATTTAATGAGAGGATGGTAAATAATATTTCACATATAATGTGTCATTATTATTTAATATATATTAAATATATTTATTTAATTTTCCCTTATTACCTTTCATGTAACGTGTACGTGAAAAATGAACCACAATGCTTCGCAAGGCGGCAGTCTACAATACACACGTACAATGTTATTATATTATCACATAATGGAAAGTAATATGCTATATATAAGTTGTTATAATGATAGAACCGTAATTATATAATAAATTTTCTATAATGATATTAAATCTGTCATTATTCCTAATTGTGAGAGGCTATGATGGAATATGAATTACATCTGTTCGTGAGGCGATAGTCTACAGTACACATGATCGACATTTTCATTTCCCACTCTATGGAAGAGGAGATGGATATTGGTAATAAAAATAAAATAATAAAATATATTTATATTTTAGATACTGATAATTTTATATTAAAATGTTAACATAATATTTTAATGGGTTAGAGAATTAAATAAAATTAAAATCCATAGTTAAGGACTATAACTATTCTTCAGAGAACCCCATTAGGTTTACACCTAAAGCCTTATTAAGAGGTTTTAATAACATAAATAAGGACTATATGATGTTTTTAGGGAATTAATTAATATATTTATGAATTATTTTTATGAATAAAATGGGTTTTTAAGTGTGAATATGGAGTGAGAAGGGGTGGCCATTTAAAAGCTCTGAGAGGACATAATTGAACATCTTGAAAAGAAAAAAATGCAACTATGTTTTAAAATTCTAAAAAGGTTAAAAAATTGTTTATAATATAATATTATATGATATATGGTATATATATTTCTATAAAATAGGAAATTGTATAGTTTTAGGGAATTTTAACCCTTATATTTTTAGTTTAACCCATGGTCAACTTATTTTAACCTTAACTTCAGTAATTGAATTTATTCAGTTTCTACTCTTAATTTTTAATAACAATTGAGTTAAACACATTATATAATATTAATTAGGATTATTAATAATTTAGAATACATTTTTTAAATTTCTATTATGAGAATTAGAATAATTTACTTTAAAATGAAATCCATGGATGAGACAGGAAAACCGTTTTCCATAGAGAAATGTTTCATAAGTAGTGAATGTTTTAATATAGAAATTAAATATGAAATTGATTCCAATAACCTAAATTGGTTTAATAAAAACAATACTTAACTAATTTTAATCATAAAACATTTTTTAATGATATAGAACATTTTAAATTATTTAAATTAAATGGATTGTTTTAATAAAAATTATTATTTTCACTATTCTTTGAAAGATTATGATTTTCATAAAATTTTAAAAAAATCACACTAATATAAATTTTTTACATTTTGATTACAAAAATGAATTTAATTTTTTTCAAATAAATTTTCTAAATATATCATAAATTTCATTTATTATATTCTTTAAAAACATATGAAAATTATTGTTTAGAAAAAAAAGTATTTTTGAAGCAAAAAATACTTTACTAAAACTTTAGTGATTATTAATAATTATATTTTATTTATTTAAAATATTTATAATTAAATAAACAGATATTGTTAATACCACAAAATTTTACTTCTAGGGTATAATATTCTAGTTTAAATAATAATATTAACTCTATATCATGGTTTATTAAACTCGGTGTTGTGTGAAACATAAGTTATCGAAGAAATTAGATTATTTAAAAAAAATATTCCATGAAAAACTAGGGTGTTATATAATCCATTATAGGACTTAATTACGTTATGATGTTTCATTTTTTGTTCTACTAGACATATACCTATGTCATGTCATATATTTCTTCCCCAATCTTATATTTCTATGATCTCAGGATTCAATGTTCTTTATAGTATTCCTCCACATGATAGTTCACGAGCCTTGTATTTTACATTATTATGTTATGCCTTTAAACTCATATGATACGTTTCATTTCTATATTTATGCCCATGTTTGGATTATTATCTCACCACTTTAATTTATGCATTCCCCATGTTATCCTATATAGTTTTAGGTTCTCAAAGGTATTTAGGAGATCATTATATAGATTAGAATAATTGTGTTATCTTTAGGTTTCATTTTGTTGCATTATGAACCCTATATTCCAAATAATCAATTCCCCCAATTATTTGGATGTATTTATTAGATATTTATGTTAAAAATAATGTAATAGTATATGTAAAATAATTGGATCTCTTTATTTAGCATCAAAGGAATAGTTTAGTTATTTTGTGGGAGTAGTACTAGAATACTTTAGCAAGAACCCTAGGGATAATTCTTACTATAGGAATGTAAAATTGAAATTTTTTGGATGTATTGAGAGAGTGGATTACAAGAAATTACAACCTTAAATAAACACTACAAGTGAACTTTCTACTTTGATTTTTGTAACTAGGTGTAATAAACCCAAAATGGGCATATTGGGCATTAACTCGATCTCCAGATATGGAAAAAAGAGAGAGGCCTTACTATAAACCTAGTTTTATATTTCTGGGTGATATTATTTTGAAAATTATCATACTCTTTATGAAAAATTAGGAATTACTTGAATATATTTTTAGGTGATAAAACCTAATAGTAAAAATACTATGAAAAAACTAGATTAAAACTTAGATACTCATAAGTTAGGAAAAACTTTTCATTTTAAAGTTAATCATATTAAGGTCATAGTATCTCTTTTAAGAATTTATTAGTTAAATATTTCTCATCCCTATGATTATTTTGGATATTGTAGATTACTGGAAACAAAATCAAATAGTTAAGGGTGTTCTCATTATCTATTCATGAGCTACAAATTTCATGTGTGATTATATTTCTATGAAGTGTTTCATATCATGCAGGTTTATTAGAACTATTTAAAAACTACATAAAAAAATTGCAGTTGAGTTATCTATGATAATGAAAAATACCTCAATTATTGTATCCCAAGAATATAACCCATACCCAGTTATTATTGGAGAATGAACCTTACAGAAAATAGAGTCCAACATTGTTTTGTGGATTTTGATGCAATATTGGGCATGGATTAGATATAATTATATACAAACAAAATTAACTTTTTGAGAATTATATTATTATATTATTTATTTATTAGTCCTCCAATTCTGTAAAAGTTTAAATAGGTGGATGAATCTCATTTTGAATCTTCATCTCATTTTTGGATATTATTGCCTTATGAAAAACCATATCTACCTCTAATAATTTGAGCAAAAGAGATAATCATGCTCATAAAAATTCCCATTATGAGGGATTATATTAATTTATTAATTGAATATTTTCCTAATCTTCCTCCTATATGGGAGTTTTAGTTTTCAATTGAACTAATACAAGGATCTATTATAAGGCCCCGACCTTAAAAATTACATAATCATTAGTTTTAGTTAACATTTTACTTTCATGCACTTTGAGGGTCTTCTGAGGATTATACTTTTTAGATAATTATTTCATATATAATACATAACCAAACCTCATAATAAAAATTAGACACTTTCAAATAGTATCCATTTTACTCCAAATAAAACATTTTAAAAAATTAATCATGAACTATTTACTGAAAAATATTCATGACTTTAAATACACTAGTGCAGAAAACCTTTTTAACGCCACCAATTTTTACGTCGGTTATATATAACCGATGTGAAAATCTGTGATACATGGTTTTTTACATCGGTTATGAAATAACCGACGTTAAAAAGGTGGCATCTGAGGCCTCTTTGACGTCAGTTATCAAATAACCGACATAAAAAACCCAACCTACTGAATTTTTCACATCGGTTATATTATAACTGATGTAGAAAACCAACACTCAACAGTTTTTACATCAGTTATAAAATAACCGACGTAAAAATTGTGGTTTCAGATTTTTTATTTACGTCAGTTATATAATAACCGACGTAAAAAACTAACACACAGCTTTTTTACGTCGGTTATAAAATAACCGACTTAAAAACTGCATTATCTGATACATTTATAACATCAGTTATTATAATAACCGACGTTATAAATGTAATAAAAATAGTTTATAACATCAGTTATTAAATATCCTACGTTATAAAACATTTAAAAAATTAACATGCCCTGTGGATTGTCATTTATGATTTTTCGATCGACAGACCGGCGACTCGTCTCTCTCGTGCAGAAAACCCTAATCGACTCTTCGATCTCGTTTTATTAAACTCGTTTACTATCATTTTTTTTCATCTTAACTCTCATCGGATCTATCACATCCACTCGTAACACTCTAGTAAGCCTACCACGACTTTATTTCATTCGTTTTTTTTTCGGATAGTCTATATTTACATTTTGCAATTTTTATTTCAACTAGGTAAGATTCATCAATTTAGAACCCTCTTATCTCATTTTTACATCATCATCTTATTTATTATAACCAGATCTATTAGATCGACTCTCAATATTCATGTAATCCTGAACTACTTTTATTTTGTTTGTTTTTGTTTCGCAGATGCCCGACATTGATGGTAATTTTTGTTTTCATTGACAACTAATGATCTTATTCACCTATATTACTACAATTTATATGTAAATAATTGTGATACACCCATTTCGGGTACCAGTGTTTTTTTATAAGTATTTATGGGTTTTCATGGTGGAATGTTTGTTATGGATCCTTGGTTGTTTCTATTTTGGGTATCACTATTTTTAGTTCCATAATCTATTTACGTCACTTATTTTTATAAACTATTATAAGTCTTCATATGATATTAAAACCCGATTCATTGAAAAATTGATCATTTTAGACTAGTAGGAGATACAGTTCATGGTTCTCATTTTGAATAATGGCATGATACCAAAACTAGTATCTTGAGGTTAAAATACCTAGATATGCCAAAACTACTGTCTTGAGGTTAAAATCCCATGGTTATGGGGGGCTTTCAAGAGGGTTGGTGGTTGTCTAGGGGGTTGGGGGCTGTCCAGAGGGTTGGGGGGTGTCCCGGGTGTCAATAGAGGTGGGAGGGGGGGCAGTCCAGGGGTGTGTGTGTGTGTGTGGGGGGGGGGGGGTCCAAGGGGGTGGGGGTGTCGAAGGGGGGGGGGGGGTGGGCTGTCCAAGGGGGTGGGTGGGTGGGGGGGGGGGGTGGGGCCTGTCCAAGGGGAGGGTTCCTGTCCAGAGGGTTTGGGGGGTTGTTCGAGTGGGGGGGGGGGTGGGGGATGTCCCGAGGGTTGGGGGTGTCCAGGGGGGTGTCTAAGGGGGTGGGGGTGGGGGCAGTGTCCTGGAGGGGTGGGGTGGGGGGGGGGGGTGCTGTCTAGAGGGGTGGGAGATTTCCAGGGGGTGGGGGCTGTCCAGAGGGGTGGGGTCTGTCCAAGGGGGTGGTGGTGTCCAGGGGGTGTCCCAGGGGGTGGGGTGGTGTTCAAAGAGTTCAGGGGGCTGTTGAGAGGGTTGGGGGGTGTCCAGGGTGTCCATGGAGGTGGGGGGGGGGGGGACAGTCCAGGGGTGTGTGTGTGTGTGTGTGTGGGGGGGGGGGGGTTCCAAGGGGGTGGGGTGTCGAAGGGGGTTGGGGGGGGGGGATGTCCAAGGGGTGGGTGGGTGGGGGTGTCTAAGGGGTGTGGGACTATCCAAAAGGTTTGGGGGGTTGTCCGGGGGGTGGGGGTGGGGGGCTTTTTAGAGGGTTGGGGTGTCCAGGGGGTGTCTAAGGTGGTAGGGGGTGGGGTTGGAGTCTAGGAGGGGTGGGGGGGGTACCGTCTAGAGGGGTGGGGGCTGTCCAGGGGGTAGGGGTGGATGTCCAGAGGGGTGGGGGGCTTTCTAAGGGGGTGGTGGTGTCTAGGGGGTGTCTAAGGGGGTGGGGGTGGTTTTCAAAGGGTTCGGGAGGCTGTCCAGAGGGTTGGGGGTGTCCAGGGTGTCCATGGAGGTGGGGGGAATGGGAAGTCCAGGGTGTGTGTGTGTAGGGGGGGGGGTCCAAGGGGGTGGGGGTGTCAAAGTGGGTGGGGGGGCTGTCCAAGGGGGGGGGGGGGTGTGGGGTGGGGTGGGGGGGTTGTCCAAGGGGGTGGGGGCCTGTCCAGAGGGTTTGGGGGGTTGTCTAGGGGGGGCTGTCCAGAGGGTAGGGGGTGTCCAGGGGGGTGTCCAAGGGGGTAGGGGTGGGGGTGGTGTCTAGGAGGGGTGGGGGTGCTGTCTAGAGGGGTGGGTGCTGTCCAGGGGGTGGGGGGATATCCAAATGGTTGTGGGATATCCGGAGGGTTGGGGGTTGTCCAGGGGGTGTCCAAGGGGGTATGGGTGGGGGTGGTGTCCAGGAGGGGTGGGGGTGCTGTCTAGAGGGGTGAGGGGCTGTCCATGGGGTGGGGGGCTGTCCAGAGGGGTGGGGGTTGTCCAAGGGGGTGGTGGTGTCTAGGGATTGTCCAATGAGGTGGGGGTGGTGTTTATAGGGTTCGAGGGGTTGTCCAGAGGGTTGGGGGTAAGTGTTTGTTGGGAATGACTACTGCATCATGGTTTGTGAGATTATGACATGATTACTATATTATTTCATAGATATTAGTGTTGAAATATGATTGAATTTGGTTATATATATTTTTACCAGTCATTGACTATGAGAAAATTATGGGTTATGGGGGAGACCATGTTGTGGTTTTCAAATATGCATAGTTATCCCGACCCCATTGTGCCATGATGATTGGATTTACATTGTGATTTTCTCCATTTGAGTTTTTATTTTTATATTTGATTTGATTAACAGGTTTACTCCATTTTCTCCAATTTTCTATCAACCATTAGAATCCCCATGCTTTTCTTTGATTCAATGGAATTTAAAACTGTTATATCTAACTATATTTTCTTTTTAAACTCATATTCATGCATATTTTTTTAAATGCGCATAGATCTATTTTATATTTCAAAATTGATTTACATTCAAATTATGATTTATTTCATATAAACATATATTTTTCTTATCTTAAAAATATATATAATTTTGATATTTGTTATAGGTAATAATGAGTCAAAATTGGATTACCACACATTGAATGAGCAATGAATATGTGGAAGGTGTTGATACCTTTTTGGAATTTTATAAACGAAATGTTCCAAGTAGTAACATTTTTTCTGTCCATGCCTGAAATGTTTTAATATGAAGAAGTTGAAAAGTAGGGAGATAAAAGATCATCTGATATGTCATGGTTTTAATCCGAGTTACAGCCCTTGGATTTGGCATGGTGAAACTGGGCAGAATTTCACTGATGATTATGATTTTCATGATGGTAACTCTAATGGAATTGAAGAAATGATTCGCGATATTGCAGCAGAACAAATTGAAATAGAACCTACAATTGCACGTCTATATGGTGATGCTGAAAAACCATTATATCCTGGTTTTACACATTTTACGGTTTTTTCGGCGGTGTTAAGACTGATTAACCTAAAGGGAAAACACGGATGGAGTGATAGAAGGTTTACTGAGCTTCTACAATTGATGAAAGACATTCTTCCAAAAGAAAACGGCCTTCTAGATTCACATTATAAGGCAAAGAAAATATTATGCCTGATGGGATTGGGATAAAAGAAAATACATGCCTATCCGAATGACTGTATTATATACAGGAAGGAATATGAATTTCTGTCAGAGTGTCCTAAATGTGGGACATCATGGTATAAGGTGAATGAAAAATCACAGGCTGATTTAGAGATTACAAAGATCCCTTCAAAGGTATTTTGGTATCTTCCTATAATTCATCATTTCAAATGTTTATTTTCTAATTCACATGATTCAAAAAGGTTAATATGGAATGCAGATGAGCGGTTATGTGATGGAAAAATACGTCATCCAGCTGATTGTCCACAATGGAAAAAAATTGATGAGCAGTATTCAACATTTGGAAATGAAATTATAAATATCAGACTAGGTTTGTGAACAGATGGAATGAATCCATACTGAACCCTCAGTAGCACAAATAGTTCATGGCTTGTTTTATTGGTAATTTACAACCTCTCTCATTATGTTTGTATGAAGTGAAAATATGTAATGTTGAGTATAATGATCTCTGGTCTGAAGTAACTCGGTGATGATATTGATGTTTACTTGTCACTGTTGATTGATGAGTTGAAACTTTTATGGGTTGATGGTATTAGGGTGTATGATTCTTATAAAATGGAATATTTTCAACTGCATGCAATGCTTTTGTTCACTATAAATGACTTCCCAGCATATGGAAATTTTTATGGAAACAGTGTTAAAGGGAATAAGGCACGTCCAATTTGCGAACAACAGACGTCATATTGTCAATTTAATCATGGGAGGAAAATAGTCTACATGGGTCATCGAAAGTTTTTTCCTATGGATCACCCTTATAGAAGACTAAAAAAATGCATTCAATGGATTCCATGAATTTGATATTGATCCAAAACCTTTATCCCCTAATCTGTATTTTGAGAAGGTTAAAAACCTTGATGTGACATTGGGAAAGACACATAAATCTAGTAATAATAGACATATTTGTAAGAAAAGTTCAATACTTTTTGAGCTACCATATTAGAGATATCATGAAGTTAAACATAATATTGATGTCATGCATGTGGAGAAGAATATCTGTGATTTTTTGATTGGGACATTGTTAGATATTAAAGGAAAGACAAAAGATGGGTTGAATGCAACATTAGACTTACTATCAATGGGAATATGTTTGGAGTTAGCTCCCACTCCTAAAGGAAGATGAAAATTTCTTCCCCCGGATTGTCATAAATTTTTTAAGAGGGAGAAAATTATCTTTATTCAGTGTCTTCATGATATCAAAGTGCCTCAAACTTATTCTTAAAATGTAAAAAATTTTATCTCCTTGAAGGACTTGAAGTTAATAGGTATGAAATCACATGATTGTCACATCATGATGTAACAAATTCTACCAGTTTCATTGTGTGGAATATTGCCCATCCATGTTAGAAATACTATAATGAAGTTGTGTTATTTTTTCAATTCAATTTGTAATATGGTGATTGATGTGAATACTTCGAACATTTTCGAAAAGGATGCAATTTTTAAACTTTGTCAATTGGAAATGTATTTCCCACCAACTTTTTTTGATATAATGGTGCATTTAATGATTCATCTAGATCAGGACATAAAGCTTTTTGGACCTGTATATCTTCGTTGGATGTATCCTTTTGAAAGTTATATGAAAATATTGAAGGGGTAGGTTAAGAATCCATATCGACCTGAAGCCTCCATTATTGAAAAGTATATTTCTGAGGAGGTTGCAGAGTTTTGTACGAGATACTTGGCTGCAGAATAGCACATAGATTTGCCTCCATCTCGCCATGAACGAGTTAATAATGAGGGAATGGGGATTCGTGTCTTGAAAGTCAAATTGTTGTCAGCTGAACAGATGAAGAAGTTAGAATCATACATCTTGACTAACATAGCTTATGCTCAACTGTATATCACATTGCATATTAATGAGTTGAAACAATTTCATCCAAAGAAGAAATAAATGTGGATTTTGAATGAGCACAGCAAAACATTTTTTTTCATGGTTTAAAAAGACCTTGCATGGTAGATTAGATGTATCAGAGACATTAAAATGGATAGTGGGTGGTCCATGCTTAAATGTGATAACATGCCTTGGTTATGAAATTAATGGCTATATATTTCATACGAAAGCTCAAGACAATAGAAGTGCAGTTCAGAGTTGTTGTGTATTGGTGTTTGTAGAATCAATGCATTCTTCGAGTGCTAAGGATAAAAACACAATTTATGCATCAAGTGCATATTATGGAGTGATTGAAGACATATGGGAGGTTGATTACTTTAAATTTAAAGTTCCTGTTTTTAACTATAAATGGTTTATCGGTAACAACAGTGTTAGAAACGATGAATTTGTAATGAAACTTGTTAATCTAAATAGATTGGAAGACACGGTTGATTCTTTTATAATGGAAACACGTGAAAAACAAATTTTCTATGCAATAGATCAATCAGATATACAATGGGCTGTTGTTTTACAAAGGAAAAACAATATGTTGGTGAGGATGAAATTGATGAAGATACTGATTTATATGAGATCCCTACTTCCATGGAAAGATTAACAGAACATAATAATGATCATGTTGATGACATGGTTTGTTCCATAAGGAACGATCACGACGAAGGAATTTGGGAAAACAATCCATTTGTACATTCCTAAAATTACAGGTAACATATTTTTATTTCTTTTTTATATATTTTTTTTTCATAAAATGTTAAATATTGTATGTTTTTCTTTATTAAAACATGTAATAAAACAAAATAAGTATAAGTTTTTATTTGTTTTAAGTTTGTTTAGTTTACTTTATCATGTTTAACATTACATGAATCATATATATATTATTTTTGTCCAGTGACAATTAATTTTCCATGTTTACCAGGTTTACCAGGTTTACCATGTTTACCATCTTGACCATATTTACCATTGTTTAACATTCTTACCATATTAACAATTATTACAATTATGTAACTTAGTAAAATTTTATATTTTCTTATTACAGTAGTATAAAAATATTTGAATTTGTATATTTGTGACCTAATGTTTGTTTTTTTGATTTGAAGGATAATGAAAGACAATTTAGTTGATCAACCACATGATTCTGGAGATGATCATATTGGTCATACCTCTGGGGAAGAACATTCACATGCTCTTCTTGATGTTCCCCAATCTTCCTCATGTGCTCCTATTACGACAAAGAGTTCAAGAGTTGGTAAACATGGGTGCACACGTTTACCAAATTTAGCACTTTCCCATATGCAGGATCAGAGGATACTCGTTGAGTTTGATGATGATGATATTCCTAGAGGTCCAAATGAAAAAGATTTAAAGAGTTTTGTAAAAACTCAGGCTAAGTGAAAAATAAGAATTTTGTATGATGATTGGAGAAGTGTTGATAAAGAGATAATCTCTCAGTTGTGGGAGACGATTTTGGTAAGATCTTTTTCTATTGTTTGACTATTATTTAAATGTTTCTAGTATATATAATATGTTTAACCACTTCTTCATCAGATAACATTTGATATTCCTGACACTGGAGGAGTCAGGAAGAAATGCTTATCGATGGCTTCCAGGAGATGGATGGATTTCAAATCAACCCTCTCATCTCATTTCATTTTTTGTCAAAAGGGTCCTGACAATCCATGTCGTACATATCCCTTTATAGATGAAGACACATGGAGATAGTTTGTCGAAAGTAGAAGAAAAAAAGTCATTTTTGGTAAGGGCAATGTAAACTTTTATAATCTTTCTTATATAAATGATCTTATTAATGTTTTGTTAATGATTTCTTATTCTTAATTTATAGAAAAAAGGAAAGATCATCAGGAGATCCAATATAAAAATGTATACCCACAAAATTTATCTCGGGGAGTGTATGCAATTTTGTTAAGAACAAATGATGGTGGAAAAATTTCAAAAACTAAGAGATGAGACTTCAAGATCTGGAGAGGTGGCCCCTCCATCCCCTCCATCAAGACATGAAAAATGGAAGAGAGATCAGATGGGCAGAAAAGGGAAATATCTTTCGGAATAATCGAGAATCGTTTCTGAGAGGATAGTAAGAAATTAATTTTATTTATTTAAGTTAACTATTTTCTTCATATAATTTCAATCATTACAGAAATGTTCAATTTATTAATACATGACTCTCTTGAGGAGAAGAGTGTAGGGGGAATTTATAGCCATTGGGAGACAAGATATTTTATCTTTAGCATTAGGAAATCCCGAACATCCTGGTCGTGTAAGAGGATATCTGGTAGGTGTATCGGTAAGAAAAGTGTTTCCATGTTCTTCAACTTCTAACGTTGAGGGTGTTTATAAAAAAATAGAATCCTTGGAGGCTAAAGTTCATAATATTAATGCCACGATGGAGGAAAATATTAGAGCATCGGTACAGTATATGTTTTCAGACATGCAAAGGCAATTTTAGACTGCAGGTTCCACTCCTCCACCTCCACCAATAGCTCCCACTCCCCCACCTCAGCCTACAGAAACTGTTTTTTATCCTACTCCTCCGCCACAACTTCCTACTTATTGTGAGTTGTATGTTGATGATCCTCAACATCATATAGTCGCATATGGGTTGGTATATTTTATAGGAGATACAATTCATTATCAACAATTAGAGGTAGAGAATCAGAGGGTCACTGTATAGGATATTATATATTGATCAGCTCGAGTAGCATTACCTATAGATGAGGTGACGACCGATGGACATAGTATCGGCCATTTTTTAATTTGACCATCCAGACTTCTTCGACTCATTACCATAGAGGTATAAATGCGATATCTTTTATTTTTTTTATTAAAGTTGTTTTATCATTTGAAAACTAATATATTTTTCTATTTATTTTTACAGGAATACTTCAATGGTAAAGAAATATTGTACAGAAAACAACAAAGACAAATGGCTATGACATCAGATACAAATTCTAGTAGTCTTGACAGATTGTCAAGATATTCAAATTTTTGGGTGGGTCATTATGAGTTTCCAATGGTAGATCATGTTTGTGGACGTGCAATAACTATGGGGATTATGAAAACTGATATCATGGAGCATGTTACTAGAGATAAGTTGGGCATCAACGTGGTGAAATGTTTTTCCATGTAAGTCTTAACAACTTTTCCTTGCGTTATATTAATTAAAAATTTATACTTATGTCTATTTTGTATTAGGTATCTTTATAACATTTGTGAGAGGAATGAGCTGACAGATGTATATGGATTCATGGACCCACAATTGATTTTCCCAGAAGCTTGTGCATTGGATGAGGAACAAAGAATGATTTATATAGCTGAAAGACTTGAACAGAATGTAGTCACACAATGTTGGATGATGCCTTTTTGTGAGAGGTATGAAAAAAATCTCTCTCAAAGAGTTCATTATCTTTTAACATAAAAAACCACTATCCTTAATTTTTTTTATCAGTGATCATTGGATGTTAGGGGGTTTTTTTCCAAAGGGAGAAAACACTTTATTGGATATGCTCTATCCATGATGATGTTTAGGAAATTTTTATGAATATATTGGAAAAGTAAGTTTCAATTTCTCAATAGTTTTATATATTATAATGAATTTTAAATTTACCCCATTTGTATTATTTTCTAACAGGGCATGGGTCTACTTTCTAAAAAACACAAAGAAAAGGAGTGAAAAGATCAAATATGTAAATGTGAAGGTAAATATCCATTTATAATTTGTACTTTTTGATTTATTACATAAAAATAATATATTGAATTTACACTCATTCAAACAGAATTGTCATGAATAATAAGGCGTCTTTGAATTCGGATATTATATGTTAAGATTTATGTATGAAATAATAACAACTGGGACAGTTGTGAAATTTGACCTGGTAAGATTTTGATTTAAACATTGCCATAATATTTCAATTTTATTTATTCATTATACAAGTTAACTACTATGATTTTCATTTGTAGCTATTGGATGACCCTCAACCTTATACTGTTCATGACATCAAACACTTACAAGTGGAGTGGTCAAATTATTTTACAGGTTTGATTGAATTTTAGTTGTTTGTAGTGTAAAATGTAATTTTGAATATTGTCATTGTAATTTTGTATTTGGAAGTAGTTTAGGTTGGATTTAGTTTTTCTTTGAAGTTGACAGTGTATGTTTTGATTGTTATATATATGAATGTTTAATTTTGCTCTACTTCTTGTCTTGGTCTACTTATGAGGGTTTTTATGGTATGGATTCTGGTCTGGGGGGAGGGTTTCCAAGGGTGTGGGGGGGTGTTTAGTGGGGTGGGGGGTATACATGAGGGTGTGGGGGTTATCTAAGGGTATTTGGGGCTATCCAGGGGGTTAGGGGGCAGTCCAGGGGTGTGGTGGGGGTTGTCCAGTGGGGTGAGGGGGGTGGGAGGGTTGTCCATGGGTGTGGGAGTGTTGTCCAGGGTGTGGGGGGGGGGGGGGTATAAATGAGGGTGGGGGTTGTCCCGAGGTGTTTGGGGATGTACAGGGGGTTGAGGGGTAGTCCAGGGGTGTGGGGGGTTATCCAGTGGTGTGTGGGGCTTTCTAGGGGGTCGGGGGCAGTCCAGGGGTGTGGTGGGGGCTGTCCAGTGGGTGATGGGGGGAGGGCTGTCCAGGGGTGTGGGAGTGATGTCTAGGGTGTGTAGGGTATACATGAGTGTGGGGGTTGTCCCAGGGTGTTCGGGGATGTCCAGGGGGTCGGGGGGGGGGGGGAGTCCAGGGCTGTGGGGGAGTTATCCAGGGGTGTTTGGGTCTGTCCGGGGGGTCGGGGGGGGGGGGGGGTAGTCCAGGGGTGTTGTGGGGGTTGTCCAGTGGGGTGAGGGGGGTGGGAGGGCTTTCCAGGGGTGTGGGAGTGCTATCTAGGGTGTGGGGGGTATACATGGGGGTGGGGGTTGTCCCAAGGTGTTTGGGGTTGTCCAGGGGGTCCGGGGCAGTCCAGGGGTGTGGCGGGGGTTGTCCAATGGGGTGGGGGGGGGGCTTTTTAGGGGGTGGTGGGGGCTGCCAGTGGGGTAAGTTTTAAATGTTATCGATGTAAATGCTTAATTTTTCTTTGGTTCTTATTTTGGTCTACTTCTGTTTTTGTGGTATGAATTATTGATTTGGTTTTTGGTTGTTTCTAGGAAGAGCAGAGGACTGAATTCCATTTAAAAAAATTGTTCTTCCACATCAGTAATTTTTTTACCGAAGTGTAAAAAATGGGGAAGGGTTTATCACGTTGGTTATTTGAATAACCGACGTGATAAACACCTGTGGAATGGTTTATCAGGTCGGTTATTAAATAACCGACATGATAAACTTCCCCCGCACTATTTTATCAAGTCGGTTATATAATAACCGACGTGATAAACCCCCATGTTTATCAAGTCATTTATGTAATAACCGATGTGATAAAGGCTGGGGAAATGGTTTATCACGTCAGTTATTATATAACCGACATGATAAACTCTACCCCCTGGTTTGTTCACATCAGTTAATTAATAACCGATGTGATAAACACCGCGATGTTATATTTTTTACGTCGGTTTTTAAATAACTGACGTAAAAAACAATATTTATAACCTCTTCCATATTAACGTCGGCTAAAAACCGACGTAAAAAATGAAAAATAACCGACGCAAAAAATGTTTTATGCACTAGTGATAGGACCTCTTCCAATTGTTTATTCAACATTAAATCCTATGAAAAACATTTAAAAACATTTTATGAGCATAAGAATATTAGTAAGGGATATAAAACATTCCTTTTTTCATTTCTGTAGAAAATTTATTGTCACCATGTATGTTAAGAGTAAAACATTACTTTTTTCATTTTTCAAAACATTCTATATAAAACACATACAAATATTATTTTTAATAATTTTTTTTGAATGAAATTAAAAATTGACATCAAATCACCTTTATAATCCCTTTATACAAGTAAAAATATAAAATAGTATCATGAATATTGACATGGAGAAAAATATTTTAAAATTAAATCCTTAAACATTCAAAGTGACTCATACTAATTTGAATATTTAAATTGTAATATCCATGAAATAATTAAATTATAAAAAAATTAAAAACATGATAATAGAGAAAATATAGATATATAATTTCATGGAGTCTATATATACACCGTATAAAATAATAAAGGTTCATATCATCAATAAATGCCTCATTGAAAGGAGATTGAGAAGAAATCCCTTACCTTAGGTCTAACTTGTCACATGTGTCTTTGTCTTCCAAAATAATAAACTTATGTAAACTATTGACTTAAATAATTTCCTTTTTAAATTATATAATTACTTTTATTTTACGTATTATAATTTTTTTAAACAACTACTTAAACAATTAAGTTTACATAGGGTGTTTTGACCATATTCAATTTATTTGTCAAAAACGACTTTGGTATGTCAAATATGATCCAAGATATAAATATATAAACATATAAATAATGATATTAATGAAATAATTTTCACATTTATACAAGAAGGTAAGTAAAATTTATCCTTAATAAATCATAATTATATAATACATGTGTCATATTATTTAATAATATATACTTACATATATAATTATTTTTATGTAAAAGGAATCACATCGCGTTGAGGAGGAGGTACTCCACACGTCCACATACAACATTATCACTTTTCAGTGTGTGAAAGGGTAAAAACGACAATGATATATAATATTTTCATAAATGTAAGTATGTAATGAATATAATATATATGTTATGTATGTCAAATATTTTTAATTAAATCCTTACTTAATACATTTTAATTAATTTCTGAACATATCACATCGCTTTGAGGAAGCGGTCGTCCACACATCCATAAAAAATGTTATCGTATTTACAAAAAAATAGAAATTTTGAAGGTATATGTTATAAAAAAATTTAATAATTATTAAGACAAAATAAATTTCATATATATCATATAAAAATATTTTTTCTATCATTATTCTCTACCATGAGAGGTGATAAATTAAAGAATGAATGACATTGTTTTGAGATGTGGTAGTTCACCGTACACACGAACGATATGTTCGTTACCCATTTGTTGGAAGTGTGTGTATGATTTGGTAGAAAACTTCACATAAAAACATATTATTATATTATTAATTCTTATTTAATTATATAATAATGTAATAGTAATAAATTAATGGGTAGAAAAATAAATAAAACATAAATGCGCATTGAAGAGTATTACATGTTTTTCGTGTAACTCCTTTCTATTTTGCATAAAATATATTTCTTGGTTATATTTATGATAAAAGTGAGAAACATATGGATATTTGAGGGATTTTGGGAGATTATTTGGTATGTTTTTGGACAAGATAAATGGGATTGAGAGGTGTGACGAAGTGGAGAGGTTGAATGAATTTTTATAGTGGAGGTGGAGTGGAATTCTTGTAAATATAAAAAAGGTAAACACAATTAAGAGGTCTCACTCACATCATGTGCAACCAATAATGATACCAATTATATAAAAATGGGTTATATGTTTGAATAATTTCCAACCAATGGGGTTTGAACAATTTTCTAGGTCATTTAGTCTCTTAATATTAAGGTTTATCCACTAAGTAACAACATTTTTAACTTAATCATTGGAATTATTTTTAATTACATTCAATAATATTTTTGGTCAAAAAATAATTTTATCTTATTAGAAATTATTATTCCTAAAAATATTTAATCTATTATTTCAAATTAAATTCACATAAGTGGGATAAAATAATTTAAAACAAACCCCGTGGAAGAAATGACAAAGCAGTTTTTTAAAGTAAAAATGTTCACAATTTTGAAAAGTTTTTATATCTAAATTAAATGTGAATTTTTTTTCAATGACCTAAATTTATATAAAAAATATTAAAATTATCTAATTATACATTAAATAAAATTAAAATATAATTTAACTATAATAAATAAATTGTATGAACATGTAGTTTTGAATATAAATTCAGTACTATTCTCTGTTCATAGAAATATAAAAGTTATCATAAAAATACAAAAAATTTACAAAATTTAAATTTTAATATTTCTCTTTCAAAATAAGTTTATTTTTTCATATAAAATTTATAAAAATGTCAAAATTATGTTTAAATGTATTTCTTAAATTAAAAGGATGCAAAATGACCATATTAAATAATAATATTAATAGTATATTATTGTTTGCTATAAATTAAAATCATTGTTGTGTCTTGGGTATTTCATTGGAGGTATCATCCATATTAAGGTAATATTAATATATAATTCATATATATTAATAAATATGAAAAATATTTATTATATAATTACTTAGGATGTAACATCCTTCTCCCTTTTGGAAATTACCAATAATTTTATTCACTTATCAAATAAGTGGGGATATTCTTCCCTTATTGAATTTTAAGATTCACTTGATTTTTCTTCAATGATATGGTTTTTCATAAAAACATAACCAGAGGAATCACTTTATTCAACACAATCTCTCTAGAGTTAATAACTTAAACCGGTTGTTCCTGAAAAGAAATAGTATCTTCCATCTGAACTACTTCAGGGATCGAAAACATGATATGAGTCTTGTATATACATCCTTAACATTGAAACATGAAATAGATTGTGTACCTAGGATAATCATAAAGGTAAATCCTTTCGGTAGGCTACAAATAGAACATTCCCCATGATTTTATACGGTCCAACAAACTGTGGACTCAGATTCCCCTTTTTACCAAAATACATCACACTTTTCCATGGAGAAGCTTTGAGAAATACATGATCACCTACTATGAAATAAATATATTTCCTATAGTTATCCACATAAATTTTCTTCCTTATCTGAGCTTACCATATGTTTCGATGAATCATCTGATTTTTTATCATTTTCTCTACCAAATCTGGTACATTAACTTTGTTTCTACTACACTATCCCAAAAAGTGGATGTTTGACACTACTTTCCATATAATGTCTCAAGTTTTGTCATTTTTTTACTATAATGAAAACTATTATTAAAAGAAATCTCAACCAAAGAAAAATATTGATCCCAACTTCCTTGTAAATTCATTTAGAAAGAACAAAACAAATCTTCCAATGTTGAAATCTTCTGTTTAGATTATTCATTAGATTAAGGAAGAAAATATGTACTAAAATTTAATTTAGTACCCAAGGACTTCTACATTCATTTCCAAAAATTGTATGTGAACTTGGGACCATGATCTAATGTAATGTAGATATTCAATTCATGTAACCTAATAATATATTTTAGATACATTCTAGAAAGCTTCTCTAAATACATCATATCACGAATGGAAAAGAAAACGTGTAGATTTAGTTAATCAATAAAAAATAACACAAATACCATTATTACCTTGAGAATTGTTTATGAAATCCGACCATGAAATCCATTTATATATTCTCCCATTTCCAATTTATAATTGGAAATGGTTTAAGCATCCCCTTCGATAACTTTTATTCTTCGTTAACCTATGGATAATTCATGAACTAAAAAGTAAATTTTGTAATGTATAATTTCATTCCATCCCATCATTAATACTACCAAAGGGATTCATACATCTTACTGATTAACAAATGAATGGAAAAGGGATTACTATGAGCTCCAGTCAATAAATATTTCCTCAACTATGAATCAAAAGGAACACTTAATGTCTTTCCAAATCATAAAAAACATTCTTAATCAATATTAAAATTAATAAGCTTTAAATTATTAATGTATTCTACATTTTCTTACAAATATTGACCCACCTCTCTAATCCCTCATAATTCTTTCTAGAAAAGTTGACTACACTAAAACCTAAATAATTGATGATTCTTTTGCATCCACAACATCTAGTACAAAATTCATTAAATCCTTAACAAAAGGATCAAGTTATAAGCATAACATGGTTAATGTAGAATTACTTTTTTGAATCGAATAATTGCCACCTTGTTTTATTTTCTAGGATGATAATGAATTGAGTAGTCATAATCCTTGATTAGTTTTTTGATATTCTCTATCTCATGTTCAATTATTTCTGAGTGAATATATACATAATTTTTTTTATGATTATATGTTTTACACTTTAATCCATACAAATAGTGACTTAATATTTTTAATGAAAAAAAAACAGCTAACTCTAAATCATGTGTAGTGTACTTCAATACATGAGGATTCAACTGATGTGATGCAAAATCAGTTAACTGATCACTCTATATTAAGACACAATCAATTAATTTCAATAAAGAATCATTATAGACAATTAATTAAATATTTATGGAAGGAAATGACAAAATAGGATCATTCACCAATCTTCTTTTTTATTCCTGAGAATAATCGTGAAATTATTTTTTCCAAATGCAATTAACTCCTTTTCAAGTTGACATTGTTAGTATGCCAGAAAACTGAGAAATTTTTTAAATAAACTAGACGTAATATCCAAGTAATCTAAAAAACTATAAATTTCTCGGACATTGTTAGGTCTTGGCCACTTTTAAACAAATTTAATAGGGTTAACAATTATTCCATAATTTGAAACAATATGTCCAATGAATTAAATTTGTTTCAACCAATATTCACTCAAACTAAACCTTCTATATATTTTATTTTATTTTAAGGTTATCAAAACAATCCTTATTTTCATTTAATGTTCCTTTTGTATTCTAGAATATACAAAAATATCATCTATAAACTTATCTAATAATTTATTTATCCTAAGTTAAATAGATGTAATTTTTTTTTTAAAATTCACCTTATTCCAAGGCATCAATATTTTCAAATTATCTAATATTCATAACCATTGGACACCACTAATCAGCTTCACCTAAAAAATAATAAATTTAAATATCTTCCTTTTAGTGTTCCAAACAACCCATGATATTGAATATATTTTCTCAGGGTTTAATCCACCCTTTAACTAATATAGGGTTAGTTGATCCTCTTAATGATGGGGGATGTTGTATTATAAAATGATCCACTTTCATCATGTTCTTATATGGGAGATCTAGTTTCTATCTCTCAAAAAAAAACCCAACTCTATTTACATCCTATGTCAACTAATCAATCACTACAACAAACTATTCTATTTCAATTCCAACCACTATGGTATGATTCATAATTATATTTTCCTTTTGGTTCCTTCAAACTACATCTTCCCAATTTCCTCTATGGAAAACCACTAAAAAAACATACTTTATATGAATAAACATGGTAGTATTTAAATGTTATATCATTCTAAATTAACCATAATTTAAAATAATCTAATTGCATGAAATTAACACTATAATAACCTATAAATTTATCTAAATATTTCCTTTAATACCAACTATATGGTACCAGCATTATACATTAAATAATCTTGGGTTTTAGCCAAAATTTTATATATTTCATATTAAGGATCTTTTGAGGTTTATATTTTTAGAGAATGAAGCCATATATAATAATATCAAAACCATAAAATACAAATTTGACACATCCAAATAGTTTCCATTTTTACACCATATAAAACTTTTTTAAAAAATAAATCATGATATCTAAATGAAAAATATTCAAAACACTCAACTGGAAATCATTAAATCCTTAACTCATTATTAAATCCTATGAAAAAAATAAAAATATTGGATAAGCATAAAAATATCAATTAGAGATATAAAAAATAAGGAAAACATTATACGATTGACAAAGATTAAAACTCATGAAAAAACCTTTCATGAAAAACCCTATGCAAGAATGTAAATGGAAATCATCACCGTTGATTTCATCATCTAACACCGCAAGACATTTAATGGAAATGACACCATTTATGTTGTAGTCGGGAACCTATTGAAGTCATCTCACTTCATTGCTATTAAAAATGATTCCCCCACTTCATCAACATTCCAGGATATACATTAATGATGATTTGATGATATATATATCACCATAATCAATTCTATCCGATTAGTATCTAAATTTTTCTAGGAAGATATACAGAATCCTCAAGAATTCATTGATTATGGTGCCAAGATTTATAATTTCATATCATATTCAAATAGATGGTATGACTGAGAGACCCATTCCAACCATGTAGGATATGATGATATCATATTATATGAATTTTGAATTTTTTTTGATTAACTTCATCCTTATGTTTCATTTCCATATAATAATAGCTGTTCACTAAGCATTTAGATGGCCCCTTATGAAACCTTATATGAAAATAATTGAATAAATGCATCAAACTAGTATGAAGTTAGAGAAAAAACTATTTGGAACTATACTAGCTATGGAAATGACATTGAATTGTATATCCATTTATTTGCACATCAGGGATGCCCATTGTCTATATAATAGTTATGTTGACAATAATCGATAAAATATGGATTTCAAAGTTACAGAAAATGTATAAAAAAGAATATATCCCACTAAAATGTTTTGATATATGGGAATATGGGAAATAAAAACCCAAGAAATATTATTTCCTTTGAGTTCATTAATCACAAAATAAAGATAACTTATCACATAGAGAATAAACCAAGTCTTTATTAGTTTTATTATGTGTTCCATGTATTTATTTTGTGGAAGTATATACTTAAAACATCACATGAACTAAACATAGATGATGTACCGTTGGTGCATGATATTTCATATGAGGAATAATAAGTGATTTCTTTTATTAACGAGATAATTCCCTATAGAACAAAACCACTCACCTGATAATTGTTTTATGGTGAAACAATAATTTTTAGGAAGTTATGTGGGAAAATGGAAATGTATTGAGGGAGTGGATTCGTGAAATGATTTCATAGATATAATATAATATTGAGTAAAAAATAATTTTAAGGGTATATAGTGTAAAAACCTTGTAATTAGGAATATATTTCCCATTAAAATAAATCCAAAGTATTTCATAACATGCATCACATGTAACACTGAGATTATATGAAACATGATATTTTTTATTATTAAAAGTCACCATCATTTCCAATCCATTAGATTTGTATGTATGAAATGAATTAATCACATTATAGAACAAATTTTTTTATGGTTTTACATAATATAATTTTTTTTTCAAATAAATACTCATATTTTAATTAAAAGTATAAAATCATAAAATAGAAAGTATTTTTTATTAATTATATTTTCTAAATACTTTATGTTGATCACTACCAATCAATGCTAAAATATATTTATAATATATATATATATATATGAGGGAATAATAAATTACACATTGATTATTAATTGGTTATATATTAAGATAATTGCATTTGAAAGTAAAAAAAATATATTTTTCATAATATTTTTATTACACGCAAAATATTTTATCTGAATAATGATTTCATTCATAAACCTGAATAATTTCAGGTAACGTGTGGGAACAATAAAGAATATTGTGATAGTGGGAACTGTGAGGTTTCAAATTAGATGTAGATATTCTATATAGATTTATATTTTAAAAGAGTCATATATTGGTTTGATTTATCTTGGGAGCTCACATTCAAAGATGGGACATGAACTGAAATAAAATATGGAAAATTAAATGGAGGAATGGATTGATCTCGGTCTAAATAAATAAGAGTTTATTTTATAAAGGAACTTTCTGGTATATCGAATAAGATCATAGTGTATAGTCTAAAATCCCCCATTATCACAAAGCTTGATGATGTTGATTTTTTAGTGGTAGAGGATGATGAGGAACTTCAAAAAATATTTCATCATTTCATGTTCTCCCTCCTATAGTGGATCACCAATAAGAATAGAGATAAAACGTAGTCTTTTACAACTATGAAATCTATAATCATTCAATGTTTTATGATCATCAATGGAATATTGATTCCAATTGGAAAAGGGTGTATTCACTTAATATTAAAGGAAAATGAGGATATCATAATTTCATACAATAAAAGAAAAAATAAACTCAATATTGGTGTTATTAGGATATTTAATTTGGATTATAATTTCATTCTATTTATAGAGAATTCTCCCACTTCTCAGATTTGTGTTAATCATTATGAATAGCACTCAGTTTTTAGGCACCCAATAATTCTCAATGACATTATCTCATGTATTAGAATATCAATTATGTTAGAATAATAAAAATTTGATTGGTGTTTGGGATTTTATGCTCGGATCATGGTGGATTCCAATTTGTAGTTTAAGCTACTTGATAACCAATAACATATTGGTAATGATCCAAAGATTGTGATCAGAGTTGAGAATAAGAATATCCCTCTTTTCTGTGAGGTCTATAATATAGTGGGACACTCAATTTCTAACTACATTATAATAAAAAATTAATTTCAATTTTCCCCTAGTGGAAAATCATGGAGAGAGGTGAGAAACATTTACAAAATAAAAGATCTATTTTCAGAGAACGGAGAATCTTCTATGATATCAATAGAGCACTTCTCAATATTCTAGGAATTTGTTACCTTGACGCCTGCCTAGAAATAATAATGGGATGAGATGGTGGAAAACACCACCTAATGTCCTCTTACCTGGGATAAGGATGTGGTGTCTTATATGGAAGATAATATCAAATGTGATGAGATTGTATAATGCATAAAACAACTTTTTTACAATTTTAGAAGGAATGATATGATTTTTTTGAGTTTGGTTTTTGCATTCACAAAAAAAATTTAATAGAACTCCTCTAATGCATGGTCATTCAAGTTGTTACATGGATTGTTTTTTCATAAGAATCACCTCACTCATAAATACTTAATTGAATAAATATAACTATAAAAATAGACTTTACTATTAATTAGTAAGACTCTATTTTGGTCAAAGTATCTGGTGTTGAATAAAATGTGGCATATAATAATCTGAATGTATTCACTCACCAAACTTTTGATTCTCCTAGAATTATTAAATTGAAGGAAACCACACATATACCGATAGGTTTTCCTCAAGGCTTATAGAATTATATTTTATCCAACACATACCTTTAATATGATGAAAATGAGATTTGGAAAGAGGTTCTAGGACTTATTTCGAAGAACTCCAATCTGTAAGGTTTCCCAAGTCATACTCACTCAATCACCCAAAAAAGGAAGAAGTAGAGCCTAGTTCTAATTCCTCTATTATTCAAACTAAATTTACAAGGTCTTCCTACCCATTAAATGATGTTGGGAACTGTGGTAATAGTATTATATCAAATTTTAAGGATGGTAATAATTCTGACATCCCATACTCTATTGTGGGAAAGTATGGAGGTCCCCATATATATTCTAGAAAAAAGAAATCTGGGGGAAATTAAGATGGAATACCATAATTTTTTTTAATGATATTAACATTATGTTTTGGAACTGTTAGGGTCTATCCTACTCGGAAATAGTTGGTACCCTTACAGGACTTATCCATAATCACATAAACAAATCGTATGATTATCTGAACATAATATGGATTATTTTTCAAATATTTTTCCTCATTGAGGATATTGATATCATATTCTTTACATAAATCATTCATCCTTTAAGGTAAAAATATTTGACCACTCTAACACACCTGAGTCTTATGGGGGATTAAAGTTATAATTATAGTGAACCGATGGTTACTTTCATCTAAAAAAGTGTAGAAAATCAATACTAATATACTTTAAAATAAATTATAATATATATCAATATTGTAAAGAGTTATAAAAAGAGATCCAATATTTTTCAAGAACTCTCAATGTCCCCATGGACTCTTCTTATGAATATCAACATTATTCTTAATTCTGATGAAAAGTTGGGGGTTGTTGATTTTTCATTACCATCTAAGAAATTAATTTTTTTTGAGGATACAAATTTCTTTGAAGTAAATCTTTTGGGATCCTAATATAGATGGTACTAGAAATACCTTAATAAAGTTGATGAAAAAAACTTTTTAGATCTAATTTTAATAAAGAATCATTGGATTTATGTGTCCTAATTTCCTTATCCACTATATTAATAATCCACTTTGATCACCATCCTATCATAGAGAGTTTTCATACCAGATACACGAAGACATCATTCTATTAGATATTTAATAAATATTTTGCTAAACACCCTAATTATGGAAATATTGTACATGATACTTGAGATTCATTGATTATAGGGAAGATTATTTTTCTTGCGTTCTCAAGATAATGATTATAAGTGCAACATCCCAGGTAAATAAAAAATATGACATTTTTTCATATTTATTAATATTTGTGAATAAAATGTTAATATTACTTTAAAGGGGATGTTATTTTTGATGGCATACCCAATACGCAACAACATGTTTCTTTGAAATCTTACGTCGCATGCTAATAATATAATAATATTATTTTAAATGGTAGGTAATGCCTAGATGTTGTAATGGCGGGAATGAATAATACTAACTAAAAAATTATTATATATGTTTGTTAAATATTTTACCAATTACCCAATAAATTATAGAGGCTTAAAATGCGGATGAATCCAATTTTAGGCATAAATACGCTAATATTCACTAAAAGGTCGATTTATCACCTTTCGAGAGAGAAACCTCTTTAAAAATAGTTTTGGTCATTCTTATACATTATTTTGGACCAAATAAAATCCTTCTTTATAATTGGGACAACATAATTTACTTTGCGTATGTTTTTGTTATTTTTCCGATAAAGATCAATTTTTAATGAATAGTGAAAAATGTTGTATTTTAATTCAAAACCTCCTTTTAATATAATTTATTTATTTGGTTAGATTATCATTTTAATTGGTTTTACAGTTTTATTAGAATATATTTTTACCATTTAATCAAATTGTGGTCATTTGAATTAATTTCACTTTGAAATTGGAAATAAACAATTGTGAATATTTTGATAGATATTGTTTCTTAAAAACACGCTAATTGTTTTGACAATGGGAATTAATTATAAAATTAATTAATGAAAATTATATGTTTTGAATTTTTTAAAACAAACAAAATTTTTGAATTCGGAATATCAAATATATCTTACGGTGAATTTTTGGTAGTTTCTGAAGAACATCATTTTTTGATGAATAGTGAAACCACTAAGTGGTGGTTAAAAATCTGAATTTTTCATTTATAAAAAATTTACCGCTTCTGTGAATTGAATTTCAAAAATACGACATACATGGTTGTCATTAGTATGTAAAATGTTGTTAAATGGGATGAAAATAATTTTTGGTGAATAGTAACGTTTAAGTTTTATTAATCGTGATTAAAGGCAATTAATGTAATTTAAGGTAAATATAATGCTAAAATAATATGAAATTAACTTTACACTTGTCCTACCCTTATTGGTTGAGTCATGGACGACCAAGACAATCCATGGGTCAATTTGTTGGACCCCTTGGAGCCACTTGGATAATATAATGACATTAATACCTTTTATTTAAAGTAAAAATAAAAATGTCAGAAACATGTATTATTTTTATAAAAAAATATTTACAAGGGTTTATGAATGTTATATTTTCGAGTATAAATATTCATTAGAAAGATAAAAATATTTCCTATAACATGGCAATTTTTTTTATAATTTTTAGATATCAAATAAATAAAATTATTTATCACACAATGATGATGCAGTGTTTACGTCACTAATGAATAAATTAAATAAATAAGAAGCTAAAGTTTAAAAAAATATACAAAACTTGTCCAATTATTACTATATGATTTTATTTCCAATATGGGACACCTTATATTTGAATTTAATGAATATTGGACCTTTAGAAACGGAAAATTATTATATAATAAAATAATAGTTTCAAGATTTCCATAAGAGCCCCTCCTCTCCCTTATAAAAAGACCCCACTTCCTACCCATTTCTCAAAATTTTCAAGACCTTTGGCTCGTCCAACCTCTAATAAAAGAATCTCACAATATCTATATCTTTATCCTAGATTCCTTACCTTAGGAAGAAAGCTCTTCAAGAAACCCTTTTGGTTCAAACCGAGAAGAGTTACCCGATTTAAAGGTAATGTATTCTCTTATTATCTTTTATTTATTTTTCTTCTCCAGCCCCCTAAAATCTTTTTATTCCCTTATTTTATAACAAAAAATGTATATTAAATATACTAGGATGATGTTATAAGAAGTATTCGAGCTACACTTACACACAAATCCATCTAATGTGTAATGAACATACTGTTTCTGTGGATGTCGAATTACTACCTCACGAAACAATGATTATTCATTATTCTCCTACCACCTCTATTGGTGGCCATTATGATGGAAATATATTTATATATGATATATATTATATTTATTTCCTCTCTATTCTTATGTATTTTATATTTAAAACATACCTTTATCCTTTGCATGTTGTGCAAATGCGATAATTTCATTTGAGGAAGTGTGGACTACCGCCCCCACAAGTGATGTGACTCGTTCATGCAATACATGGACTATATAAAGAATGAAATTAATGAACTTATGTGAACTATATAACATATATATTATACTGGAATTATAATTTATATATCTCTCATTTAGTTTTAATTCCATTAATATGAAAAAGAAATGAAAGTAGTGTTCATGCGTACGTACGACCTACCGTCTCCATGAACGGTGCATTTCATTTTTTATTTCCAAATGTTATGTAATAGTATAAAATGAATATATACTGGATATATATGATATTTAAATCATTAATACTATTCTTTGGATGATTTACTTATAACTACATGGACAATTCTTTTCAAACAAGTTCATTTTTGACTCATGTACCGAACATCGACAAAAATGTCTAATATGAACTCACATATTTAAATAATTATTATAACATTATAATATGTGGTATTAATTGAATAATGAACTTTAAAGGATTTCATTAAGCAATTATAAATTTTCCGAAGTTTATTATTCAGTAATATAAAGAAACGAACAAGACAAGTCGGACTTGAGGTAAGGGACCTTACCTCTCACTTTCTTTTTAAGTACTCTCTTTTATGTCATTTATTTTAAGCTCCATGTTCATATGTTGTGGATGTTTTTTATATTAATAATACTCTACTTTTCATGTTAATATGATGAGAGACCCCCTCTTTATATCATCAATTCAATTTAAGAATGTTTGAGTGGCACCGTTAGGCTGTCAAATTTTTGCAAGGGGATTTCTTATCTCACTTTTAATTCCGTGATATTTCCATTGTTTGCCACTTATTTGTTGCTTGTGGTGAATTTTGTACTGCAATTTCATATATATTATCATGATTCTATTTATATTCATGGTATTATGTGATTCATTTGGTGTTTATTATCTTTTGTTCATATGACTCGATTGATTACAATGAGGTAAGGGGTTTGTATCTCACTTTTTATTCCCGTGAGATTCATGCAACATTTTCCACTATTTCCTTTTGTGTGGTGTATGTACTACCCATGATTGTATTATTTGTGTAATATATTTTAATTATGGGCATTTACATATTCATTTTTTTAACCTTCTTTCATGGGGTGTACGTCTTGAAAGTTACCCAAATCGGTAAGGGAACCTTTCACCCTCCTCTTTTTAAAAGACTTCTTTTTGTTAGGTCTTTTAATTTGCATCTTATTATATTGGGATATGTTCTTATATATCCTTATTTCTATAAATTTTATGTTCAAGTGTTGCGATACCTCTTTTATCTCTCATCAACTCATTTTTTTAATTTTAATGTGATGTCGTCTGGTTGTCGAATTTCTATAAGGGAACTTCTTAACCCAATTTAAATTCTTTGGGTTAAACATCTACTGCTTGATTATGTTGTGATATAAATATGTGTGGATAAAATCTGATTGTTTTACAATTAATATCAACTTATATTGAGTGTGTTTATATTTGTCATCCATAATATTGTAATTGATTAATCCTAAATCTAAGGATACCGTCTTTATAAGGGACTTCGTCTCAATCTCCTTTTATTGAGGAATCCTTTGATTTATACACGACATTCTTTTATATGGTGTATAAAACCCTTTTTGAATTTTCATTTCATTCAAAAGCAATCTTTTCTCTATGAATAATTTTACTAGAATAGAAAAAGGAATTTTTCTTTTTTCTTACGTAAGCGGTGAAAACAACCTTTTCCGCAACCTTGAGTATTATTTGATCTTTGGATTCCTTAACAAGCTGTAATGTTTTTAAAAATAAAATAAATACCATACACTATTTTTACATTTTTTTGGTATTGAAAATAGTTTTTATAATGGATTTACTATTTCAATATCTTAAAAAGTTATATTGTTATTGCAATGTGGGAATGTTATCTTTCCATTATACTTAAGTTATGTGTTATGTTTATGTTATAGTTCTTGGGAACTGTTTATGAAGTCGGGTGGTTCCGTGATAAACTAAGGGTGGGTGAGCCCGATATAGCTCTCCAATGCATTGGGTAATGCGAAGGAGTTAAATGTTGTGGTTTCTCTAAAGAGATTCAGGGAATATACTGTGATGGGTATTCCAATCGTAAATATGAGCCTTGCTCCCTATGTAAGAATGTCATGAATGCCTCAAGTTTCCTTTACATCTTATAATTTATATGAGTTATTCATAAATATTATTATTTCATGCGGTATGTTAAATTGCTTATGTTTTATGAGTAAAGTATGATTTCATTAATTCTTATGTATACATGGACTAATGTTTTCTTTCCTTATTTTCATATCCCTTACTAAGCTTTTTATGCTCATCCCATGTTTTTGAAATTTTTTCCACTTGACTTAAAGATGAATAGGGTCAAGGATGGGATCAAGGAAAGACATGATATCTAAAATAGGGAAGTATACATGTTTCTTTTTAAGTGTTTTTTATGAAAAAAATGGATACTGAGTAGAAGTGTCTACTTTTTAATCTTGTGAGATGTAATAGTTATGTCATAATTCTCTAAAACTCTAATCCTAAAAAGTTACTCAATGTGAATTATTCATTTAATTCAATATTATGTAATGCTTTAAGGCTGGGGCCTTATAGTTTTAATTAGAGCTCGTTTTAGATAACTTTAGAGGTTATAGTGTTGTTTAAGATTAAGTGACAAGTTGTGTACAAACACAATGGTTAGTATATTATATGGAGTCATTGTTTGTTATTGAAAGTTGGAATGAGTTTGATATAACTTGGATAAGTATATCTTAGTGTTTATCTTCTTCATTAGTACATGATGACTTTGTTGATATACTCACACTGACATTTTTGGTTTTACGAAATGGATGAATCTAGCAGGCACTAAAGTGACAATGGGATTGAAGGAAACTATGGGGGTTCTCTAATTAAGAGACCAGATGAAATGCGGGATTCAATGAGAAATCTCGTGGTTATTCTAAACCAACTATTAGGAGTAATTATTAACCACTTGAACCTTGGTGATTCCTTTAATGCATCATGTATGAGAAAACCAACTCAATGTGGAAGTTTAGGTAATAATTATAAAGGTAACCATTAGGTTTTATATAATCCTTACTTTTGAGGTAATTATGGGTTACTATATGTTATGATAGAAAATTAAAGGCATGAGATAAACATGAGGTTAAATTATGTTATGTTTATTTTTGAATATTTTATCTCTTTTGGGGGAATGTTTTAAGAATTATATAGTTTTGGAAAAAGGACAACATGCAAACCCTGTGACAACCCGTCGCGTCGGACGCAGATGCGGGAATCGAACACACAACCAAAGTCCGACTAGTATTTATCGCATAACACTAGCCTACGTGAAGTCCCTAGTTATTATGACTTATTATTTTTAGTTAAATGATTTTATGGATCAAGAATAAGTTGATTTTGTGAACTTATGTTTTATCAAATTGATATCCTTAGTGTTGGAAAATGATATGGTGATTAAGTAATAAAGTTTATTTTGGAATATGTTCTCTATTTCTTGGAAACAATATATGCCTAGAGAAAATAGAATACTTGGAGATTTCAATTGAATAGAAATGGTGGAATTTTATTTTGGAAGAATATATGTTTTTTATTATTGACTTATATGATTTTGGGTTTGATTAACCCATCATGGAGGATATTTGATTAGGTTAATTACTTTTAAATATGATACTATAAGAGTAACTGATGTTATTTGGAGATAAATGTTAAGATTTACCTTGGAAGACTATGTGATTAAATCCTTTGGAGATTTTTGTTTCAATCTTAGTTTGGATTACTTTGATGAATTTTATGGATATCTATTTATTGAATGGTCTTTGATAAACTTTGGTTTTGTTTGACAAATTTTGGAGATTAAGATTAATTTTTATTTTTATAAAAGGTTATCCTTTTTGGGGATTATCTGATAATGTACTAACCTTTTGGGTTTTGGTTAAGGTCTAAAGACATTGGAAATATATAGTTATCTTTTGTGGATTAGGTTATTTTCTAGAAGTTGATTATAGAACTCTTAATGTGAACACGTCTTCCTAAATACTCATCTTTTTGAGAAATTGTGAGTTTGTGTTAGAAATCTTGTAAGAGATGAAAGTCTAAATGACAAGTATGTAGGTTTACTTATGTTTTAGTTAATCTCATAAATAAATTAGTCAATTAAAAGTAACTTAAAACACAAACATTTTCTATTAACTTTTCATACTAGGGAATCAAATACCGATTAACCCATCACATGTTTTTGATTTTATGGTGATTAACTTTCTCCTAAATCATGTTTTCTATAACTCTCCATCACACCTTGATGGTTTGTTTTCTCCTCAATATCCATGTTTTTAGGGAACCCAAGTGTGTTTTATCTCGGGTGACCTTTTTACTTTTCTTTCTTTCTTTTAAAGTGGTAGTTTAATTTACACCTTTTCCAATGTGGGGCTTTCAATGAAGTTTTCAAGCCCAATTTTTAAATTGCGAGGATGCAATTCCCAAAAGGGAGGAAGGATGTAACATCCCAGGTAAATAAAGAATATGAAATTTTCATATTAATTAATATTTGTGTATAAAATGTTAATATTACTTTAAATGGGATGTTATGTTCGATGGCATACCCAATATGCAACAACAAGTTTCTTTGAAATCTTACGTCGCATGATAATAATATAATAATATTATTTTAAATGGTAGTTAACGCTTAGCTGTTGTAATGGCAATAATGAATAGAACTAACTAAAAAATTATTATACATGTTTTTTAAATATTTTAACAATTATCCAATATATGGTAGAGGCTTAAAATGCGGATGAATCCAATTTTAGGCATAAATACTCTAATATTCACTAAAGGTCGATTTACCGCCTTTTGATGGAGAACCCTCTTTAAAAATAGTTTGGTCACTACTATAAATTCTTTTAGACCAAATAAAATCCTTCTTTAGAATCATGACATCAAAATTTACTTTGTGTATGTTTTTTTTATTTTTCTGAAAAAGTGAAATTTTTAATAAATAGTGAAAAATGTTGTATTTTAATTCAAAACCTCCTTTTAATATAATTTATTTCTATGGTTAGATTATCTTTTTAATTGGTGTTAAAGTTTAATTAGAATATATTTTCACCTTTTAATCAAATGGTGGTCATTTTAATTAATTTCACTTTAAAATTGGACATAAACAATTGTTAATCTTTTGATAGATATTGTTTCTTAAAAACACGCTAATTATTTTGACAACAGGAATTAATTATAAAATTAATTAATGAAACTTATATTTATTGAATTATGTAAAATAGAAATAATTTTTTAATTTGGAATATCAAATATATCTTAGGGTGAATATTGGGTAGTTTTCTGAAAAACTTCATTTTTTGATGAATAGCGAAACCACTAAGTGGTAGTTAAAAAACTGAATTTTTTGTTAAACGAAACATTACCACTTAGGTGAATTGAATTTAAAAAATCCAACATACATGTTTTTCATTAGTAAGTAAATTTTTTTTCAATGGGATGAAAATAATTTTTGGTGAATAGTAACTTTTAAGTTTTATTAATCGCGATTGAAAGTAATTAATGCATTTTAAGGTTAATATAATGCTAAAATAATATGAAATTACCTTTACACTTGTCCTACCATTATTTTTTGAGTCATGGCCAACCAAGAAAATCAGTGGGTCAATTTGTGGGACCCCATTGATCCACATGTGTATGATAATGACATTAATTCCTTTTATTTAAAGTAAAAATAAAAATGTCACAAACTTGTATTGTTTTTATAAAAAACAATTTACAAGGGGTTATAAATGTTATATTTTCGACTATAAATAATAATTATAAATCTAAAAAGATTTACTACAACATGGTAATTTTTTTATAATCTTTATACATCAAATAAATAAAATTATTTATGACTCAATGATGATGTAGTGTTTATGTCATTAATCAATAAATTAAATAAATAATAAGATAAAGTTTAAAACAATATCCAACACTTGTCCAATTATTATTGTATGATTTTATATAGAACATGGGACACCGTACCATTTAATTTAATGAATATTGGACCTTTAAAAACTTAAAATCATTATATAATAAAATAATATTTTCAAGATTTCCAAAAGAACCCCTCCTCTCCCTTATAAAAAGACCCAACTTCTTACCCATTTCTCACACTACTCAAGCCCTTTGGCTCATCCAAAATCTACTCAAATAATCTCCCTATATCCATTTCTTCATCCTAGATGCCTTACTTTAGGAAAAAAGCTTTTCAAGATACCCTTTTTGTTCAAACCAAGAGGAGTTACCCGATTTAAAGTTAATGTCTTATCTTATGTTATTTTGTTTTATTTTACTTCTCAAACACCCTAAACTCTTTTTATTCATTTATTTGGTAACAAAATCAGTATCTTAAATATACTAGGATGATGTTATAAGATGTATTCGAGATACACTTACAAACACCTCCATCAAATGGGTAAAGAACATACTATTTTTGTGGATGGCGAATTACTGCCTCATGAAACGATGATTGTTCAATATTCTCCTACCACCTATCATGACGGCCATTATGATGGAAATATATTTATATTTGATATATATTATAATTATTTCCTCTATATGCTTCTGTATTTTATATTTAAAACATACCTTTATTCTTTTCATGTTGTAAAAATGCGATAATTTCATTTGAGGAAGTGTGGACTACCGCCCCCTCAAGTGATGTGACTCGTTCATGCAATACATGGAATGTATAAAGAATGAAATTAATGAACTTATGTGACCTATATAACATATATATTATACTATAAATATAATTTAAATATCTCATATTATTTTTAATCACATTAATATGACAAAGAAATTAAAGTAGCGTTCACGCGTACGTACGACCTACTGTCTCCATGAATGGTGTATTTCATTTTTTATCTCCAATGATATGGAATAATATAAAATTAATATATATTGTATATATAAGATATTTAAATCATTAATAATATTCATGAGATGATGTACTTATAACTACATGGACAATTCTTTTCAAACAAATTCATTTTTGACTCATGTACCGAACATCGACAAAAACGTCTAATATGAACTCACATGTTTAACTAATTATTATAACATTATAATATGTGATATTAATTGAATAATGAACATTAAAGGAGGTCCTTAAGAAATTATAAATTGGACAAAGTTTATTTGTAACATCCCAAGTAATTAATGAATAATAGATATTTTTATCTATGTCTATTAATGATTAAGATAGTGTTTTAGAGGCTTAAAATGAAAATAAATACAATATTATGCATGGAATACACTAATATTCTTAAAAGATTGTTTTACTACCTTTTTATGGCACACCCTTTTTAAATAAAACTTTGACAATTTTATAATCTATATTTTTCAAAATAATAATATTCATTATGATTGGGACATTGAAATTTACATTTGATAAATTTTTGGTATTTTTCTGACAATGTTCATTTTTTAATGAATAGTGAAAAAATACCGCATTTTACATCAAAAATGCTTTTTCATTTAATTTAATTATATGGTTAGATTATCCTTTTAATTGGTCTTAAAGTTTAATATGAATATATTTTTACCATTTAATCCAATGGTGGTAATTATGATTAATTTCACTTTGGAATTGGTCATAAACTAATGTCAAACTTTTCATAGATATTGTTTCAAAAAAACCCGCTATTTGTTTTGACAACAGGAATTATTTTTAAATCAATTAATGGAATTTATGTGTTTGGAATTTGGTAAAATGGATTACATATTTTGAATCAGAAGTTCCAAATTATGTAATTAAGAATCTTTTATTTTTGGACATTATGAATAGTAACGATGGTAATTATCTTTAATTATCTTGATTATTGAGTAATCAGTTAGTTAAAGATAATAAAATGATATCATAATAATACAAAAAGACCACAACATGTGTCCTAAGGCTACTGGTTGTCTCATGTCTGACCATGGGACGCCTTGTACCAAACATGGGGGCCCCATGGAATCACTTTTGTGAGAATGTGACTTTTTATCTTTTTATTTTTAAAGAATGTTAAATGTGACAAAGAATGTATCACCTAAGTAAAATATTTTTAATTTTGTCTACATAAATGATCTTTTGGACTAAAAATATTAATTATAAATCTAAAAATATTTCCTACATCATAGTATTTTTTCATAATTTTTATACTTTAAATACATTAAATTATTTATGACATCATGATGATGCAACGATTACCTCATTAATAAACGATTTAAATAAAATTAAATGATAATGTAAAATATATGACCTAAACATGTCTAAAACCTATTGGATGTGTGTATTTCGAACCCTTATCACCTTACCCTCGAATTATATCAATGTGGGACCTTTTGAATCCGAAAATCATTTTCAAATAAAGTAACATTTCTTTACATTCCAAGAGTGCCCCTCCTCTCCTCTTATAAAAGGCCCCCACCTGTACATCCTTATCCACACTCCCAAAGCCTTTGGCTCGGCCAAACCCTGCCCATTTTGTCTCTCAAATTCCCTCTCTTACTCCTTGAAGCCTCACTTTGGGCAGAAGTCTTCCCAAGGAAGCCTTTGAGCTCAAACCAAAGGGAGTTACCCGATTTTAAGGTAATGTCTTCACTTGAGTCCTTTTGTTTTATTTTTCTTCTCCAACCCCCTAAACTCTTTTTATTCATTTATTTTGTAACAACTCCAGTATCTTCAATATACTAGGAGTTTTTTATAAGAAGTATTAGAGCTACACTTACACACACCTACATCTAATGGTTAAAGGACATACTGTTTCCGTGGATGGTGAATTTATGCCTCCCAAAACGATGATTGTTCAAAAATCTTTTAACACATTCAAAGGTGGCCATTAATATGTCACTATATTTATATATGATATATAATATGTTTATGTTTTCCTTAAGATTCTGTATTTTTCATTTTGGGCATACCTTTATGGTTTCCATTACGGGTAAACGCGATATCTTCATTTAAGGAAGTGCGGACTACCGCCCCCTCAAAGTGATTTGATTCGTTAAATACCATATGTGGGACGTATAAAGGATGGAACTATTATATTATATATGATATTATACTGGAATTATAATATACCTTTATATCATTATGATTCCATTCTATAAAATATGAAATAGAAATGAAAGTAGCGTTCATGCGTACGTACGGCTTACCGTCTCCATGAACGGTGCATTTCATTTATTACCTCTAAATGATTATGTAATATTAAAAATGAATGTATATACCGGATATATATGATATATACATCATGATTATAATTCTGGATATAAGGGATACATGAACAACTTGTAATTATAAAGGGTTTATTTTTTACTCAAGTACCAATGATCGTTAAAACGACCGTTATTAAATTAAATAATTACATAGTGTTCATGAAATGGAAATAAGTGATATAAAAGGAATAATGAACTTGAAAAAGGTTCTTAAGCAAGTAGAAATTAACTCAAGTTTATTATTAAGGACATTAAAGAATGATCGAGTCAAGTCGGACCCGAGGTATGGGACTTCGTCTCAATCTCCTTTCATTGAGGCATATTTTTTTATACACAACCTTCTTTTATATAGTGTATAAACCCCTTTGACTTTTACATTTATTCAAAAGGAATCTTTTTTATACGAAGCATTTACTAAACGAAAAAAGGGAATGTTTTTGTCGTACGTATGCGGCGACAACGACTTCTCCGCCGCCGTGACCATTATTTGAGTTTCGGCTTCCTCTACAAGCCATACCTTTTTTTAAAAGAAAAATAAATACCATGTTTTACTTTTCTTTTATTTTGGTATTGAAAATGGTTTTCATAATGTGTTTATATCAATGTGTTGTATTGATATCTTGTGATTGAAAGGTGGAAATGTTATGTTTCCTTTATGCATGTTTTATGTGATACGATTATGTTGAGGTTCTTGGGCATTATTATGAAGATGGGTGGTTCCGTGATAAACTAAGGGTAGGTGAGCCCGATATAGATCTCCAATGCATTGGGTAATGCGAAGGAGTGAAACGTTAAGGTTTCTCCGAAGAGATTTAGGGAATATACTGTGATGGGTATTCCAAACGTAACCAAGAGGGTTACTCCCTATGTAAGAATGTTATGAATGCCTCAAGTTACCTTTATGTCTTATGATTTCTATGATTTATTCATGATTTGATGAGGTATGTTAATGTTCTTATGTTTTATGGGTAAAGTATGATTTCATTCTTATGTATATATGTACCCATGTTTCCTTTCCATATATTTTTATATCCCTTACTGATCATTTTATGCTCATCCCAAGTTTTTTTGAAATGTTTTTCACAGGTCAAGGGAAAGGTACATGATATGATGATAGTGTCAAGGAAGTGTCAAGAAATAATCCATGTTTTATTTTAAATATGTTTCCATTGATGGGAAAGAAGAATACTATCTTTATGTAACCACTTTGTTTATATGTGGAATGTAATGCATGTTTTACGATCTAATTCTCTAAAACTAGAAACCCGAAAAGATCCTCAATGTGTAATCTTGTAATAATTCAAGATTAAGTAAGGTTTAAGGCTGTGGCCTTATAGTTGGTATCATAGGTCGGTTTAGATAACTTTAGGGGTTATAATTCTATTAAATGATTATCCAAATTTTTTTATGGTCAAATTGAAGTGATATAGTTTTTGAAGATTACCATGTTTCTTCATCTAAGACATGTTTGTTCAGAATGGTTTTCCGCAGAGGAAACAGGGAAGCAGTGCTAGGAAGGCATGCAGAAGGAAATAACCTTTCGAATCTGCATCCTGAGATGGTCGGAATTGGAACTGAACAGTTTGTTGTAGTAATGGCGCAGTTGACTCAAGCAATAAATGGCGGTGGTATCCATACACGAGATCATCCAGATCAATTGCAGAGGAACATGTCAGTGGTGGAACATTTCATGAGGCAACATCCCCCATAATTCAGAGGATCATATGACCCTGTGCTAGCTGAAGGGTGGATTAAAGCACTGGAGAAGATTTTTGATGTCATGGGGTGTTCAGACAATCAAAAGGTTAGTCCTGCTATTTAACGTTTGGAGGGTAAAGCAGATCCGTGGTGGTCGATGGTTAAAAATATCAGGGATGCTGATGAGATTGATGCTCTCGACTGGGATGAATTCAAAGGTATGTTTCTTAAAAAGTATTTTCCTAAGGTTGTTCAACTTAGGATGGAAAAAAAATTCTTGGAATTGAGGCAAGAGGAAGACTCAGTGGCTACCTATGAAGAAAGGTTCACTCGATTGGCAAGGTATGATCTAAATTTTATCCAAGACCTTGATAGTAAAATCAATTGTTTTTACTCAGGATTAAAGCCAAAATATCGAAGGGCATTAGCTTCTCGTGAGTTTAAAAGTTATGAAAAGCTTGTTCGCTGTGCTGAGAAGGTGGAAATGGAGTTTTCCGATGATCAAGTGTTCTATAACAACCAGCAGAAGAAGAGACCAAGGTGGAAGGAGAAAGGGAGGAATTCTTCAAAAAAGTCTGATGGTAAGAAATCTAAGTTTCCAGTTTGTGATAAATGTGGAAAAAGGCATGCTGGGGAATGTCTTCTGAATTCTGGAAAGTGCTGCCGATGTGGTAAGATGGGACATAAGGCTCGTGATTGCACAGAAAAAGATCAAGGTGAAGGTAAGACCAAATTTTATTTACAATTAGTGAAATGTTTTAAGTGCAATGAGATGGGTCACTATGCAAACGAGTGTCTGACAAAGATCTTGAGTGATGGGAAGTAGTTAAACTAAAAGCAGAAAGGGGTGGTGAAATCCTTTGCAACTACTTCAGTAGATGTCGAGCCATCAAATGAAGTTTTATGTAACACCCTGAGCTTCCACGATACGCTTCTCATTCAATAATGCAATAGCTTTCATTGTACGCAACTTCGAGTTCTAACACACCGCGACTAATCAAAGTAGCCGTTATGAATAGTAATACCCACTTTTTAAAATTATAGAAATTTTATATTTCAAAATGGACTTCATTTTTGTATTCGTGATATCGAAATTATCCTACGTTGAATTTTTTGTAATTTTCTGAGAACTTCCATTTTTTTATGAATAGTGAAGAATACTTAAAAACAACTTTTTTTATCCAAAATAATTTATAGTGATAAATTATAATATTGAGTGGTTTAGAAGTATAATTAGAATATATTTTTACCATTTTATCCAATGGTGTTAATTATAATTAATTTCACTTTGAAATTAGACATAAACAATTGTCAATCTTTTGATATATATTGTTTCTTAAAAACACGCTATTTATTGTGAAAGTGGGAATTAATTATAAAATTAATTAATGGAACTTATATTTTTGTAATTTTGTAAAATAGACATCATTTTTGAATTTGGAATATCAATTATAGCATAGGGTGAAATTTTGACATTGTTCTGAAAAACTTCAATTTTTGATGAGTAGTGAAACCACTAAGTGGTAGTTAAATAACTGATTTTTCGTTTAAATTAAATATTACCACTTTTGTGATTTGATTTTCAAAAAATCCGACATACATGTTTGTCATTAAGAAGTAAAATGTTGTTCAATGGGATTAAAATAAATTTTTGGTGAATTGTAACTTTTAAGTTTAATTAATCGCGATTAAAGGTAATTAGTGAAATTTAAGGTAAAAATTATATTATAAAAATATGAAAATACCTTTACACTTGTCCTACCCCTATTGTATGTGTCATGGCAGACCAAGACAATACATGGGTCAACATGGGGACCCCATGGAGCCACTTTGGTAGGAAAATGACATAAATAACTTTTTATTTAAAGTTAAAATAAAAATGTCACAAACATAAGTTGTTTTACTAAAACAATTTTTAAATGGGGTTATACAAGAAATATTTTTGACTATAAATATTAATTAGAAATCTAAAAATATTTCCTACATCATGATATTTTTTTATAATTTTTAGACATTAAATAAATTAAATTATTTATGACACCATGATGATGCAGCGATTACCTCATTAATTAACGATTTAAATAAAATGAAACGATAATGTAAAATACAAGGCTTAAACTTGTCAAAAAACTATTGGATGAGAATATTTAGAACCCTTATCACCTTATCCTCGAAGCATATAAGTCTGGGACCTTTAAAATCCGAAACTCATTATATAATAAAGTAACATTTCATTACTTTCCAAGAGTGCCCCTCCTCTCCACTTATAAAAGGCCCCCACCATTACCACCTTACTCACACTTTCAAAGCCTTTTGTCTTGGCCAACCTCTGCCCAAATACTCTCCCAACTTCCCTCCCTTACTCCTAGAAGTCTCACTTTGGGAATAAGTCTTCCCAAGGAAGCCTTTGGCTCAAATCAAAAGAGTTACCCGATTTTAAGGTAATGTCTTCTCTTATGTTATTTTGTTTTATTTTGCTTATCCAACTCCCTAAACTCTTTTTATTCATTTATTTTGTAACAAAACCAGTATCCTCAATATACTAGGATGTTTTTATAAGAATTATTCGAGCTACACTTACACACACCTACATCTAATGGTTAAAGAATATACTATTTCTGTGGATGACGAATTTCTGCCTCACGAAACGATGATTGTTCAACACTCATATAACACCTTCAAAGGTGGCCATTAAGATGTCACTATATTTATAAATGATATATAATATGTTTATGTTTTACTTAAGGTTCTTTATTTTTCATCTATGGAATACCTTTATTGTTTTCATAATGGGTAAACGCGATATTTTCATTTTAGGAAGTGCGGACTACCGCCCCCTCAAAGTGATTTGAATCGTTAATGCCATATGTGGGATGTATAAAGGGTGGAGTAAATGATATTATATATGATATTATACCAGAATTATAATATAACTTAATATAATTATGATTTCAATCCATTAAATATGAAATAGAATTGAAAGTAGCGTTCATGCGTACGTAGGGCTTACCGTCTCCATGAACGGTGCATTTCATTTCTTACCTCTAAACGTTATGGAATATTATAAATGCATTTATATACTGGATATATATGAGATATATGATATATATATCATGAATATAATTCTGGATATAATGAATATTTCACCACATGAACAACTTGTAATTATAAGAAGTTTATTTTTGACTCAAGTACCAAAGATCGACAAAACGACCGTTATTAACTTAAATAATTACATAATGTTAATAACATGGTAATAAGTGATATAAAAGGAATAAAAAAATTTAAAAAGGTTATTAAGAAATTATAAATTAACTCTAGTTCATTATTTATGAGGTTAAAGAATGGTCGAGTCAAGACAGGACGCAAGGTAAGGGAACTTCTTAACCCAATTTCCATTCTTTGGGTTAATCTCCTACTTTCAAATTATGTCATGATATTATTATGTCCTATCTTGTAGTTGTACTTTCTTTATGTGTACTTATAGTGAATACAAATAATAGATATATTTTATTTTGAAAAAATGATCTTTGTGAGGGACTTCGTCTCAATCTCCTTTCATTGAGGCATATTTGGTTTTATACACAACTTTCCTTTATACGGTGTATAAACCCCTTTGACTTTTACATTTATTCAAAAGGAATATTTTTATACTAAGTGTTTTACTAAATGAAAAAAAGGAATTTTTTTCTTTTCATACGTATGCGGCGACAACGACTTCTCCGCCGCCATGGCCATTATTTGGGTTTCAGATTCCTCTACAAGCCATAACTTTTTTTTTAATGAAAAATAAATACAAAGTTTTAACTTTCTTTTATTTTGGTATTGAAAATGGTTTTGAAAGTGTTTTTATTATATCAATGTTTTGTATTGATATCTTGTGATTGAAATGTGGAAATGTGATGTTTCCTTTATGCATGTTTAATGTGATACGATTATGTTATGGTTTATGATATGTTTAAACCTATTAATATGAGGAATGCATTGGACTTAATAAGTGACGGGTGGAGCTCGCTACAGATACTCGATGCATCGGAAGGTCTAATGATACAAACTAGTGTCTTGGTATGAGGCCTTGACAAAATCTTATTTGTAGTCTTGGCACGAGGCCTTGGCTACGTGGTTATGGTAGTCTGGCATTATGCATTCCATCATTATGAAAGTGGTTATTGATATTTCATGTGATTATTCGACTAGTATAATATCAATGTGAGTAAGTAAATGGCATTATTTCATTTTACATTTTCCCATATTATGCTAAAGTTCAAGTTTAAAAGGCTTTTGTTTTAGTTATACATTGCCTTAAATATTAATGTTTATTTATGAAAGCTTCCGCAATATTGTTATCCTTATTGAGCATCTGAGCTCACCCCTTTCAATGTTTTAACATTTTACAGGATGTGAAGAAGTATTTTATGAATGGCCTGTAGGGATAGTCAGAAGAGGATATGAGTGTGGACTATGGAGACTTTGTTATTGTAGATTTTCACTTAATTATGTAATGTAACATTTATGAATGTATCTAGTGTTTCCAAGGCTACTAAACTAATCGGTCTTTCGAGACTTGATCTTTTGTGATTATGCCAATGTTATGAAATAATGCATCGACTCTGGGTGTCACGAACCGAATCTGGTCACCGCCAAAACCGGCACCAAACCCAGCCCATGACATGACCCGAAGGGCGTTCCCTATCCCCACGGGCTGGCACAAGTGCCCGGGTATCATTAATTTAGGTTTGGGAACGATTTACCCGAGTATGAAAGCATAAAACATTAAAAACATTCCATAATATAAATCTGAAATTTTTGAGCCAAACAAGACTTAAGTAAAAAAAACCAGAACTGAGTACATTGGTTTAAAGACAATACAAGTGGTACAAATAAAAATAATTATAGAATTAAGACAGCCCCAAGGACTCCACACGACTAGGGGTCATCGCGCCCAAGCTATCTCCACAACTCCGCACCAAGAATGGGAACTAACACCGTGAACCGCCATCACCCTTAGCCCTTCCTTTACCTGAATCAAACATAACCAAGTCTACTTACACCCAAGGGGTGTAAGTAGGGTGTGAGCCAAAGCCCAGTAGGATACCACCCAATGATTCCAAAGAGTAAGAAATACAATGTGAAAAAGCAAGCAGTTTTCAAACGCAAGGAAAAGTGGTGTTCAAATTTCAAGAAATGAAACCTCTAATTGAAAATAGTTTTCAATCCAAAATTTTTGGAATACTAACACATTAAAATAGAAATGTTATATACTGTAATTTACTTCCAAACACACCCTAAGACATGGGTAGATACTACAAATCCAATGAGCAACAACATTGGGAACACCCCTAGGCACTAGGTTGTCTTGGGCCCTATGTACCTCGTACCTCGGTGTAGAGTAACCATAGCAAAATCCTTTCTCGTGCACGAGCCACTAGTAGGGAACACACCCATAACCTAGTGGTCCCCAATAATCATCCACATAGTTTAGTTAGAGTTGTCGTTATCCAAATGCTAAGTGAAACAGGGACAAAACCCATCCGGTCCACTAGCCGTACTAGTACAAATCCGCCCCACCTAGGTACCCGGGCTTCCCCTTTTGTGCTCAATCAATTTCAGGATGAAACATAAATAAATTTTCCTATAAAACACCATTACTGGTCAATCACAGCCAATACAGTAGCTATCACATTTTATACCACTTAAAACATGCAACAAAACACTTAGATTTTTCATAAAACAATTCCTCAAAATCTCGTAGTGTTTCGGACACAAAACACCTTATACACCTCACTTGCATACTATGTGCACATATTTAAGTTTCCAAAACATAAAGGAGATCCCACTAAATTTCAGTGAAAACACAAAATCATTTTTGGGGCAACCCCATATGGTTCAAGAAATGACATCATTGCAAAGTCTCCATTTTTTCACAACACAACTCTTAGAATTTCATGTGGTTCACAAGCACCCTTAAAACAAGATTTTTCAGCAACAAACACAAGGGACAATCATTAAAAACAATATTTTTATCCCTATTATACTTCAATAAAATCAACTAGTTGCTTATAGGGTAGCCCCAATTAAACTAATAATACATTTCTATGAAAAACCCTCAATTTCACATGAAATTGGCCTTTAGGATTCATTTTAAGTACAAACACCACTAAAACTATATTTTTCAGAAATAATAAAATTTAATAAGCATGAAAATACCATAAAAACAGTAGCCAATTCACAAAGATTTCATACACAATGGAATCACCTACCAAAACCAAGGAAACCCTTGAATCCTTTGTGCGAAAACTCAAACGCACCACCGCCGCACCTCAAGAAATCTAAACCAGACCTAAAACCAGAATTTCAGACCATAAAACACAATATAAAACCTTAAATTTTAAACCCTACTTCCTGGACATTAGGAACCACAATTATAATGGAAGAAACCCTAACTAAATTGGATGTAACCCTTAACAAATTGAAAGAAGAAAGGGGGAGAACAACTTACTTAAAATATCTTGTAGAAATCTCCCCCCAAAATACCAGTATCTGATTTCAAAAATACTCAAACCTTCAAGGGAGGTTCGAACAAGAATAGGTAGATCATTTAGGAATTTGAATGGGGGAAAAAGAGTAAGAATCGAAGGAGTTATGAAGGAAACAAATTACCTTTACAAATCTGCCCGAAATTTGAGTTCTCCAGATATTTCGACCTAAACCGCGATGCAAAAGAGATGAAAAGAGGGTAGGAGGATATGGGACGCGAGGCTGGGTTCAAGGGGCGTGTTTGGGGCTTGGAATCACCGAAAAAGCCTTAAAAAAGAATAAGTTATTAGTAAATCAAATTTTATTTTTAAAACTGGAATTGGGCTTTCGGGCAGGCCCAATCCCTTAAATAAAAACCCATATAAACCTTAGTTATGGATTTCCAAAGACTCCAAATTTTAATTGTGGTGTTAATATATCAGGGGAGGACATTTAGGAGTTGGAATGAGTGAACAATATTAAAAAATGAATAAGTTATAAAAGAAACAAATTTTATTTTTAAATCTGGAATTGGGCTCACGGTTTGGCCCAATTCATGAAAACTCACATATTCTCCATAAAAACTTTGGAAACCCCCCAAAACAAAGCATTAATGGAATGTAAAATAAAAATACATTTAAAATAAGATATGTATGTGACAATTCTCCCCACCATGAAAACTTTCCGCCCCGGAAAGTCACAGTAAGGCCAAAGCAACAACCAAACTCAACTGAGAAACCAAGAGGTACTCTCTTGCCAGGTTTCTCCCCCAAAGGCCATAACACCTCCAGTGATCAATGAAGGAAGGAATACTCTCACAAACATGACTTACACCACCTTCCTGAATGAATAAAGCACATTCAAGCTTTATCCCAAATGAAAACTCCTCAGACACAATCTGAACAATACTCAATCAATTTACCCAAATAAACAACAACATCGAACAAGGTTACATTTGCCCTTCTATAACTAAACCATTTGTCACTCTCCAATATCAATGTTTACCAAAGTAAGATGTAGGTAGTTAGATATCTCCAAATGATAATACCTACTTTCCATACAAAACAAAGGAAAAAATATGAGTTACTCGTATGAAGAGACACAAATGGGCTCCCCACCATAAGAGACAACTTAAATTTTTTTTCCCCAGACAGAATCAAGACACTAATAAGGGGAGGCCCAAACAGACTCCCTAGTACAAGGGGTATACATAAATTAGAAATATACAAAATAATATACATGATACCCACAGTGGGTCTTCCCACCACAAGAACCAACCATCTTAACTGACCAGCATGGGCCGACACAAAAAGACTCAATTTTTTTTTTTTAAGATTTGGGAAGGGTGCAGGGTCAGTCCGCACGGTTTGGGAAACCATGCACTAACTATGCTGATCATTATTTGAATGTGGCTTCCTAGCACACTGACACTACTAATCATGCACAAAATGTGTTCTCAAACTTTCTAGCCAAATTTCCAACCATCCTCCAATGACTCAATGGAAACCAACGTGGGAGGGAAAGACATTAGGCGATGACATGGGTACAAGGCCCTCTACCTATTTCCACCGAACGAGAACAACAGAAGGAAGATGATGAAACCATAGGTTTAAACTTTTCCTATCTTTCATACTGAGGATAGGACTTTGTATAAGTGTTTAAAAGACACTGGTGTTTCCCCTGACTACGCGCCAGCTTCTCTCCGGGACCTATGGCTGGAGCTCAAAATATTGAAGCATCTTCGGCCACGCAGTTAGGCTGTTGAAACCCCTATGTGGAACTTATTCTTTCAGTTCCACAAACAACTACACTACATACCCTGATGGGTTTATCAAGACATAACACACTTCATAACCCACTTTGCCCAGAAAAACACATTTCACTGAAACAAGGGATCAGAAGATGCACACACATCGCGCCTTGTTTCTTTGGGTGAGAAACAACAGAAGGGAAAGACACATATAAACACCTTCCTCTAAGATATCGGATTTTATGTTTTTCCCAAGGGAGACATAATCCCAACATAACATAGAACCTTAGGGGATTGTGTGACCTTCACCTTTATGGTCAAAAGAGCACACAACATCACAATGCGTCACCGAACATGACCCTGACGATTGATAGAAACAATACATGGAACAGGACCATATTCAAAGTACCTAAACAACAGATAAGTCCAAAACGTGGACACAATATCATATCATGACCTAAATCTCAAAATTGGTTTTTTTTAATAATAACTCTTTCTTCAAAGAAACTATAAAGAACCCAGATGCCCTCTTAGACACCATCAAGACACTCATCTGTACTAACAACGAAACAACACTCCCACCTTTGGTGAATTAGGAAACTTAAGAAACTAAGGTCTCTTTCAACCTTCCCCAAGCACTATCCCACTACAAGAGGATCCACAAATCAGCGAAATGAATGGGTGTAGACTCAATAAAAGAAATGTTCAATAAAATATTATTTATATTGATCAACTGGAGGATTTTCCAATGGCGGAACAAAATGGGTTGCACTTCAGTTGTGCATTAACCCTTAATGGGGGCATACCTTATCCAATGAGAGAACCCAAGGACCCAACCAAGCTGGTCCATTGGTCAAAACATGCCACAAACCAGATCCAAACACATGAAGGGAACCATCGTAAAGGCATCCCAAAAAAAAAAATTCAAAAGAGACCACTAACCATCCCTGCAACACAGCTTACCGACCAAACACAAACCCAAAACACAGTTCAAACAGAAGGGGTTCTAGAACTCAAAACATCCCACAACACCAACATTTTCAAAAACCCATAATACAAACCATAACAAACTATTCATCAAGACATCATGTTTTTCTTTAAAACCAATTTTTTTTAAAACAAACGGTTTAGCAGCAAGCGTATCCACCAATGGTACTCCATGGGCCTCACACATGCATGTTTTTGTGCCACAGCGGGCACCCACCTCATATCCATCCCAGCACTCATCCAGTCATGCCATCAACCATCCATCATCCCATATAACCCCACGCATGTGGTCACTCATGGAAATACAAAAGGGTAAAACAAAACTTCCTTCTACTTTTCAAAAACAAAATGGTCAACCAACCCAACCTTTTTCTTAAAACTGCTAACAATGAGAACGAAATCCCAATTCACATCTTACAAAACATTTCATAAGGACACAACCATTTAGAAAAGAACTAACTTTTAGGTTATTCACGTCAATTTCGAAACATATCATCCCATTAAAACACACCCTAATTGTTTAGAAAACTCTATTGGAAACACTTTTCAGAACCAAATTCAATATAGTTCCTGCTTTCAAAGAGGTGTAAGCACACCATTTTACATTTCAAAACAATTCTGAAAATTCAGTTCCGCCATTTCATAAACCAAACCATTCCCTCTTTATTTGAAAATCATTTTATAAAAACTTTACGCTTCTTAAAACCAAGTCACCTTAAAACCAAAGTGCTAAGATTTCAAAACTAAAGCACAAAACAATGCAAGAGGAAACTAGTTTCGGTGGGTGACTTGGACATATGGTTGGCAGCCATATTCCAATCACTTTGCCGTCACAGAGAGTATTCTAGGGAAATATCCATGGCTCCACATGGCTTGCCAGGCCCTGCGAGCTCACTGAGATTATTCTCCCAACTCTCTTTTCATTTCCCATAGTCATCATTAATCCAAGAAAACCAAAGCACTCAGATAAATCCATACTTACCATGGTGACTTGAATCCCTTCATGAGGTGTGTTGGCCAGGCACACTACCCATGACTGAAATTTCAAGTCCCAAAAATCCTAGCTCTAGACTATGCTGACTCTTCCCCAAATAACATGACCCAAGGAGCGAACCTCCTTTGATACCATTTTGTCACGAACCGAATCTGGTCACCGCCAAAACCGGCACCAAACCCAGCCCATGACATGACCCGAAGGGCGTTCCCTATCCCCACGGGCTGGCACAAGTGCCCGGGTATCATTAATTTAGGTTTGGGAACGATTTACCCGAGTATGAAAGCATAAAACATTAAAAACATTCCATAATATAAATCTGAAATTTTTGAGCCAAACAAGACTTAAGTAAAAAAAACCAGAACTGAGTACATTGGTTTAAAGACAATACAAGTGGTACAAATAAAAATAATTATAGAATTAAGACAGCCCCAAGGACTCCACACGACTAGGGGTCATCGCGCCCAAGCTATCTCCACAACTCCGCACCAAGAATGGGAACTAACACCGTGAACCGCCATCACCCTTAGCCCTTCCTTTACCTGAATCAAACATAACCAAGTCTACTTACACCCAAGGGGTGTAAGTAGGGTGTGAGCCAAAGCCCAGTAGGATACCACCCAATGATTCCAAAGAGTAAGAAATACAATGTGAAAAAGCAAGCAGTTTTCAAACGCAAGGAAAAGTGGTGTTCAAATTTCAAGAAATGAAACCTCTAATTGAAAATAGTTTTCAATCCAAAATTTTTGGAATACTAACACATTAAAATAGAAATGTTATATACTGTAATTTACTTCCAAACACACCCTAAGACATGGGTAGATACTACAAATCCAATGAGCAACAACATTGGGAACACCCCTAGGCACTAGGTTGTCTTGGGCCCTATGTACCTCGTACCTCGGTGTAGAGTAACCATAGCAAAATCCTTTCTCGTGCACGAGCCACTAGTAGGGAACACACCCATAACCTAGTGGTCCCCAATAATCATCCACATAGTTTAGTTAGAGTTGTCGTTATCCAAATGCTAAGTGAAACAGGGACAAAACCCATCCGGTCCACTAGCCGTACTAGTACAAATCCGCCCCACCTAGGTACCCGGGCTTCCCCTTTTGTGCTCAATCAATTTCAGGATGAAACATAAATAAATTTTCCTATAAAACACCATTACTGGTCAATCACAGCCAATACAGTAGCTATCACATTTTATACCACTTAAAACATGCAACAAAACACTTAGATTTTTCATAAAACAATTCCTCAAAATCTCGTAGTGTTTCGGACACAAAACACCTTATACACCTCACTTGCATACTATGTGCACATATTTAAGTTTCCAAAACATAAAGGAGATCCCACTAAATTTCAGTGAAAACACAAAATCATTTTTGGGGCAACCCCATATGGTTCAAGAAATGACATCATTGCAAAGTCTCCATTTTTTCACAACACAACTCTTAGAATTTCATGTGGTTCACAAGCACCCTTAAAACAAGATTTTTCAGCAACAAACACAAGGGACAATCATTAAAAACAATATTTTTATCCCTATTATACTTCAATAAAATCAACTAGTTGCTTATAGGGTAGCCCCAATTAAACTAATAATACATTTCTATGAAAAACCCTCAATTTCACATGAAATTGGCCTTTAGGATTCATTTTAAGTACAAACACCACTAAAACTATATTTTTCAGAAATAATAAAATTTAATAAGCATGAAAATACCATAAAAACAGTAGCCAATTCACAAAGATTTCATACACAATGGAATCACCTACCAAAACCAAGGAAACCCTTGAATCCTTTGTGCGAAAACTCAAACGCACCACCGCCGCACCTCAAGAAATCTAAACCAGACCTAAAACCAGAATTTCAGACCATAAAACACAATATAAAACCTTAAATTTTAAACCCTACTTCCTGGACATTAGGAACCACAATTATAATGGAAGAAACCCTAACTAAATTGGATGTAACCCTTAACAAATTGAAAGAAGAAAGGGGGAGAACAACTTACTTAAAATATCTTGTAGAAATCTCCCCCCAAAATACCAGTATCTGATTTCAAAAATACTCAAACCTTCAAGGGAGGTTCGAACAAGAATAGGTAGATCATTTAGGAATTTGAATGGGGGAAAAAGAGTAAGAATCGAAGGAGTTATGAAGGAAACAAATTACCTTTACAAATCTGCCCGAAATTTGAGTTCTCCAGATATTTCGACCTAAACCGCGATGCAAAAGAGATGAAAAGAGGGTAGGAGGATATGGGACGCGAGGCTGGGTTCAAGGGGCGTGTTTGGGGCTTGGAATCACCGAAAAAGCCTTAAAAAAGAATAAGTTATTAGTAAATCAAATTTTATTTTTAAAACTGGAATTGGGCTTTCGGGCAGGCCCAATCCCTTAAATAAAAACCCATATAAACCTTAGTTATGGATTTCCAAAGACTCCAAATTTTAATTGTGGTGTTAATATATCAGGGGAGGACATTTAGGAGTTGGAATGAGTGAACAATATTAAAAAATGAATAAGTTATAAAAGAAACAAATTTTATTTTTAAATCTGGAATTGGGCTCACGGTTTGGCCCAATTCATGAAAACTCACATATTCTCCATAAAAACTTTGGAAACCCCCCAAAACAAAGCATTAATGGAATGTAAAATAAAAATACATTTAAAATAAGATATGTATGTGACACTGGGCAACTGGGGTCGGGGTGTTATAGTTGGTATCACAGGTAGTTTAGTACTAACCTTGTAAGCTAGATTTAGATAAACTCTGATTAGAGCACATAGCGCAAAGATAGACTTTGAGGATTAGTATAGAATAACTTCCTAGAATTTTGGTATTATAGAGATTTTGTGAGTTTTCCAAGCAATACATCCCTGTCTGGATACGAGCAGGTAGAGGTGGCTCTGGCACAGATGTACCTAGGGGTAAAACCCAAAAACACTGCTTTGAGCTAGACTCGAACGGGAACTGGTGCACGACAACGGGCCTTGCTGCACTTTTGGTTACGACACTCCCGGGGGATATTATTAGGATAATTCTCATTTTCTTTACAAACCACTATGAAGGGTTATGAGTATATACTTCCTCAGAGAAAACTTTTTTATGATTATGGATTATATCCATAAATAGTTCAATTAGTGTTAAGTGTTTTACAAGTATGGAATTATGTATTTTGATTCATAAACTAATCTAGTGTATGCCATTGTTTAGAAATGGAACCTAGTGGAAGGAATGGAAACCGTATCAATGCACACACTCCGTGTAGGGATTGCCCTCCTGCTCAAGATAATTATTGTGGAGCTGGAGATACAACTGGTGCTGATCAACTTATTACCATAATGCGACAACTCACTCAGGATATGAATAAGAACCTTACTCGTATGGAGCACCCTAATTCGCAACGTGGAGGATCAATGTTAGACCGCTTAATGAGGAAACAACCACCAACATTTAATGGGGGTACAAATCCATTAGTAGCTGAGCAATGGATAAAATCATTAGAGAAAATATTCCACGCCTTGGGGAGTAGCGAAAGGGAGAAGGTTGTCATGGCAGTTTATCGGCTCACAGGTGATGCCGATCAATGGTGGTCACTGATTCAAAACACGAAGGAAGATGAAGAAGTATCAAGTATGGAATGTAGGGAGTTTAAGGAAATTTTCTTAGAAAAATACTTTCCTCGTGACCATCGAGCAGATAGGGAAAGACAATTTTTGAGTCTGAGACAAAAGGAGGATGAGAATGTCACAAAGTATGAGGCTAACTTTACAAGGTTAGCAAGGCATGCAACAGATTATATACGTAACCCAAGAAGTAAGATTGATCATTTCTCTGATGGGTTAAAACCATTTCTCCGTCAAGATTTAGTATCACAATCTTTCTCAACATACAAGGATATAGTCTCGTGCGCTATCAAGACAAAAAAGGAATTCTCTAAGTCTTATGACAACAAAGTAAAGCAAGAGAAGAAGAGAACGGTAGAACAAGAGACAGATAAAGGGGAAAAGGGAATGAAGGATTTTCCATTATGTGATAATTGTGGGAATAATCACCCTGGTACTTGCCTAAAAGGAATGGGAGTTTGTTACAAATGTGGAGAAAAAGGTCACCGGGCTCGTGATTGTAAAGGAAAGAAAGAGGCTATCAATGTTGAATGCTACAATTATAGGGAAATGGGTCATTATGAAAATGAATGTCCAAAGCGTCAAGGAAACTTACCTCAGAAAAGGCCAAGAGATCAAGGCCAATATTATGCTATTACTACAGTTGAAGTGGAATAATTAATGTATTGGTGCTTTTGGACTCATGGATTATATTCTAGTTATTAGAATAATGTGATATATATATAAGGATTGTACTACAGTACTTGTTGATTTCATTAAGGTTTTAATATGATGAAGGTAATCATATTTTAGTATGTGACGATAAGAGAAACTTTACTTTGTTTGGAGAATCTGATGAATTGATTTTGGAATTTAGAGACCTTTTGGAGAAAGTCTGGACATAGGTATTTTGGATAACTATAAAGGTTGGAATGGATTAAGTTGAACTTTGGATAGTATTGTTTAAGGTTAAAACATTTATGAAGATTATTTTTGGAATATTATAATACTATAGTTTTAGGAAAAGGACAACCTGCAGGGTGGGGAATAACCCATCGCATTGGACAAAGCTGCAGGAATCGAACCCACAACCATAGTGCGATAGGCCTTTATTACCTACCACTATCCTACAGGAAGTCCCTGGTTATTACAAAATATTTTTACTAATCTAAATGGTATGCGTTAATATTTGAAACCTTATACAATTAGGATAAATAGAATATTTTTGAGTTCTATTACCTTTTAGAGTGAAAGATGGGTTTGTGGTAAAAATTTATTAAAGAATGAAAGTCTACATAACAAGTATGTATATTCCCTTACATTCTTAGTAAATATCCTAAATAAACTCCTCAACTTTATAAAAGGTAACTTAAAACAAAAACGTTGCCAGTTAACTTTTCCAACTGGGGATTCAATGACTGTTTAAACAATCACAAGTTTGTGATTTTCTTATGGTTAACTTTCTCTTAATCCAGTGTTCTAAAACTCTCCATCAGACCTTGATGGTTTGTTTTTCTTCCATATCCATATTTTCATAGAATCCTAGTACGGGCTATCTCGGGTGACCTTTGTAATTCTCTTTATTTCTTTTAAAGTTATATTTTTATTAACCTTATTTCCGATGTGGGTTTTCCAAAAAAGTAATTTCTATTTTCAACCTTTTATTTTCAAAGAAAAATTTCAAATTGTGAGGACACAATTTATTGAAGGAGGGGAGAATGTAACACCCTGAGCTTCCACGATACACTTCTCATTCAATAATGCAATAGTTTGCATTGTACGCAACTTCGAGTTCTAACACACCACGACTTATCAAAGTAGCCGTTATGAATAGTAATACCCACTTTTTAAAATTATAGAAATTTTATATTTCAAAATGGACTTCATTTTTGTATTCGTGATATTGAAATTATCCTAAGTTGAATTTTTTGTAATTTTCTCAGAACTTCCATTTTTTTATGAATAGTGAAGAATACTTAAAAACAACTTTTTTAATCAAAATAATTTATAGTGATAAATTATACTATTGAGTGGTTTTAAATTATAATTAGAATATATTTTTACCATTTTATCCAATGGTGTTCATTATAATTAATTTCACTTTGAAATTTGACATAAACAATTGTCAATCTTTTGATATATATTGTTTCTTAAAAACACGCTATTTGTTGTGACAGCGGGAATTAATTATAAAATTAATTAATGAAACTTATATGTTTGGAATTTTGTAAAATGGACATCATTTTTTAATTTGGAATATCAATTATATCTTAGGGTGAAATTTTGGCATTGTTCTGAAAAACATCAATATTTGATGAATAGTGAAACCACTAAGTGGTAGTTAAATAACTAATTTTTCGTTTAAATTAAATATTACCACTTCTGTGATTTTATTTTCAAAAATCCGACATACATGGTTGTCATTAAGAAGTAAAATGTGGTTCAATGGGATTAAAATAATTTTTTGATGAATAGTAACTTTTAAGTTTAATTAATCACAATTAAAGGTAATTAGTGAAATTTAAGGTAAAAATGATGTTATAAAAATATGAAAATACCTTTAAACTTGTCCTACCCCTATTTTATGTGTCATGGACGACCAATAAAATCCATGGGTCAACATGGGGACCCCATGGAGCCACTTTGGTAGGAACATGACATAAATAACTTTTTATTTAAAGTTAAAATAAAAATGTCACAAACATAAGTTGTTTTACTAAATTTTTTTTAAATGGGGTTATACAAGCCATATTTTTGACTATAAATATTAATTAGAAATATAAAAATATTTCCTACATCATGATATTTTTTTTATAATTTTTATACATTAAATAAATTAAATTATTTATGACACCATGATGATGCAGCGATTACCTCATTAATTAACGATTTAAATAAATTGAAAAGATAATGTAAAATCCAAGGCTTACACTTTTAGAAAACCTATTGGATGAGTATATTTCGAACCCTTATCACCTTATCCTAGAATTATATAAGTATGGGACCTTTAAAATCTGAAACTCATTATATAATAAAGTAACATTTCATTACTTTCCAAGAGTGCCCCTCCTCTCCACTTATAAAAGGCCCCCACCACTACCACCTTACTCACACTTTCAAAGCCTTTTTGCTTGGCCAAACTCCACCCAAATACTCTCCAAAATTCCCTCCCTTACTCCTAGAAGCCTCACTTTGGGCAGAATTCTTCCCAAGGAAGCCTTTGGCTCAAATCAAAAGAGTTACCCGATTTTAAGGTAATGTCTTCTCTTATGTTATTTTGTTTTATTTTTCTTATCCAACTCCCTAAACTCTTTTTATTAATTTCTTTTGTAACAACACCAGTATCCACAATATACTAGGACGTTTTTATAAGAATTATTATAGCTACACTTACACACACCTACATCTAATGGTTAATGAACATACTGTTTCTATGGATGGCGAATTTCTGCCTCACGAAACGATGATTGTTCAACACTCATATAACACCTTAAAAGGTGTCCATTAAGATGTCACTCTATTTATAAATGATATATAATATGTTTATGTTTTACTTAAGGTTATTTATTTTTCATTTATGGCATACCTTTATTGTTTCCATTATGGGTAAACGCGATATTTTCATTTTAGGAAGTGCGGACTACCGCCCCCTCAAAGTGATTTGAATCGTTAATGCCATATGTGGGATGTATAAAGGATAGAGTAAATGATATTATATATGATATTATACTGTAATTATAATATACCTTTATATAATTATGATTTCATTCCATTAAATATGAAATAGAATTGAAAGTAGCGTTCATGTGTACGTACGGCTTACCGTCTCCTTGAACGGTGCATTTCATTTCTTACCTCTAAACGTTATGGAATATTATAAATTCATGTATATGCTGGATATATATGAGATATATGATATCTATATCATGAATATAATTCTGGATATAATGGATATTTCACCACATGAACAACTTGTAATTATAAGAAGTTTATTTTTGACTCAAGTACCAAAGATCGACAAAACGACCGTTATTAACTTAAATAATTACATAATGTTCATAACATGGTAATAAGTGATATAAAAGGAATAAAAAACTTGAAAAAGGTTATTAAGAAATTATAAATTAACTCTAGTTTATTATTCAGGAGGTTAAAGAACGGTCGAGTCAAGACAGGACGCAAGGTAAGGGAACTTCTTAACCCAATTTCCATTCTTTGGTTTAATCTCCTACTTTCAAATTATGTCATGATATTATTATGTCCTATATTGTATTTTTAGTTTCTTTATGTGTACTTATAGTGAATACAAATAATAGATCTATTTTATTTTAAAAAAATGATCTTTTTGAGGGACTTCGTCTCAATCTCCTTTCATTGAGGCATATTTGGTTTTATACACAACTTTCCTTTATACGGTGTATAAACCCCTTTGACTTTTATGTTTATTCAAAAGGAATCTTTTTTATACGAAGTGTTTTACTAAACGACAAAAATTAATGTTTTTCTTGTCATACGTATGCGGCAACAACGACTTCTCCGCCGCCATGGCCATTATTTGGGTTTCAGATTCCTCTACAAGCCATAACATTTTTTTAATGAAAAATAAATACAAAGTTTTAACTTTCTTTTATTTTGGTATTGAAAATGGTTTTGAAAGTGTTTTTATTATATCAATGTTTTGTATTGATATCTCGTGATTGAAATGTGGAAATGTGATGTTTCCATTATGCATGTTTTATGTGATACGATTATGTTATGGTTTATGATATGTTTAAACCTATTCATATGAGGAATGAATTAGACTTAATAGGTGACGGGTGGAGCCCTCTACAGCTCCTCGATGCATCGGAAGGTCTAATGAGACAAACTAGTGTCTTGGCACGAGGCCTTGACGAAATCTTATTTGTAGTCTTGGCACGAGGCCTTGGCTACGTGGTTATGATAGTCTGGAATTATGCATTCCATCATTATGAAAGTGGTTATTGATATTTCATGTGATTATTCGACTAGTAGAATATCCATGTGAGTAAGTAAATGGCATTATTTCATTTTACATTTTCCATATTATGCTAAAGTTCAAGTTTAAAAGGCTTTTGTTTTAGTTATACATTGCCTTAAATATTAATGTTTATTTATGAAAGCTTCCGCAATATTGTTATCCTTATTGAGCATCTGAGCTCACCCCTTTCAATGTTTTAATATTTTCCAGGATGTGAAGAAGTATTTTATGAATGACCTATAGGGATAGTCAGAAGAGGATATGAGTGTGGACTATGGAGACTTTTTTGTTGTAGATTTTCACTTTATGATGTAATGTAACATTTATGAATGTATCTAGTGTTTCCAAGGATACTAAACTAATCGGTCTTTCAAGAATTGATCTTTTGTGATCATGCCAATGTTACGCAATAATGCATAGACTCTGGGCAACTAGGGTCGGGGCGTTATATTGTATCAGGTACTTTGTTTGTTTTTTTAGATTATGCCAGTGTGTTGTTTGATTCGGGGTCCACACATTCTTTCATCTATGAAACCCTTTCTAGTAAAATGGGAATACCATATCAAGAAATGACTCATGAACTTTTGGTAAAAACACCTGGGGGAAATGTTGAGGAAAAAAGAATTTATAAGAATCTTCCTATCCTTATCTGTGGAAAGAACCTACTTCCAAACCTTATTGTTCTACCTCTAGTAGAGTTTGATGTTATCCTGGGTATGGATTGGCTCTCTATTTACCATTCTAAGATTGACTGTAGAGCTAAAAAAGTTTCTTTTCAGAAAGACATTTAGTTTTTGTACAAGAATGAACCCTTAATGTTGATAACTTATCAAGAGGGCAAGAAACTTGTAAAAGATGGAAATTAATGTTACCTTGCACACATCGTTGAAAATAAAGGAACTGTTCAGATTAATGATGTGCCAGTGGTAAATGAGTATCCTGATGTTTTTCCTGATGAGTTGCATGGAATAATACCAGATCGGGAAGTTGAGTTTACTGTTGACTTAGTTCCTGATGCTAAGCCAATTTCAAAACCCCCTTATCGAATGGCTCAAATTGAACTTTTAGAGATGAAGGAGAAATTGCAAGATTTATTAGAGAAAGGTTTCATTCGACCTAGAACATCACCATGGGGTGCTCCAGTTTTATTTGTTAAAAAGAAAGATGGTTCAATGAGACTTTGCATTGATTATAGAGCCTTGAATAACATCACTGTTAAGAATAAATATCCTTTGCCTCATATCGATGATTTGTTTGATCAGCTCCAGGGAGCTCAGTATTTTTCGAAGATTGACTTGAGATCGGGGTACCATCTGCTGAAGGTAAAGGAAGCAGATGTTTCGAAGACCGCGTTCAGTACAAGATATGGCCATTATGAATTTGTAGTAATGCCTTTTGGGCTAACCAATGCACCTGATGTATTCATGGACTTAATGAATAGAATTTTCCATGAGTTCATGGATAATTTTGTCGTGGTTTTCATTGATGATATTTTGGTGTTTTCTAAAAGTAAAGACGAGCATGAAATACATTTAAGGGTTATCTTGCAAACCTTAAAAGAAAAGAAACTGTATGGAAAATTCAGCAAGTGTGAGTTTTGGTTGCAACAAATTTCTTCCCTTGGTCACATTGTTTCTAAATATGGGATAACTGTTGATCCTGCAAAAACAAAAGTTGTGGAAGACTGGCGAAGACCCACAAATGTAACTGAGATTCGTAGCTTCCTTGGTTTGGAAGGCTATTACCGAAGGTTTGTTAGAAATTTTTCACGGTTATCTAGTCCAATGACTAAGCTATCTCAGAAGGGTGTTAAGTTTATCTGGACAAAAGAATGTGATGATTGTTTTCAGGAATTGAAAAGAAGATTGGTGAATGCTCCAGTTTTAGAAATACCTTCTAGGAATGGTGAGTTTGTTATATACAGTGATGCTTCATTGAAAGGACTTGGTTCCTTCCTAATGCAGAATGATCAGGTAATTGCTTATGCTTCACGACAGTTGAAAACTCATGAGGTAAATTACCCTACACATGATTTGGAATTAGCAGTTGTTGTTTTCGCTTTAAAAATTTGGAGGCATCATTTGTATGGAGTAAAGTGTGAAATATATACTGATCACAAAATTTTAAAGTATATATTCACTCAGAAAGAGTTAAACATGAGACAGAGGAGATGGCTGGAATTAATCAAGGATTATGATTGTACAATTCATTACCATCCGGGAAAAGAAAATAAAGTGGCTGATGCTTTGAGTCGAAAAAGTAATGCTTCATTAGAAATGTTGCGTTTGGAATTTGATCCTTTGGTTAAGGATTTGATGAACTTTGGCATAGAAGTTGTTGGTATAGGAAGTTCTTCTGTTTTGTTTCAGGTATCAGTGAGATCATCTCTATCAGATAGAATCAAGAAAGCACAGAAGCAAGACAGTGAGTTGCAGAAAAAGGTAGAGCTGGTTCAGAAAGGTAAGTTATCTGAATTCAACATTGATAATGATTGCGTTTTGAGTTTTGGGAAGAGATTGTGTGTGCCTTGTGATTCACAATTGAAGAGAGATTTGTTATGTGAAGCTCACAGTTCTCCGTTTTCAGTTCATCCTGGCAGTACTAAGATGTACAGAGATCTGCGGGAGTATTACTGGTGGGATGGAATGAAAATAGATATTGCTGATTTTACTGTGAAGTGTTTGAAATGTCAACAGGTTAAAGAAGAGCGGCAGTTACCGAAAGGGATGCTTCAGCCTTTACCAGTGCCAGAGTGGAAATGGGAGAATATATCCATGGACTTTGTTGTGGGATTACCGAAGACATCTCGAGGTAAGAATGCAATCTGGGTTATTGTTGATCGCCTGAATAAATCTGCTCATTTCCTTGCTATACGAGATACTTTTTCCCTAGATCAACTTTCCCGTTTGTATCTTAAAGAGATATTTATGTTACATGGAGTTCCTCTCTCCATTGTATCTGATCGTGATCCCAGGTTCACTTCTAACTTTTGGAAAGGCCTTCAGAAGTCGTTGGGTAATGAGTTAAATTTTAGTACAACATTTAATCCTCAATCAGATGGGCAGTCAGAACTAAAAATTCAGACCTTGGAGGATATGCTACGAGCTTGTTCGATGGATTATCAGTGATGTTGGGACCAACATCTTTCTTTGGTTGAATTTTCATATAATGGCAGTTTTCATTCCAGTATACAGATGGAACCATTTGAGGCGTTATATGAGAAGCGGTGTCGAACTCCAGCTTTCTGGGATGAAGTGGGTGAAAGGAAGTTGATGGGACCAGAATTGGTAGAAGAGATGACAAAAAAAGTTCAGCTGATTCAAAAACACATGAGAACAGCTCAGAGTAGGCAGAAGAGTTATGTACACAATAGGAGGAAGGATCTAACTTTTGAGGTAGGTGATCATGTTTTTCTCAAAGTCTCACCATGGAAAAGTGTGATGAGATTTGGTATGAAATGAAAGCTGAGTCCAAGGTTCATTGGACCATATGAAATTCTGGAGAGAGTTGGATCAGTTGCATACCGGGTGGCTTTACCTCTGAGTTTATCTCAGGTACACAATGTTTTTCACGTTTCGATGTTGAGAAAGTATATGCCAGATCCATCTCATGTTTTGAGTCTAGAGGTAGTTTAGATGGAAGAGAACCTATATTGTGAGGAACAACCGGTCCAGATTCTTGACCACAGGGAGAAAGTGTTACGAAATAAGATGATTAATAAGGTAAAGGTTTTGTGGAAAAACCACATGATGGAAGATGCAACATGGGAATCTGAAAATGCAATGAGGGATAAGTACCCCCATTTATTCGATAAGTAAATAAATTGCAGGGACATAATTTTCTAAAGGGGGAAGGATGTAACATCCCAAGTATGTAATGAATAATAGATATTTTTATCTATGTCTATTAATGACTAAGATAGTGTTTTAGAGGCATAAAATGAAAATAAATACAATCTTATGTATGGAATACACTAATATTCTTAAAAGATTGTTTTACTGCCTTTTGATGGCACACCCTTTTTAAATCAAACTTTTGACAATTTTATAATATATAATTTTCAAAATAAACATATTCATTATGATTGGGACATTGAAATTTACATTGGATAAATTTTTGGTATTTTTCTGACAATGTTCATTTTTTAATGAATAGTGAAAAAATACTGCATTTTACATCAAAACTGATTTTTCATTTAATTTAATTATATGGTTATATTATCCTTTTAATTGGTCTTAAAGTGTAATCTCAATATAGTTTTACCATTTAATCCAATGGTGGTCATTATGATTAATTTCACTTTGGAATTGGTCATAAACTAATGCCAAACTTTTCATAGATATTGTTTCAAAAAAAACCCGCTATTTATTTTGACAACGGGAATTATTTTTAAATCAATTATTGAAATTTATGTGCTTGGAATTTGGTAAAATGGATTACATATTTGGAATCAGAAGGTCCAAATTATGTAATTAAGACTCATTTATTTTTGGACATTATGAATAGTAACGATGATAATTATCTTTAATTATCTTGATTAATGAGTAATCAGGTAGTTAAAGATAATAAAATGATATCATAATAATAAAAAAAGACCACAAAATGTGTCCTAAGGCTACTGGTTGTCTAATGGACGACCATGGGATGCCTTGTGCCAAACTTTGGGGCCCCATGGAATCACTTTTGTGAGAAAGTGACTTTTTATCTTTTTATTTTTAAAGAATGTTAAATGTGACAAAGAATGTACACCTAAGTAAAATATTTTTAATTTTGTCTACATAAATTATCTTTTGGAAAATAAAAATTAATTAGAAATATAAAACTATTTCCTACATCAAAGTATTTTTTTCATAATTTTTAGACTTTAAATAAATTAAATTATTTATGACATCATGATGATGCAGCGATTACCTCATTAATAAAGGATTTAAATAAAATGAAATGATAATGTAACATATATGACCTACACATGTCCAAAACCTATTGGATGGGTGGATTTTAAACCCTTATCACCTTACCCTCTAATTATATCAATTTGGGACCTTTTGAATCCGAAAATCATTTTCCAATAATGTAACATTTCTTTACTTTCCAAGAGTGCCCCTTCTCTCCTCTTATAAAAGGCCCCCACCTCTACCTCCTTACCCACACTCCCAAAGCCTTTGGCTAGGCCAAACCCTGCCCATTTTGTCTCTCCACTTCCCTCTCTTACTCCTTGAAGCCTCACTTTGGGCAGAAGTCTTCCCAAGGAAGCCTTTGAGCACAAACCAAAGGGAGTTACCCGATTTTAAGGTAATGTCTTCACTTGAGTCCTTTTGTTTTATTTTTCTTATCCAACCTCCTAAACTCTTTTTATTCATTTGTTTTGAAAAAACTACAGTATCTTAAATATACTAGGATTTTGTTATAAGAAGGATTCTAGCTACACTTACACACACCTACATCTAATGGTTAAAGGACATACTGTTTCCGTGGATGGTGAATTTATGCCTCCCGAAATGATGATTGTTCAACATTCTTTTAACACCTTCAAAGGTGGACATTAAGATGTCACTATATTTATATATGATATATAATATTTTTATGTTTTTTTAAGCTTCTTTATTTTTCATTTTGGGCCTACCTTTATGGTTTCCATTATGGGTAAACGCGATATCGTCATTTAAGGAACTGCGGACTACCGCCCCCTCAAAGTGATTTGATTCGTTAAATACCATATGTGGGACGTATAAAGGATGGAACTATGATATTATATATGATATTATACTGGAATTATAATATACCTTTATATCATTATGATTCCATTCTATAAAATACGAAATAGAAATGAAATTAGCATTCATGCGTACGTACGACTTACCGTCTCCATGAACGATGCATTTCATTTCTTACCTATAAATGATTATTTAATATTATAAATGCTTGTATATACTAGATATATATGATATATACATCATGATTATAATTCTGGATATAAGGGATACATTAACAACTTGTAATTATAAAGGGTTTATTTTTGAATCAAGTACCAATGATCGTTAAAACGACCGTTATTAACTTAAATAATTACATAGTGTTCATGACATGGAAATAAGTGATATAAAAGGAATAATGAACTTGAAAAAGGTTCTTAAGCAAGTAGAAATTAACTCAAGTTTATTATTCAGGACATTAAAGAACGATCGAGTCAAGTCGGACCCGAGGTATGGGACTTCGTCTCAATCTCCTTTCATTGAGGCATATTTTGTTTTATACGCAACCTTTTTTTATATGGTGTATAAACCCATTTTACTTTTACGTTTATTCAAAAGGAATATTTTTTATATGAAGCGTTTACTAAACGACAAGAGGGAATGCTTTTGTCATACGTATGCGGCAACAACGACTTCTCCTCCGCCGTGACTATTATTTGAGTTTCAGCTTCCTCTACAAGCAATACATTTTTTTAAAAGAAAAATAAATACCATGTTTTACTTTTCTTTTATTTTGGTATTGAAAATGGTTTTCATAATGTTTTTATATCAATGTGTTGTATTGATATCTTGTGATTGAAAGGTGGAAATGTTATGTTTCCTTTATGCATGTTTTATGTGATACGATTACGTCGAGGTTCTTGGGAATTATTATGAAGACGGGTGGTTCTATGATAAACTAAGGGCGGGTGATCCCGATATAGCTCTCCAATTCATTGGGTAATGCGAAGGAGTGAAACGTTAAGGTTTCTCCAAAGAGATTTAGGGAATATACTGTGATGGGTATTCCAAACGTAACCAAGAGGGTTACTCCCTACGTAAAAATGTTATGAATGCCTCAAGTTACCTTTATGTCTTATGATTTCTATGATTTATTCATGATTTGATGAGGTATGTTAAAGTGCTTATGTTTTATGGGTAAAGTATGATTTCATTCTTATGTATATATGTACCCATGTTTCCTTTCCATATATTTTTATATACCTTACTGAGCTTTTTATGCTCATCCCAAGTTTTTTTGAAATGTTTTTCACAGGTCAAGGGAAAGGTACATGATATGATGATAGTGTCAAGAAAGTGTTAAGAAAGAATCCATGTTTTATTTTAAATATGTTTCCATTGATGGGAAAGAAGAATACTATATTTATGTAACCACTTTGTTTATATGTGGAATGTAATGCAAGTTTTATGATCTAATTCTCTAAAACTCTAAACCCGAAAAGATCCTCAATGTGTAATCTTGTAATAACTCAAGATTAAGTAAGGTTTAAGGTTGGGTCCTTATATTATTATTCAGGAATATAAAGAAATGAACAAGAGAAATCGGACATGAGGTAAGGGATCCTACATCTCTCTTTCTTTTTAAGTACTCTCTTTTAAGTCATTTATTTTAAGCTCCATGTTCTTATGATGGGGATGCTATTTTATATTAATCATACTTTAATTTTTATGTTCATATGATGAGAGACCCCCTCTTTCTCTCATCAAGTCATTCTAAGAATGTTTGAGTGGCGCCATTAAGTTGCCAAATTTTTGCAAGGGGATTTATTATCTCACTTTTAATTCTGTGAGATTTCCATTGTTTGCCACTTATTTGTTTCATGGGGTGGATTTTGTACTGAAATTTCATATATATTATCATGATTCTATTTATATTCCTGATATTAGGAGATTCATTGGGTGTTTATTATCTTTTGGTCATACGACTCGATTGATTACAACGTGGTAAGGGGTTTTTATCTCACTTTTTATTCCCGTGAGATTCATGATACATTTTCCATTATTTCATTTTGTGTAGTGTATATACTGCCCATGATTGTATTATTTGTGTAATATAATTTAATAATGGGTATTTACATCTTCATTGTATGACCCTTCTTTAATGGGGTGTCCGTCTCGAACGTTACCCAAATCGGTAAGGGAACCTTTCACCCTCCTCTTTTTAAAAGACTTCTTTTTGTTAGGACTATTAATTTACATCTTCTTATGTTGGGATATGTTCTTATATATCCTTATTTCTGTAAATTTTATATTCAAGTGATGAGATAACCTTTTTATCTCTCATCAACTCATTTTCTGAATTTTAAAGTGATACCTTTAGGCTGTGGAATTTCTGTAAGGGAACTTCTTAACCCAATTTCAATTATTTGGGTTAAACCTCTACTTCTTGATTATGTCGTGCTATGAATATGTGTGGATGACCAATATTTATTTTACACTTAATATCCACTTATATTGAGTGTATTTATATTTTTCACACATAATTATGTAATTGATTTATCCTTAATCTAAGGATACTATCTTTATAAGGGACTTCATCTCAATCTCCTTTTATTGAGGCATCCTTTGATTTATACACTACTTTCTTTTATATGGTGTATAAAACCCTTTTCTACTTTTCATTTCATTCATAGTGAATCTTTTCTCTATGAAGCATTTTACTAAAAGAAAAAAAGGAATGTTTCTTTTTTTTACGTAAGCGGTGACAATAACCTTTTCCGCCGCCACGAGTATTATTTGATCTTTGGCTTCCTTAACAAGCCGTAATGTTTTTAAAAGGAAAATAAATACCATAAAATCTTTTTACGTATTTTGGTATTGAAAATGGTTTTTAGAATGGATTTATTATTTCAATATCTTAAAAATTTATATTGTTATTGCAATGTGGGAATGTTATCTTTACTTTATGCTTAAGTTATGTGTTATGTTTATGTTATGGTTCTCGGGAATTGTTTATGAAGTCAGGTGGTTACATGATAAACTAAGGGTGGATGAGCTCTAGATAGCTCTCCAATGCATTGGGTCACGTGAAGGAGTAAAATGATAAGGTTTCTCATAATAGATTTAGGGAATATACTCTAATGGGTATTCCAAACGTAAACATGAGGGTTTCTCCCTACGTAAGAATGTTATGAATTCCACATGTTAACTTTATATATTATGGTTTCTATGAGTTATTCATAAATCTTTTGTTTTCATGAGGTATGTTAAAGTGCTTATGTTTTATGAGTAAAGTAGGATTTCATTGATTCTTATGTATACAAAGACTACTGTTTTCTTTCTATTTTTTTATATCCCTTAATGAGCTTTTTATGCTAATCCCATGTTTTTGAAATGTTTTCCACAGGACTTAAAGATGAATAGGGTCAAGGATGGGATCAAGGAAAGACATGCTATCTAAAACATGGAAGTAGACATGTTTCTTTTTAAGAGTTTTTATTTTATGAATAAAATGGAAATTGAGTAGAAGTGTCTACTTTGTAATTTTGTTAGATGTAATTTTTATAAACTATTTATCTAAAACTCTTAGACTAGAAATATACTCAATTTGAATTATTCATTTATTAAATATAATGTAATGTTTTAAGGCTAGGGCCTTATAGTTTGTATCAGAGGTTGGTTTAGATAACTTTAAGGTTAGAGTGTTGTTTAAGCTTAAGTGACAATTGTGTATAACCACAATGCTTAGTATATTAGATGAAGTCATTGTTATTTTTGAACGTTGGAATGAGTTTGAGATAACTTGGATACGTATGTCTTAGTGTTTATCTTCCTCATTAGTAAATGACGATATTTTTGATATACTCACACTGAAATTTTTGGTTTTAGTAAATGGATGGATCTAGAAGGCACCGAAGTGACAATGGGTTTGAAGGAAACTGTGGTGGTTCTCTGATTAAGAGACTGGTTGAAATGGGGGATTCAATGAGAAATCTCATGCTTATTCTAAACCAACTATCAGGAGTCATGATTAACCACTTGAACCTTGGTGAGTTCTCTAATGCATCTTGTACGAGAGAACCAACTCAATGTGGAAGTTCATGTAATAATTATAAAGGTAACCATTAGGGTTTATATGATCCTTACGTTTGAGGTAATTATGGGTTACTATATGTTATGATGTAAAATTAAAGGCATGAGATAAACTTGAAGTTAAATTATTTTATGGTTATTTTTGAATATTTTGTCTCTTTTGGGGGAATGTTTTAAGAATTATATAGTTTTGGAAGAAGGACAAAACACTGATCGTGTGACAACCCATCGCGTCGGGCGAAGCTGCGGGAATCAAACCCACAACCAAAGTGAGACTGGTATTTATCACCTACCACTATCCTACGTGAATTCCCTGGTTAGTATAAATTATTATTTTTAGGTAAATGATTTATGTATCAAGTAGAAGTTGATTTTGGGAACTTATGTTTTATCAAATGGATATCCTTAGTGTAGGAAAATGATTTGGTGATTAAGTAATAAAGGTTATTTTGGAAGATGTTCTCTATTTCGTGGAAAAAATATATGCCTATAGAAAATAGAATACTTTGAGATTTCAATTGAAGAGAAATGGTGGAATTTTATTTTAGAGTAATCTATGTTTTTTATTATGGACTTATATGATTTTAGGTTTGATTAAAATATCATGGAGGATATTTGAATAGGTTAATTAATTTTCAATATGATACTTTACAAGTAACTGATTTTATTTGGAGATTAATTTTAATATTTACCTTGGAAGACTATGTGATTAAATCCTTTGATGATTTGGGTTTCAATCCTAGTTTGGATTACTTTGATGAATTTTATGGATATATATCTATTGAATGGTCTTTGATGAACTTTGGGGTTTTTTGAAAAATTTTGGAGATTAAGAGTAGTTTTTCTTTTTATAAAAGATTATCCTTTTTGGGGAATATCTGATCTTGTACTAACATTTTTGGTTTTGGTTAAGGTCTAAAGGAATGGGAAATATATAGTTCTCTTTTGTGTATTAGGTGATTCTCTAGAAGTTGGTTATAACACTCTTAGTGAGAACAAGTCTTCCTAAATACTCATCTTTTGGAGAAAATATGAGTTTGTGTTAGAAATCTAGTAAGAGATGAATGTCTACATGACAATTAAGTTTGTTTACTTTTGATTTAGTTAAGCTCATAAATAAATTAGTCAATGAAATGTAACTTAAAACAAAAACATTGTTTGTTATATTTTCCTACTAGGGTATCAAATACTGATTAAACCATCACAAGTTTTTGATTTTTTGGTGATTAACTTTCTCCTAAATCATGTTTTATATCACTCTCCATCACAACTTGATGGTTTTTTTCTCCACCTTATCCATGTTTTCATGGAATCCATGTGTGGGTTATCTCGGGTGACCTTTGTACTCTTTTTTTTAAAGTGATAGTTTAATTTACTCCTTTTCCGATGTGGGGATTTCAATGAATTTTCCGATACCAATTTTAAAATTGAGGGGATGCAATTCCCAACAGGGGGAAGGATGTAACATCCCAGGTAAATAAAGAATATTAAATTTTCATATTGATTATTATTTGTGAATAAAATGTTAATATTACTTTAAAGGGGATGTTATGTTCGATGGCATACCCAATACGCAACAACAAGTTTCTTTGAAATCTTATGTCGCACACTAATAATATAATTATATTATTTTAAATGGTAGTTAACACCTAACTGTTGTAATAGAGGGAATGAATAGAACTAACTACAAAATTATTATATATTTTTGTTAAATATTTTAACAGTTACCCAATAAATGATAGAGACTTAAAATGCGAATGAATCCAATTTTAGGCATAAATACTCTAATATTCACTAAAAGGTCGATTTATCACCTTTTGATGGAGAACCCTCTTTAGAAATTATTTTGGTCACTTCTATACATTATTTTGGACCAAATAAAATCCTTATTTAGAATCGGGACATCAAAATTTACTTTTTGTATGTTTTTGTTATTTTTCGGATAAAGTTCAATTTTTAATGAATAGTGAAAAATGTTGTATTTTAATTCAAAACCTCCTTTTAATCTAATTTATTTATATGGTTAGATTATATTTTTAATTGGTTTTAAAGTGTAATTAGAATATATTTTTACCATTTAATCAAATGGTGGTAATTTGAATTAATTTCACTTTGAAATTGGACATAAACAATTGTCAATCTTTTGATAGATATAGTTTCTTAAAAACACGCTAATTGTTTTGACAATGAGAATTAATTATAAAATTAATTAATGAAACTTATATGTTTTTAATTTTGTAAAATAGACATCATTTTTGAATTTGGAATATCAAATATATCTTAGGATTAATTTTTGGTAGTTTTCTGAAAAACTTCATTTTTTGATGAATTGTGAAACCACTAAGTGGTAGTTAAAAAACTGAATTTTTCATTAAACAAAAATTTACCACTTCTGTGAATTGAATTTCAAAAATTCGAAATAAATGGTTGTCATTAGTAAGTAAAATGTGTTTCAATGGGATTAAAATAATTATTGGTGAATAGTAATGTTTAAGTTTTATTAATCGCGATTAAGTGTAATTAATGTAATTTATGGTAAATATAATGCTAAAATAATATGAATTTACCTTTACACTTGTCCTGCACTTTTTTTTTGAGTCATTCATGACCAAGAAAATCCATGGGTCAATTTTTGGGACCCCAAGGATCCACTTGTGTAAGATAATGACATTAAGACCTTTTATTTAAAGTAAAAATAAGAATGTCACAAACATGTATTGTTTTTCTAAAACAATATTTAAAAGGGGTTATACATGTTATATTTTCGACAATAAATATGAATTAGAAAGATAAAACTATTTCCTTCATCATGGGAATTTTTTTATAATTTTTAGACATCAAATAAATAAAATTATTTATTACACAATGATGATGCACTGTTTACGTCATTAATGAATAAATTTAATAAATAAGAAGATAAAGTTTAAAACAATATCCAACACTTGTCCAATTCTTATTGGATGATTTTATTTCAAACATGGGAAATCGTAACTTAAAATATAATTATTATTGGACCTATATAAACCGAAAATAATTATATAATAAAATAATAGTTTCAAGATTTCTAAAAGAGCCCCTTTTCTCCCTTATAAAAAGACCCCACTTCCTACCAATTTCTCACACTCCTAAAGCCCTTTTACTCGTCCAAACACCACTCACATAATCTCCCAATATCCATATCTTCATCCTATATGACTTAACTAATTTTTAAAGCTCATCAAGAAACCCTTTTGGTTCAAACCAAGAGGATTTACCTGATATAAAGGTAATGTCTTCTCTTATGTTCTTTTGTTTTATTTTGCTTCTCCAACCCCCTAAAATCTTTTTATTCCTTTATTTTGTAACAACAGCAGTATCTTAAATATACTAGGATTATTTTATAATAATTACTTTAGATACACTTACACACACCTCCATATAATGGGTAAAAAACATACTGTTTCTGTGGATGGCGAATTACCGCCTCACGAAACGATGATTGTTCAATCTTCTCCTACCACCTATCGCGGTGGACATTATGATGGTACTATATTTATATATGATTTATATTATATTTATGTCCTCTCTATTCTTCTTTATTTTATATTTTAAACATACCTTTATGCTTTGCATGTTGTGAAAATGCGATAATTTTATTTGAGGAAGTGTGGACTACCGCCCCCTCAAATGATGTGACTCGTTCATGCAATACATGGAATGTATAAAGAATAAAATTAATTAAATTATGTGACTTATATGACATATATATTATACTGGAATTATAATATATATATATATATATCTCATTTAGTTTTAATTTCATTAACATGACAAAGAAATGAAACTAGCGTTCATGCGTACGTACGACCTATCGTCTCCATGAACGGTGTATTTCATTTTTTATCTCCAAATGTTATGGAATAGTATAAAATGAATATATAATTGATATATATGATATTTAAATCATTAATACTATTCTGGAGATGATGTACGTATAACTACATGGACAATTCTTTTCAAACAAGTTCATTTTTGACTCATGTACCGAACATCGACAAAAACGGCTGATATGAACTCGCATAACTAATTATTATAACATTATAATATGTGATATGAATTGAATAATAAAATTTAACGGAGTTCCTTAAGAAATTATAAATTGAAAAAAGTTTATTATTCAGGAATATAAATAAACGAACAAGACAAGTCAGACTTGAGGTAAGAGATCCAACCTCTCTCTTTCTTTTTAAGTACTCTCTTTTATGTCAATTATTTTAAGCTCCATGTTATTATGTTGGGGATGTTCTTTTATATTAATCCTAATTTAATTTTCATGTGAATATGATGAGATAAACCCTATTTCTCTCATCAATTAATTTTAATAATGTTTGAGTGGCGCTGTTAGGCTGCCAAATTTTTGCAAGGGGATTTCGTATCTCACTTTTAATTCCGTGAGATTTCCATTGTTCGCCACTTATATGTTGCATGTGTTGAATTGTGTACTTTAATTTCATATATTTTATCATGATTCTATTTATATTCATGGTATTAGGTGATTCATTTGTTTTTTATTATCTTTTGGTCATACGACTCGATTGATTACAATGATGTAAGGGGTTTTTATCTCACTTTTTATTCCCGTGAGTTTGATGCTACATTTTCCACTATTTTCTTTTGTGTGGTGTATATAATGCACATGATTTTATTATTTTTGTAATATAATTTAATTATGGGTATTTACATCTTCATTGTAAGACCCTTATTTTATGGGTTGTACGTCTCAAAAGTTATCCAAATCAGCAAGGGTACCTTTCGCCCTCCTCTTTTTAAAAGACTTGTTTGTGTTAGGTCTTTTAATTTACATCTTCTTATGATGGGATATGTTCTAATATATCCTTATTTCTATAAATTGTATGTCCAAGTGATGAGATACCCTTTTTATCTCTCATCAACTTATTTTTTTTAATTTTAAAGTGACGCCGTTAGGATGTTGAATTTCTGTAAGGGATCTTCCTAACCCAATTTCAATTCGTTGGGTTAAACCTCTACTTATTGATTTTGTCGTGCTATGAATATGTGTGGATAAACTCTGATTGTTTTAAACTTAATATCCACTTATATTGAGTGTATTTATATTTTTCACACATAATTATGAAATTGATTTATCCTTAATCTAAAGATACCGTCTTTATAAGGGACTTAATCTCAATCTCATTTATTGTGGATTCCTTTGATTTATATAGGACTTTCTTTTATACGGTGTATAAAACCCTTTTGGGATTTTCTTTTCATTCAAAGGGAATCTTTTCTCTACGAAGAGTTTTACTAAACGACAAAAAGTAATGTTTCTTTTTTTACGTAAGCGGCGACAACGACCTTTTCCGCTGCCGTGAGTATTATTTGATCTTTGGCTTCCTTAACAAGTCGTATTGTTTTTAAAAGAAAAATAATACCATACACTATTTTTATGTATTTTGGTATTGAAAATGGTTTTTATAATGGATTTATTGTTTCAATATCTTAAAAAGTTATATTGTTATTGAAATGTGGGAATGTTATATTTCCTTTATGCTTAAGTTATGTGTTATGTTTATGTTATGGTTCTTGGGAATTGTTTATGAAGTCGGGTAGTTCTATGATAAACTAATGGTAGGTGAGACCGAGATAGCTCTCTAATGCATTGGGTAATGCAGAAGAGTTAAACGCTAAGGATTCTCCGTAGAGATTTAGGGAATATACTGTGATGGGTATTCCAAACGTAACCATGAGGGTTACTCCCTATGTAAGAATGTTATGAATGCCTCAAGTTACCTTTACATCTTATGATTTCTATGAGTTATTCATAAATCATAGGATTTCATGATGTATGTTAAATTTCTTATGATTTATTAATAAAGTATGATTTCATTGATTCTTATGTATAAATGGACTAATGTTTTATTTCCGTATTTTTATATCCCCTACTGAGATTTTTATGCTCATCCCATATTTTTGAAATGTTTTCCACATGACCTAAAGATTAATAGGGCCAAGGATGGGATCAAGGAAAGACATGATATCTATAACATGGAATTAGACATGTGTCTTTTTAAGAGTTTTTATTTTATGGAAAAAATGGAAACTGAGTAGAAGTGTCTACTTTGTAATCTTGTGAGATGTAATAGTTATGTCCTAATTCTCTAAAACTCTAAACCTGAAAAGATCCTCAATGTGAATTATTCATTTCATTCAATATTATGTAATGTTTTAAGGCTGGGGCCTTATAATAAGAATAAAATTAATGATTAAAATAGGTACCACTACAAATATATAGATAATTATATTGCATCTCTTGTGTAACACCCTTACCCGAGAAGCTCGTAGCCAGTGAATTACATTATTACATTGGCATGATTACAAGGAAAAAAATATCTAAGGACATATAAGCTTATTAGTATTAAAAAAACTGGATACATATATGTGACCCATTTTATATTGGTAAAAGAAAACAAAATATATTATTTAAAAAAAATAATAAACTATATCCTTGAAAACTCAAGAAATGATATCTTCTTCATAACATGGGGAATGAAAATAAATGAAAGGGGTAACCTCAAATTCTTATTATGTGTTATATATAGTGGAATCATTAGAAAATAATAACTGAGTCACAATCAATTAGACATAATCAATATGGAATGTTGAATAATTGAAAAAACACACACCATCAGTAAAATGAAAATCAAAATGATTCCATAGATTGTTTCATAGTGAAAACCTCATAAAAATTATTAATTGAATACTTAATAATGATCATGCTTATTATTCAGAAATCATGTATTTGTCACATGAACTATTATACCATTGAGATGGTTTATTTCTGTGGGTATAAACTCGTATGATGATGTTTTGGAAACAAACTCAAAGGGTTTTCCACCAATTGTTTTGTCTCATGAGGATTGTAGATGAATCAAGGGGATAGAGAAGGCCCCTCCCATCACTGAAAGACTGTATCATTATTATAAAAAGATTTAATTACAAAACCATATTACTTATCAATTTTCATATTGAGTAAAGGATACAAATTCATCAATATTTCAACAGTTAAAACAACATTCAAAACAATCAACGAATGTAAAAGGGTATAATGAAAATACAATAATAATATACATTATATAAGAATATGTATATTAAATTAAAATGTAATTTCAAATGAAAAAATATGTCAAATGGGTAGTAGATAAAACACCTAAAAATGATTATGTGCACAATACCATGTAAATATCAATGAAATGGAAATTGAGATGATGTCCCTTACCACATTGTAATCAATCAAATCACATGACTAAATATTAATAATAATCAAAATAAAAATTTAATACAATGGATATAAATAAAATCATAATTTTTTATATCAAATGGAATAATATATACACCATATACAATAAATAAGTGGAGAACAATGGAAATATCAGGGAAATAAAAGTGAGATGAGAAACCCCTTACCTTATGCCCGAATGTGTTTTTCACTTGCTCTTAATTTTTTAGATAATAAAATTTAATCCATTATTTAATTATTTAAGAACCTTTTATACATGTATTTTATTAATTATTGTTTTATAAAGTTCATTCATGGCCTTCTAAATATGTTATAAGTTTAAATTATGTTTCCTGGAGTGTTCGTTTACTTGATTTCAAGATCGGTTCACTTGATTGTATGTAATCGAGTTCATGTAAAATGTGTATAACACAAGAAAATTGGAATTACATGTTATTAATGAAAATAAATAAGTGTAAATTGTTATACATATCAATTTTTTATGGTTTGAGGATGAATCATTATATCACATGTTAATGACAATCATTTAGCTTAATTTTAACGAATTTTTGATTACAATAAACTAGGTTTGATTAATTATTTAATATAATGTATATAAAATTGTTCCAAAACCTTATATTAGATGTAATACATATTTTATAATATGATTCAACCATAATAATTTCTTCATGATCGGACTTGAAGGAGAAAATGATGAATAAAATTTTGTCATCCAAGAAGGTTGTAAATCGACACCCCCCGAATGGTGATTTCATTTTTAAAATAAAAGAGAGAGAGAGAGAGTAAGAATATTGATTATGTATATTCAATTAACATGAAATAATTCTAGTGTATAAATTATACTAGAGTTATCGTGATCATTATTTACAGAGGAGTATAGGAAATAAGAATAAATAAAGAAGGTACTTGAAAAGAAAATAAAAGGAACATGAACAGGATTATACCTCTTAGATACTCCTCCTTCATAATCTCATTAAGAGAATTGATTTTGGTCTTTTAAAAATACCAAGGGCACCAGGACATGGGTAGGGATACGGGAAGATTATTTAGTTCAAACATTTCAAAGATTAAAGTCTTATATGAGTGAGGCGAAGAGGGGGTGATGGGTGATTTTTGTAGTGGATGAGAGGAGGGGTTTTCCAATGTTTTATTAATTATTTTATAATTTTTCTCATGTAAAGAAATAGTGTTGAATATTGTGACCAAAAATAGTAAAAAGTTATTTTGAGTTCAAACTAATGGTTTCGTACATCAACCATTATACAAGGAATAATTTATTTATCATATAATATATTATAATTTAAATTATCGTATTTTAATATTCACAAAAAAATCTTGTATTTCAAAAAAATAAAAAAAATTCTCCCTAACCATTTTTCAAAATTTAGAATAAAAAATGAACTCCATTTGATGAATATAATTTTATAAATATCATAAATTTAATTTTTAATTAAAATCATTATTTACTCAAAAAATATTGTTTTTAAAAATATAACACATTCTAAAACACCATGAAAAATTATCTAAGGTCTCATTAAATTATCCTAAAGTCACAGGACATTAAAATTTTGATTTAATAATACATTTTATGAAATTTAATTTTCTTGTTAATAATTTTTTAAATTATAAATATTTAATTAAATATTTATTTCCCAGAAATATATCAATTTTTTTTTATTAATTTTCTAAATATCCACTTTCATTTATAAGGTTCTTAATTTTTATTTATACTTTCATGGGTGAGGATACTATTCATAAGGTTCATATTACTATTAATAAGGGTACATTAATATTCATAAGGGAAACATTACTATTTAAAAGGGTAAGTTACTATTCGCTAAAAATCAAGTTGACCCTATCATACTCTAAATATCTTACTAAATGCAACCATGTGTGTCCATTTTCGAAATTCAAATCAAAGAAGTGAAAAAATTATGTTTAATTTCTAGGTTATAACTATCTCCTATAACAAAGTCATGTTTCATAGAGACTCATTATCACATGCATAAAAAGTTATCCAATGAATTGAAATTATTTAATAAGAAACATACCATAAAATATTAGTGTGTTATATTCTTCCCTCCTTTGGAAATTTCATCCTCATTTTTTTCAGGCATATAGCCCTTTAAAAAATGTGGGTGGTTCCTATTCATTACATCCTCAGGTTCCCACATTAATTTCTCCATTTTATAGTTTCTCTAAAGAACCTTTACCAGTCATGTTTTTGGATTTCTTAATACTTTCTCTCTTGTGTCGAGAATCTCGATAGACTCTTAAAAGTATGAAAAATCAGGTTCATGTTCTATTTCTTCATGTGTGAGTATATGAGTTGGGTCTGGCGTGTACTTCGTTAACAATAACATGTGGAACACATCATGAACTTTTGATAGACTTGGGGGAATTACTAAATGGTAAGATAAATATACAATTCTTTCCAAAATTTCAAATGGCCTGATGTACCTGGGGCTTAGTTTCCCATTCTTGTCGAAACTTAATGCACCATTCCATAGAGATACTTTTTGAAAGACATGGTATCCCTCTTGAAATTCCATATCCTTTCTACAGTTATGATCATTACTTTTTTTTTCCTATTTTGGGATGCTTTAATATGGGTCATAATTTTCTTTACCTATGTTGTTGTCTCATCAATATGTTTCGGGCCTATCAAGTCACTCTCACCAGCTTCATCCTAATAAGTGGGAGTTCGACATATCTTTCCATATAATGCTTCATATTGCACAATTTTAATACCAGAATAGAAACTATTATTATAATAAAACTCAACCAAAGGTAAGTATTGATCCCACATACATTGAAAGTCAAGTGAGCATGATGTCAACATCTCTTCCAGTGTTTGAATAGTCCTTTCAGACTATTCATTGGTTTGGGGGTGATAAGCAGTACTCATGTGAAGTTTAGCATCCAAATACTTCTAAATAAATTTCTAGTATATTAACATAAATCAGTGATCTTGATTAGACACAATTGATAGAGGTGAACTGTGAAGTCTTAAAACTTCATTAATAGAGAGTCTTTCCAGGTCCACAAGGGGAAAATATTCTCTTATAACAAGGAAATATACAAATTTTGTATGATGATAAACAATTACCCATGTTTCATCATTCCTTTTAGGTTTACTCATAATTACTACGACAAATTCCATCATAACACAATCCAACTTCCACATAGAAATATGTTGAAGTTGAATGAATCCTCTAGGATGATGTCTCTTGGCCTTCACCTATTCAAAAACTGGACACCTTGACACATAGTTAGAAATTTATCACATCATGTAATCCCACAAAATTGTTCCTTTAGATAACTTACATATAGGTTCTAAGAGAGTGTATAGAGAAATTTGAGATTTGAGCACCATCTAATAGTTCCCTTTTTAGATCAGGTACTGATAGAAAGCATAAGCACTTTCCAAATTTCATAACTCCATCCTCACACACAAAGTCTTTCAATCTTCTATCCTTATCAGATTTAATTATCTTTTGAAGGTTCTCATCATCATATTTAGATATTTTTATCTTCTTCAGTAAATATGGATTAGTATTCATTTGAAAAAGAAAAGATGTTTTCCCTTCCTTAAAAATAACCATATCCATCTTTTCTAGATCCATGAACATAGGATCTATTTCAATCATCATTTGTGTCATAAGTCTATGATATTTCATGTTTAATGAATCTTCTACCATACTTTCATTTCCTAGGTGGTGGTGTGTTAAACAATCATAATCTTTATGTAACTCGAGTCATATCCTTTTCTTCATGTTGAGTTTATTATATGTAAAAACGTACTTCAAACTCTTTTAATCTATATATATCTCACAGATTTCAACATATAGATAGTTTCTCTATCATTTCATAGAAAATATTCTGGCTGCTAACTCAATAGCATTTTTTAGATAATTTTGTTCATGATTCTTCAACGTCCTTGATGCATAACCAATAAATTTATCATTTTTCATAAGGACACAACCCATACCATTCATTGATTCATCAAATTATATCACGAACCCATCATCTCCCTATAGATGTGTCAAAATTAGAGCATTGAAAAATATTATTTTCAACTCATCAAAATATTCTGTACATTCTATTGTCCATACGAACTTAACCCCATTACGTGTGATCTTGATTATCCAGTTATCCAGTTTGGAAAATTTTGGTTCGAAATGCCGATAGTAACCTTCTATGATAATAAAACTATGTACCCCAATTATATTCATTGGAGTAGGACATTCTTGGTTTGCATTTTCCTTCATAGGATTAACTGAGATTACATCCTTAAAGATTATATGGCCATGAAAAGAGGCTCTTTGAAGCCAGAATTCACTTTTACTAAACATACCATATAACTCTTTTCATCTAAGAGTCTCCAGAACAACCCACAAGTGGTTCTCATGGTTCTCAAAGTTATTTGGAAAATATTAAGATGTCATTAATAAATACCACAACTAATCAGTCAAGATATTACTAAAAAACACTATTCATTAGTTCTATGAAAATGGAGGGTTCATTAGTCATTCCAAGTCGCAATACTGTAAACTTATAATACTCATTTCTAGTTCGAAATGTTGTGTTTGGAATATCTTCCTTTATCACATGCAACAGATGATATCCATACCGAAGGTCATTCTTCAAAAAATATTGAGCTCCTTGAATTTGATAAAATAGATCATAAATGTGAGGTAGATGGTACTTGTTAATTTTTATAATAACATAGATTTCACTATAATCAACGCATAGGCTCATGGATCCATATTTTTTTTTATTGAAAAAGAGTACATGGTCTCCCCTATAAAGAAATACTATGGTGAATAAATCCTTTATCACTAAATTCATCTAGTTTTTTCCTTAGCTTTACTAATTCCATAGTGGAAATTATATATGGAATCTTTGGTATGGTCTTACACTATGAATTAAATCAACAGAGAAATAAAATTCCTACTCTAGAGGATGTCCAAGTAAATCCTTTGGAAATACATCAATGTATTCTTTCACAATAGGTACATATTCAATTTGAAGATCCATAGATGATGTTTTCTCTTCCAACCCAATAATTTCAATTTGAATTTCTACTAAAGGTGAATATGGATAAGATCTAGATAATGATGTTTTTGTTATAACAATACGGAATTCTACATAAATCTCAAAAATTATAACTTCCTTCTTCTTGAAATTTTTTTTGAATCGAAATCTGAAATCCAATTCATACTGATAATTATGTCAAATTCAATCATACGAATAATGATATGGTTAGAAACTAATAAATTTTTATGTTTCACAAAGAGGACTAACTAACACATCTTTGTTGCAATGATACTTCCCTTAGGAGTTTCGACTAAAAACTCCTCTATAAAATCAAGTTTGAAATGTCTAATTTTCTGGGAAAATGATGACGATATAAAAGAATGTGACGATACCGAATTAAATGAAGCATTTGATAAATTTGAGGATATTATTAAAGTACATGCCACTACATCATTAGTAACTTAAACCTCTATAGTTTTGTTAGCATAATCCTAGCCTTTCCCCAGTGGCCTTTTCTGAGGAAACCTTCATTTATGTTTATGACAATAATTTGAATAGTGTCCCACCTATATATAATTATAGCATTGAAAATAATGGAATTGTTTCTTACTGTTACATATATTAGATCTGTGACCCTTTTCTCCACACTTATAACAAACATCCATACCATTCAAACATTTTCCAAGATGATTCTTTCTACAGTTCTCATATAACTGAGATTCTTCTTTTCCTTGGTAATCAGAATACCCATTCTTATCTTTATTTCCCTTTAAAAAATTCAATCTATAAAATTCAATCTCATTTTTTATAGAACATATTACTATCTCATCATATGATGAAATTTTTTGAGAAGCCAGTTCCCTTCGATGACTTGGATTAATATATTTAATGAAATGATCAATATTGTCTACTAAATCACATTTGTAATCTACAACATAATTGGCTAGTCTTTTGAAAGTATTATCACACTCTAAAACACTCTCCTATTACCTTTTATTTAAGATAAGGAATATTTTATTCATTTTAGTCTTTTTCTCATAAGGGAAATATTTTTTAAGTTATGCTTCTATAAAATTTATCCATTCAATAACTTATATATTATCTTCCTCCATGGTATTATGGATAAAAGACCACCATTGATCAACAACAACCTTGAGATAATATGGTTCTTGTACTAACTTTTAATTTTCAATGAATCTTAATTCTAGAAATATAGTTTCAAGGGACTTGATGCACATCCCACCTACCATTGAATTTGTAGTACCACTAAAATATGGGGGCTTCTGCCACATGAAATAATCTAACACAGTGGTAACATGGTTTTTCTTTGTAGTCTGATTAAATTGTCCTAATATGATAATGATATTATTAGCTCCAACACTATATTTTATGACTTGATCAGTGGGGAAATTCCTACATTTTTTGTGGGTATTTATTCTATTTATTCCATTAGTCACCATCACTAAACAATGACAAAAACTAAATTAGGTTATAAATCATAATGCATTATTTTTATCTAGCATAATATTAAACTTTATGCATAGATAATCTCATAATCATAATCATTTTTTCTATTTACTTTTAAATAATTCATAATGGTTTATAATAAAAATTTGAATTATCCTAAGCATATCCCCAAAGAGTGTCAAACTAGGTGCATAGTAAGGCCCATTATCAGGTACCGGTTACCCCGAGTCAGGCCTGGAAATCCCTGTTAGAGTTGTTACTCCTCGGTATATCTATGCCAGAACAACATCCACATGTAGTATCCAAACAAGGATGTATTTATAGGAATACCCACATAATATTTACCTTACCAAAATTCTATGATGCAGTTATATACTTATCGACAATGTTTATATTAGGGTCATTCTCACTAATTTATGTTTTCTAAATACAGTTCCCAAGGTTTCAACTAAACTTCCTCTGATAACAACTATAACTCCCTAACCCGAGAAGGTCGGAGCCGATGCATTAATTTATTATATATTCATGATTATAAGGATACCAATAATTATGTACTGATTAGTTGAGTAGTATTGAAGAAAATAGATACATATATGAAACCCATTTTATATTGGGAATAAAAAACAAAATACAACACATAACAAAATCCAATAAAATTCATCCCTGAAAACTCAATAAAAGATCCCTTCTTCATAACTTCGGAAGGAAAAAAATGAAAGGAGTGAGATTAAATTCATAGTAAGTGTTACATATAGTGGAATAATGAAACAATAATAATTAAATCATAATAAATTAGTCATAATCAATATGGCATGGTGAATAATTGAAAAAAAACATGCCATCAACAAATTGAGATTGAAAATGTGTCGATAGATTTTTTCATAGTGAAAAACTTCTAAGAAGTAATAACTAAATACTAAATAAATTGAATCATTATTATTTTGATGTCATATATCTAGAACATGAACCATCATACTGTTGAGATGGTTTAATTATATGGGTAGAATCCCCTCTAATTATGTTTTCTAAAAAAACTCAACGGGTTTGTCACCAACTATTTTGCCTCATGGGACCAGTCAATACATTGAGGGGATATAGTAGTCCCCACCCACAACTGAAAGTACAAATAATTATTATACAAATATTTAATTATAGAACCATATGCCTTATCAATTTCTATATTGAGTAGAGGATATATATTAATCACTATTTCTATAGTTAAAACAACATTATAAATAAACACCGTATGTAAAAGGGGAAATGATTATAATAATAATCACACCCGTTATACAAGAATATGGATATTTAATTGGATTGTAATTTAAAATTAAAAAAGATCTAAAATTGGAAGTAGATACACCACAAAAAAATTATTTGGTGCATAATATCAAGCAAGTCTCAAAGAAATGGAAATTGAGATGAAGTCCCTTACCACATTATAATCAATTGAATCATATAACCAAAAATTAATAATCATCAAATCAATAATTTAATAATATAAATATAAATAGAATAATGATATAATATATAAAATGGTATCATACATACACCACATATAAGAAATAATGGCGAACAATTGAAATCTCACTGAAATAAAAGTGATTTGAGAAGCCCCTTACGTTATGTCTGAATGTGTTCTTCATGTGATATTAATGTCTTGGATAATAAAATTAAATACATTAAATAGTTATTTCATAAAAATTAATACATTTATTTTATTCATTATAGTTTTAAAAAGTTCATTCATGGCCTTATTGATATGTTATAAGATCAAATTATATCCTTCCAAAGTGTTCGTTTACATGATTTCATGATTGGCTTCCTTGATTGTATGTAATAGAGTTCATATAAAATGAGTATAATTTTATAGAATTGGAAATAAATGTTATTAATTAGAATATATAAGTGTAAATGGTTATACATATCATTTTTTATATGGTATAAGTATGAATCATTAGAAAAAATGTTAATGATAATCGCCGATCTTAATTGTACCGATTTTTCGATCACAATGAACTAGTTTTGATCTATTATTTAATAGCATATTTATGCAATGCTTATAGATCCTTATATAAGATAAAATACATATTTTATAATCTATTTATAGCATAAAATGGTTTTCGGACCATACTTGAATGATAAATTGAAGAACGAAAATTCGTTGTCCAATTGGGTTGTAAATCGGCACATCCTGGATGATGATTTCATTTTTAAAATAAAAGAGATGGGTAAAATGATTTGTGATATATCTTCCATTAACATGATAAAATTATAGTATATACATGATATTGGAGTTATCATGATAATTTTTATAGAGGATGTGAGGAGATAAAAATAAATAATGAAGTAACATGAAAAGAAAATAAAAGGAAAAGGAAGAGGATTTTACCTCTTGGATACTTCTCCTTGAGAATCTCCTTAAGGGGATGGATTTTGGTATTTTGAAAATAAAAAGGGCTCCTAGATGTGGGGAGTCACTAGTAAAGTGTATTCAGGCTGAAATTTGATAATTTTCATGGGTTAGAAGTGTAAAGAGGAGAAGGGGGATGCGGGTTGATTTTTATAGAGGATTGGAGGGGTTTTCCAATATTTTATTCATTATTTTATTATTTTTATCAATAAATGCAATAGTATTGATTATTGTGACAAAAAATAGAAATAATTGTATGTGAGTTATAACTAATGGTTAATTACATTATCCAAGATGCATGGAACACTGTATATATCTTATAATGTATTATACCATATTTTACTTTTCCCCAAAAAATCAAGTATTTCTGAAAAATCCAAAAAAAAATCCAAAATATTTTTTTACATGTAGAATAAAAAAAATAAACTCAATTTTATGAAAATTATTTTCTAAATATCAAAATTTTAATGTTTAATTTAAATCATTATTTATTCAAAAAATATAGATTTTAAAATTATAACTTGATTTATAGCACCCTGAAAAATTATCTAAGGTCTCATTAGATTTTTTGAATGAAAAATATTGGTTTAAGAATACAGTTTATGAAATTGAATTTTATTTTAAATAAATTAAATAATTATAAAATTGTAATAAAACATTTATTACTCATAAATATACTAACATTGAATTATATTTTTTAAAAATATTCACTTTCATTTATAAGGTGCCTAAATTTTATTTATATTTTCATGGGTGAGGTTACTTTTCAAAAGCATAATATTAATATTCATAAGGGTACATTACTATTCATTAGGGAAAAATTACTATTAATTAGGGAAATAGTACTATTCATAAGGGTAATTTATTATTCACAAAAAATTAAGTTGATCCTATCAGACTCTAAATATCTTACTAAATGGAACCGTGTATACCCATTTTATAAAGTTCAAATCACAAAAGTGGAAATATTAAGTTTAATTGATAGGTTATAACTATATTTTATAAAAAAAAGACTTGTTTTGTAGAGATTCATTGTTTCATGAATAATAAATTATATAATGAATTGAAATTATTTAAGAATAAACATACCATAAAATATTGTGGTGTTATATATTGAGTCACCCCTTTAAATTTTACAAGAAAAAAACACTCATAAAAAATTCTTTAATGATCACAAACATGAATTTGAGGTCTCTCTTGAGCATTCAAACCTTTTAAATTATTTTGTTTTTTTTATATTATGCCATCTATAATTTCCTCATAAATATTTTTGAATGTCACAATATTCTTACATGGTTTACCAGAGGTATTAATATTGAATTGAATCTTGAAATATAAATGAATTTGAAACCATGGATTAGGGATTTATTTTCAAGTTTCCTTCAAATATTTTTATTGATTTAACTTTTATAAATTTGGAAAAAATTCTTTCATCCTTAACTCATATTTTATTAATGATTAATGCCTCCTTGGAGGGATACTTAACCTTCTCAAGAGGGTTGAGGTAGGGTGACCCCTTTTAGACATCATACATTCCATTTCAAAGGATTAATTTTGTATGATTCTTCTAAACATGATTCAAAAAGGAAAAAAATCCCATTAGGGCTATCGGATCTATCATTCATCTATCCAATTTATTTTATGATAATGATATCATTATTTTCACACAAGGGATAAGAATAATGTTCTAAATTTCAAAGAAACTTTTCTATATAATAAAATTGTTTTGGATTAGGAAATCAGTTGGAATAAAAAAATTATTTATTTTGGGATGAATATATCAAGTACCAAGAATATTGGAATCATTAATGAACAGATCGTATGAAAAGGGGTATTTCATTTCATATACCATGAAGTTTCCATGTTTTGTAGAATACCTTGAGTCTTACACTCTAATCATAATATGGGACATATTCTGAGGTAATTAAATTATTGAAAGGGTAAATCCCATTAAATAGCTGGTAGGGTCAATCTTGTGAATCCCATTATCTTTTTTATATTTTTTTACTCATTCATGATCTATGGATGGCCTACTAAATTGGTGAAGATATTAAAATCTGTATCAAAAAAATTGTCTAGAGTGGGATAATTATTTTGTGTAAAATTATCTCTCTTCCTTGGATGAAATGTAGAAAACCTATTTCTCTTTGAGGTCTTGTAATAAAAAATCATAATAATTTAAACCAATCTCTATAGGAACACGTATTGTAGAGGATGATCAAGGAAAAGTTTTGGACCATTGGATTTTTCAAATAAATTTTCATAAACATGTTAATTGCTTGAAATATTAATTATATGGATTATTCTATTTTGCGAACCATTAAGGTTGGATTCTATAACATTACCTCTCATGCCCACTGGTATGTTAACCGAAATGAATCTATTAAATATTTGTTTGGTAATTAGAATCTTTCACTCTTCCTATATCTACTAAACTCCATTTATCTAATGATTGAAAAAAATTCCATGATTAAAGAGAAATTGTACACTTCCACTATTTAAATTATAGACACTATTAAAGAGGTAATTGAAAACAATATCTGCGTTAATCATGATGATCTTATGATCTAGGAACAAGTATTCAATGGGATACTCACATGAAAGATATTTTACAAAAATAAATTTGATGTGATTATTTATGAATGGGTTGAAAGGATGAATAAAATATGGATTAATCTATCCTGATTCTTATTGATAAGGAGACTCACACACTACAAATTTTCCATCGACTCATGTATGCATTCTAGGGGTATCTCAATTTTTTCTAGATGTGTTTTAGGTCACCAGCATAGGGAGGATCTGAATCAATTATTCACGAGATGTTCTATTGACTCTACATCCGGAAACATCACCTTTGATATTTCTGAAGTGTATCTCCCCTATACGAACTTTGTATAGGTGGATCTATGATATTTTTCTCATATTTATATATGAATATGTCTCCTCAACCTATTTCATATGGTATATGAAATAGTTACTCATAGAACCTATAATATTCAAATGATAGGGATTCATGAGCATAAGTGTTTTAATATTAAATTTTCTTTGGTGACAATCTTGGTTTTAGTGGATAATGAAAAATATTTTTATCATGGTCTATGTAAAACCTCTATACATGACATCTCTATCTTCAAACTTCTTATCCTAGATATAAATTTTACATTAAATTATAGAGATATTGAAATTATATTGAAAATTATATTAATTGGATGGATCAAATGAAATTTGGATGGGGCATCCAGAAGAATCCTAGGACTATCCATATTTGGTTTCGTCTTCAATGATTACAATGGGGAAGACATGGGATGTCTTTATGTCACCTATGTAATTTCATAATATTTGGATATTTAAATTATTTGGTTGATTAGTGTGGTTGATATAGAAATACATGGAAGATGGAATATGATTTTTATTGAGTTTAATTCTACCATCATTATGTAATCCTTGAGAATTATCCAATTGAATATCTCATGGACACTCACTGCTTAGTGGATCAGTTTCATGGATATCATTTCATCCATGAGATACTTTATAACACATACATAACATGAAGATGATTTTTTCCTAATTCAATTTCCAAGGATGGGATAGGTGGTGATGATATCATTATTTCTAATTACTTAACCAATGATATTATTCTACATTTTTCAAAGGGGTCTTTCTAAATTTCAATGGTTTATACCTTTGTATCATTGATTTTGTTTAATAAAAGAGGCTTCTCCACCTAGGTATGATCTCATAATTTTCTATATTTATAAAATTTATATATCACTATTAATAAATTTTATAGATAATATATTAAATAGAATATATTAACATTCATCTAATGGTTTTTACTATGAGATTAATGGGAAAAAAATTATTTATCTACTAAAAAATAAATTTTTCATAAAAATGGTTTTTACACATTTAATGTCTAGATATTAAATTTATTTTATTTCACCTTTAAAAATTAAATTATATAAAATAGTATTTAAATTTTTTATATTCATGAATAAGTTTTGTTATAAGCTTGATTTTATTTTTATTCAAAATAAATAGTGACCACGGTAAAAATAAAGTCACCACAACAATGATTAAAATGGGTTTAAAAGGGTTAAACTATGGGATATGTCCATTGATATCATTAAAAAATAATATATTTATATAATTGGTTTAGTTTATATTCTCCTCCATTCACTTTATCTAGGGAATGTTTATTTTTGGATACACTTTACCTATAGAATAACATTAATTATAGTTAAATTTTCTTAATAATTAGAAGCATTCCACTCCCCTCATTTATAAAAGGGAATCTACTATATTTACTTCTTCACACGCATTGATCACTCTATCTCAACCACACCCAACAAAAATATCTTATATAATTTATTATTTAAGTCCTTGAGGTCATTTAGTCACCAAAATACCATCCTATGAAGTCTTGAGGTGTAATTCATTAGAAGATACTCAAAGAGGAGGTAATTTTCATTACCAATGTATTTCAAGTATCATTATTTCATATAACTCATTTATATATTATATAACCATCATAATATCATTACATATTTATCTTTAGTAGAGTGAAATGTTTTTTAATGGTATAACCAAATCTATATCATTTCCTTTTAATGAAAAATTAAATCATTGTCCATGTGTATATATGGATTTCCAAATCTAGGAAGCGATGTGTATGATGATTCATCACCACATAATGTGGTTGGTCATGTTAATGAATTTAATGAATATATATTATATTTATTATATTATATATATTTTTCATGATATAATATTATTTATATAATTTCCCGACCTTAAACATTACATAATCTAGTTAATTAAACTAGAATAGACTTAATACATTTCCATAGATATTTTGTGTTTAGAGTTTTAGATAATTAGGACATAATAAATATCAATAAACAAGTAAAAAAATGTTGATACTACTAAAAAACTATCCATTTCGTCTAGAATACAAATGTTATTAATAAAACCTGAATTATTTTCAAAAACGTTTTTCATGATGTTCAAATTGGATTCTTCTTTTCTCTTACCAATACATAACCCTATGTGAATCATTGAAAAGCATGGGATGATCACAAAACAAGTCTCAATAAGGTACATAAAAGAGAAATTAATCATAATTAAATGAAGTCTTATAAACATATAAAATCATTTTTACAAGATATACTTCCCACCGTTAATGTATCATATACTAACTTTGTGGAAACATGAGATTTTCATAATGCATATAAAACATTAATAAAACCATATTGGTATCTTGTGGAATTAATTAACTAATATTTTTACCCTCATAGATAAAATATTATTTTTACCCTCATGGATACCTTATAATGTAACCCTCAATGATACCTTATAATGTAACACTCACAGGTAACTTATGGAGTAACCATCACAGTTACACATGGAATGAATATTTCGGTCAACTCCCAACATAAACATACCCAATGAATTGGAGGGAGATAAAGGTCCCACCCTTAATCATAAAAAATTACCAATAATCATAAAATAATCATAAAAAATACTACTTTCATAAAACAAATTCCTTTTGAAATTTGAAAAAATAGAAATTAAAAAGAGGATTTTGAAAGAAGTATCTCACCTCAGGTTTATCCAACATAAAAAGAGTTCAAACCTTATATATATTGATTTAAAGGGTATTATTTATTTATTAAATAACTATATACATGTTTATATTAACATATATGAGAATATTATAAAAACAATTCAACCTATTTATTAATAATATTTTGTTATTTCTATTGTTTCCAGTGCGTTCTTTCCAAGGTTTCCATGGTTGGCTCGTTATAGATTTTCTTTCCAAATAGAATAATAACTCCCAAAGTGGTAATAAATTGTATTAATATGTTTATATAATTGTAAATGATATAATATATTAGTTTATTTTATGATATGAGGATGAATCATTAGATAAATAATTAATGAAAATGATTTAGTTTATTTTGGTTTTTTTTACGACAATCATGAGATTATATAATTTTATTTAATGTAATGTTTAAATATAGGTTCGAGAACATTATATAAATTATAATATGTATAATAAAATATTATTTAAACATAATAATGGTTGTATGACCAGATTGAATAAGGAAATGGAAAATCAAAGTGTATCATCCATGATGTTGGTAAATTGACCCATCATAAACGATGTCTCATTTTTAGAATAAATGGGAGAGGAGAAGAAGTATGATGATGAATATTTACATCAATATGATAAAATTATAGTATATATAAGATAATTAATTTTCATTCCACTTCTATAAGAGTATATTAGGATACAATAACAAAATAAATGAAACTGAAATGAAAATAAAAGAAAATGTAAGAGGATGTTACCTCTTGAATTTTTCTCCTTTGAATCCTCCTTAAGCCACTTGGTTTTGGCCAATTTATGAGAAACAATGGTCATGGACCTGGGAAATAGGATTGGGAATGGAATTGGGCCTAAATAAAATAATTTACAAGGCTTTTATTTGTTAGGATAAGAGGTGGGGAGGGTTGTATTTATTGTGGAGTATATGAGTGTTTTTTGATTATTTTATTCATTAGTTTATTATTTTGGATCCAAACTATGAATAGTTTAAGAATTATAACTAAATATATTAAAATAATGATTTTTAGTTCTATATTATTGGATTAAATTAAGAATACATCATCTATGACTCAGTAATTCATTTATTTAGCTTATATTGTAAATTGTTGTATTTCACTATTCACAAAAAATTCATGTATTTTAGAAAAATCCCAACAATTCAGAATCACCATTTTTCAAAATTTAGAATTAAAAATAGAAATCAATTTAATGTAAATAATTTTTTAAATATGATAAATTGAATTTTTGATTAAAATCATATTTTATACAAAACATAGAAATGATAAAACTAGGAGTAATTTTATAACACTTTGAAAAATTAATTATCCTCTCATAAAATTGTCTTATAATCATAAGAAAATAAAACATTCATTTATGATTCTATTTTATGAAAATAAATATTATTTTAAATCATTAAATTAATAATATAATGATAAATAAATATTTATGTTTTACAAAAATACTAACACATAATTTATCTTTTTTAAAATAGTTATTAACTTGTTTCCTAATATAAATATATCATTTTTTCAATTATAGGACACATAAATATTATTTATAATTTAATAGGTGAGGTTTATATCCTATTAGTATAGATTTATTAATTTCTTTTAATACCACATATTTTCTGATAAATTTATAATGAACTTATCTATTTATTTCCAGAATAAAAAAAATATTTTACAAGTATATGGGATGTTACATTCTCCCCCCCTTTGAAAATTGGGTCCTCAAAATTTTTTATTCACCTGTTAAAAAAGTTAGGATAATGTTCCTTCATATCATTTTAAGATTCTCATATTTCTTCGTGAACTATGACACCCCAAACATCCATGATAATATTTTTTCCAATTAATTTAATATCTTGTCTAGCACACAACACCGACTTCGAGCGCACTATGATCTCTCAAACTGGTCGTTTAAAAATAATTTATGAATAATATTAACCAAATTATAAAATTTAAAAAATGTGTATTTTAAAAATATAAATAATTATTGAATTCTAAAAATCAAAATTATCTTTCTGTGAAAGTTTGGTATATTTATAAACAGTTTTAATTTTAATGAATAGTTCAAATACTACATTATTCATTAAAAACATGATTTTTAATTTAAATAATAATTTTACGTTAAATTTCTTTTAAAGTCACAATATATAAATAACAAATATATTAATCCTATATATATCATTGGAAATTTTTTATAACAAAATTAAATATCAAAAACCTGCTAAACTTTTAAACGTATCTTTTACCTCCATTCTTGCCACATTAACGTTAAACTGTATTTATCCACTTCTATGAATTGAATTTTGGAAAAATAGAAATATGTTTTTATAATTATTATTAAATTATTGATTTAATAAGAACAAATTTTTTTTATGAATAGTAACTTTAGTAAATTGTTATTTATTTACCACATTTAAGGGTAAATTGAGTAATTAAAGGTAAAAAATAATATTATATTATTGTAAAATTATCCAAAAACTCGTCATTATTTCATTTTATATGTGTTTTTAGACAAAAATAATCATTTGGCCAAAAATATAATCCTTTTTAAGCCACTTGTGCGAGATTATGACATTTATTATATTTTATTTAAAAAAGAGTTAAAAATATCATATTCACATTTTAATAATTATATCTTTTTAATATGAGGATATGTAAGAGATATGGTAAACTATAAATATTATTTATAAGGAAAAAATTATTATCTAAATCTTGGTAATTTATATTTATATATTTATAAAATAAATAATTGCGTTTAATGGTGAAAAAATAACAACATTGTAATTGAGTTTTAAATAAAGAATCTGTAAAATGAAATTAAGAGTATTAAAATAAATATAATTTTAAATATTTGATTCCATAAATGAAATTTTTTATGAATTTTGCATGTTATGGATGCGATAATCTATATTTTTTATGTAATTAGGTTGTTATCATCTTGTAAATAGGTCAGTACTAAATTGTGTCAAAATTGACATAAAAGAGATTTTAAAATAAATAATTTTTCATTAAATGAAATAAAAATTATAAAATTAAATATTGTTTTCCAAATTAGTTCTATAATGTTAAATATATCATAAATTATCTAATTGGGGTAATTTTTTAAATTTATAGTAACTATATTAACCCAATAGTATAAAAGGACAAGTAGTACGGTAAGAGACAAAGTGTTTAACTAATGGTTAAAGAAAAAAAATAAGGATAATATTTTCACCAAAAAATGTATAAAATTAATTGGTTTAGATTATTTTAAATCATATTCATCATATATTTTAAATAACACAATTTTGAGCTATTTTAAATCTAAAAAAAATTATAATGAATTAGTAGTTTTGGAGTTCACTAAAGGGCCCCTCCCCTCTCTTATTAAAATGGAACGTCTCTTTATTTTTTATTCACACTTCTAAATCGTTTTATATCTATAAAAACTTCACATTTATCTATAAAAATTCCCTCAATTCACCATATTGGTGATAATTTAGGTATAAATACATCTTAGTGAGTCCTTTTGTGAAATTTAAAAGGTGACACTCAAAGAATATGTAATTGTTTTACCAACTCTTTCAACGTTCTTATCTTATTCTACTTATTTTTCCTATGATTTTTTTACATAATAATGTAATAAATTTATAATATAATATATTAATTAATTATTATATGATTATGGCACAACAATATTCTTCATTCTACCTGTCTAATGAAAAACAATATCACCATGTGTGTGTGCGTATGACTAACCACCTCCACACCGTAATGTAAACTATTTTTCATCTATAATTTAATTTTATGGGAATAAGGATTAATACATAGGATATAAATAATAAATATTACATAATATTATTTCTTTATATTTCATATTCCATTCAATTCCTTACCACGTTACCATTAAAGAAATGATATCGTCCCTCATACGTACGTATGACTTATCGTTTCCATGACAAGATAAGATTCATCCTCCACCATAACCATTCATGAATGATTATAAAAATAAAAATATTTAATAATTATTAAATATATTAAATAATAATGCTATTGTAATTTTACATATATTTCATTTACTTGCTTCCATTCAATATAATAATAAAACTAAAACAATGTTCAAGCGTACGTATGGACTACCATCTCCATGAACAATGTATTCCATTTCATATATCAATCTATTATATATATTTATATACTGAGTATATATTATATATAAATAATTTTTTACATTATCTAATTAATTGAATCATGATATAAGTAATAATATCATTAATAACATGTAGAAACACATACGATACACAAAGCGGTTATTACCCAAAACATCGCTTTAACATGGAATTATTAATAAACAGGTAATATAATGTCATAAATAAATCATATATGATATAATAAATATGGATATGGTTTTGGTATAAATTTAATAATATCATTTATCCATTATACATGAGTTTAGTGTAACGTCTGCTAAAGCAAAGTACAAAGTAAGGGTTAATTTTTCAATCCCTTTATTATCTGGGATTTCTTATACATAAGTATTTACCGAGACATATTTATCATCCATGTACATGTTTCATAAAAATGTATTTCAAAATATTATAACTATTCTTTTAAAAAATTTAAATATATTTTTACACATGAAGGGAATATTTTTTCTATTTTCTATTTATGGCACTTTTTTTGACTTTTTCGACAAGGTATGAGAAGAATTGTTTTAACTTATACAGTCTGAGCGGCTTTTTCTACTATCATGATGACATTAAATTTTTAATCATACCAAAAAATCATACAAATTTATTTTAAAATGAAATATTTGAATTTATAATTTCATGGATTTTTAAATAAATTATTTAAAACTAAAAGGCTATTTATCCCAAAATGTTTCAATGATTTTATTAGAGTATTTTCATTTATGTCAACATAAATTGTTGGATATTATGTTTTATTGAAGTTAATTTATTATGATACAACCTATAATATTTTATTTAAGGGTATATGATTATTTTGGTTGTGGATGACCTATTTTTATACTATTTATGGTTTATGGTTAATGTATTAACATTTCATATTCTAGTTTTTATATGAATGTTTATATTGATTATGTTTCAACCCATTCCATATGAGTAATTAATTAGACTTTATAAGTGATGTAAGGGTCATAATATAGCCCCTTGATGCATTAGAAGGTCTCATGAGACATACCAGTTTAGGTTTTTACCCGATTATGTATGGTCTTAGCATGAGGAGTGGACGATCCAATTATGATTTCTAATATTAAGAATTTCCTCGTTCTGAGACAAGTCTTTTATAATTCATGTTATTATTTGACTAGTAGAATATCAATGTAAATGTTTATATGGATTTATTTGATTTATTATTGCCATATTATGCTAAATATTATGGTTTAAAGGATTTTTTTTAGTTATAAACCTTTCTTTTTAAGTTAATGCTTATAGATTTTACTGTATTATTTACCATTACTAAGCATCTAAGTTCACCCCTTTGTTTTGTTTCGTTTTTCACAAGAATAAAAGTCTTATATTATGATTGATACGCAAGGTTAATCTAAAGGATTATCTATATTGTATTTTATGTTTTGAATTGTAATGTAATTTTTATATTTGTAATATATTTTCCAAGAATTCTAAACTGATCGATTCATTGGGATTCGAAACTTGTATCTTTTATAATTTTTTAAATTATGCATCGAATCCTAAATTATGGGGTTGGGTAATTACATTTGGTATCATATTACATTTAGAAACAACCTTGGAAATTATATTTAAAAAACATAGACTAGGGAGAATAACTCAAAGATAGACTTTGGGGATAAAAAAATAAAAACATCCAAGAATTTTTGGTGAGGAAGATATTATATATATATTCCTAGAAATTAATCCCTATATGGATACTAAAAGTGTAAGTGGTTCTAGAACTTATGTTCCTAGGGGTAATAATATTGACATGGTGTCCTAATCCTGACTCAGGGAAACCTGGTGCATGATAACAGGTCTTACTATGCCCCTGTTTTGACACTTTTGGGGGAAATGTTTAGGATTATTCAAAATTTCTTTACAAAAAATTACGAAGGATTTAAAAGTAGAAACATCCCCAAATAAAACATTTTTATGATTATGAGACTAGATGCACATAAATATTTCAATATATGTTAATTATTTCTTGAGTTTTTTAATTATACATTATGATATTTTCTAACCTAGTGTATATCATCATTTAAAAATGGCTCCCAGTAGAAGGAATGTGAATCTCACCGATGAATGTGAGCCAAAGAGTAAGAATTATCATATATTTAATGGTTTTTATCCAATATCTTGAAGGGAAATAGTCTCCCAATCATTCTCTTCATTTGAATACATAGTATCATGTGATAATGAGATAGGTAAAAAGTAATCTAAGTATTATGGCTTTGGAGGGAACCACAAGATTAAGAGGAACAACTGGGGAGATTATGGATTAAGGGAAGAGGGAAAAGAAGGATTTTCCCACATGTGATAATTGTGGAAGAAAGCACCATGGTACATTCTTAATTGGAAAAGGAATTTTCTACAAGTGTGGAAATAAAGACCGTCATGATATGGACTACATGGATAAGAAGAGGGTTTCTAATGTACAATACTTCAACTATATGGATATGGGATACACCAAAAATTAATGTGTCCTGCTTCAAAGGAACGTACCCCAAAAGACGCTAATGGAGAATAATCAATATTATGATACAACCACAAAATAAGAAGAATGATTCATGTTCTTATGTTTGGATTGAAGAAATATGTTATAAAATTATTTTATCAATGATTTAATTTTTTTGAATTGTGAAATATATGAGGATGGTATTTCAATACATTTTTTATATGTATTTGAGAACATATACTGAATTTTTCCAAGAAAAGTTATTCACTGGAATGTTATAATTTTTTGAAAACACAAGGTTGAGGGATATATAACCTTTAATATGTTCCTAATATTAAGACAATGATGTTTGGATAAAGAATTGATTGTTTTGGATAATATTAATTGGTTAAGTGCTGACTATCTTAGAACAAATTAATGATTTGTTGAAAAAGTGTTTTATATTATCTTTGATGATTGTAAAACATTTTGGATTTAAGGAATGTATCTAATAAACTATGTTCTATTATATTAGTAAGTACACATGCATGTTTTAAATAATGTTTTATTGTAATTATGGTTATTAACATCTTTCTAGGGAATACATGATTAAGGTATTCATTTTTTTGCAATGTCAAAAATAATAGTTCCTTCATGTTTAAAAAATATTATAAGTTTATTTTATAAAAATTATCCATTTATGGAATGGATTAATTGGAACATTGGATATTCTTGCTTGAGGTTAATAAATTTCATTAATGTAGAAAATATTAATGTTATTTCTTGAGTTTTATAATAATATTATTTTAGTTAAAAAGGAAAACCCACAGGTTGGGGAACAACCCACAGGTTGGGGAACAACCCATTGGTTGGGGAACAACCCATCGCATTCGGAAAGTCCACAGGGTTTTAACAAAAAAACTGAAGGGAGACAAGGGTGCATCACCTACCACTGTCCTAGGTGATGTACTGGTTAATTTATCCTGTTTTTATTTATTCAAATGGTATGATACATGATGTATAAGTTCATTTTTGGAACCCTATATGATTAAGATAAATATAATATATTTAAACTTCATTTAATTTTAGAGAGAAAGATAATTTTGTGGTAGAAATTAGTTGATGTATGAAACCGTACATGTTAAATAAGATTCTTTTTCTTTATGTTATTTATAAGGCCCTGGCCTCATACATTACTTAATCTTGAGTTATTACAAGATTACACATTGAGGATCTTTTCAGGTTTAGAGTTTTATAGAATTAGATCATAAATCATGCATTACATTCCACTTATGAACAAGGTGGTTACATAAAAGGCAGTATTCATTTTTTTCCATCAAAGGAGACATATTTAAAATAAAACATGGATTCTTTCTTGACACTTCCTCGACACTATGATCACATCATGTACTTTTCCCTTGACCTGTGAAAAACATTTCAAAATCTTGGGATGAGCATAAAAAGCTCAGTAAGGGATATAAAAGTACGAAATGAAAACATTAGTCCATGTATGAAATCATACTTTACTCATAAAACATAATAATTTTAACATACCTCATCAAATCATGAATAAATCATAGAAATCATAAGACATAAAGGTAACTTGAGGAATTAATAACATTCTTACGTAGGGGGTAACCCTTATAGTTACATTTGGAAAACCCATCATTGTATATTCCTTAAATCTCTTCGGATAAACCTTAACGTTTAACCCCTTCGTGTTACCCAATGAATTATAGAGATATATCGGGCTCACCTACCCTTAGTTTATCACGGAACCACCCGTCTTCATAAACAATGGTCAAGAACCATAACATAATCATATCAAATAAAACATGCATAAATGAAACATAACATTTCCACATTTCAATCACAAGACATCAATACAACACATTGATATAATAAAAACATTATCAAACCCATTTTTAGTACCAAAGTAAAAGAAAAGTAAATCATGGTATTTATTTTTCACTAAAAATAAGTTATGGCTTGTAGAGGAAGCCGAAACTCAAATAAAGGTCACGACGACGGAGAAGTCATTGTCGCCGCATACGTACAAAAAAACATTCCCTTTTGTCATTTAGTAAAATTATTCAAATAAAAAGATTCCTTTTGAATAAAATTAAAAGTCAAAGGGTTTTATACACCGTATAAAAGAAAGCTGTGTATAAAACAAAATGTGCCTCAATGAAATGAGATTGAGACGAAGTCCCATACCTCGTGTCCGACTTGAATCGATCATTCTTTAACCTCCTGAATAATAAACATGAGTTAATTTCTACTTGCTTAAGAACCTTTTTCAGGTTCATTATTCCTTCTATGTCACTTATTATAATGTAATGAACACTATGTAATTATTTATGTTAATAATGGTCGTTTTGTCAATCATTGGTACTTGAGTCAAAAATAAAATCTTTATAATTACAAGTTGTCCATGTGGTAAAATATCCATCATATCCAGAATTATATTCATGATCTATATATCATATATGTCATATATAACTAGTATATACATTCATTTATAATATTAAAAAACATTTAGATGTAAGAAATGAAATGCATCTTTCATGGAGATGGTAAGCCGTACGTACACATGAACGCTACTTTCATTTCTATTTCGTATTTTATGGAATGGAATCATAATGATATAAAGGTATATAATAATTCCAGTATAATATAATATATAATATCATTAACTCCATCCTTTATACATCCCTAATATGGCATTAATGAATCAAATCACTTTGAGGGGGCGGTTGTCCGCACTTCCTAAAATGAAGTTATCGTGTTTACCCATAATGGAAACCATAAAGGTATGACATAAATGAAAAATACAAAAGCTTAAGGAAAACATAAACATATTATATATCATATATAAATATAGTGACATCTTAATGGTCACCTTTGAAGGTGTTAGAAGAATATTGAACAATCATCGTTTCGTGAGGCAGAAATTCGTCACCCACAGAAACAATATGCTCTTTAACCATTAGATGTAGTTGTGTGTAAGTGTAGCTCGAATAATTCTTATAACAACATCCTAGTATATTGAATATGCTGGTGTTGTTACAAAAGAAATGAATAAAAAGATTTTAGGGGGTTGGAGAAGCAAAATAAAACAAAATAACACAAGTGAAGACATGACCTTTAAATCGGGTAACTCCTCTTGGTTTGAACTAAAAGGGTTTCTTGAAAAGCTTTCTTACAAAGGTAAGGCTTCTAGGATTAAGAGAGGGATGTGGACAGACAAAATGAGCAGAGTTTGGCCGAGCCAATCACTTGAGAGGTGTGTGTAAAGAGGTAGAGGTGGGGGCCTTTTATAAGAGGAGAGGAGGGGCACTCTTGGAATGTTATAAAATGTTACTTTATATTAAAATGATTTTCATATTTTAAAGCTCCCAAATTGATTTATTTCGAGGATAAGGTGATAAGGGTAAGAAATATACTCATCCAATAGGTCTTTTACAACTTTAGGTCTTAGATTTTACATTATCTTTTCATTTTTTTAAATCATTCATTAATGAGGTAATCACTGCATCATCATGATGTCATGTATAATTTAATTTATTTAATGTCTAAAAAGTATAAAAAAATACTATAATTAAGGAAAACTTTTTATCTTTCCAATGACTATTTATATTCCAAGATATCATTTATGTAGAAAAAATTAAAAATGTTTTACTCGGGTGATACATTCTTTAGTGATATTATCCTTTCTTTAAAAATAAAATGATAAAGTGTCACTTTCACCCAAAAGTGATTACATGGGGTCCCTAAGTTTGGAAAAAGGCATCACATGGTCAGACTTGACACAACTAGTAGCATTAGGACACATGTTGGGGTCATTTTATTTATTATGATATTATTTTATTATCCTTAACTACCTGATTACTAATTAATCAAGATAATTAAAAATAATTACCGTCGTCACTATTCATAATGTCCAAAAACAAAAGATTCTTAATTACATAATTTGGACATTCTGATTTCAAAAATTGAATCCATTTTACCAAATTCCAAACATAGAAATTGCAATAACTAATTTGAAAATAATTCCCGTTGTCAAGGCAAATAGTGGGTTTTTTTGAAACAATATCTATGAAAAGTTTGGCACCTGTTTATGCCCAATTTCAAAGTGAAATTAATTCTAATGAATACCATTGTATTAAATAGTAAAAATATATTCTAATTTCACCTTAATACCAATTAAAAATATAATCTAACCATATAATTAAATTTGATGAAAAATCAGTTTTGATGTTAAATGTAGTATTTTCACTATTCATTAAAAATGAACATTGTCAGAAAAATACAAAAAATTTATCCAAAGTAAATTTCAATGTCCCAATAATAAATAATAATTTTATTTTGACAAATAGAGATTATAAAATTGTCAGAATATGTATTTAAAAATGGTTCGCAATTAAAAAGCGGTAAACCAATCTTTTAAAAATATTAGAGAATTCAATGATTAAGATGGATTTATTCTCATTTTAAGCATTTAAAACACTATCTAATTAAAAAATAGGCATAGATATGAAACTATATTATTCATTACTTACTTGGATTGTTACATCCTTCCCCCCTTTTGAAAATTGTGTCCCCGTAATTTATTTACTTATTGAATAAGTGGGGGTATTTATCCCTCATTGCATTTTCATATTCCCATGTTGCCTCTTCAATCATGTGGTTTTTCCACAAAACATTTACTTGATGAATCACCTTATTCCGCAGTACTTTCTCCCAGTGGTCAAAAATCTGGACCGGTTGTTCCACATAAGATAGATTCTCTTCCAATTTAACTACCTCTGGACTCAAAACATGAGATGGATCTGGAATGTACTTCCATAACATTGAAACAAGAAAAAAATTATGTACCTGAGATAAACTCGGAGGTAAAACCACTCAGTATGAAACTGATCCAACTCTCTCCAGAATTTCATATGGTTCAATGAACCTTGGACTCAGCTTTAATTTCTTAACAAATCACATCACACTTTTCCATGGAGATACTTTGAGAAAAACATGATCACCTACCTCAATAAGAGAGATCCTTCCTCCTGTTGTCCGCATAACTCTTCTGCCTTCTCTGAGCGGTTCTCATGTGTTTCTGTATCATCTGAACTTTTTCTGTCAACTCTTCTACCAATTCCGGTCCCATAAAATTCCTTTCACCTACTTCATCCCAAAAAGCTAGAGTTTGACACCGCTTCCCATATAATGTCTCAAATGGTGCCATTTGTATACTGAAAGGAAAACTGTTATTATAGGAAAACTCAACCGGAGAAAGATGTTGGTCCCAAATTCCCTGATAATCCATCGAACAAGCATGTAGCATATCCTCCAAATCCTGAATTGTTCATTCTGACTACCCATCTGATTGAGGATGAGAAACTGTACTAAAATTTAATTCAGTACCCAACGACTTCTGATGGATTTTCCAAAAGTTAGAATTAAACTTGGGATCATGATCAGAAAAAATGGATAGGGGAACTCCATGTAACCTTACTATCTCTTTAAGATACAAACGAGAAAGTTGATCTAGGGAAAAAGTATCTCGTATAGCAAGGAAATGAGCATATTTAGTCAAGCGATCAACAATAACCCAAATTTCATTATTACCTCGAGGTGTCTTCGGAAACCCCACAAAGAAGTCCATGGATATACTCTCCCATTTCCACTCTAGCTCTGGTAATGGATGAAGCATCCCTTTTGGTAACTGCCTATCTGCTTTAACCTATTGACAAGTCAAACACTTCACAGTAAAATCAGCAATATCTCTTTTCATCTCATCCCACCAGTAATACTCCCGAAGATCTATATACATCTTAGTACTGCCTGGATGAACTGAAAACGGAGAACTATGAGCTTCACATAACAACTCTCTCTTCAACTTTTAATCACACGGCACACACAATATCTTCCCAAATCTCAAAACACAATCATTATCAATGTTGAATTCAGGCAACTTACCCTTCTGAACCAGCTCTACCTTTTTCTGCAACTCACTGTCTTGCTTCTGTGCTTGCTTAATTCTGTATGATAAAGAGGTTTTCACTAATACCAGAAACAAAACAGAAGAACATTATACACCATAAACTTCTATGCCAAAGTTCATCAAATCCTTAACCAAAGGATCACGTTCCAAATGCAACATTGTTAATGAATAATTACTTTTTCGGCTCAAAACATCAGCCACTTTATTTTCTTTTCCCGGATGGTAATGAATTGTACAATCATAATCTTGATTAATTCCAGCCATCTCCTCTGTCTCATGTTAAATTATTTTTGAGTGAATATATACTTTAAACATTTGGGATCAGTATATATTTCACACTTTACTCCATACAAATGACGCCTCTATGTTTTTAGAGCAAAAAAAACAGCAGCTAATTCCAAATCATGTGTAGGGTAATTTACCTCATGAGTTTTCTACTAACGTGAAACATAAGAAATTAACTGATCATTCTACATTAGGACGCAACCAAGTCATTTCAATGAAGCATCACTATAGATAATAAAATCCCCATTCCTGGAAGGTAGTGCCAAAACTGGAGTATTCACCAATCTTCTTTTCAATTCATGAAAACAATCATCACATTCTTTTGTCCGGATAAACTTAACACCCTTCCGAGTTAGCTTAGTCATTGGACTAGATAACTGTGAAATTTTTTTAACAAACCTTCTGTAATAGCCTGCCAAACCAAGAAAGCTACGAATCTCGGTTACATTTGTGGGTCTTGGCCATTCTTCCATAACCTTTTCTTTTGCAGGATCAACAGTTATCCCATCTTTAGAAACAACGTGTCCAAGGAAATAAATTTGTTGCAACCAAAACTCACACTTTCTGAATTTCCCATAAAATTTATTTTCTTTTAAGGTTTGAAAAATAACCCTTAAATTCCTTTCATTCTCCTCTTTACTTTTAGAAAACACCAAAATATCATCAATGAAAACAACCACAAACTTATCCAAGAACTCATGGAAAATTCTATTCATAAGGTCCATGAATACAGCAGGTGCATTGGTTAGCCCAAAAGGCATAACTACAAATTCATAATGGCCATATCTTGTATGAAACACGGTCTTCGGAATATCTTCTTCCTTTACCTTCAACTGATGGTACACCGATCTTAGGTCAATCTTTGAAAAATACTGGTCTCCCTTAAGCTGATGAAACAAGTCATCGATATGAGGCAAAGGATATTTGTTCTTAACAGTGATGTTATTCAAGGCTCCATAATCAAAGCAAAGTCTCATTGAACCATATTCATTTTTAATGAATAAGATAGGAGTACCCCATGGTGATGTGCTAGGTCGAATGAAACTGTTCTCTAATAAATCTTGCAATTGCTCCTTCAACTCTAAAAGTTCAATTTGGGCCATTCGATAGGGGGTTTTGAAATTGTCTTAACATTAGGAACTAAGTCAACAATAAATTCAAATTCACAATCTGGTATTATTCTAAGAAAATCATCAATAAAAACATTAGGATACTCATTTACCACTGGCAATTCATTAATCTGAACGGTTCCTTTGTTTTCAACAATATGTGCATGGTAACATTCATTTCCATCTTTTACAAGTTTCTCAACCTCCTGATATGTTATCAACAGTAATGGTTCATTCTTGTACACCAACTAAAAGTCTTTCTGAAAAGAAACTTCTTTAGCTCTACAGTCAATATTAGCATAGTGAATAGAGACCCAATCCATACCCACAATAACATCTTACTGTACTAGAGGTAAAACAATAAGGTTTGCAAGTATTTTCTTTTCACAGATAAGGATAGGAAGATTCTTATACATTCTTTTTTCCTCAACATTTCCCCCAGGTGTTTTTACCACAAGTTCAGGAGTCATTTCTTGAGATGGAATTCCCAATTTACTAGAAAAATTTTCAGATATGAAGGAATGTGTAGATCTTGAATCAAACAGAACATTGGCATAATCTGAAAAAACAAAAAAAGTACCTGATAGCACTTCATTTGATAGCCCAACATCTGCTGAAGTAGTTGCAAAGGATTTCAGCACCCCTTTCTACTTGTAGTATAACTACTTCCCATCACTCGAGCTCTTTTTCGGACACTCATTTTCATAGTGACCCATCTCATTTCACTTAAAACATTTCACTAATGGTAAATAAAATTTGGTCTTACCATCACCTTGATCTTTTCCAGTGCAATCATGAGCATTATGTACCATATTACCACATTGGTAGCACTTTACAGAATTAAAAAGACATTCCCTATCATGCATTTTACAACATTTATCACAAACTGGAAACTTAGTTTTCTTACCATTAGGCCTTTTTGAAGAATTCTTTCCTTTCTCCTGCCACCTCGGTCTCTTCTTCTGTTGGTTGTTATAGAACACTTGATCATCGGAAAACTCCATTTCCACCTTCTCAGCACATCGAACAAGATTTTCATAACTCTTGAACTCACGAGAAGCTAAAGACCTTTGATATTTTGGCTTTAATCCTAAGTATAAATGATGGATTTTACTATCAAGGTCTCAAATAAAATTTGGGGCATACCTTTCCAATCGAGTGAACCTTTCCTCATAAGCAGCCACTGAGTCGTCCACTTGCCTCAATTCCACGAATTATTTTGTCACGACCCGCCCTCGGGGTCCGTGCCGTGACTACCCCAAGCCCGCCTTCCATAGGCCAGGGGCTGGCGACTAGCACCAAGGCGTAAATCCCGGTAAAAAGGGAAGGCATTGCCTTTGTAAAGTAAACAAACAGCACAGAGTAAGCAAGCAAAAAGTAAACACTAAACAAAAGCAGAGTACAACTGAAAGTGCAGAAAAGTAAATGGGCCAGTATACAAACCAAACTGAAAGTAAAGTACAACTCGAAAGGGGAAAACAACAACTGAAAAGTAAAAGCCGCTACACCGAGCTGTCCACTAGAAATCCCACTTGAAGGGTGGGTACAGATAGCTCCACTGCTTCACGGGTCCCGCCGTCCGCTCCGAGCATGTCCCGCCCGGTGGTCCACCTCCAGGTACCGTCCTGCTCTGCAAGCCTCAGCTAAGGTCATCGTTGTCTGTCTTCTGCAACCAACACAACGTAGTGCGGGCAAAGCCCGTGCAGGGGTGAGTATAAGCTACTCAGTAGGGACCCCGAGACCCCTGAAGGTCTCTCAAAATCCACAAAAGATAATTCAAGAAGAAAGGTACAATCACAATGTAACAACCGACAATGTGTAGGTATATGCCCATACATATACCTAAGTCATCAAATTCAAATACGCTCCAACCTCCGAGCCCAAGTACAACTCAGTCCACACAGGAAAATAAACGTATTCCACACAGGAAAGCAAAACGTAATCCTCACAGGATTGCACAACACAATCCACACAGGAAAGCAAAAGGTTTCAGCTCACACAGGTATACTTCTTCAAAGGACGATAAAGATGATCTCTGATCCATCTAAGTCGTCGGACCCACGAAGGATCGATAGGTAACTAACCCCCGCAAAAGACCCACATAGGATCGGGCCCACGTAGGACTTGTAGGCGCTGGTTCACATAGGACCGCTGAGCGCAAAGACCCACACAGGATCGGACCCACACAGGATTGGGTCCACACAGGACCTGTAGCACTGATCCACGTAGGATCGCTGAGTGCTGAAGTTGTCGTCGTCGAATCCACACAGGATCTCTGTACTGTCGTCGTCACAGTCACAGTAGCAGTAGCTGCAGTAGTAGTCACAGTAACAGTCGCAGCCAGCACTAGGGTTCCCGCACACAGCAAGCTCGTTCGGAGGGTCCACTCCACGAGCCGAGAGGCTGATACATCAACTGTCACATAGTCCAGAGTTGATGTATCCAAAAGTTCTGTATTGACAACAGGAACTCAACGCAACAGATGACGCGTCGATCAGACGCCCGGTCTGAGAGTTATTGGCATTTTCGTCCCCGGGGCCCGGTTGGTTTTTAAGGCAAAACCCACCCGACCGTACTCCACCTACGTCCAAACCTCGGTCGGAGTATGCCAAAAGATCCGTCTCACTAAGAGGAACACAACACGGCTGACGGCACGTCAATCGGACGTCCGTAGCTCAAGATATGAGCGTTTCCGCTCCGAAGGCCCGGTTGGTTTCATGAACGAACCAACCCGGCCGAACTCAAGGTAATCCGAAACCTTGAGTGCAATATACCGAAACGACCGTCTCGATCCAAGGATCACGTTGCCGCTGACGGTTCGTCATCGGAGGTCCGTGGCTCAAGATATGGACAAAAGACCAAATCTGATTCGAAACGGGGGGGGGGGGGGTCCGGGTCCGGGCCGACCCGGCCCGACCCCCCCTGGGTCGGCCCGAACCGGGGCGACCCGACCCGGCCCGGCCGGCCGGCCGGCGGCGCGGCGGCGCGGCGGCCCGGCGCCGCACGGAGGCAGCGCGCGGGGGGGCAAAGCCCCCCGCTTGATTGAAGGGGCGGCGCGGCTATATGCCGCGCCCTTTGTTTTAAAAACGCCCCCCCCCCCCCCACGTGGGGGGCCTGTTTGTGCGGAAACCGGGGGGCCGCCTGCCCCCCCTCAAGAAACCGCCTCCCCCAATTAAATGGGGGGGGCTTAATTGCTGGCCGGGGGATTAATTTCCCCCGGATTTGACCATCAGGCCGGCCAGCTGGCCGGCCGGTTTTCTCCAACGGGACCGGAAAATCCGGTCCCCTTTTCGGCTTCCAACACCGGCGGCCCAGCCGCCGGTCTCCTCGTTCCGCCGTGGCCCGGAACCGGCCGCGGTGTTCGTCGTCCGGCGCGGTGCGACGACACCGCGCCCCTCCGCCGCACCTTGATTTCCTTCAACGCAGCGCGACGGCGTCGCGTTCTTGATGATCCTTCCATGGCGCGGAGCGACGGCGTCGCGTAATATAATTGCACGATTAACCGCGTGGTGCGACGGCACCACGCCACCTTGTTTCCACCCGCAAGGTAAATCAACAAGAACAATGGAGGGGGTTCGGTCGTGTTCATGCGGTCCGGCCCCCTCACGTTAAAACACAACTTAAATATTCAATATCCTCACGTTAGTCATGCGAACCACGAGCAAGAATAAAATAATTAAATAATAATCAACAACCCCTACCTTGGGTATAGGTTCGAAGATTTGTCAACATCCCGCGGAAGACAACGTCGCGGAGGTCGGGCGTCGCAATAGTCGTTCGTCAAATCCGTTGACAAAGAGATATGCCCGAAGAGTCACGTCGTTGGCGAAACTTATTATGTCGACGAAGGGAGTCTGATGAGGAAGTGGCGTTCCCTCTTGTTGACACGGAAGACGAAGAAGAGAGGAGCAGCGTTCCTCGTCGGAGCTTGAGCGTTCTTCGTCAAGTTGAGCGTTCTTCGTCAAAGGTTGAGCGTTCTTCGTCAAAGATTGAAGAAGGAAGAAAAAGCTCTCAAACCTCTCAAGATGAATAAACAAAACTAACCAAATAAAATAAGGTTCCTCCTTATTTTATTTACCAAGCCAAGGAATTCAAAACTTCAAATTCAAAAACATAACACTTAATTAATTATACATGTCATGTGTAATTAATTAGATGTTAAGTTAACAAACTTTTAAGAGGGAGAGAGGGGAGTTTAAGGGGGAAGATGAGAGGTTTAGGTTCGTGTGGGTCCCACCACACTTAATCCTCTCAAGGGATGTTTTGTGGGTGTGGGTCCCACCCATAACTCCCTTTGAGAGGAGTTAACCTACAAAAGTAAAATAAAAAGAATTCCACATTTTTTTATTCAACTTTTTATAATTCTCCCAAAAACTAACTTTCGTCCCGCAACAAACGCAACTTCCGAAAAGGTCTCTTTAAGCGAATATCGGCGCTGCGAGTTCATCGGTGCCCTCGGATTTTAATTCCGAGCACCGGATCAAAAGTTAGGAATTCCCGCTCGTTCGTTCACTGAACGTACCCGATCCAAACTTCGGAAATTGATTCCGGGCACTCCGGGCCTCGGAATTAGGTGCCTTCTGAAACCGCGCTCTTGTAAAATTCTAAAGAAAATTAAGAAAAAATTTCCCTTGAATTTTATGGGTCTTTACATTACTCCCACCTCAGGGCTTTACGTCCCCGTAAAGATACATCAAAATCTAGGGAAACAAATGAGGGTACTGAGCACGCATCTGAGCCTCCCGCTCCCATGTGCTCTCCTGGAGATTCCCGTGCTGCCATCTGATGCGCACAAGAGGAATCGATCGCCCATGCAGGACCCGCTCCTGTCGATCCTCTATCTCCACCGGGACCTCCGTAAAAGTCGCCCCATCGTCAACGTCAAGCTCCCCATGATCAATGATGTGCGTCGGGTCGTGCACGTATCTCCTCAGCTGAGACACGTGGAAGACGTCGTGCACCTGGTGCAACTGAGGTGGTAGAGCCAGGCGATAAGCCACCTCACCAAACCTGCTGAGAACCTGGAAGGGTCCGATGAAGCGCGGAGATAACTTGCCGCCTCGACCAAATCTCCGAATACCACGTCGAGGTGAGACCCGCAAGAAGACGTGGTCGCCATCCTCGAACTCTAGTGGCCTCTGCCTCCTGTCAGCATATGACTTCTGCCGGCTCTGAGCTGTCCTCATCCGCTCCTGGATGACCTGGACCTTCTCTGTCGTGGCCTGGACCATCTCTGGTCCCACCAGTGCTGACTCTCCAGAATCTGTCCAGCACAATGGAGATCTACAAGGTCGGCCGTACAACGCCTCGTACGGTGCCATCCCGATGGTGGAGTGGTAGCTGTTGTTGTACGCAAACTCCACCAAGGGTAGGTGGTCCTCCCAGCTACGACCAAAGTCGAGGACACATGCACGGAGCATGTCCTCGAGAGTCTGAATGGTCCTCTCCGTCTGACCATCCGTCTGAGGGTGAAAGGCTGTGCTCAGACGTAGCTGCGTCCCGAACGCCTCCTGTAACCCCTTCCAAAGCCGGGAAGTAAAGCGGGCATCTCGATCAGAGATGATAGATGATGGCACACCGTGGAGCCGCACAATCTCCTGAACGTAGAGACGTCCCAAGCTCTCTACTGAGCCCTGCTCTCTGATGGGTAAGAAGTGTGCCGACTTGGTGAGTCGGTCAACAATCACCCAGATGGAGTCGTGACCTCTGGAAGTGCATGGAAGTCCAGTCACGAAGTCCATAGATATGCCGTCCCACTTCCACTCCGGAACCTCCAAGGGCTGTACCAAGCCTGCTGGTACCTGATGCTCTGCCTTCACCTGCTGGCAGGTGAGGCATCGAGAAACAAACTCTGCTACTGCCTTCTTCATGCCCGGCCACCAGTTCTGTCGTCTGAGGTCCTGGTACATCTTCGCCACTCCAGGATGTACCGCCAAAGGAGAAGTGTGAAACTCTCTTAGCACTTCCTCTCACAAAGCGACTGGTACCATGGTACGTCCTCTGAAAAGGATGTCGTGCTCTGCCCCAAGGGAGAAACCATCAGGTGCCTGTCCCGAGGATATCAGTGCACGCCGTGTTTCACAGTCAGCGTCCTCACGCTATGCCTCTCTGACCCGCTGCAGTAGTGGAGGAGTGACTGTGAGAGAGTGAAGGAAGGCTTCTCCATCACTATCCATGAAGGATATCTGCAAAGAGGCTAGCTGCATCGTCGCCTCCTCAAGTAGCTGAATGCCTGTCCTCCTGCTAAGGGTATCGGCTACTACGTTCCCCTTCCCAGGAGTATAGACTATCTCAAAGTCATAGTCCTGGAGGAACTCGAGCCATCGCCGCTGTCTCAGGTTCAGGTCCTTCTGAGAGAAGATATACCTGAGACTCTGATGATCAGAAAAGACTGTAAAGCGCTCGCCCATCAGATAGTGTCGCCATGTCTTCAGAGCGAAGACCACTGCTGCTAACTCCAGGTCATGGGTAGCGTAGTTCTGCTCATGCGGCCTCAACTGACGTGATCCATAGGCAATCACTGCCCGCTCCTGCATCAGAACACATCCGAGTCCGGTCCCTGATGCATCGCAGTAGACTACGTACCCTACTCCCTCCTCGGGCAACCTCAAGATGGGTGCGCTAGTCAATCTCTGTCTCAGCTCCTGGAAGCTCTGCTGACATCTGTCTGACCATACGAAGGGTTTCCCCTTCTTCGTCAAAGATGTGAGTGATGCCGCAACTCTAGAGAAGTCTGGCACGAATCTCCGATAGTATCCATCTAGTCCCAAGAAACTCCGAACCTCAGTCACGCTCCTGGGTGGCTCCCAAGCTAACACAGCCTCAATCTTCACGGGATCCACTGCAACTCCCGCCTCAGAGATAACTTTTCCCAAGAAGTGGACCTCACGTATCCAGAACTGGCACTTCGAGAGGTTACCATAATGCTGGTGCTCTCGGAGTGTGTCTAGTACAACTCGCAAGTGATAGGCGTGCTCCTCCTCTGTCGTACAGTAAATCAGAATGTCGCCGATGAAGACCACGACAAACCGATCGAGGTATGGCTGAAAGATCCTGTTCATGAGAGCCATGAAGGCTTCTGGAGCATTAGTTACACCGAAGGGCATAACCAAGAACTCATAGTGGCCATACCGACATCTGAAGGCCGTCTTTTGCACATCCTCGTCTCTGACTCTGAGCTGATGATAGCCTGACCTGAGGTCTATCTTCGAGAACCACCGTGCTCCCTTGATCTGATCAAAGAGGTCATCAATCCTCGGTAGCGGATACTTGTTCCTCACTGTCACCTAGTTCAGGCGACGATAGTCAACACAAAGACGCAAGCTCCCGTCCGCCTTCTTGGCGAACAAAATCGGGGAAGCCCAGGGTGAAACACTGGGTCGGATGAACCCCTTTCCCTGCAAGTCCTCCAACTGTACCCGTAGCTCTCGAAGCTCGGCGGGGGCCATCCGATATGCTGGAGTGGATATCGGGGCTGTCCCGGGGTACAAGTCAATATAAAAGTCTACCTCTCTGCGAGGAGGTAGCCCTGGAACATCATCGGGAAAAATGTCCGCAAACTGATCCACCACGGCAGGAAAACCAGGACTCCGCACGTCAACAGCTCCAAGGATAAGGCTAGCCAACTGATGAGTGATGGGCTGTCCTCTCCTCCGCGGAAGTCCATCCTATGCTGCTAAGGCTCCCTTCTCGCCGGTGAAGGTGAACCTGCTCCCGTCGGTGCGTACACATCGCACCTTGCGCCTAAAACAGTCAATCTGTGCATGGACCGTAGATAGCCAATCCATGCCCAAGATGACATCGTAAGGCCTCGACGCTGCTACAAGAAGATCCCAGCCGAAGCTCTCGCCTCCTAGAGTAAGCTCACACTACCGGCACCAGTGCGTAATCGTCGAGTCTGCTCCCGTAGGAGTCTCTAGCCGTAAGGATCGAGCCAACGGCTCTGTCGGAATCTCCGAGCTCCGAACAAGGGCAGTGGCTATGAAAGAGTGACTCTCTCCTGTGTCTATAAGAACTGCAGCAAGGGTGGAATAGACACAGATAGTACCTCGAATCATCTCGGGTGCACCGTGGTCGTAGGCCTCTGCTGCCTGGAGCTGTGCCTGTCTATGCCCGCCAGCTCTCTGTGGTCGGGGTGGACCTCCTGGTGGTGGTGGTGGCAGAGCCTCAAAGCGACGCTCACCACCGGCTGCTCGTCCAGCTCCTCTGCCTCGTCCGCCTCCTCCCTGTGGACCGCCAAGGTCGACCCTCTGCCTCTGCCTCGGTGGTCCCTCAACCATCTGCTGCTCCTCGGCACGACGGGTCGGGCGGTCACGAGCCATGTGGCCCTGCCCGCCGCACGAGTAGCACTGTCTGCCTCTCGAAATACTGGCTCCACACTGTGTGCCCCACACTACTAATCCAGTGTCCTGAGGTCGTCTGCCCGAAGGCCTGGTCTGTCTGGACCCCTGAGTCATCCGTCGACTGCCTGCTGCAGATGACTCTGCCACGTGCCGCCCTGCGGTGGGTCGCTGCACTTGTGTAGACTCAGCAAGGAAGCTCTCGATCAGAAGGGCCCGCTCCAGTACTCCTGTCTGAGTCGGTATGCTGAGGGAGATCAGCGATGCCCTGATCTCGTGTCTCAAACCCTGCTCGAAGGTCCGGGCCCGGAATAATGGGTCCCGTACCATGTCGGTCGAGTAGCGCGAGAGATCGGTAAATCTCACCGAGTACTGAGCGACCGTCATGCTGCCCTGCCGCAGCTGAAGAAGCTCCTGGATACGCACCGCACGAAGGGTGGCTGGGACGAACTCCGAGCGGAAGAGGCTCTCAAAGTCCGTCCAAAGTAGAGATGCCTCATCGTGAACCTGGAGCATCAAGCTCCACCATCGTCCTGCTGCTGCGTGTAGTAGGCTCGCAGAGAGGATCACCATGAGGTATGCTGGTGTCCTCACTAGCCTAAACACTGGTACCACTGCCTCCAGCCAGTCCTCTGCCGCCTGGGGATCCGTCTCCCTGCGAAACCTGGGCGGTCGCTGGCGCTGAAACTCATGCAGTGCGCTGAGGAGACGTGCATCGTCAGCGGCTGCGGCTGGAAGCATCGGGGGCTCGGCGGGTAGAGCTACCGCCGGTGCCACTGCTGACAAAGGGCCCTGCACCGAGGCCTCGTCGCTCGGTGGGCTGTCGTCACCCTCGACTCTCGGAACCCAAGCTGGCTGTCGTCGTTGGGCCATCCTTAAAATGAAACAGGTGCGCCACGGTCAGAACAGTATACCTGGTGAGCTGATATAAGTAATCACAAAGAAAAATTTAAAACACACACGCAATCAATGTTTTCGTGCATTAAGTCGGAAATCAGAAGTCAGGGTCCTGGTGTACGGATACGTCGGCCGCCGCACCAACACTGGACTCCCTGGACTGATAACCACACTCAATACGCTAAACATTATTGCATCACATAGAAAAGATCAGAGTTCGTGGTAGAACCGAACTCCTCTGATACCAATTTGTCACGACCCACCCTCGGGGTCCGTGCCGTGACTACCCCAAGCCCGCCTTCCATAGGCCAGGGGATGGAGACTAGCACCAAGGCGTAAATCCCGGTAAAAAGGGAAGGCATTTCCTTTGTAAAGTAAACAAACACCACAGAGTAAGCAAGCGGAAAGTAAACACTAAACAAAAGCAGAGTACAACTGAAAGTGCGGAAAAGTAAATGGGCCAGTATACAAACCCAAACTGAAAGTAAAGTACAACTCGAAAGGGGAAAACAGAAACTGAAAAGTAAAAGCCGCTACACCGAGCTGTCCACTGGAAATCCCACCTGAGGGGTGGGTACAGATAGCTCCACTGCTCCACGGGTCCCGCCGTCCGTTCCGAGCACGTCCCGCCCGGTGGTCCACCTCCAGGTATCGTCCTGCTCTGCAAGCCTCAGCTAAGGTCAACGATGTCCGTCGTCTGCAACCAACACAACGTAGTGCGGGCAAAGCCCGTGCAGGGGTGAGTATAAGCTACTCAGTAGGGACCCCGAGACCCCTGAAGGTCTCTCAAAATCCACAAAAGTATAATTCACGAAGAAAGGTACAATCACGAAGTAACAACCGACACTGCTTAGGTATATGCCCATACATATACCTAAGTCATCAAATTCAAATACGCTCCAACCTCCGAGCCCAAGTACAACTCAGTCCACACAGGAAAGTAAACGTATTCCACACAGGAAAGCAAAACGTAATCCACACAGGATTGCACAACACAATCCACACAGGAAAGCAAAAGGTTTCAGCTCACACAGGTATACTTCTTCAAAGGACGATAAAGATGATCTCTGATCCATCTAAGTCGTCGGACCCACGATGGATCGATAGGTAACTAACCCCCGCAAAAGACCCACACAGGATCGGTCCCACGTAGGACCTGTAGGCGCTGGTTCACACAGGAATGCTGAGCGCAAAGACCAACACAGGATCGGACCCACACAGGATCGGGCCCACAAAGGACCTGTAGCACTGATCCACGTAGGATCGCTGAGTGCTGAAGTCGTCGTCATCGAATCCACACAGGATCTCTGTACTGTCGTTGTCGCAGTCACAGTAGCAGTAGCTGCAGTAGTAGTCACAGTAACAGTCGCAGCCAGCACTAGGGTTCCCGCACACAGCAAGCTCGTTCGAAGGGTCCGCTCCACGAGCCGAGAGGCTGATACATCAACTGTCACATAGTCCAGAGTTGATGTATCCAAAAGTTCCGTATTGACAACAGGAACTCAACGCAACAGACGGCGCGTCGATCGGACGCCCGGTCTGAGAGTTATTGGCATTTTCGTCCCCGGGGCCCGGTTGATTTTTAAGGAAAAACCAACCCAACCATACTCCACTTGCGTCCAAACCTCAGGCGGAGTATTCCAAAAGACTCGTCTCACTAAGAGGAACACAACACGGCTGACGACACGTCAATCGGACGTCCGTTGCTCAAGATATGAGCATTTCCGCTCCGAAGGCCCGGTTGGTTTCGTGAACGAACCAACCCGGCAGAACTCAAAGTAATCCGAAACCTTGAGTGCAATATACCGAAACGACCATCTCGATCCAAGGATCACGTTGCCGTAGACGGTTCATCAATCGGAGGTCCGTGGCTCAAGATATGGCCAAAAAGACCGAATCTGATTCGAAACGGGGGGGTCCGGGTCCGGGCCGACCCGGCCCAACCCCCCCTGGGTCGGCCCGAACCGGGTCGACCCGACCCGGGTTCGACCCGGCCCGGCCGGCCGGCGGCGCGGCGGCACGGCGGCGCGGCGGCCCGGCAGCCCGGCGCCGCACGGAGGCAGCGCGTGGGGGGGCAAAGCCCCCCGCTTGATTGAAGGGGAGGCGCGGCTATATGCCGCGCCCTTTGTTTTAAAAACGCCCCCCCCCCCACGTCGGGGGCCTGTTTGTGCGGAAACCGGGGGGCCGCCTGCCCCCCCTCAAGAAACCGCCTCCCCCAATTAAATGGGGGGGGGCTTAATTGCTGGCCGGGGGATTAATTTCCCCCAGATTTGACCATCCGGCCGGCCAGCTGGCCGGCCGGTTTTCTCCAACGGGACCGGAAAATCCGGTCCCCTTTTCGGCTTCCGACGCCGGCGGCCCGGCCACCGGTCTCCTCGTTCTGCCGCGGCCCAGAACCGGCCGCGGTGTTCGTCGTCCGGCGCGGTGCGATGACACCGCGCCCCTCCGCCACACCTTGATTTCCTTCAACGCGGCGCGACGGCGTCGCGTTCTTGATGATCCTTCCATGGCGCGGCGCGACGGCGTCGCGTAATATAATTGCACGATTAACCGCGTGGTGCGACGACACCATGCCACCTTGTTTCCACCCGCAAGGTAAATCAACAAGAACGATGGAGGGGGTTCGGCCGTGTTCATGCGGTGCGGCCCCCTCACGTTAAAACACAACTTAAATATTCAATATCCTCACGTTAGTCATGCGAACCACGAGCAAGAATAAAATAATTAAACAATAATCAACAACCCCTACCTTGGGTATAGGTTCGAAGATTTGTCAACGTCCCGCGGAAGACAACGTCGCGGAGGTCGGGCGTCGTGGTAGTCGTTCGTCAAATCCGTTGACGAAGAGATACGCCCGAAGAGTCACTTCGTTGGCAAAACTTCTTATGTCGACAAAGGGAGTCCGATGAGGAAGTGGCGTTTCCTCTTGTTGACACGGAAGACGAAGAAGAGAGGAGCGGCGTTCTTCGTCGGAGCTTGAGCGTTCTTCGTCAAGTTGAGCGTTCTTCGTCAAAGGTTGAGCGTTCTTCGTCAAAGATTGAAGAAGGAAGAAAAAGCTCTCAAACCTCTCAAGATGAATAAACAAAACTAACCAAATAAAATAAGGTTCCTCCTTATTTTATTTACCAAGCCAAGGAATTCAAAACTTCAAATTCAAAAACATAACACTTAATTAATTATTCATGTCATGTGTAATTAATTAGATGTTAAGTTAACAAACTTTTAAGAGGGAGAGAGGGGAGTTAAAGGGGGAAGATGAGAGGTTTAGGTTTGTGTGGGTCCCACCACACTTAATCCTCTCAAGGGAGGTTAAGTGGGTGTGGGTCCCACCCCTAAATCCCTTTGAGAGGAGTTAACCTACAAAAGTAAAATAAAAAGAATTCCACATTTTTTTATTCAAATTTTTATAATTCTCCCAAAAACTAACTTTCGTCCCGCAACAAACGCAACTTCCGAAAAGGTCTCTTTAAGCGAATATCGGCGCTGCGAGTTCATCGGTGCCCTCGGATTTCAATTCCGAGCACCGGATCAAAAGTTAGGAATTCCCGCTCATTCGTTCACTGAACGTACCCGAGCCAAACTTCGGAAATTGATTCCGGGCACTCCGGGCCTCGGAATCAGGTGCCGTCTGAAACCATGCTCTTGTAAAATTCTAAAGAAAATTAAGAAAAAATTTCCCTTGAATGTTACGGGTCTTTACATATTTTTCCATCCTAAGTTGAATAGGCTTAGGAAAATACTTCTCAAGAAACATACCTTTGAATTCATCCCAGTCGAGAGCATAAATCTCATCAGCGTCCTTGCTATTTTTAACCATCGACCACCACTGATCTGCTTAACCCTCCAAACGGTAAATTGCAAGACTAACCTTTTGATTATCTGAACACCCCATGAAATAAAAAAACTTCTATAGTGCTTTAATCCACCCTTCAGCTAACACATGGTTAGATGATCCTCTAAATGATGGGGGATATTTCCTCATGAAATGTTCCACCACTAAGATGTTCCTCTGCGGTTGATCTGGCTAATATCATGCATGGATACCACCACCATTTATCGCTTGAGTCAACTGCGCCATTAATGCAAAAAACTATTCAGTTCCTATTCCGACCATCTCAAGATGCTGATTCAAAAGGTCATTTCCTTTGGCATGCCTTCTAAGCGCTACTTCCCTGTTTCCCCTGTAGAAAAGCATTCTGAACAAACATGTCTCAGATGAAGCAACATGGTAATCTTCAAATGCTATATCATTTCAATTTGACCATAAAAAAAATATTTTTGGATAATCATTTAATATAATTATAACTCCTAAAATTATCTAAACTGACCTCTGATACCAACTATTGAGCCCCGACCTTATACATTACTTAATCTTGAGTTATTACAAGATTACACATTGAGGATATTTTCAGGTTTAGAGTTTTAGAGAATTAGATCATAAGTCATGCATTACATTCCACTTTTGAACAAGGTGGTTACATAAAAGATAGTATTCATTTTTTCCCATCAAATGAGACATATTTAAAATAAAACATGGATTCTTTCTTGACACTTCCTCGACACTATCATCACATCATGTACTTTTCCCATGACCTGTGAAAAACATTTCAAAAACTTGGGATGAGCATAAAAATCTGAATAAGGGATATAAAAGTATGAAATGAAAACATTAGTCCATGTATAAAATCATACTTTACTCATAAAACATAAGCATTTTAACATACCTCATCAAATCATTCATAAATCATAGAAATAATAATTCAAAAAGGTAACTTGAGACATTTATAACATTCTTACCTAGGGAGTAACCCTCACGGTTACGTTTGGAATACCCATCATAGTATATTCCTTAAATCTCTTCAGAGAAACCTTAACGTTTAACCCCTTCACATTACCCAATGCATTGGAGAGATATATCGGGCTCACCCGCCCTTAGTTTATCACGGAACAACCTGTCTTCATAAACAATGCCCAAGAACCATAACATAATCATATCACATAAAACATGCATAAAGGAAACATAAAATTTCCACATTTCAATCAAAAGATATAAATACAACACATTGATATAATAAAAACATTATCAAAACCATTTTCAATACCAAATTAAAAGAAAATTAAAACATGGTATTTATTTTTCACTAAAAAAAAGTTATGGCTTGTAGAGGAAGCCGAAACTCAGATAATGGTCATGGTGGCGAGGAAGTCATTGTCACCGCATACGTACGACAAAAACATTACATTTTTTTGTTTAGTAAAATGATTCATATAAAAATATTCCTTTTGAATAAAATTAAAAGTCAAAGGGGTTTATACACTGTATAAAATAAAGTTGTGTATAAAACAAAATATGCCTCAATGAAAGGAGATTGAGACGAAGTCCCATAACTCATGTCTTACTTGACTCGATCATTATTTAACCTCCTGAATAATAAACTTGAGTTAATTTATACTTGCTTAAGAACATTTTTCAAGTTCATTATTCTTTTTATATCACTTATTACCATGTTATGAACACTATGTAATTATTTAAGTTAATAATGGTCGTTTTGTCGATCATTGGTACTTGAGTCAAAAATAAACTCTTTATAATTACAAGTTGTCCATGTGGTAAAATATCAATTATATCCAGAATTATATTAATGATTTAGATATAATATATTTCATATATAACCAGTATATACATTCATTTATAATATTACATAACATTTAGAGGTAAGAAATGAAATGCACCGTTCATGGAGATGGTAAGCCGTACGTACGCATGAACACAACTTTCATTTCTATTTCGTGTTTTATGGAATGGAATCATAATTATATAATGGTATATTATAATTCCAGTATAATATTATATATAATATAATTAACTCCATCCTTTATACATCCCACATATGGAATTAACGAATTTAATCACTTTGAGGGGGCAGTAGTCCGCACTTCCTAAAATGAAGATATCGTGTTTACCCATAATAGAAACCATAATGGTATGCCATAAATGATTAAAACAAAAGCCTAAGGAAAACATAAAAATATTATATATCATATATAAATATAGTGATATCCTAATGGCCACCTTTGAAGGTTTTATAATAATATTGAACAATCATCATTTCGTGAGGCAGAAATTCGCCATCCACGAAAACAGTATGTTCTTTAACCATTAGATGTAGGGGTGTGTAAGTCTAGCTAGAATACTTCTTATAAAAAAAATCCTAGTATATTGAATATACTTTAGTTGTTACAAAATAAATTAATAAAAAGGGTTTAGGGGGTTGGAGAATAAAAATAAAACAAAAGAACACAAGTGAAGACATTACCTTTAAATCAGGTAACTCCTCTTGGTTTGAACCAAAAGGTTTTCTTGAAAATATTTATGCCTAAGGTAAGGATTCTAGGATAAAAAGAGGGATTTGGAGAGAAAATATGAGCAGAGTTTGGAGTATTCTATGGCTTGATAGGTGTGTGTAAAGAGGTAGAGGTGGGGGCCTTTTATAAGAGGAGAGGAGGGGCACTCTTGGAAAGTTATAAAATGTTACTTTATATTAAAATGAGTTTCGGATTTTAAAGTTCCCAAATTGATATATTTCTAGGATAAGGTGATAAGGTTTCTAAATAAACTCATTAAATATCTCTTTCACAAGTGTAAGTATTATATTTTACATTATCTTTTCATTTTATTTTAATCGTTCATTAATGAGGTAATCGCTGCATCATCATGATGTCATAAATAATTTAATTTATTTAATGTCTAAAAATTATAAAAAAACACTATGATGTAGGAATTTTTTTTAGATTTCAAATTAATATTTATAGTCCAAGAGATAATTTATGTAGACAAAATTAAAAATGTTTTACTCAGGTGATACATTCTTTAGTGATATTCTCCTTTCTTTAAAAATTAAATGATAAAGTGTCACTTTCACCCATAAATGATTCCATAGGGTCCCTAAGTTTGGAAAAAGGCATCCCATGGTCGGCCTTGACACAACTAGTAGCATTAGGACACATTTTTGGGTCATTTGTTGTTATTATGATATTAATTTATTATCCTTAACTACCCGATTACTAATTAATCAAGATAATTAAAGATAATTACCGTCATTACTATTCATAATGTCCAAAAACAAAAGAGTCTTAATTACATAATTTGGACCTTCTGATTACAAATATGGAATCTATTTTACAAAATTTCAAACATATAAATTTCAATAACTAATTTAAAAATAATTCCCGTCGTCAAAACAAATAGCGGGTTTTTTGAAACAATATCTATGAAAAGTTTGGCACTTGTTTATGCCAAATTCCAAAGTAAAATTAATTATAATAACCAAAATTGGATTAAATGGTAAAAATATATTCTAATTACACCTTAAGACCAATTAAAAAGATAATCTAACCATATAATTAAATTAGATGAAAAAACAGTTTTGATGTAAAATGTAGTATTTTTCACTATTCATTAAAAAATGAACATCGTTAGAAAAATACCAAAAATATATCCAAAGTAAATTTCAATGTCCCAATACTAAAGAATAAGTTTATTTTGACAAATATAGCTTATAAAATTGTCAAAATATGGATTTAAAAATGGTTCTCCATCAAAAGGCGGTAAAACAATCTTTTAAAAATATTAGAGAATTCAATGCTAAAGATTTGATTTATTCTCATTTTAAGCCTTTAAAACAGTATCTAATTCATAAATAGCCATAGATATGAAAATATATTATTCATTAATTTCATGTGATGTTACATTATTAGCCAATGATGTAAATTATTTTTTCATCTCTAGGGAAAAGATATTAAAACAAAAAATGTTGTTCTAGTACTTTCGTTTCTAATAAATCAAATGGTCCCTTAGATCACTACTAACATCTAGATTTTTGACTATTTACATTATCCTCACCATGTTCTCTATCAAAATCCATAAAAATTGTTACTTATATTTCTCTTCTATATCCATGTTTTCCTACATGGAACCATAGTAGGTTTTTTTCCTAGGTGACCTCCATACTTCCCTTTCATTATTTTAAAATGGAAGACTCGTTAATTATTTATCTAATGTGGGATTTCAACAAATATATTTTGAAATGTAAAACACATAGTTTTTTATCCTAATATAAAATTATGAGGATGAATTTTTTTCAATTAGGGAAGAGTGTAAGACCCCAAACTTTAATGGAATTCTTCTTTTTAAATAATTCAATAGCTTGTTCTATACACAACACTGAGTTCAAGCGCACCACGATCTATCAAACTGACTTTTTAAAAACCATTTAATAATACTATTAACCACATTATGAAATTTATAAATTTTATTTTTCAAAGTAGAATTAAAATTTTAATTCTGAATATCGAAATAAGGTTTGGTTGAATTTTCTGTAATTTTCTGTAAAGTATAAATTTTTGTTGAATAGTGAAAATAATGCATTGTTGTTAAAAAACTGACTTTTTCATTTAAATAATAATTTTAATATAAATTAATTTTAAAGAAAAAAGAGATGAATAATACATATATAATTTCAATTTAGGTAATTAGAATATTTTAATAATAAAATAATTTATAAAAAACATATTGAACGTTAAAACACCTCTTTTACCTACCTTCTCGCCACATTAAAATAAAATTGTACTTATCCACTTATGTGAATTGAATTTTAAAAAAATGGACACAAATGGTTGTAATTAATATGAATTTTTTTTACTAATATCATTTAACTAATTTTTTGATGAATCGTGACTTTATTATATTTTTATATATTTACCACAATTAAGGGTAAATCGGGTAATTAAAAGTAAAAAATAATATAATATTATTATAAAATTACCCAAACAATTGTCTTAATTCCATTAGATATTTTTTTTTCAAAAAAAAAACCTTAGTCCTAAAATATGATCCTTTTTAAGCTACTTATGATGTATTAGGACATTTATTATATTTTATTTAAAAAATAGTTACAAATGACATGTTCAAATTTTAATACTTATATCATTTTCAAAATGAGTTTATATAAGTGATATTGTCCACTATAAAAACTATTTATAAATATAAAATTATTATCTACATAATGGTAATTTATTTATAATTTTACAAAATAAATAATTTAATTAAATGGTGACATAATAATGATGAAGTAGTTGATTTATAAGAGGAAGTATCAATTAAATTATAATAGTAGTATTAAAATAAATATAATTTGAAATATTTTATGAGATAAATGAATATTTTTTATTTTTTAATATGTTATAGATTTTATAATTTAGTTTTTTATATGCTATTAATTTCTTATGATTTTTTAAAAATTCAGTCACTAAATAGTGTCAAAATTTAAATAAAAGTCATTTTAAAATAAATAATATTTTATTAAATGATATAAATATCAAAAAAATATAAATGTTTTCTAAAAAATTACAAGGATATTGTTAAATATGTCATAAATTGTCCAATTCAGATTTTTAGGCATTTTATAGTGATATATTAACCCTATCGTATAAAAATACAAGTAGTCACAGTAAGGGTTAAATTGTTTAACTAAGGGTTAAAGCTAAAAGATAATTTCAATATTGTGACCCAAAAATGTATAAAATTCTTTTTTTGAGAATATTTCTACTCATACCAATCTTCTCTTCTAAATAACTTACTTTGGATCTATTTGAAATCAAAAATCAATTTATAATAAATTAATTGTTTTAGAGTTTTCTAAAGTGCCCCTCTCCTCTTATAAAAGGGCACCTCTCTTTCCCTTTTATTCACACCTCTTAATCCCTTTTTCTAAGAAAAAACATGACCATTTATCCTTAAAAATTCCCTAAATTCATCCTAGAGGACATAATTTTGGAATAAATCCAACCCAAGGTGTCTTTTTGTGAAAATCACAAGGAGACAATCGAAGAAGAGTTAATTGTTATTCCAACTATTTCAAGGTTATTCTCTTCTTATACTTCATTTTCCCCAGTTTATTCCACAATAATGTAATTATTATCAAATAAAATATATTATTATACTTATTTATTATTATTTTCAACCATATTCCATATGTTACTGATCCTGCAAAAACAAATATCGCAATGTGTGGATACCTATGGCTTACCGTCTCCAGGTCATGGTGTAAACAGTTTTTCATCTATAATTTATTTTAATGGATAGAAAGATGTATATTAAGGATGTAAATTATATATATTAAATTATATTATTTTTATATAATTCATATTCCATCCAATTACTTACCACATTACTATTAAATAAATGATACTATCACTGGTGCGTGTGTACGATTTATTGTCTCAACGACATGATGAGATTCATCCTCCAAGTTAACCATTCAATAATTATTATAAATATATATATTTAATAATAATTAAATATATGAAATAATAATTAAACAATAATATTATATATATACATATATTTCATTTAATTTCTTCTATTCAATAAAATAATAAAACTGAAATAACATTCTTGCATATGAATGAACCACCGTCTCCATGAACAGTGTATTCCATTACATATATCTATCAATTATATATATTTATATAATGGTTATATATGATATATAAATAATGTTTTACATTATTTAATTAATTATATATTGATCTATGTAATAATATCAAGAATAACAAGTCAAAACATGTACGATAGACAAATCGGTTATTACCCGAAACATTGCTTTAACTTGGAATTGTTAACAAATGGGTAATATAAAGTCATAAATGAATCATATATCATATCATAAATATGGATATGGTTTTTGTATAAATTTATTTACATTATTTTACCATTATACATGATTTTAACTCACCCTATACTAAAGAAAAATACAATGTAAGGGTTAATTGCACAATCTCTTTATTATCTGGGATTGCTAATACGTAAATATTTACCAGGATATAATTTTCATCCATGTCCATGTTTCTAAAAAATTTATTTCAAAATATTATTAATATTATTTTACAATTCATTAAATAAATTTTTACCCATGAAAGGAATCATTTCTTTATTTTCCTTATAAGGCAATTTTGTTGACTTTTCTGACAATGTATGAGAAGATTTTTTTAACTTATACAGTGTGAGTGGATTATTACACCATCATAACAAATTAAAATTTTGAAGATTCCTTGAAAATATTAAAAGGTTATTTTGAATGAAAATGTTTTAATTAATAATTTTATTTCATTTTAAATAAATTATTTCAGAATAAAAAGTGTATTTCTCTCAAAATGATTCAATGATTTTATTAGAGTATTTTCATCTATGTCAAAATCCATTGATTAATCATATTTTTTATTGAGGTTGATTTATTATTTTAAAACCTATAATATTCTATTTAATGGTTTATGATTATTTTGGATGTGGATATGCTATTTTTATACCATTCATTTTTAAGGTTATCGTATTAGTATTTTGTATGTTTGTTTTAATATGAATGTTTATGTTGATTATGTTTCAATCCTTTTCATATTAGGAATGCATTGGACATGATAAGTAATGAGTGGGGTCCTCTATATCCCCTTTATGCATTTTTAGTTCTCATGAGACAAGCTATTTTAGGTTCTTACCCTCTTATGTATGGTCTTGGTATGTGGCCTTTACGGTATGGTTATGATGTCTGAAATTATGAATTCCATCATTTTGAGATTAGTCTTCGATAATACATGTAATTATTCCACTAGTAGAATATCTATGTGATTGTTCACAGGGAATTATTTAATTTATTATTTCCATATTATGTTCAATATTATTTTTTAAAGGTTCATTTTTTAGTTATACACCTTTCTATATAATTTTATGCTTATATCATCTGCTGTATTATTTACCGTTACTGAGCATCTGAGATCTCCACTTTGTTATGTTTCATTTAACCAATATTTGAGGATATATATTTTTATTGATATGTAGGATTAATCTAAGGGAATAATGAAATTATCAAAGGTTTATCTTTGATGTATTTTATGTTTGGAATTGTAATGTAATGTTCATATATGTAATCTATTTTACAAGACTGCTAAACTGGTCGATCCTTTGGGACTTGACAATTATATATATTCCCATGTTTTAAAATAATGCACGAGATCTGGGATTATGAGGTTGGGGATTTACATAAACCATGTGGTTTCTCCTTAAAACATTAACCTACTGAATTAGCTTATTATGAAATACATTATAACTATGATCAAGAATCTGAATAAGGTTTTCTTCATAAGAAAGGTTCTCTTCCAACCGAACTACTTATAGTGTCAAAAAATGAGATGAATCTGCAACATACCTTCTTGACATTAAAATATGAAAAACCATGTTTGTATAAGATAAAATCAAAGTCAACGCCACTCGATAGAAAACCAGTCCGACTTTTTCTAGGATTTAATAGGATTTAATAGACCATGGACTCATATTTCCCTTAATTCCAAAAATCATCAAAATTTTCCATGGAGAAACTTTGAGAAACACATTATTACCTACCTTGAAGAAAATATCCATCCTCCAATTATCTATATAACTTTTCATAATGTTATGATCCATCCACATATGTTTCTAGATCTTATTTACTTTCTTAGCCACTTTCTATACTAACTACGGAACAATCAACTTCCTTTACCTCACTTTATCACAAAATGATAGAGTTTGACATTGATTTCCATAAAATTCCTCAAAAGGTTCTATTTGTATACTGTAATGAAAACTGTTATTATAAGAAAACATAAATAAAGAATGTTTCTAATCCCAAATTACCCTATAATCCATTGAATAATCATGAATAATATCCTCTAATGTCTGAATAGTTCACTCTAACATTCCATCAAATTGAGGATGAAAGGTCGTGCTAAAATTTAATTCATTTTACAATGACTTATAATAGCATTTATAAAATTTATAAATGAACATGGGATCATGGTCAGATATAATGGAGAGAGGAACTCCATGTAAGATTACTAACACTTTGAGGCATGGTTAAAAAATCAAATCTAAAGACCTAGTATCTCAAATATGAAAAAAATGTTCATATTTAGCCAGTTGATCAAAAGGGACACAAATCTCATTATTACCTGAAGAATTATTTGGTATTCCCACCACAAGTTCTATGTATATATTTTCCCATTTATACTATATCATTGGAAAATTATGAATCATCCCCTTTGTCAGTTTTTTCTCTACTTTAACTTTTTGACAAGTCAAACATGTCATGGTAAAATCATAAATATATCTTTTCATTCCATCCCACTAGTAAAACTCTCTAAAGTCCCTGTACATATTAGTGCAACCATAATTAATTGAAAATGGACAACTATGTGCTACACTTAAAACCTCTTTCTTCAACTATGAATCCAAAGGAACACATAATCTCCTGATGTAACATTCAAAAAAAATTCATCAAATCCTTAATAAAATGGTCATGTTCCTGAAGTAACATGGTTAATGTATCATGATGTTTTAACTCAAAGAATATAACACTTTTCCTCTTTTTTTAGGATGGTAATTGATTATTTAATCATAATCCTTTATCAATTCTAACCATTTTCTCTGCCTCATATTCAATTAATTGGAAGTAAATATATACTTCAACATTTTATGGTTAGTAAATATTTAACATTTCGCTCCATATCAATGACGCCTTTAAATATTCAAATAAAAAACAATAAAATATAATTCCTATCTATGTGTAGAATAATTTAAATCATGTGGTTTCAGTTGTCTTAAATAATAATTAATTACGTGATAATTCTATATCAGAACACAACTAAGTCCCATTAAAAAATGCATCATTATAGATGTAAAAATAACCATTTCTATAGGGAATGTACAAAACAAGAGAATTCACCAATATCCTCCTCAGTTCTTGAAAAAATAATCACATTCTTCTATCCAAATAAATTTAACCCACTTTTTTATTAACTTAGTTAATGGGATAGATAACTACAAAAAGGTCTTAACAGACCTTCGATAATATATCATTAATCAATAAAAACTAAAAATCTCAGTATCTTTTTTAGGAATTTTACATTCATAAACCACTTTGGTTTTGGAAGGATCAATTGTTATTCCATCTTAATTATTATATTCCCATGATAAGAAATATGTTACAACCAAAAATCACATTTTATAAATTTATTATGTAACTTATTTTTTTATGTTTTTACAGAATAATACATAGAAATTTTTCATGATTGTCAGAAATTTTTTAAAACACCATAATATCATAAGTGAAATTAATAACCAACTTATTCAAATATTTATGGAAAATTTTATTCATAGGATTGATAAATACTGCAGGGGAATTTTTCAAACTAAAGGGTATAATAAAAAACTCATAATACCCATATCAAGCTTGGAATATTTTTTTTGAATGTGATCCTCCTTCACCTTTAATTAATGATACCTAGATCATAGCTCAATCTTGAAAAAATATTGAGCTCCCTAGAGGTGATGAAAAAATCCATCGATATGAGGCAATTGATACTTACTATTAACATTAATGTTATTCAATGATCTATAATCAATGAAAATCCTCATATAACCAGTATTATTTTTAACAAAAAATAGGATTACCCCTTGGTGAAGTGATAGGTCCAATGAAACCTTTACAAAGAAACTCCTACAACTGCTTTCTCAAATAAAAAATATCTTTAATATCCATTCCGTAATTGGGTTTTGAAATTGTATTAGCATAAGAAACTTATTCAATAATAACTCAACTTTCCAATCAATTTTTACACTAGGTAACTAATCAGGAAAAACATAAAGGTATTCATTTACCACGTAACATAATTATTATGAATAATTACCTTGTGTAGTATATCTTTCATTTATAGATTTTAACAGTTTATCAATATCTTGATATGTTACCAATGGTATAGGTTCATTCTTATATAAAAACTAGAAATATTTTTGAAAAGTTACTTATTTGGTTCTAAAATAGATTTTAGCATGATAAAAAGTAATCCATTCCATTGCAAGAATAACATCATACTCTATTAAGGGTAAAACCATATGGTTTTTAGGTAATTCATTTCCACATACAACCATAATAATATTATTATAATATTTTATAGCCTTAATTTTTCCCATGGTGTTTTAACCATAAGCTATTGCTTCATTTCTTGAGGTGAAATTTCCAATTTTACAAAAATTATTCCAAAATAAAGGAATGTGTAGACCTCGTATCAAACAAGAAATCATCAAAAGCATAGTAAAAAAAATATAACTGATAACAATTCATTGGATTTCCCAAAATCTACCTAAGTAGTCAAAAAGGATTTCAATGAACTATTCTTATTATAATCTGGTAGCTTCTCATCATTCATATCTTTCATTGGGAAGGTATTTTCCTAATGACACATCTCACTAAATTTAAAACACTTTATTATTTTCATATATGAATTAAACACACCAAAACTATGATGTTTTTTATTGAAATATCAGGAAATATATCCAAAAAAACCACATAAAAACACTTCTTGGATTTATTAATGAATTCCATGGGTTTCTTTTTAGCCTAATTCCCACAAACTATAAATTAAATTTTTTTACCCTCAGATTTCTTTGATTGACAGTTACCAATCTCTTTCCATCATGACCTCTTCTTATGATTTTTCTCAAAGTAAACATGATCATCATAAAACTCCATTTCTACCCTCCCAACAAATAAAACAAGTTTATCATATCTTTTTAATTCATGGGAGGTATATTCCCTTTATTATCTTGGTTTCAATCTGGAGAAAACCCAATTGATTTTACAATAAGGATACCTAATATGATTTGGAGCATAACTTGATAATTGGGTGATGTTTACTTCATAAACTACCATATAATCTTCCTAATTTTATTTCAATTCAATTAATTACTTTCCATCCTATGTCGAACGACCTTTGGAAAAAAAAATTCAAGGAAAATATTCTTCAATTTATCGTATTTCAAGGAATCAGTCTCATCACTATCTTTAGTATTCTTGACCATTGACCACCACTGGTTATCTTCAACTTAAAAAAAGTAAATATAAATACTAAACTCTTGATAATATAAGAACCCCGTGATAATAAATATCTTTTAAATAGATTTAATACACCCTTTAGTTTCCACTAGATCAGAAGATCCACTGAAAGTTTGAGGATGTTTCCTCAGAAAATGTTATACTATCATCATTATTATTTTTGGTAGTTATGGTTTTTATCTTGAATGGATATAAGCACCATTTATATCCTGTTTCAACTAATCCATCATTATCACAAATTTCTTGGTTTCAATTCACACTAATTTAGGTTTCATATTTGGAGAGAATAGTCATCTCGATGCCATCCTACTTCAACTTCGCTATTTCTTTTGGGAAAAACCATTATGAAAAAAAATATATTAGGTGAAGAAAAATTGTAATATTAAAATTTGATACCATTTCAAATTAACCATTGAGTAAAAATAATTGACGGTAATTTATTAACATCATCCTAAACCCTAAATTTGTCTAAATCATTCTCTGATACAAACTCTAAGTACCTAACCATAAACATTATAAAATCTAGTAAATTCAACTATAATACAATTATTACATTCCCAAAGATATTTTAAATTTAATTTTTTTTGAGAATTGGTACATAATTCATATCAATACACAATAATAAAATGTGTATACTACAAAAAAATTATCCATTTCTTCAAAAAAACAATTTTTTTTAATAAAATATGAATTATTTTAATGAATGTTTTTCACGAAGTTTAGATTTTCTTATAATTTTCTCTTTCCAATCCCTAAACACTATGAAAAAAATTTAAAAAATTGGTATGATCAGAAAAAATTAATTAAGGGAAATAAATGGGAATGGAACCATTAGTCTAGGAATTATTATAAACATATTAAATAAATTTCAGAATATATTCTTCTCACCCTTAAATATAATGTAATTACTTTTTGAAAACATGATATTTACATAAAATATAGAAATAATAAATAGACAAATATAGGTAACTTTATTAATTAATTACATAAGATTCCAACACTCATAGATACCATATTATTTGTAATCTTCATGCATACCTTGAAATGTAACCATCACGTCTACCTTATGATGTAACCCTCATGGATTCCTTATGGTGTAAAAAATTAAGTAACACTTGGAAAGAGATATTGGTCCTAGAATTGATCATTAATAATTTACAAGAACCATAACATAATCATAAAACATGAATTCTTACCTAAAAACATTACTTTTTAATTTTGCAGAAATTGAAATTTAATAGGTGATTTTTAATGAAAAGTACTTTACCTCAGGTTATTCTTACTCCAATCAAGTTAAACCATAATATATAATGTTTTAAAGAGTGTTATTAATTTATTATATAATAATACCCATATTTATACTACCTTATACAAACATATTATGACACATTTCTACTCATTTATTAATAATATTTTGTTGTTTCCATTTTTTCAGGTACGTCTTTTCTTGGTTTACATGGTCGGTTCGTTATCGATTTTATTTTAGAATAGAAGAAAAACTAAAAAATTGGAAATAAATTGAATTAATATGTTTAAATTATTTTAAATGATACCATATATCATTTTTTTATATGCAGACGAATCCTTAAAAAATCATTAATGAAAATCGTTTATTTTATTTTTGCAGTTTTTACGACCATCATAAATTTATATAATTTTATTTATATCATGTATATATATACGTTCCAAAAGATTATATAACTTATAATATGTATAATAAAATCTTATTTAACCATAATAATTTTTTTTATGATTTTTATTGAAGTCAGTAATGTAAAATGAATGTGTATCATCCATGGTAGCGGTAAGTTGACACATCACAGATGATGTTCTCTTTTTTAGAATAGAAAGGGGAGAAGAAGTTTTATGATGAATATTTCCACAAAAATGGTAAAATTATATTATATATAAGATATTGGGGTTCTAATTCCACATGTATAAGGGTAGGGGAAGAGAGAATAATAAAATAATATAAATTGAAAAGAAATTGATAGAAAATGAAAGAGGATTTTACCTGTTGAATTCTTCTCCTTGAGAACCACTTTAAGGCACCTTGTTTTGCAATTTTGGTGAGACCATAAGGTCTTGTACGTGGGAATGTGTATTGGAAATGGAATTAGATATAAATTAAAAATTCTAAACGCCTTTGAAGTGTGAGGAGAAGGGGTGTTGAGGGGTGATATTTATAGTGGAGGAGAGGCGTGTTTTTTGATTGTTTTATTTATTAGTTTATTACTTTGTATTAAGAATATGAATAATTTTATAATTATCACTAAATATATTAACATAAATAATGAGTCTTTGGGATTATGATTTTAAATTATCTATACATTATCCATGACTCTATAATTCAAATATTTATCTTATACTCTAAATTACTGTATTTCCCAATTCACTAAAAATTCAAGTATTTTAGAAAAATCTCAAATATTCAACCTAAACATTTTTAAACATGTAGAATTAAAAAATGAAAACAATTTTTTGGGAATAAATTTTTGAACATGATATATTTTATTTTTAATTAGATTCATAATTTATTCAAAAAATACTAATTTAAAAAGTATAAATAATTTTATAACACTTTGAAAAATTATTTAAGGTCTCATAAAATTATATTATAATCATAAGATAGTAAAATATTAATTTACGTATCTATTTTAAGGAAATAATTTTTTTAAATAAATATATTAATTATATAATTATAAAGAAACATTAATGTTTTTCAGAAATACCAACACTTAATTTATAGTATAAAAAAATATTTAATTCTTACATGATATAAATATATCATGTTTTCAATTATAAGTTATATAAATTTTATTTATAATTTCATTGGTGATGTTACAATTATATTATTACAAATTCCTTAATTTATATAATTACCACTTATATCATTATACATTTATACTAAATTTAACTATTTAATTCCAAAATTAATAAAAAAAATATTTTATAAGTACCCTGGTTGTTAAAATTAACCTTCCTTTATCCCCGTTCATTGAAATATTAAGTCATCACTTGTGAATACATAAAGACGACTATTTCCATTAATTAATGTAATTAATTTTCCATCACAACCTTTCATGGAATTAAATAAAATTTTATATAATGAATAAGAGTGGTATATATTACATGATTTTGGTTCTGGTACTATTAAAACATATCTAATTTTCATGGAATATAATCATTGATACGAAACTTTAATGAAAAAAAAAAACGGTTAACCAAGAAAATATTGTTATTAATATAGAATTATTAATAAATGGGTGATTGGAAATTATGAATGAATCATATCAAGTAATTTAAGTATGAATATTGATCTAATACGTTTTTTAAAAGGTTGGGGCCGAAGCATCAATTTATTATTTAAATCAAAGACCTCTTTAAAATTGATAGTTTATAAGAAAAATGACAATTTTTTGATAAAAAGATAATAAGGGAAGTTTTAGTGATTCCACTATAATGATAAATTGATGAAAATGAAGTAATTCAACAACTATTGTTATTGAAAAAAAAATCCATTAGATACAAAACTATCTATAATACTTGAAGTGTCATAGGAAATATCATGGACATTTCATCTCAAGTATTATTATTATATTATAAATTTTTTCCATTATTAAGGGTATGTGATACCAACTTTATAACTATTAGGTGTTGTAAATATATAATATTTTAAAAGTAATGAAACAATTCATATTTGATTCCTATATAATTGTTTTATGTAATGGACCAATGAGTTTCTACATTTCATAATTATAGATATGTACGTAAGGATTTATTTAATTTGGAATAAAATTTCTCTTTTTTTCTTTGTTTCTTATTTTGGGAGGTGATTATAAACACCAGTTTCTTAATCTATGAAGTGAAATTTGAGATAAATATAGTTTATGATTCATCTAAGATATAACATGTTTGATAAAAAGATAAGGATAAAAGAAGTTTTATCTAGTGTATTTTTTTATCAAATGACATGATGTTATATGATTCAAGAAAAACAATAACGCATTTAATAAATTATTAATTTTAAAAAATATCTCCAAACATAAAGAATATCATATGTGACATGAAAATAATATTTTCATTATTTTGAAAAATGAAAATAAGGTATGTTTTTGAAATAAAATTTATTCGTTATTACATACAGTGATATTATGAAAGATTTATAGTTTCTAAAGACAAAATAAAATATTTTTTGGACTTATAGAAGTCCAAATAAGTCAAATAAAATATTATTGAAGTAAAAAAATTAAATTTAAATAGATATGAAAAATATTTTAGGTTATGTTAATAGAGAAAAATATAAATAATAACATTTAGTTACCATAATAAGTTAAATTTCCCATAATATACTAAAGGATTTTAGGACCTGTTGTTGAAGTAATAATAAAATATGTTAAATTAATTATTAAAATATTTCAAGGAAATACTTTGATGAAATTATTTACTAGAATAATTTTGATGTAAATGGAAATAAAATTATATATAGAATAATAATCATTATCATTGTAACATTTCTCATTGTAGAGCTATAGAGTTTTTTATGTCAAAATAGTTTAATATTATGAATATGATTCCTAAGTCTCAAAATCATTCAAACTATCATAGTTCAGATATGTTAATCACTGATATTTTTAGTTAGAGTATTTTATTATGTAGTCATGTTGTGATGTGATAGGAATTACATAGAGATGTAATGATTTTAATAAAACCCTTAAATGTTTAGTAAACATATAATGGATCTACCATTACTTCATATGTGATATATTATAAATTTTCGTATGTATTTTTCTATAAAAATATTCTTAAAATATTTGAATAATATAAAATATATTATATTTTGCAAAAGGTAATATCTACATTGTGATTTTTCAATGTTGTATGCATATATGTATATATAGTTATACATTTCATGATGTTTAATTGTAAAATAACTCTAAAATTATAATATACAATTACCCCTAGTCAATGATTTTTATGGAAAATTCTAGGTTATGATGTAATGTTATGGTTTAATTGAGTTTGATTCCTGTATCAATCGATCAATATTTTCATGACGTAGAAAATTAATTTTTTATTCCATGTGACACACAATGTATACTCTATAGAGTGACCCATATTATCCTATTAGTATTCTAGATATTAATGGTTCATAATTAGAGTGTATAATACCTGATGTTAATAAGATACTGATCATGATAGCCATTATAATTTTATACCATTCTTAAAAAATCTTTGTGGAATATTTAATCAGGGGGTGGTATGGTATGTTTCAAATCAGGTCACCAGTTGGGGCTTAACCATGCTATAATTTTTCACCTATATGATTTGTATGAAATCCAGTACCATAATTGATATAGATTTAGGAATATAATATCCATATGTTGGTGGTACATAACATGTTCTTCTATACCAGTACGAGGTACATGTGATATTATCACATTCTTGATGAATTATAGGCCGTGTATTTACTGATCAGTTTAATCTATACTCTAATAATGGATAATGAATGAGGATAGTATATGGAATTTACATGATCCATTTTCCATGTTCCTTGGCTGTCTTAAACAATGGAATTATTTGAAAATTAATGAATTTATATGATATATCTAGGGGAAACACATATAGACATATGTTTTTGGTGTAGATCTTACTAGATCCCTTTGCAGATAGAGTTGTTGTGATACAATAATAGAGTCCATTTTTTCTTATATTTATGGATGAAGTTATTAAATTTTTATTTCAATGATTCAATGTATTGTAGGATCATGCTTTGTGGGTGATTGAATGAGGTTTTAATTTGAATACGAGTTCTTCTCTAATAATACCATAGAGTTTAATAAAAAATAGTGTTTTGGATAGGGCTTCCATAGGTTATTATGTAAACTATAATATAATGTGTTGTTTATGATATATTTACAAAATGTTTTCATATATCTTCAAAAATAGTTTTGTATATGGTTTTACATGTTATAATATATGATAATCTATGGCGGGAAATTTTTTGAATGTATTTTTTTGTAAATGGTAAAATGAATGTAATATTCCTTAAATCCATTTGATAATATATAGTGTGTAATAATGTGTTATATATTAAAAAATATATATATAAATTAAAAATAATATCAAGTAATTTAGGTATTTCATATTTTACTATATTAGGATATCATATGCTGGCTACTTAACTATGTATTATTGTATGATATGGTTGTTTCATAATTCAATGAATCACATGGTTCAATTCAATTGGTGCTGATATGATTTAGTTTTACTTTTTAATGTTAGAATAATAATGTTCAAATCTCATATATGTAGAATATCATTGATTAACCACTTCATGTGATGAAATAGATATTACAATATAGAATACAATTATATGAGATATAACTGAATTAATTAATTAATTCATTGGAGAAACGAATATGTTAATGCAATAGATCATAGAGAATCCTTGTAGCCTATTTAATGGTGTAAATTCTATTGGTTCGGTAAAAAATTGATCCTCAAGTGGTCAATATTCTTTCCCTCTTGAAGCTCATTACTTCTAATATACTCAACACCATGAGATAAATCAAATCATGGATATTTGAATGGTTATAAAAAAAATAATATAGGTGAATTTTTACATCCTTTTTATACAACATGGATTTAAGATACTTTTTTTCCTCAGTGGTCTTCATGAAGCACCAAATAAAAGAAAAAATAATAACATACATTGGTGTAAGGGCAGTGTTATTCATTTATTGTTTTAGTAAATTTTAGTTTAAAGTGTATGATGATTTGGATTTTATTTATTTTTAATATTTCCACTACATTTAATCATTATTAATCATTCTTTTAAAAAAAATTACTCAACTTGAATCTTCATTTCACATATGTTATATGGATGAATTCTACAAAGAGCATCAACCCATATATTTACCTAGTCACGATAGTAGTGTATCTAGAATAAAAAATTATTATTTATCTAATTAAATAAATTTTTGTGCATGTTAATCTTCAATATATGAACATATATTTAATTTTTATTTAATAATTTTGTATATTACATATTTCTCTATGTATATAAAACCTATAGGTACTTAATATAAATATTAATATTTTTAACTCTCAATGTTGCATCATCTAATTTTTATCCTATATCATTAACTTACATCGGTCATATTATTTTACATTATCTTTTAATATGATAACACAATCAAAAATTTTTTTTATGCATATATTTGTTTCAAAAATAGTTCTCTACTTGTGTATTGTGTGAGTGGAAATAATTTTACATGCTATTTTTTAATATCATTAATGATACATTTAAATTTATATGTCTATATAATGATTACTCCCAGTCAATTTATCAATATTATTGAGTTATAAAATATTGTTAAATTCCTACAAAAGTATTAATAATGTCCAATTTATCTAGAAAACCATAAAACTTTATTACATTATTAGAAATATATTATTCATCAATCAATGTTTAAACTATATGATAAATTTATATGCCATATCATAGGAATAGTTGACTAATAGATTATATTTCATGTTTTAATAATCAAAAAATTATGTGAGGTGACCTATGAATTTAATATATAAATATTATATCCTATTGTATGAATATTCATTACATATAATTATGATTCATGAGAGAACCATAAAATTTTAGTGTCTTGAAAAATGGATACCTAAACAGCTGGTACATAAAAGATCTACATCATTTCATTGTTAGTTCTTCATAACTTGAACCTTCCCAAGATATATCAAACATAAATCCATTATTCATATCCTAGTGAAATAGAAACATAGTAAAGCATGAGATAAAGTTACCATTATTAGTAAAAAAGGGAGAAATTAATGATCCTTAAAGCATAACATGAACATAAGGGTGCAAGAATTTGAGATTAAAATTTGAAAACCATACATAGAATTTTGCAGATCATAATCATGATTTATAGAATAAATCTTCGCAGCTCATAATACATGAATCATAAATTAAAGAAAGAACATAATCTATGATAAAATTAAATTTGAATACGATAACGACATGAAAGAGTGGAATAATGTGTCGCATAATAATAGTCATATAAATCTTGTTTCATGGATCTCCACCAAGACATTCATCACATGTTTGTATTGGTATAATCACATGTGTACCTTATTTGGGATTGGGATAACCTCATATATACCCTATTTTAGGATCGGGAAAACATTACATACACCCTTTGAGCTCATAAAATATTTATATTTACCCAATTCATTAGAGGTATATAATAGATCCACCCATGAAATAATCATAACTCATTCATATATATGACATAAGATCATGAATTTATCATTTCATCATTTCTTAACATGTAAAGAAGAAAATGAGTTTCATAAATAATTTTTCATCATAATCATAAACCATCCATAGAAAACAATAAGTATGGTATCATAGAATCATATTCCAATTGAATAATAAGAACCAACAAATGATGTTATCATATATTAAAAATGAATTTATGATACCAGTGGAATATTTCTTAAGGAAAATAAATCTTCATTTTTAAATTAATTGATTTAAATATAAAACTTTATAGTATATTAATGAAATATTTTTCATAAAAAATAACATTGGATTATTTTAAAATACTATTCCAGGAAATCAGTTTTCATAATGGTAGGAAAATTCATTAATGTTGTGTATGTTAAAATAATGATTCTATTCCATCCTTGGAAAATGGTACCTCATTCTGAAAATAAAATGATTATTCCATTTAAAATAAATTTATAAAAAGTAAAACATGTGAAAAATTAATTTAATAAATCATTGGATAATTTAAAAAAACACTAGAAAACATTTATTAAGATAACATATACATAGATGAAAACGATTCTGAACTGAGTGGGGAAAAGAAATCTGCTTATCTTAAAACAATTATTGGAATATTTTGAGTAATTTGAGAGATTAAAATGGTTAGAATTATTTTAATTTCTATAAATAACCATAGGATAAAAAATATATAACATTTGGGAGAGATAATGCAAATAATTTCATCATCTGTAATTTAAGTTTAAACAATTGTGGTAAAATGTGAGATTATAAGATAAAACCCTTACCTTGAGTTTTACATGCATTATAAGCACTGTAAGATCATATATAATATATTTATATATAATATAATTATATACCAGAACAATATTCATACTTATAAGACCAGATATACTTTTTATACAACATCTTATCACCTATTCCTTAATAATTATTTATTAAAATCATTCCTCTATGTGATAACAGTTTCTCTTTTCATGGTTGATTTGATTTGGCTGATACAGACCTGACATCATGATCATGGTTAAAACATATATATAATTTTAATAATGATAAAAATATAATATATATTCCTTATATACATATTTAGTACCATCAATATTTGTTGTATATAGAAAAATTAGTTACACAGTTCATAGAGATAGTAGTTCGTATGTACGCACGAATGTTGTTTTCATTTAATATTGAAAATAAAGAAAGAATGAGAAAAAAAATATCATTAAATAATAACATTAATAACATTAATATACTATATATTTTTAAATCCATCATTATATCCCTCAATGTGATGCAGTGAGGGAAAATTAATCATATTTCCAATTAGAGGTGGTCGTCCACACATACACATGAATGATAATTTTATTTCCAACTTAATGGAAACATTATGGGAAATGGTTTTTACATAATCTTAATAGAATATAATCATATTAATTATATTTTATTCAATATTTTATTATGGTTATAAAATGTTTAGAGAATGTGGAAGAAGAAAACAAATAGAAAGAGCGCATTAATGATTTATAACACTTATTTGAGAGACCTCCCTTGGCTTACACATTAATCCTTGAATGATTGGTCTTAAAAGATGACCAGGGGATCAAGGAAGAAAAGAATGAAGGTTGAAAATTTTTAAGGTTGGTATTTTCTATGTTAGAAGGCTCGAAATTTGTGAATAAGGGTGGAGAAGAGATTCCCTTCATTAGTGAGGGAGGGGACAAATTTGGAATTAATTAAAGATTTTAATATAATTAATATCTATCTCAAGTATAAATCTTACAAATGTAAAAGTAATATATGATAATATAATATATTTTAAACATATTCCAAAAATATGAATTAGACATGTTTAAATTTAAATATTACACTTTATCTCTTAGTTTAATCCACCCAGTTAACTTATTTTAACATTAATTATGGTTAATTTTTTTTAATTATTAATATATATACATTATGAAAAAATTGAATGTTTCATTATTACCATATATAAACATTATTATTTTAAATATGGTATCTATTTTATAAAAATCAATTTCTATAATTTTCTCAAATGAAATTTTTAGAAATCATGCAAAACGCAATGAAATTTTGTTTTTAGAAAAATGAATTTTTAAAAATAAAACTGAATTTAAATTCATTCAATACTGAGTAAAAACATTCAAATGAGTGTTAAAATATTTTATTTAATATATAATCTATAAATTTCATTAAAAATTTAATAATTATTTTTTATTAAATTTAGTATGGTAAAAGAATTACATTGCATATAAAAATAGTTTCATGAAAAATTACACTTTCTACCATTGAAATATTTTATCATCATTAATTACCATTATATACGTAATTTATGGATTTTTATTGATACGTTACAATTAAATTTAATTAAAATAAATTTTTTAATTGTGATAATAAATATTTTTTTTATAATAATAAACAATATATCGAAAAAATACATTTATTTAAAAAATATGTCCTTTAGTTATTAGATGATTTTACAAAATACTAATTATTGTTAATTATGAATTAAAAAATACATTTGAGTTTAAGAAACCATTTCCACATATATTTCATATTACGTATAAAACAATTCTGGAATTCTAATCTATTGGATAAGATAAAAAGGTATTCTATATCATAGGTTCACTAAGATGCATGTTTGCATGTATAGAAGGATATAAAATACATCAATTTTATTTCAAATAAAATACATATAAAATCATGGTGTGTTATATTATACCCCCTTAAAATGATTTTATATATCAAAATTTAATTAATTAAATTTAAAAAAATTAGGACATATCTACTTCATCACAATTTCATATTTATTTATAGCTTCCTCAAACTTTGGATTTCTCTTGAGAACATTAACCTTATGAGTAGTCTTATTCTACAGCTCTTTATTTCTTTTATAAAGATATCTATAAATTGTTATTAATAGAAAATATCATTAAAAAATAGTAAAACCTTTGAGTTTATCACATCAAAATGACTAGGTATGTACTTCCTTAGAAGAGATATAAAGAACAAATATTGAACATGAGATTGGTTTAGTGGAAGTGAAAAGAGTAAATCAACATTCCCTACTTGATCACGAATCTTTAGAGGGATTATATATCAAGGTTTGATCTTTTCATTCATTTTGAATCCTATAATATTCTAAAATGGATACATTTATATGAATACCTTCTCAGAAATGTTGAATTTCATATTTCATCATTAATTGTATGCATAAATATTATATAGACTCTAAGATACCTATATGTGAATCCAAATGGATCTAAAAGTCTCTTTAATTTACTCAAATACATCATGTACCAATATCTTTATTTCTCCAATTTCATCTCATTACATTAGATTTCAACACTTCCTTATATATATACATATATTCCTAAGGATCTTTCTGAATGATTTAGTGAAACCTATTGTTATATGAAAATTCAATAATAAGAATATGCTCAGCCAAACAAACATTTAATTTGATAGAATGCGATCATATCATATCTAACAGGTTCTTAATGGTTCTCTCAAAATGGAAAATTGTTTGAGGATGATAAATAGTAAAAAACACAACTAGGTATCTATAGATTTCTAATTCTCTCACTAGAACATCTAGGTAATCCTTGGATCTTCATCAGTTATAATAGAATTTCATACTTAGTCAAAGACTACAACTTCCTTAATGAATATCCTAGATAGAATATAAAAAAAACCTTCTATGATATAAATTATATGTGATGATGTTGTAAAAAGATCAAATACATCCAATAACAGAATTATGTCTTTTAGATGTTTAGGGGAGTCTGATGATGAAATACATGGTTATGTTTTCCCATTTCTCTTCCAGTATGGGTATTTTGTTAACATACCCTTATAATTATATCTATAAATCTTAACATTATAACATACCATGCACTAAGATACATAATCTAATAAATATATCTTCATGTTTTCCCATAATAAATACTCATTAAAATATCTATACATCTTTGTACTTCCTAAATGAATAGGGAACAGTGAGATTTTATATTCTTATAATTTCAACTTCATCAAGTATATTATTGAAGATGAAAAAATTGGTTCCTTTTCCATATCATTCCATCACAATAAATGTTGAAGATAGAAAAATGTCTCACCATCTCTTCTATATTAAGGTCATTCTTATGAACCCTTTTAATCTTAACATGGATAAATGGTTGAAAACTCATTTGATAAAGATATTATTTCTCCCCTTCTTTTAAAATTTCAAGGTATATCATTTTCAAATATATTAATATTGGATCTTTTGTGATAATAAATATATATAAGTCAGCATGATCCTCTCAACATAAAGCTTCAACCACCTTTCTCACTTTTCTATAGTGGTAATGTAATTAGAAGGGTTAATTTTTAATCAAATCTAACATTGTTCTTTAGTGAATATTCATCTCTTTACGGGAATATATATATATGAATATTTTATTATTAGTATATTTTTCACATCTTTCCCCATAAATATAACTCATAAATATCATTAATGTAATGATTAACACTATTAACTCCAAATCACGAGTCATATAATTTATCATAGGAAACATCAATTGGTATGTGGAAAAACCTTTCACAATATCATTATGCATAAGAAAAAATCCCTACCCATTCTATAATTCATCACTATAGATAAAAAAATATACACTACTGGGTAGTGTGAGTATAGGTGTGCTAACCACCTTATTTTCAGATCCTTGAAATTTTCATCATATTCATATGTCCAAAATTACATTAATCCATTTTGATTAAACAAGGTGATTATATTTTATATCTATTATAAATCCATCAAAAATATCAAAAATACTCATCCATTCCAAAGAAACTATGGACCCCAGTCATGTTGTATAGTCTGAACTAATGATCCATCACATCCGTGTTTGATGAATCCATCAATATAACCTTTCTTGAGATTATGTTACCAAAAATTGAAACATTATATAGACATTATCACCCTTTTTAAATTTTTAAACAACATCTTTTCAATCAGATTTTTTGTACAATCCTCAAGTTGTAATCATGCTCTTAATTAATCTTATAATATATAATAATTTATTATATAAAACTACCACAAAATGATTTAGGATATCTCAAAATACATTATCTGTCAAATCTATATAATACTGTAGGGGAATTAGTATGACCAAATAACATAACTATAAAATCCTAGTGTCCATACATCATACATAATGTTTTTTTGGTATGTCTTATCTTTTGAACCTCAATTGATAATATTCATATCGAAGGTCAAACTTGGAAAAATATTTAACTACTCATAATTGATAAAAATCATTAATATGGGGAAGTTGACACTTATTAATGATTATTATTTTGTTATGTTACCAATAATCAATACATAGTCACATTATACATCATTCTTAATAAAAAATAGATTATGTTCACCCCTTGGTGACACTCATGGTTGAATGAATCCTTTATCAAGATTACATTGGAGTTTAATAATCAATTACTACAACTAAATTGGGTATGGATTTATTTAAATAGGTTTAAAACCATGTCTAAGTTCTATGATAAACTAAACATCAAACTTTTGAGTGAAAAATGAAACAATTATTGAAATACATCCACAAACACCCTTACAATATGCATATATTTGATGTTGAGTTTCTTCTCAGCCATATAGGATAAATACCACACCTTGAATTGGAATCAAAACTCAATAAATGTATATAATCTCCATTAGAAGTAAATATTTATCCTATGATAAATAGAAATACATATCTTGGTTTAAAATTTCAAATGAGTCATCCCTTCCTAAGCAATTTATATAGTTTTTATAAAAAGAAATCCAATCCATTACCAAAATGCCATCAAATCAAACTAGAGGTATAGTAAAGAAATTTTATTCAAGAACATTCCCAGAAACATGAATTTGATAAGAATTATAGACATGATATGTAAATATTATTGTAAAACTCTAGCTCAAATCACCAGGTTTTAGGCAGAGTACCACATGGACTCAATCATGCCTCCCCATACACACGATGTTTCCAAACAGAAGTGAGGGTATGAGTTCCATTATAATGTAGACTACACCATTAGTTTTAGTAATTCAAATATAAATAATAACAAAATGTAATATATAAACAACATTATAACAATCAAATGGAAATTATCGCATTTATTCTAAAAATCATCATAGAACCCCAAAAGTGGTAGGTTTATAAGAGTACATGTAAACTAGTAAGTAAATAAACATACTCATGCATCACTTCAAAGTCCACTCTAAAAAATCTATTGATCACTCTTCTCTACCTCCTATATCTTTTTTACTAGGGCATCTTCCTTTCATATATGCATTACTATGATGTTTTCACCGGCATCATGTTTCCCATTCAAGGTGTGAATATAATCCCAGTACAGAAATACCAATGTTTGCTTAACTTGAGGGCATATGTATTAGAGTGTATATCCTGATAGTAATAAAGGGAAAAACAAAAAACATACAATAAATTTCCAATAGTTCATTTATTAACCAGTCCACTATAAACCCCTAACAACACGTGCTTCGACTCCATTCTAGAAATACAGTCATAATGGGTATCATGAACTAGAGTATAGAAATAGGTTACTACAAGTATTCCCCCACATCCTCATGAATAATAACATCATGTTGGACCATATAGGGACATAAACCCCCTATCTCTCTCTTAGTTAGGCCCTAAAGATGATACATTCTGACACTCCCTCAAGCTATCGTATCCTAACACCATGCCTCAGGTTAGTTCACCAAATATCATCATTCCACACATTCATCAAAATGATTAGATCACATGAGACTATCATTGTCCTAGGTAATGAAACAAAATTCCATCATTTACCTATAACTTATCATGATCCAATCATAATGTCTCATGCATCATCTGAAAATACTCCACCTCTAGAACTAATGATCCTTGATTGGTCCACCAATCAGATTACCATCATGCATAGAACCACATAATATAGAATCTACAAAGAACATCAAAAGGAAACAAGGAATATCATATAGTGGAACAACATAACATATCATGAATATAACATAGTATCCAAACACACATGTGAGATAAAACTCAAACATTTCCCTCATGGTCAATGTACACACACACATGTGATCAAACATCAAGCATGGTCTAACAGGATACACACATGCACAAATATAATCAAACTTAAACATGGGATAAGCGTACAAGTATACAACATCATATGATGATACCTATAATAATCATGTCCTCATCCTGGAAAGGAACATCCTAACTCAAGGTAATTATCATCAACACTAAGTTTGTTCAAGAGAATCATCAAACAAAAAATGTTCTCACACTAACACAAACAATGTCACATGGAAGAGTTTCTGGAACCATTACCAATAAAACATGATTTGGGTTATCTAATGAGAATCAATGAGGAATAAATCCAAGAGATAGATTCACATAAACATACCCAATAAAAAATCTCCACTATTATCTATATTATTTATGCTGGTTTGAAGGAATGAGAAATATGTCTCTCTTGAATAGTGATAAGAGAAGATATAAGAGGATCGTAGGGATTTGAAACAATAATAGGAACCTCCATCCTAATAGGTTAGATCTACAAAAATTTGGTAAAAATATAAATCAAAGACTAATAATCTACCATGGACGAAGAATAAGTAAGCAGGTTCACAAGATATAATTCCCTAAAAACCAGTAAAACAAATGAAAATTTAAAGAAATGACCAATGGAGGACCAAATAGATCAATAATCATAGGAAAATAATTAAAATTAATTGAGGACACTACATTAAGTATTCATGTTATTCCAATTTTATATAATTAATATCCGAGAAGAACAAAAATATTTTTGAATGTTTTAAAATGTATCCTAACTATCTCCATTCCCACCACTATAGCCTAGTAAATTCCCTAGTGTTCTTGAAATTCTATGATAAATTTCTACCCCTACTACATGTCCCTAAAAACATTTCTATTTTCCAACACCATGGACTCCACCATAGCTATTGTTTATTTTACCTATTCATGGACTACATCAACCTTACCCAAGAACTATGGCAATTCCATTGTATGGCCTCCCAAAATCTACAAATATTTTTTACAAAAATGGCAACCACAATAAAAACCATGATTGTGGTATTTCTTGATTTGGACTATAAATCTATAAATCTCACACTTATAAATCTTCATGATGTTAAAATCCCACATGAATTTACCTAATAATGGATACAACTAAAAAACTAAAAGACAATAATGGAAAAAATAGTTTTAATATTAAGAGAAAAATAAATATTCTGAGTATTTACATTTTCTCATTTTATGGATTCTCATCCTAATGAAGCATCTCTAGTAGTCTTGTATGAACAACTCAGGCCACTAAGCTCTAATTTGAAACTCCCTCTCCTTATTTTTCTCTTATATCTAGAATTTATTTCACAATAAATGATCATGAATCACCTTCTTCCCATGAAACATATTTTCTCTCTGAAAAAAGATCTGCACTAGGTGATCCACTAAAGATGTGGTTGATTCCAACACAAAATACACATAGTTGATCATATGAATAAGAACAAGAATGTTATTTTGAAGCTAAAAAACATGGAACACATCAATAATACCTTTATATCATGTAGTATGGTCTGATAAATAACCCATTACATAGATCTTTTTATCTCAAATAGTCCCCAAAATAGCGGTGCAAGTATCCCCTACTTCCTTAAATGACGATTCCCTACCCAAGGTGACTCCTATAATAAAACCCAATCTCTAGTAGAAAAGAGAAAATATAATATCCTCTTATCTTTATATGATTTATTCCTACTCTTTGTGGTAACCAAATACTTCCTAATCGAATACACTCTCTTTGAGGTATCCTGCACAATACTCGACCAAGCCACTACGACATCACTAAATTTATGCCAACACTCTAATGAGAATCATGGTCACCACTAAATTGACATAAAAGGATCCATATGAATAAACCCATGAGAATTTTATTCAAACTTACTCTACCCAAGCTAGATCTCCATCCCTAATTCCATCAAAGTACAAGCCATATTCCCAATGAATATCCTCAAATATCTGAATCATTCTCTCCAACTATACATCAATTTTTGGATGATAAGATATACTCAAGTTTAACTAAGTCCCCAAATCATTCAATAATCCTATATAAAATCATAATGTAAAACATGCATCACTATCCTATACTATACTAAAAAACACTCTATTCATTCATATAATCTCCCATATATATATATATATCTTAACTCATCTACAAAGTGATTATCCTAGATAAGTGAGAAATGATTTTTTTCAACTAATTAACATCACCCAAAGAGAATAATGACTCTATGGGGTCCTGGTTAACTGCATCATGAGGTATATCATCACATCAACCCACTTCTACATAGAAACTAGAATTGTTTGAAGAACTCCACTAGGATGCTGATGCTCAAAATTCAACCTGTAAGGTAAGGCATCAGGAAATAAAACTAGTGAACCCCCTATTGACAACTGGCAGCCAAATATAACATAAAAATTCATGGTACAACTTCATGAAAACTAGATAACCAACCCATTTTAAAAATTAGAGTCTATTATCAGATCATCCATTAATAAATATTGAATATCTACTCTCTCATGGACATAGATCATGTTGTTGTCATAGAAGGACCTACCTATAACTAAATCATCCACAAAAAAGTGTTCCAGTATCACCACACACTTAGGGTCTTACATATAAAATGATATTACATCATTTTCCAAAGAATACATGACCACCAAAAGTTCACATTTCACCACACCATGATCTTTTGATGCATCTAAAAGCCCTCCACTACAAATCTCACTAGAAAACATTCCATCTATGAAAGTTGTTCTCTAAGATACTTCATATATGGAACCTTCCTACTAAGAGAATTAGAAAAAAAATAACTTTTCCATGATTATAAACCATATAAGATTAAAATATTTACATACACTCCCTGAAATGAATCTTCTTCATATTTATGTTCCATTGAGAACTGATATACCAGAAACTCTTGTAGTATGTGCAAGAAACAAACCTATAATTGAAGAGATAAATTCATCAACACTTTATAGATTGGACCACAGCTGCCAGATCTAGGTCAACCGATGAGTAGTTCTGCTCATAGGGTTAGATCCTATGTGACCCATTGGAAAGTAAATAATTTCTCTTCATCAAAAAATTAACCAACCAAAACCTATGGTATTATAATAATCTTCATTTCAAATTCCCGGCTATATAAATGTAATAATTAAGGCTATTATCATACTTTTATTCATCTCTATGAACACATACTCACACTAATATGTGCACTAAAAATTCAATCCCCTGTTTTTTTCAGTCATATGTGATTCGAAATGGAATAATTTATGTTTAATTGTTATTTTGTAACTAGATAAACCAAAAAATATCAGAATATCAAATACATTATTGGGTTTACCCTAATACATCACAACCTCAACCATATTAGGGTCAATAAAAATTATCACCTTATAGATTTTATTCCAAATTAATCTCACCTTTTTTATAATAAATGAAAACTTTGACTATTTTGAATAGTTATGATATCCTAGAAGGATACTCAATACAATCTCAAAGTGCCTAAATTGAATGACTTATGTCATAGATTTTATCAGGATATCATCAACAAATACCAAAATTGAAGTGGCTGAGATACAAATGGAAGATTCTATTCCATAGCACTACAAACTCCTCTAGATCATTTGTTAGACCAAAAACCATGTAATTATACTCATATAGTCTGTATCTACACCTGGACACGTTTTTTAAAATATACTCCTCACTGACCCAAACAAACAGATATCCTGAATGTAACTCAATATTGTATAACAACCAAGATCCTAAAATCATGTAAAAAATTTCATCAAACCTCATAAATTAGTATTTATTACACATATTTACCTTTTCCAACTTCCTATAGTACACAAACAATCAAATAATACCATCCACCATCTGAGTGAACAAAACTGGTGCACCATATGAAGAATTTTTTGTTCTTATAAATCCATTATCCTTAAAATCCTCAAACTATAAATTGAGTACCTTTAACTAATATATTACAATATGATATGGAGGAATAGATATAGGTTGCACTCTAGGCATGAGCTCAATCTAAAATTCAATTCCTCTCTTATAAATGAGTCTAGAAAAGTTAATCAAGAATACATCTTGATAAAAGTCCACAATAGGAGGATGGGTAGAGGATAATAGTGGAACCACAATGAGAACCCAGAAATCCAACCATGCTATACTAAATCAAAACTATGTCATGTATAGTACCTCCCAACCTGCTCTAATATCCCACTCACTGGTCAAAACAACCATCTCCCCCTTGGGTGTATAATTGGATACATATATCCAGTAGTAGTTATTTTTCACCCAATAACTAGTCAATTACTTCATACTAAATATCACATCTTTGTTAATCATCTAAAGGATGATGATATCTCATGGATTTTCATAGTCAATGATTGTTATGAGAAACCCTAGACATCTTTTAATATGATCCTCATTCTTTCCCATGGGAGTGTCAATAGGCAGAAACAAAGAAGACTACTGACTAGAAAGTAAATACCAAGAATCATTTGTTTCCTCCAAATCAATTATTTTGCTATTTTATAAGATCAACTTTAAGAAAAAGTGGTAACTGTACATCACAAAATTCAAAAACAACACCAGATTACAAAAACTCACATCCCGCATTCTTCATAGCCAAAGTGCCATGCCACCACCAGAGTTTTCAAATTCAAAATTTGAAAACATAAACTGATTTCCATTCCACGTGCTAGCAATCATCATTGCGAGTTGATCCAAGAGCCACCTCGAGTCGTGTAGACACCGATTTGGTCACCCACCTCGATTCGAGCAGATGTCATAATCATCATCGAGTCACCTCCATAAACATCTCTTCTTGGAACCACCACCATCGTCGTCATCAGAGCTTCCATCACTAGCATCGCCAGAGCTACCATCACTGTCTCTCAGTCCTCATCGCTCGATACCAATATACACTCATTGACATATCCAAAAAAGACATCGTCGACATCACTAGAACACCCAAAAAGAAACCAATGAACCATTTGAACCTCCATAGACACCCATCCACTCACACGAACACCTCTCAAAACCTCCTCAGAAGCTACCGTGACCAACCGACCTGGGAGGGTGAGAAGAACCTGGAAACTAGAGTAGAGCACAAGCGTCAGGGTCTCCATAGAAAACGTAAGCCACCCCACCATCACTTCATCTTTATATTCACTGTCGACATCAATGTCTGACACCGCACAGAAGAAAATATCACCGAAACCAGAAACCCAATCCGACATCAACACTGATCGATCATCAAATAGAAAGATCTCACATAGAGAATCACATAAATTATTCATATATTTCCTTGAGGATGAAACGAAAAAAAACTGACCAGCAATAAAACGAATTCACAGGAAAATACCACCTCATGACGCGTTTGGAGCACCAGAAGACACCGAACCACACGTCCTAGATCCTAAATGATTCTACCACTCTAGGGACGACTTGGAGAGGAGCCAAGGAATTCGAGGTCAGACAAGAGTTGAGAGATAGAGGTCTCCGATGGCTGCCATCCTCAAATAAAACCTGTTGTAGGGATGACCGAAGCAAGATGATTCCCGAAGCGTCGGGAAGCTCATTGACCATCAGACCACTTAACCCAAAGTCTCTTTGAACCGATGCTCCAGCTTTGACATGGAGAGGTGCAAGGGAATAAGAAATCAGAGCAGTGTGAGACCAGCCGAGGACTTCCACAAAAAATGAATGATAGTGGGAAGACCGAGATAAGAGAGGAGTAAAACCCATGGCAGTGAGACCTAGAGTGAAGGATACAAATCCGCCGAAAATGGGGGAACGAGAAAGAAGAAGATGGTTGGAGAGACGAAAAGGCAAAGAATAGGAGTAGGGGAGAGCCATCACCACCCAAGGGCTACAGAAAGCCGAGTACTAAGAATCCCATTAAATCCCATGGATTGATGCTTGTGTTTTACTTGGACACCTGTGAGACCTTACTCATGATGCATTCGAGAAGAAACACTCTAGATTCCCTATCTTTATACAAAAATGACTCTTGATCTAAGGATTTGGGAAAAAAATAATTCCCACACTTCACATAGTTATAACATTGGGGAAATACTCAACCTATAGATGGTGCTAGAATATCCCTTCCTTACATTGGGTGTCAACCATCACTCAATTGAAAATCCTCGGCATTCTTATTTCCTCCACTATAATTATCATTCATAATCCCACTAAAGGGTGGAAGAAATCCCAATAAAAAATTCCTATTATATACTCTTATCATTGATTAGGGACTTTTGAAGCACCTATATATATTTCTTCAAGTCCAATTTTCTAATATAGGGCCTCGACTATAGATGAATTTAGATCTTCAACATTCAAGAATTTTGTGTCTCATTCCTATCCAAGAGAGGAGAAAATCATAGAAACTACATAAAAAATTATGAGTTAGATGACACCATCATCATACCATAATGAAACTACATGAACCTTTATGCTATGTATTGGTTCATCATACTCAAATATAGGTCCTCAAAGAAAAGTTATCTAATGGTTTTCCAAGGTAGACCTTCATATATCCCAACCTTGTTTCAGATTCCCCACCACCTCCTAGAGGATCCCTAAAGAATAAAATAACCCAAATTCACATGTTGATCCAATAGGTTCTCTACCAGATCAACGATCCCTTTAATAAAGTCAATATATTCCTCAAAACCATAATTTCCTTTAGTGAAATGGAAGGATGGAGGATTATAGAGCTAAAAGTCTTGATCATGGTTGAACAAAGTCACGGTAACTACGACAAATTTAATAGGAACTATGTGATAGATTCCTAGATAAATTTTCCCATCCACTTGAACTACTAAAATAGGTGTGGGAGGATCCTAATATATAGTTTTTGGTAGAACTATAACATCGTACCTTGTCAGATTATTCAGGCCTACTCCGCCAGGCATTTAAATCATGCGACTCTAAGAAAACATTTTGTATGATTTCAGGGGAATGTTCAGAATTCCTGAATCAAATTTATTAACATGTTATAATATTTATATAAGGTATTCATACAAAAACCTATCCTATGATTCTTGACATAATAATAAGGTTAAACCAACCATTTACTATGAAAGTCTCTCTATACCTACATGTTAGTAACATTTATATGTATGTATATATATATATAAGAAAAAATATAATTTCATGATCATGTTCAAATAATTAATTCTAGAATAGATATATAACAATACCAAGGAACAGTGGTATATCATGAAATAGAGAGTAAAATAAATCCATTTAATGAAATAAATACATGGAACATTCAACATGCTTATATACATTACATTTGATCCTATTTCTTGTCCATGATGCATGAATAGAACCGAATACCATAAAATCATAAAAGAACAATATACTCAGGATCAACATGAACTATCAAACCATAACTCTAATATAATCCCATTAACGATAACTCATAGGTCAATCACTCATTTACTGGGATGGAAGACATACAACTCATCTGCTAAGTCCCAGAAAGCCTAACTGCTTTCTACCATGACCAATGAAATTGTTAAGAAGATACAAAGAGGTAAAACCACATTTGATATCATATTTTAACACCCTGACCCAAATCAAAGAGTTCAACATAAAGCGAGACATGGCCACATGCATGGATTCCTATATGTAAGAGGATTCTGACTAGCAATGAGTGTTTGAGTTCTGTTTTTGGGTAGACTATACCCTAAGTGTCAACAAGATAATTTTAAATAATATCATGGAGGAATAAATAAACAATTCCATAACAATGACATGGAATGTATCCAATTTCTTATAGAAAAATAGACTAAGAACCTACAAGGTGGATGGTTTACATGTTTACATGTAAGAATGTATATAAATAAAAATATTATGGTATCTCTTTGGAGTAAATTCTAGAATTTCCACTGATTTGCAAGCTCCATCTTAAAACTCCGTATTATTGTGTATTTTCTCTTTCTTGTATCTTCGACTATGAAATATATAGGCACATAAAGTTTCTGGTGTGGATTTTTTGTAAAACCCAATATGACACCTCCAATGTGTTAATAATGTGAGTGAACATGCAAAATAATTCATGTCATGATAATAAATAAATGAACTTTAAAACAACATACAATCATGTATTGAGTGTTCGAGTTCTATCCAAGCTACCACAAACCCCCAGCTATACCATATATGGGTCCATTCATAATATGTTGTCATAAATGAATTAATGAACCATATGTTCACCACAAATATTTCACCACATCCAAAAGGTTAATAGTCTCAAGTCATACCCCACTAATCCCTCACAACATATATATCTCTATCAGGATACAAGGATTTTGTATTCAACACCCCCTTGGATCATCATATCTCAACAACATGTCTCAGTTCAGTTAATCAAAGGCCATCATTACAAAATCCCACCACAACTCGTTGGATTCAGAAGAGGCGGAGTTACACTAACCATAGGTGATGTCCCTAAGACACAAAAATGTTCATAATAAATTCCAAGGTATTAACAAAAAGAAGGGGGACGATTTACCATAAATAAATCACTCAATAAAATGATAAAAAGTAAAAATAACCAAAATATCAATATGACGCATGAGTATTAAAAATAAAATCCAAAACCAAACAAATAAAAACATCAATATAGAAATTATAAGGTAATAAAACTGATATAAGAAACAAAAATACATTAAACCATGGGGAAATATTTTTTTCATCACTCCAATGATGTTGAGAGAGATCACCGAGCTCTAAACACCGAACTAAGAAAAAAGTATGATGATTACCCATAATAGAAATGAAACACCTTCACTTTACCTGTATCACAATATACTATATCTAAAAATGAACCAAAATTAAAAATTAGGGTGTGAGTATAATCTCTATAGGAATTCTGCTAATGAATTCCCAAAACATCTCACTAGGATAAGAAAATGGTATCACTTTTATATAAAATATAGGATAAGTAGTTAAATAATTTTTATTAAACCATAATCACATCCCACTTGTGAAATAAATTAAATAAATAATTTATTAAATTTATTTACAATTTTAATAACAATTCCATTCCATACCCACCCAGCCAAACATATTCAATAAACCATGGACTTCCCTATACTATTGAGTAATGATTCATCCTTTCTCCAAAACATTACTCGGTGAGCAATTTTTTATAGTGTAACTTCACACCATAATTGTATCCCACTTTGAATGTGGGACATTCATTAAATTATCTATCCCAAATGTATATGAACACACATCCACCATGTATGCAATAGTCTCAAGTAAAATGTTTCATCGTAAAAAATTTATTTTGAAATAAAAGATTCTTTCAAGAATTTTACCAAACAGCTTATGAGAACATCCTAAAAACCAATGAGTTTGGTATAGAAAAAAATCCATAAAAATGAAAAACTTATAAATCTAAACACCAATCCTTCCATTTCTAGAATGTGTAGAATAAAATCGAAGCTTCCCACCTCATGATGGTTCAAGAAATTGAGGAATAGTACATGTAAAATATAGATATGTCCATGAATATTCTTACCTTAAATATATATAATAATATCTCATCAAGATCCAAAACCTAGAATATAAATATATTCATAAAAGAGTATATAAAATGATTCGGGTGAGGGAATATGAGAGGATATAAAGAGAAAGAGAGGAAATGATGACATAACATAAATTAGATATCTCCAAAACACTTATATTCTCTAAAAGAAAGGGATTTTCTTAAATATCCTAAGATAATAAAGGATTTAGAGAGCCTAAGAGATTATGAGAATAATTGGGGCTCCAATTCCTTGATCTGAATAAAATATACTTTTCAAAGTATTAACATCACATCAAATGGTTAAGTCATATGTTTTTTAAAACCATACACTAACCATTCATGTACTATTGGAATGGATATAGAGAGCCACATAGTTCATTATACCTAGTTTGGAAAAATATGATTCAACCATGTAGTGATACAATACCATGCCACACCTTTGCATGGTTGGATCACGTAGTTTGAAAAACCATGCACCAATAATTATTTTAACTCTTAATCCAATCACATAGTTTCTCCAGGAATTAATAGGGTTTAAACTAACCATGATACAACATTGTTCATTCCCAGTGACTGTCAACATCACCTTGAATGGCTTCATGAAGACAGTGTACAATTTTTACAAACTGTGCTCAAACCATGCATCCTCTAAAACACTTCCAAAACCCAAAAAACTCTGTCTAAACTCTTTAAAACCAACCCAAGTATTATACAAGATAAATATACATAATAAAAAGTTAAATTAGATAAAATTTAGGGTCTTATATTCTCCCAATAATTTCTCTTTTAATAATCCAAATGTTGGAGACTTGCATTGTTTTGGAAGAGTTGAACCATTTTTCTAGATTTTCCTTTCCACTTTCAAATGTCGCTTTCTAAATTTGACCATAAATACATAAAGAACATTAAAATATGTTTTTTACTATTAAATAACATCTCTTTACTATTAAAAAATTATATTCAAACATGAACCAAGGTAGCACTTGGTTTGAGATAAACATGGTCCCACCAAATCAAATGGTTAGGGTTAAGATTATACTTCCTCTATTGACACACATGAATAAAATTTTAAAAACCACTAAATATTTATGGTAAATCCTACTAATAATCCACATCACCAAATACTTTAAGTATATAAAAAATCCAATGTTATAAGGAGACAAAATTCCATGCATGCCAAAACAATGATGTGTTAGCCTTGAAAAGATTCTCAAGAAAATATGATCATCCATATTAAATGATAATGGTCATCGATGATGATCCACATAAAATTTCGGATGACTATGAGATATCTCAATCCTCTTTTTGGTCATATTAATCTTATCCATTGTCTCTTTCACAAGGTTTTTTTTCCAAAAAATTAAGTATCACTTATTTCCACCCAATATGGTGGAGAATGAAAAGGATGACGATACAATTCATTAAAAGATCCATATGTATATAGTCCTGATAACTATTATTGTATGATAACTCTACTAGTAGTATATACTCCTATTATGATCCAAAAAAATATTTCACACAAGATCTCATAATAAATTACCATATTTAGATCATTTGATTGGATTTTTGATATGTTTGAGGATGATACATTGTGATCATAGTCAACTAGGTTCCAATGTATTTTTGAAAGGACTTCCAAAACTGATATGTAAAATAGAGGCCCCTATTAGACACAATTGAAACTATAATTCCATTCATCTTTAAGACTTCCAAAATATAGATTTTTAAAAATTCATCCACCATATTAGATTGATGAATAGTGAACATGTGATCAAAAAATACGAGGCAATCCATAATAAACCATTTATTACCCTATTTAAAAACTATTTTTTATAGAATTGTTAAAAAATCTATAGTTATTTTATCACATTTCCACATGGGACTAGGTATATAATGAAATATACCAGCTATCCATTCGTGATTCCCCTTGAAATGATAACATGTGAGGCATCTGGAGACAAAATTTTCCACATTCCTCTTCATTACAACCCAAAAATATTATGCACTCATCACTATATACATCATCAAAATGCCAAGGTGAAAACCCATCTTGAATAGTGGTAAAATGAAATAATTTATTCTGGATAATTTGTATGAACCATAATATGGTCTCTAAAATGCAGTAGAGATATCCTGTATAGTATCCATCCCTCAATGGTCTCCCCACTATTGATATTTTACCTTGTGGTGAGGCATTCAGGATCAAATGTATGAGTATCATTAACATGCTCAACCAAATTAGGGGAAATAGATACAAAAAATAGTAATATCACCTAGTTCAAAATAATTCTAATGCATATCATTTATGATTGATATAATCTACCATTGATTCAAAGGGTAATTATATAAATAATTATACGGCTTCCTATATAAATAAACAACTACAAAATTACCTTTACCTAGTGTATACATGAGATATAAGTCAATCATCTACTAAGATTCCATCTATCTATGTTTCCTTAGATTCAAATACTCTGTGAGAAAATGTGCATCAGGCACATATAAACTGTGACCACTTTGAATTTATCACTAAAGAGAAAGTGATTCCATGTTTTCAAGGCCTAGAATACAATACCTATCTATAAACCATGTGTTGGATAATTTTTTCTACTGAACCCTTCACTATCATGAGCCATTATTTACAATATGATTTCCCAACAAGATAACACATCCCAAACCATAACTAGATTCATCCCAATAAACCCATTACCCATGTCTTAAATCTGAAAATGCAAGGATATGTTTAGATGTAAGATGATCCTTAAAATCATAGAAATATTTTTGGAACTCATTGCTACATTATAAAGTAATATAATTCCTTGTAAAATCAATAATCAGTGAGGCACGTAAAAAAATAATGAAAAAATATCAGTAATATACAACTAATCCATGGAAACTATATATCTCAAAGGCATTATTTGGTGGTTACGGTGTGATAAAAAATTTAGCTTTTCAAGATCTATATAAATTTATCTTTTAGAGAAAAAATATACAAGGAAATAATCATAATATTTAAAAAAAATTACGCTTTCAATGCTTTTCATAATGGTGGTGTTCTTACAAGATACCCAACACTGTTAGTATTTATTGTTAATTATTAAACTTAGTCTAAAACTAAATGATATTATCATCGATAAACACCACTAAAATGGAATGAATATACCTTTGGAAAATATGATTGATCAATTCCATAACCACTACTAGTGATTTCATAAGACCAATAATCATAACCGTATATTCAATGTGACAATAATGGCTCTACAAATCTATCTTTATAATATCCTTCTTCTGAACTCAATTTTGGTGATACCCTGATCATAAATTAATATTAAGGAACCACTACGCTCCTCTATTTTGATCATGTAGATAATAAATTCTTTAAATTGGATATAGATTCTTTATCATAACATGGTTATGCTTTCATTAATCCGTTCAATGTTGATGATTTTTATATTATTTCTTCACAAAAAGAACTAGTTCTTTACAAGGAGACGTGCTAAGTTGGATCAACACTTTTATTTATGAATATTCTAGCTAGGATTCTGATTCCCCTAATACCATTAGTTTCATCCTATAATATGGAAGTGAAATATGGATGTTTCTTTGAAGTATATCAATAGTAAATTTTACTTATATTTCTAGCAGATACATAGATAAACTATATAGAAACACATTAGGAAATTGGTTAACGATGGTTGGAAAATATCTATGTATAATTTAATTAATATATGCCAAAGAAATAAATATTAATTGATAATATATATCCCCAAACATTAGTACCAAACCCCATAACCTTCTTGAATTTACATCCCAATTTCCATTATAGCGATGGTTAATACCATCATAATATGTGAAACATACCTATTGGGAATTATAGTCAATATGGGTCTTGAAGGATGTAAACCATTAAAATCCAAAATTTATATCATAGATATCAATCATATGAATAGAGATAACCTAAGACAATTTGTAAAAATATATTTTAATTGAATAGGTTTCACACTTAAATCCCTAAAACCCTTATTGGATGAGAGGTGTTTGATGTTTCCAAATAGAAATCATCATTTCAACATGTAAAACCATATGATAAAATAAATGACAAGGAATGGAATATTGAGAGACACCCTTATCAAATAAGGGATACATAAGGGTATAAATTGAAGAATAATATAGTACACTATTGAGAGACCATATTTCTCATTTGTGATCATTTTATCAACACCATACAGTTTGTTACTCACATATACTTGATACTTGTTTCCTTGTTGAGGTTGAATTACATAAAGAGTTATGCTATTACTAGAATCAAGAAGGATCAATCTATTCTGAGGGGATAGTGTCTATTGTGAGGTAACCCAGTCAAATCATAAGATGTCTAGAATACATGATATACCTCTCTAGTAATATACTTTGGATTACCCTGAAAATAACCCTGGATATGTCTAATCCAATTATCATTTTGATAAAATCTTGGTGGTGTCAATCATACTTACTTGATATGTTTGAAATATTCATACTAGAAACTACCTATCTTGTTATTGGGTATTGGAGGAATGTTTACCAATTCAGTATTATAATCCTGAGCTGTATCACCTCATTGAGAATAAGTTCCCCTTCTCCACTTATTTCTAGAATTTGATTTCCCATATTCTTCCATACGGACAATCATACTTCCTCCCACATGATTCTAAGTAAGACCCCATTTCCATTATATTTTCCCTATTGGTTGACTCTATAATCCAAAATACATAAGTCTACTATTTTAGAGATAATATTCTACCTCAAACCCAATTAAATGATGTATAACATTAATGATTTACTATTAGAAACTTCTATATCCAAAAGAAATAAGTTCCAAATTTACCTATTGAAATGGATATCATAAGTCTTCAATGAAATTGAATATTTTTAAAAATGAAATACAATTATTATCTGGGAAAGTAGGTATCAAACCCAAGAGAATGAAATTTGTGAGACCAAAAAAAAAACAAAAAAAAAAGAAAATAAAATAGTGGATATGATGAATGTGAAGGTGGATGAAAAACAGGGGAGATTAAATATATACTATAAGTAGATGAATTTTAGGGAATTAATACTATCCTAAAATTTATATAAATTATTTTATCTTCTTGGTATCAATCATCAAGATTGTTCTAGTAACTGTAAGGATGTTGTGTAAGGAAACCTGATTGTCGTTAAAATGTTAAACATAATGTAGTGAACTCTCTCAAAAAATGATCGATAAATAAAATTCATAATGGAAGAAGTTAAATGATGTTAAAGAGAGACATCAAACTTTTCCAATTTTTGGTACTTCAGCTGATGCACTATGGTAATGGATTCACTATCATCTCCTATAAAAAAATTGAATATTATGAAAAAAATACTCATCATGAATGAACATGAAGCTCACTGTATAGAAAATGAACTGATGAAATTATGAAAATGATATCAAAAATATTAAAATTTATCAATTAGTTTCAATACTAAATACCTAATAAAATATGATTCACATATTCACAGTTGTGTAATCAATTTCGTTTTCAATTAATTGAATCTCAAAACAGGAAACCAAGAAGAAGAGAAAGGTAAAGAAAGCTTCTTGAAAACAGAAGAAAGAATACCAAGAATGAATCTAATTCTAAAAATATTTATATAAGAGTGTATCCCATTTCACAATATTTTATTTAACTTGTTTTAGACCCCAAACAGAGTTACATATCAGAAGTTATAGTCGTTCGAAGTTAGGTTTCCATAGAGGATCACAAAGCCCTTTCAACGATCCCCATTTGTGAAGCCAAAAAATTTCATCATGAATCACTCCCCATATTTACTATACCCATTTCTTATAAATACCCCTCTAATTTATTCATTCAAAAGTGGAGATGCTACTGGGTTTTGGCCTTGCACTGTCAATTCTCTAAGATCATGGTCGTCACGAGAGCCTCTTCCATGGAGCCTCTAGGCATCATTAAATCATATCTCCATTATTCTTGAAAACATCCCCCGAAATTAGAGATTCCATTAGTGAAGTCACATGCCCTTCATGAATGAAAAGGGCCTATGAGGATATTTTGGGTTCGTGAAGAATTCCACATTTGTGAAGCACTCCCACTATGAATTAGGACATCCTTCACAAGACCCTGAGCTCCATGAACCCCAATCCCTGACGAGATGATGGACTCCAAACCCCTATCTTACACAAGACCCTGAGCTTCATAAAGCCCTATTATTCACGAGACTCTATGCTCCACAAATCCCAATCCTTCATGAATCCCTATCCTTTTATAAATATCTTACCTCCTCACCCATTGGTCCATTCTGTGGGGATGCAGACCTTCCACCCCCGCTCGGGATCACTATCAAGTTGTGGTCCTAGGCCTCTATCCCAAAACCTTTGATACTATCACTGACCCCCATGAAAAATTGATAGTCTCACCATGAAATTTTTAGGCTAGGTCAAAGAAATTTTGGACTTATCCCTTATTCATCCCCAATATCCACACTTGACCACCATGATTCAATATTACCCTCTTAACTCATTGAAACCACTTTAGTCGACCTACTCCCCTTGGTCCATTTACCATGTTGTTAGTTGATATTCTCATATTTGATTCCCTCATCACCTTGAGTAGGACCATTCCTCAAGAAACTACTCAAACCCCATCATCTAACTCCCATGTTTGGTCAACCCAGATAGTCCTCCCATGGTGTGAGTCCCTCACTTGTCATTGCTATGAATCTTCTTCCCCAATAGTCCTCACTAAATGACTTTAAACTATAACATACCCTACTATTCAAGAGTATGATGACTTACACATCAAACATAAGATACCGCATTCCATGATAATGATATGATATTCTAGTTTTAATTACATGAATTTAAATTATATTATGCTATATCATTCATGAATTGGATGAATTATGTGTCAACTGTAACTTGACTCATGCCATGATCATGAGATGACAACTAATCATCCTCCATGGGTCCCATCATTATGTCTAAGACCCAAAATATACCTTTACCAACCAAAAAGTCAATATTCCATCATGATCAGACATGAAGAAGAAAGATGAGGAAACTTAATTCATAAGCCTCATATATATCGTCCTTTCCCATGCAATTAAACAGCAATCTTACCCCATGCAATGTACGTTGGATGACCTTGGGACCTGACATGAGGAATCTTAAATGGGAAGCTTCCATACATAAGCCCCATTCACACCATTACCACTCCATAGCATCACCCAAGTATCTTTCACATGTAATACCCATTCACACCATTTTCATTCCATAGTGGAACTTGGGTAGTTTCAACTCTTAATAACTATTCACACCATTTCCACTCTATAATGGCACCAGGGCATATTCTATGAAAAATCCCCATTCACATCATTGCTTCTCCATAGCGACACATGGGTCTCCCTCTCGGTGAAAGCTTCAGTCTCCAACTTCCAAGGGGAAACTTATATGTGTAATCACCAACCATACATGCTCCATGGGTCACTTCCATGTGTAATCCCCAATCATGTCCCCTCAAATGGGACCTATTTTTAGGTGTAATACCCAACCCATTTGAACTACATGGGATTTTATTCCCAATTAACTGGGATACATATGAAGCCTCCCTGATGTAAAAACCTATCACCCATCATTCCATCCACAGCCATCCTGAATTTCCATGGGCTTCCACATCTTTGTGAGATCATGCCACTCACCCGAGAGACCACATCTCATCCAGGTCCCTCAGGAAGCTCATGTGTAATTCCAAAAAAAATTCAAAACAAAAAAAAATCCTCTTTAAAAAGGAATCATCCGTTCATAATCTCCACACTATTCCTCATTGATTCTCCATTCACAATGTGAGTGCCTATACTGTATGACATTAAAATTCATTGACTGGTCCTATCACAAGACCTTAATTTGTGGAATCAAAATATATGAGTTTTCATCCTTTTCATATAAATAGCTTATATAAGAAGACACTTTGAGGTCTAATCCTAACCAACAGTAAACCAAGGTGCCTTATCCTAGTGATGTACATCCTCGATCCACCTCATGTGGTTTTATAATTAAAATTTATATTGTAAAATTTTCCCTTTATGGGAAACATCTCCTAGATTAGCATCTATGTGGCCTCCAGACCCCTCCACTAGTAAAATCCCATGTGTGACATATTCCATCCTAGGTATGCACTTTCTTGATCCGCCTCCATGGGGGATCTTGATCAATAAACCCCGTCTCCATAATATGATAAACTTGTGCCCATATTTTTCTCAACAAGACATTCTGATTCTTCTCTATGAGACATTAAACTTATTACCCTGAATAGATACCCCATTATAAACCTAGGATGCCTGAGGTAAAATACTTAGATGATATTCACCTATAGTTTCGCCTACCTTATGATAAAAATGGGATTCTTGAGGTGAAATAATTGGAAGATATGTTCCCACGACGTCATCTACCTCATGTTAAACATGGGATTCCTAAGGTAAAATCCTTGTAATATATGTCTTTGGTGTTAGATTCATAGTGATAGACATGGGATGACTTGGTTTCCAGGCCTAAGATCCCTAAATGAGATGTACTCCTATAAGGATGAATATAGGATCCCATGGCACCCATTGTCCAATAATTCCAATACATGCTTGACGTTTTCATATACTCTGACAAAAGTTTGATGGCCTGCCAGATAGAAGAAGTGTAATTAACTGGCATCTGCAAAGATATTGCACTGGGAATGAGTTTCACAAACATGAATCATGTCTATAAGGGATACCTACATTAGGTGACATATTCCAAGGAGGAATATATATAATGAGGAACCAACATCCCATCATCATGTTTTGATCAAGGAGAAAACATATCCATTGAAAGTGATGAATGTTTCTTGCCATTGATATTTAGGAATGTAAGGAAAGAAACATGAGTCTCCATGTTGATGTGTTCCCCAGCTACAGAATCATTAGAAAAAAATAGAGAACATGAAATGAATCTATTCTCCTTCAACTATGAGAAGATAAAAAATGATTGGCATTTCCAAATTGAGGCATCATCCATGTGAGTTCCCTATATTTTATGTATAGTAGGATGAGTAACATTGTATGCGTGAAGACTACCAACTTCATCATATCTTCGCCGAAATCACCTCCCTCATGGGCCATGTAGGTGTAAGCCACCCCCAAACTCCCCCAGATCCTCATTGACACCTCCTTCCTCATGGGTCATGCAGGGTGCAACCACCAACCAACTCCATCAACTCCTCGATGAAACTAACACCATCATGGTCTATGATGGGGGAAACCGCCCCCAACATTATCGGCTCCTTGCTGACACCACCACCCTCATGGGCCACATAAGGGAACCCTCCTCCCCCCGACTCCATCAGCTCCTCACAGACACCACCTACCTCTGGGGCCACACAAGGGGCAGCCAACGCCCAACCCAATAGCATATCGATTACACCAACAGAATTTGTTGTAGGCCATCTCGTGATAAGGAAAAAAACACGGTGGTCCCCCCCATCACTATTAGAATCAATTTTGGAGGTCCTTTCCACACTAACATCAATGGGCATAGAGGTCCTCCTCATATCCATCATCATCCATTACAGAGGTCCTACCCGTACTGCAATCCCCCAACATAAAGGTCCTCCTCACATTGTCATCAATAGGCATGGTGGTCCTCCCCATCACTGTCATCGGCCACTATGGAGGTCCTCCCTAAAATTCCATCAAACTGCATGAAGTTCCTTCCTATCTCCATCATCAACCATTGTAGAGGTCCTCCCAACACCGAAATCACCCAACACAAAGGTCCTCCCCATCGCCATCATCAGCTATTGCGGAGGTCCTCCCTACACTGCCCTCAATTAGCATGGAGGTCATCCCCATCTCCATCATCATCCATTTTGATGGTCCTCCCATAATTGGAATCACCCTCAATGTGGGTCCTCCCCATACTTGAATCATCCATCACAAAGGTCCCCCCCATATACATCATCATCTATTGTGAATTTCCCCCCTATATTGTAATCAACTAGAATGGTGGTCCTCCCCCAGAAACTACTAATATATGCAGAGGTACTCCCCACATCGACATAAACCATCATAGAGGTCCTCACCATGCCACTACCAATCCATGTGTATGTACTCCCGAACAAACATCAATCTTCATGGAGATCCTCCCAATGCCACTACCAATCCATGCAGAGGTATTCCACAGAAAAACAACAACTATCACAGATGTCCACCTTGTGCCACATCCAATTCGTGCAGAGGTCCTCCCTGAATCGGCATCAATCATCATGAAGGTCCTCCCCATGTCACTACCAATCTGTGTGGAGGTCCTCCTCACACCGACATCAACTAGAACAAAGGACCTCCATTTTCCTATATCAACCAGTGTAGAGGTCCTACTCATACAGATATCTACTAGCACAAAGTTCCTCCCCATGCTATTATAAACCAGTGTGGAGGTCTTCCCCATACCAACGTCAACTAGCATGAAGGTACTCCCCATGACACTATCAACCAGTGCGGAGGTCCTCCTCTTACCGATATCAACTAGCATGGAGGTCCTCCCCATGCCACTAACAATCAATGTGGAGGTTCACGCCGTAACAATATCAACTAGCAATGATTTTTTTCCTGTGCTGCTATCAACTAGTATGGAGGTCCTCCATGTACTTACCAAAATTGTCATGAAGTTCCTCCCCATTAAAAGTACATTAATTTCTTTGAAGAACCAAAACTCGGGGCAGGTCGATCATATCCATGCTTCAGTTACTCTACTTGTGAGTTGTCACTCTAGGATTCTATGCCTCTGGGGCTCCAACACCTCGTCAAACTGACATTCACAGCTTCCACATCTCCCTAGCATCAACATCCTATAAAACCGATCCTTTGGGATTCTAGGCCTCCAGGACTCCATAAAAACATTGAACCGATGTTCCAAGCTTCCACACATCCCGAGAACCATCAACCCTTCGAATCGATGTTCCATGATTTCATACCTCTAGGGATCCATCGCCCCGTCGAACCAACATTCCAGGATGTCACACTTTCTGGAAACCATCACCCCATAGAACTTCCATTCCAAACATCCACGCCTCTAGGGATCCATCGCCTCATCAAACCGAGGTTCCAGGATTACATTCCTCCATTTCTCGATTACCTTGGGGAACTAATATTCTAGGCTTCCATGCCTCCAGGGCTACCTCGCCCCATCTATCCAACCTTCCATGATTCCATGACTTTCAGGTGTCATCTCCCCATCAAACCAACATTCTAGGATTTCACACATCTCAAGAACCGTCGCCTAATAATAATTTATGTTCCATGATTCTACAACTCTAGGGAACCATCGCCCCCATTGAACCGACATTCCAAGCTTCCATGAATCCACGCACCATCGCCCTATCAAACTAACATTCCAGGATTCCACACCACTATAGATCCATCACCCCATCAAACTGATATTCCAGTCTTCCATGTCTCTAGGTTTTCATCACCCTATCGAACCGATGCTCCATGATTCCATGCCTCTCATGAGCTATCGTCCAATTGAATAGACAATTCAGGATTCCACACCTCTAGTGATCAATCACGACTATGAACCAATGTTTTAGGATTGCATGACTATAGGGATCCAACACCCTGTAAAATCAATATTCCAGGATTCCATGCCACTCAGGCGCCATCACCTCATCAATCCCACATTCCAGGAGCCCACACCTCTAATGATCTATTACCCCATCGAACTGACGTTCAATGTATTAATGCCTTCTGCGATCCATCACCCTATCAAACCGATGTTACAGGCTTTCAAGCCTCCATGGACCCATCGCGCCCTCGAACTAGTGTTCGAGGCATCCACACCTCCATGGTGTTATCGCCCCATCAAACTGACATTTCAGGATTCCATGCTTTGAAGGCTCCATCACCCCATCAAACCAATGCTCTAGGATTCCATGCCACTAGGTCTCCATTTCCCTATCAAATAGACATTCTAGGCTTCCATTACATCATGGATCCATCACTCCATTAAACCAACTTTCCATGTTTCCAACCCTACCATGAAAAATCACTGTGTTGAACTGAATTTCTAAGATTCAATGCCTATAGGGCTCAATAACCCCATAAAAATGACGTTCTGGGCTTCCACACCACTCAGGCGCCACTACCATGTTGAACCAACATTCTCAGCTACCAAAAATCTCAGGAACCATCGCACTATCAAATCAGAATTCCCAGATTTCATACCACTTGGGACCCAATGACCCGTAGAACTAACGTTCCTTGCATCCAAACCTCTCAGGCACCATCGCATCGTCGAACTGATGTTCTAGGATTCCATTCCTATAAGGATCCATTTACCCATCAAATTGATGATCCAACCTTCTATGAAACCATGGATCCATCTCCCCTTTAAACTGACATGTCACGCTTCCATGCCTCTCGGATGCCATCACGTCATCCAACCGACAATCCAAGCTTCTAAACCTCATGGGATCCATCGCCCCATCGAGCCAATGTTCTAGGATTCCACACCTCCTGGGCTCTATAACCCCATCAAGATGATGTTCTAGGCATCCAAACATCCATGGATCTGTCAACCTATCGAGCTGATATTCCAAGATTCCATTCCTCAATGGCTCAATCTCCCCATCGAACTAACATTTTAGGCTTCCACACATATAGGTCTTTATCAACCCATCCTATCGATGATCCAAGGTTTTAGACCTCTCTGGCTCCATCACCCCATCGTAGAGACACTCTAGGATTTCATGCCTTCAAGGAACCATCACCCCATCGAATCGACATTCTAGGAATCCATGCCTCCAGGACTCCATCACCTCAATGTACTGATGATCCAGGCTTACATGCCTCTAAGGCTCCATCACCGTTTAATATTGACGATCTCGGCTTCATTGCCTCTTGGGATCCATATTTTGGTTATACAAATGATTGAGTCTTCCACGACTCCAGATATCCATCACCCCATCATAATGACACTCCAGGATTCACACCTCTCAGGTGTTATTGCCACATCTAACTAACAATACATGTTTCTATGCCTCCAAGGCTCCATTGACACATTGTACTGAAAATCCAGGTATATATTCTTATAGGGATCCATCACCCCATCATAATGATGATCTAGGCTTCCACACCTCCAGGGATCCATCACCCCATCGTACTAATGATATAGATGTAAACGCCTCTAGGGTCCCATCTCCGACTTGTACAAATGATCCAAGATTCCATGCCTCATGGAATCCATCACCTAGTTGTCTCTAACACTCTAGGCTTCCACAACTCTCGGGCTCCATCACATATCGAACCGGCTACCATCCCTTCTCCCTTCAATCTCTCTCCAATTTCTCATGCGGTCTCTACCACCATCAAGGAACTCCATTTCACCTTGATTGATACATGAAGAGGCAAACTCCTATGACCGAGATTGATACCATAATCATATTATAGGAAATTCAGGTTGAATCTCCTTGCTACATGTGCCAATAGAAACCACAGAAGTCCTCCCAGAACCCCTAACACCAGCACGTGAATAGATCCCTTTGAAATAGTCCATATTATGCATGGTGAAAATCCACATATATGCAGGGGTGATTTTATGGTAATACCATGTCAGGATACCCCCTGATGTTCAAGGACCCCAAACCATTTGAATGGAGTGGAGATGACCATCCCCCATCCGACACAATCTTTATGGCCGCACATCGATTTTTCATGAAATTAAATTGCACAATAACCATCGTCTTTATTGCATGATGTTACACTGCAAGATGAAGTATTGGTCACATGTTGTTAAACATTAAAACATTTTTGTCAAATCTATATGACCTAAAACCACATCGACCATGTTCAATTCTATGCGACCTTAAACAACAATCACCACTTTTCCTAATAAGAAAATATAAAAATGTATGATGGAACATTCTTACTGTGTGGCATTAAACTACGTCTCAATCATTATTACCAAAAAATATTAAACTGTATCCTTACCCTATGCGATGAAAATAGGATGCCTCATATGATAGGTATGAGAATAATCCACATCCCTATCACATGATATAAAAGTGTGCAATTCCATCATCTCCCATACGATAAAGAACTCTGCATTTAGCACCGATCGACTACTATGACAAATTAAAGAACTAACATTGGACCCTCATCCTTGAGAAGGGGTTCAACTACCTCTTTTTGATACACCCCATTGACATGCTCAAATGTGATGTGGTGTAAAACCTTGAGATTTTGATACTACAAGGAAATTCTATCAATCAATATCCACACATTGTGTGGCCCTTTATTTGCATCCCCATCCTCTTCCATGTCTGAAGGTACCCCCTAACAGAAGAGACTCATTCCACACTGGCTCACCTACTGTCCAAGGCCAATTCCTGAGAACACTTTGGATGACATTATGAGATAGGTCTCATGTTTCCAAACATGGTTACTATTTGAACCTCATTTGTTTTCCCCCATCCCAGGTAACATGATATGGATGTTGCGTTTCAAATAGGTTTAGTAGTTATCCTTTATCATTATTCCACCCTCCTTGTGTTCCAGATATCTGACACCATAAGTCATGCTTTTCACCTCCTTATGTCCTCGTGCAACACCAATGAACTATGTGATACCCATCCAGGCATCCATGTTCATTGTTTAAGTGATTCAGTGTCATTGGGACATTCTTGATACAAAATATTCTTTCCCCTTCGGTGTGCTTCAATATCTTAGGAAAATCCCCTTACCACTCCTTGTTTCCCTTGATTACGATGAATCACATGGTCTTTGGAGTATTGGTTGGATGTGTACCTATATTGTTAATTTTCACAAATCCATGGTCCATGGAATGTGGCCATATACTATTCACAAGGGTCCAAACTATAAAATCATAAACTAAAAGCCTTTGGTCTAATAAATAAGACCTTCAAATGTTTTCAACACTGGGTCCCTTTACCGTAAGTTTAGTTGGGTATTTATCCCACCCGCAGGAACCCAATTCTTGAAGACACTCTACAGGAAAAAGGGCTTCTTGCGATGGGCCTTTTTCGACGGGAATAAATCCCGTCGCAAAAGGTCCGTCCAAGATGTTATTTGTGACGGGGGTAATGACCCATCGCAAATAACCAACTATTTACGACCGGATTTCGTCTCCTGTCGCAAATAGTTTGGCCCAGATAGCACGCCAAACCGTGCGAAGGTTATTTGCGATGGTGGTTTTGCGACGAGATGTTGTTCCGTCACAAAAGGTGTGTCGGCAGGGACTATTTTCAATGGGTCCCGTCGCAAATAACTTTTTAACCACCGACAGTAATTAATGTGTGCGTACGTATTTGTGACGGGTCCCGTCACAAAAGATACTATTTGCAAAGGGTATCCCGTCACAAATAATCCCGTCCCAAATAGTCTAACCTATATATACCCCCATCCGTTTTCCTCTCATTCCTCTCAAATTTTAGATCTCGTTTTTCTCTATACTTCGATTATAGAGAGAGAATTGTTCTAAGTTATTTTTTTTGTTCACGAAGAAGTTGTGAAGCCGTCTCCATCAATAGAGAACCAATCATAAAGGTATTTATGTTTTTTAATTTATTATTTATTTCATTTTTTATGTTAATTTACTCTATTGTTGATTAGTTGTAATTAAATGAAATTTAAATTGGTTTGTCATTAGTATTTGTTTGTACTAATAAACTGAAATTTTTAGTATTAATTTTTAATAATTAGTAGTAATTAATTATTATTATCAATAATAAGTAATGTATATAATTAATTTGTAGTTATTAATAATAATTGGTAATAAATATCAATAAATGGTAATAAATAGGAATAATTAGTAATAATTAGGAATAATTAGTAATAATTAAGAATAATTAGGAATAAAAATTAGTAATTAGTAATAATTAGTAATAAATAGGAATAATTACCAATAATTATGAATAATTAGCAATAATTAATAATTAGCAATAATTAATAATTAACAATAATTAATAATTAGCAATAATTTGAAATAAATAGCAATAAATAGCAATAATTAACAATAATTAGTAACAAATTGTAATTATTAGTAATAAGTTGTAATAATTAGTAATAAATTGTAATAATTAGTAATAAATACTAATAATTACTAATAAATACTTATAATTAGCAATAAATATTAATAATTAGTAATAATTAACAATAATTAGAAATAATTAGCGATAATTAGAAATAAATAGCAATAAATAGCAATAATTAGCAATAATTAGCAATAATTAGTAATAATTAGCAATAATTAGTAATAATTAGCAATAATTAGTAATAATTAGCAATAATTAGTAATAATTAGCAATAATTAGCAATAATTAATAATAAATAGAGATATTTAGTAATAAATAGCAATAAATAGTAAAAGATAGGAATAATTAGTAATTAATAAAAGTAATTAGTAATAATTAAGAATAATTAATAATAATTAGGAATAGTTAATAATAATTAGTAATAAATTGTAATAGTTAGTAATAAATTGTAATAATTAGTAATAATTTGTAATAATTAGTAATAAATACAAATAATTACTAATAATTATTAATAAATACTAATAATAAGCAATAATTAGCAATAATTAAGAATAATTAGAAATAATTAGCAATAATTAAAAATAATTAGCAATAATTAGAAGTAATTATGAATAATTATGAATAATTAGTAATAATTAGCAATAATTAGCAATAATTAGAAATAATTAGTAATAAATAGAAATAATTAGTAATAAAAAGAAATAAATTTTAATAAATAGGAATAATTAGTAGTAATTAGGAATAATTAGTAATAATTAGGAATAATTACGAATAATTAGGAATAAATACTTATAATTAGCAACACTTACTAATAATTAGTAATAATTAGAAATAATTAGAAATAATTAGCAATAATTAGGAATAATTAGCAATAATTAGTAATAATTAGCAATGATTAGTAATAATTAGTAATAGTTAGCAATAATTAGCAATATTTAATAATAATTAGTAATAAATTGTAATAATTAGCAATAAATTGTAATAATTTGTAATAAATTGTAATGATTAGTAATAAATAAAAATAATTAGTAATAACTACTAATAAATACTAATAATTAGCAATAAATAATAATAATTAGCAATAAATAGCAACAATTAGGAATAATTAGCAATAATTAGAAATCATTAGCTATAATTAGAAATAGATAGTAATAAATAGCAATAATTAGTAATAATTAGAAATAATTACCAATAATAAGCAATAATAAGCAATAATTAGCAATAATTTGCAATAATTAGAAATAATTAGCAATAAGTAGCAATAATTTGCGATAATTAGAAATAAATAGCAATAATGAGCAATAATTAAGAATAATTAGCAATAATTAACAATAAATAATAATAATTAGAAATAATTATTAATAAATAGCAATAAATATTAATAAATAGGAATAATTAATAATAATTAGGAATAATCAGTAACAATTAGGAATAATTAGTAATAATTAAAAATAATTAGTAATAATTTGGAATAAATACTAATAATTTGTAATATTTACTAATAATTATGAATAAATACTAATAATTAGTAATATTTAGCAATAATTATAAATAATTAGCAATAATTAGGAATAATTAGCAATAATTAGGAATAATTAGCAATAATTAGTAATTATTAGCTATAATTAGTAATAATTACTATTAAATAATAATAATTAGTAATAATTACTAATAAATACTAATAATTAGGAATAATTAGGAATAACTAGCAATAATTAGCAATAATTAGGAAAAATTAGTAATAAATAGGAAGAAATTGTAATAATTAGCAATAATTAGGAATAATTAGGAATAATTAGAACTAATTTGCAATAATTAAAAATAAATAGCAATAATTAGAAATAATTAGGAATAATTAGCAATAATTAGGAATAATTAGCAATAATTAGGAATAATTAGCAATATATAGAAATAAATTGTATTAAATAGTAATAAATTGTAATAATTAGTAATAATTAGTAATAAATAGTAATAAATAGTAATAATTTGTAATAAATAGTAGTACATAGTAATAAAAATTAATACTTAGTAAAAAATAGTAATAGTTTGCAATCAATAGTAATAGTTAGTAATAAATATGAATAATTTGTAGTAATTAAGAATAAATACTAATAATTATTAATAAATACTAACAATTAGTAATATTTACTAATAATTAGGAATAAATACTAAAAATTAGAAATATTTAGCAATAATTAGTCATAAATAGCAATAATTATTAATAATTAGAAATAATTAAGAATAATTAGAAATAATTAGATATAACTAGTAATAATTACTAATAATTACAAATAATTAGTAATATTTACAAATAAATACAAACAAATAGAAATAATTAGGAATAATTAGGAATAATTAGGAATAATTAGCAATAAATAGGAATAAATTACAATAATTAGCAATAATTAGGAATAATTACAAATAATTACAACTAATTAGAAATAATTAGAATAAAATAGCAATAATTAGAAATAATTATGAATAATTAGCAATAATTATGAATAATTAGCAATAATTAGGAATAATAAGAAGTGATTAGGAATAATTAGTAATAAATAAGAATAATTTTTAATAATTTGTAATAAATTGTAATAATTAGTAATAATTAGTAATAAATAGTAATAAATGGTAACAAATATTAATAAATAGAAATAATTAGTAATAAATAATAAAAGTTAGTAATAAATAGTAATAGTTAGTAATAAATATGAATAATTAGTTATAAATAACAATAGTAAGTAATAAATAAGAATATTTCATAATAAATATGAATAATTAGCAATAAATAGTAATAAATAGTAATAATTATTAATAAATAGTAATAATTTGTTAGGATCAGTTAGAAAGAAATTTTAATAAATTCCAAGAACATGGCACAATTTCCATTGGATTGACGACACTCTATTTGCTCGATGAATTCTCTCCTTTCAACTCTCACAAACTCAAAACAATATGAAAAATGTGCTGCTATATAGGCATATTCAATATCGTATACACGAGATTGGATATGCATTTATTGGATCATATTTTTTATAATGTTTTTAGGCGGTGACAGTTAGAAGAAGACGACTCATCAACGAAAAGGGGTATCTTTTTTCTGACGGCTCATTTACTTGAATCTTTCTCACACTGAAATCAGAATGAAGAATCTCATCGGAGACACCAATATTCATTCTCATGCATATGAGAATAAATATGTGTACCTCAGACCAGATTCTTCATTGTGATTTCAGTGTGAGAAAGATGAAATTAAATGAGCCGTCAGACAAAAGAGTAGCTGACAATCCACTGGAAATTGTGTCGCCTTTAATTAATGGTATTTATTAAATAGTAATAGTGATTATTTATATTCTTTTTTCAGATAATATTTTTATAATTTCAAATTATTCAAAAATAGTGATGATTTTATATTTTGAAGAAAAATATAGAACAAGGAAGTCGACATCAGTCATTATTAGATGATCACGCATGGATAAATCAGCACGGGAATCAAAATGGTTCTGGTTTAAAACCTCTATATATTAAGGGTGTTAAAGCTTTCTTAGAATTTGCATCATCAAAACAAAAATATGTTTCAGAAGGCACAACTATGTGTCCTTGTAAAAAATGTTCTTTGAGAATGTTTGACACATTTGACAAGGTTGGGGGACATCTCGTGCAGTTTGGTTTTCAATAAGATTATGTTTTTTGTATCAACATGGTGAATGCAGTTCCAGATAAGATACTAATAACTTGATTCCGGATCCATCACAGTTCCAAAATTTAGTACATGGTGTTGCAGGTCCATCTGTTCAACAAACTGAATCTCACGATGATGTTGATTTAACTCCTGAGTTGGCACCATCCGAATTTTAAGAGTTGTTGAGGTCTGCTGAGGATGCATTATATCCTGGTTGTAAGATAGAAAATTAGAAGCAGTTGCAGAATTAATGGCTATCAAATCAGATAATGTAATGTCACACTACGGTTTTGATCAGATATTTTCATTGGTTAAAATACTTTTACCTGAAGGAAAAGTGTTGCCAGTAAATTACTATGAGAGCAAGAGGATGGTTCGTAATCTAGGGCTTAGTTATTGGAAGATTCAGGCATGTGAAAATGATTGCATATTATATTCTGCTGAAGATGAGTTGTTGTGTAGTTGTCAAAAAAGTGGACAATCGAGGTATAAAGAATCTCAACCAGGGAAGTCTGGATCGATTCCTGTAAAACATTTGTGATATTTCCCCCTTACACCCAGAATGTAATGTTTATTTACGTCTCATAACACAACGTCAATGATTTCATGGCATAAAACCAATATTTCAACCGGTAAATGCTTGAATCATCCATCTGATGGTGATTCATGGAAACATTTTGATCGTCTGCATCCTTATTTTGATTTAGAAGCCCAAAACATGCAATTGGTTCTTTCGACTGATGATTTCTGTCTATTTGGTTCATATGGTAGCCAGTATTCATGTTGACCTATCTTTATAACTCCGTACAGTCTATCTCTATGGATTTTGACGTAGGATCCCTATATCTTTTTGACTTTATTAATCCCAGTACATCCGAAAAAGAAAATTGATGTTTATTAGAAACAATTTATTGATGAGTTAAATGCCTTGTGTAGTAATGATGTTAGTACATATGATGTTGCTGCGAAACGAAATTTCACATTAAAAGCTGCACTGATGTGGATGATTGGTGACTTTCCGGCATATCACATGTTATCTGGTTGGAGTACACATGGTTCGAAATCATGTCCTTACTGTATGAAAGACAACAAGGATTTTATGCTCTCCAATGGAAAAAAACCTTGATATTTTGATTGTCATCACAGATTTCTTCCAACCAATCATCTTTTTCGAAGGAACAAAACTCATTTTAGAAAAGGCACAACTGAAAGGGATAAACCTCCAAAACGGATCTCAGGAATAGAGTTAAAATTAGTTGTATTTTCATTACCTCCCATCATATTTGGGATAACAGTGAACAAATAGAAAATTTATGGCTTTGGGAAAGAACATAATTGGATAAAACGAAGAATTTTTTGGGATCTCCCATATTGGTCTGATTTTTTGGTCTGCCACATGTTGGATGTCATGGAAATTGAGAAGAACTGTTTTGATAATTTATTTCATACAATTTTGGATACACCAGGTAAGACCAAAGTTACTATAAAAACACAATTAGATCTAGCCCAAATTTGCAGGCGACCAGAACTTGAAATATTTGATAATGTTAAATCACAGAGGTTAATGAAGACAAAATAATATTATACACTATACAAAGAGATTAATTTATTATTTTGTTAGTGGATTGCAGATTTGAGACTTTCATATGGATATGCTTCCAATTTGGGTAGATGTTTTAAGAATGGTCATATTACTGGATTAAAAAGTCATGATTGTCATGTTATAATGGAAATACTTATGTTGATTGGATTCATATATTTTTTTAATTCTATGATTTGGGATTAAATAACAGAGATATTATATTTTTTTGAGACATTTGTGTAGAAACAACTGACTATGATACACTAAGAAAACTAGAAGAAGATATTGTCGTAATTATATGTTAACTGGAAAAAAAATCATTCCACCTGCTTTCTTTGACTCAACGGAACATCTGATATTACATTTTCCACATGAAGCTAAATGTGGAGGTCCAATACAGTTTCGATGGATGTACCCATTCGAGAGATGCATGTAGAAATTGAAGAAAAAAGTACATAACAAAGCATCAGTTGAAGGCTCAATTCCTGTAGATTATTTTCAAGAGGAAATTTCTTTTTTCTGCTCTCACTATTTTGAATATGAATATCCCTCAAAACAAAAAAACATTGGATGGAACAGGGGAAATGGTAATGATGACATGGAAAATCATTTATCAGTTTTTAATTAGCCAAATCTTGGCTTCGGTGGAGTTCAAGAACAATGGATTTCAGATGATGAACCTCATAGAGCTCATACATATGTTCTGCTCAATTGTGAAGAAATGACATAATTTGTACTGTGAGTGATTCTATCACTTATTCTATAATTTCTGTTATAGTATGTAAACTTATTTCATTTGTAGGTTATATGATAATCATATCAAGAAACAAGATCCACAAGTTACAACAGCTACTCTTGAAGAACACAGACAAAAAAATCTCTCAATGGTTTCAAAAGCTGGTAACATAAATCATTGATGGTTTAATATCAATTCAGTTAACTATTTATTATATTGATAATTGTTTTACAAATTTTCAGGTGTCTCAACATGCTGATAAAATAGATAAGAGACTGTGTATATTGAGTAACCCACCATCCAAAATGGTTAAATCTTATAATGCATATGTGGTGAATGGTTTTCGATTTCATACACGTGCATATGGGGAATAAAAAAAATGAATAGTGGATTTTGTTTGAGAGGATCGCATCATAGTGAAACTGATGTTGACTTTTACAGCATTCTGGATGAAATTATTGAGCTATGTTATCTTGGAAAAAATTACATAACGATGTTTAAATATCAGTGGTTGGATACTAAGAGAGGCTTGCATGTTCATCCGACTCATGGAATCATCGATAATAAATATAAAAGTCTTATTGTATTTAATGAACCATTTTTACATGCTCAATAGAAACATAAAATTTATTACGCAAAGTATTATGCTACTTCAAGAGACCTGGATGATTGGTGGAGCGTAATAAAAAAAGAAATCTCAGGGAAATCAATTTAATCAAACTGAATGTGGTTCCGCGGAAGTGGGAGAAATTGAAATTTTTCAAGAGACTACTCAAAATCCATATTTTTCACAATTAAACATGAATATCGATTAGGATACCCCACAATTAAGGGTCCATGGTGACGAAGATATTAATGATGTTACAAATGAAATTGAAATGACAAGGGATGATGATAGAGAAACTCATAAGGATATTGATGATGCCGATGAAGAATATGAAGACATTGACATTGTTAGATATGAATATTATGATGAAGGTTAACATTGGAATAGTTAAAAGCTGGTTATGATCATAACTAATATATATATATATATATATATATATTAGTTATTTTCAACTATATGCTAACAACAATCATTTTGTGTTTCAGATGGACTCTAATCTATTGCGTGAGTTAGAAGAGGATGAGCTACCTTTGGATGAGGGGGATGTGGGATCATTGGACCCTCAGCCTACTGGTGGTTAAGGAGGTATGCGAAGGGGGCGTGGTCTTGCGTGACTGATGATTCCTGACTCTATCCCCGAGTGATGTCCATGTCTTGGCTTCGATCCTTGCACACAGAGGTATGGTAACCTGTATATTTTAGTTATATTTCATTAATTTATTTATATATATACTAATTGTTTTATTACTTATTCTTTTTTCATAGTTTTGTGCATGTAGCTGTTCGACATGGGAGCACTATCTTACATAATTATTTTTCTTAGCCATGGACCACATGGGAACAGATTCTCATTGATGTGCAACTCGGCATGTACAATCATTGGATGGTACGTAAATAAATAATATTTATTTTGAAATTTATTTTATTAATAACTTGATATTATAAATTATTAGTAGGGTTTATGGTATCCCATAGATTATAGAATGCGTGACGATATCCATGCAGCATGGGAGGTGGCTATGTGTGAGCATTTGTGTCATTTTTTTCACAATTTGAGAAAGACATCCATTCAGAAAGCAGGAGCAGAAATATTTGATGAGTCGTGTAGAGCCCACGGACCAGAGAAAATTTCATCTTAGGTTTGGGATGGATTATGTGCACACTGGTTGGGTAGTGGATTTAAGAGGAGGTCTTTATTGGGTCGGCAGAACTGGGGGAGACAGGAGGTAACTCATCGAGCTGGTAGTCGTACATTCAGTATGCATAGAGAGCATCTGGTAAGTATTTCTCTAAATATTTTAAATAAATTCAAATATAAACAGTTTATTTTATATTCACATAGGCAGTCAAGCATCCTGATATTACAGAGTATGATGTTTATCAGAGTATGTATAGTGATCCAGCCACTGGAGATATTATAGGTGATCTCCATCACCAGATTGTTGTTAGTCTTATTTTTTTCATATTGACAATTAACTGCATATAATATTTTCACAATTTTAATTTGAAATTGGAAATAAAGGAGTCATATGAGGCTGTAACTTCTCAGAAACAGGCTGAGGGTCAGGACGAGGCAACTGATCAGTCCAGTTCCCACCATTTCGACGAGGCGGCATGGATACAGGTGTCTCGGTATGGCTTTGAGAGGGGCCGAGTAGTTTGTATTGACTCTCATGTGACTGCTGGTACTTATTATGGTACTATTGCGATGTCGACGTCCATCCCCCAAGGAGCTCGTGGAGAGACATCATCTTCTGGATCACAGTATCAGGAGCAGTTCCATGCTCAGAATGACCTTATAGAGAGTTTGTAGAAGCATCAAGAAGAGATGCATCAGCAGCAGCAGCAGCACGAGGAGAAGATGCGTCGATGGCAGCACCAACATCACGAGGAGGAGATGCGTTCATGGCAGTAGTAGCATCACGAGCAGATGGAGTACATGCACTATCTAACTCGTAGTTTAGGGATGAAGTTTCCGCCACCATCTCCTTCAGCACCTCCACCTCCTCCAAAAGACGACCCCCTTATTGAATTTTTTTGTGTCAAAAAACATTTGAGTTTAAATTTGTTGTAATATGAACTGTATACAGTTTCTATCTTTTATATTGGTGCTATTTTTACATAATTTAATTTTTAATATTTTATGATTTTTTTTTGAATATTGAGAATTATAATATTTTTTTATTATTTTAATAATATTAATATTATTTTTTCATTAATCATAATTTTGTTAAATATATTTTTCAGTATTATATTTTTTAATATTTGTTTATTTTACTAATAATAATAATAATATATTATGATTTTTTTTATATTTTTTTAGCAATATTGAGAATTTTAATATATCTTTATTATTTTAATAATATTAAAATTAATTTTTCAATAATCATAATAATATATTATGATATTTTTATATTTTTTTGGAATATTGATAATTTTAATATTTTTTTATAGTTTTAATAATATTAAAAATAATTTTTCAATTATCATAATAATATTTTATGATTTTTTATAATTTTTGTGAATATTGAGAATTTTAATATTATTTATTTTTTTATTATTTAAATAATATTAAAATTAATTTTTCAATAATCATAATTTTATTAAATTTATTTTTTAAAATTTATTTATTTATTGTGACAAGATCTGTTGCGAGGGGATCTCATTGCAAATAGTCTAAATAATTTTTTCATAAAAATGTATTTGTGACGGGATTAAGAGCTTGTCACAAATAGTATTTGCAACCGGCCGGTCGTAAATAGTCTAAAAAAATATTTTCAAAAAGCATTTGTGATGGGATTATGGGCCCGTCGCAAAAGAGCTAATATATATATAAATTATATAATCGGAGACTTATTTTCGTGAGCCCATTGTAAATAATATTTTTTGCGATGGGGCCCCACCGCTAAAGTCTATTTGTGAAGGGATCCCATCTCAAATAACACATCACTATACCTTGAATTCTAGTAGTTACAGGTCTAATATTGCGTTTTGATATTCCCCACGAACATGATCAAATGTGTTTTGGTGTAAAACATAGAGTCTTGGATTCAACGCGTACACTCCCCTAGTCAATCTACACAACTCAACTCTTTCTCATTCTGAATTCTCATAATCTTCGATATCTAAAGGGGTACCCTCATGGAAATGATTCTTAGCCAAAATGGATCATATCTTGTATTGGGAAATCATTTCATGGACCTTTTTCAATGAATAATGGATCCTCTATTTTGAACATGGTCAACAGTCAACTCAACATTTACTTTCCCCATCCTTGGATAGTATAGTTATGGAACCTGTGTTTTTAATTTAGTCAATATTGGTCGCTACCCATCAATATTCCACTACGTTATACATATCTTATTATTCTTGATTTATCTCTTCTCACCTCCTTAGGTTTTGGTGTAATCCCAATGAAATTGGTATTAAGACTCCATGCATCTTCATGCATTGAGTAGGCAGGTCAGTGTTGCTGGGACATTCTTGACCCAACTTCTTTTTCCCATATTGTGTGCCTCCATGTGTTCATAAAATCATCATCACTCATTGTTTCTCGCACGGAGAATAACTCACATTGAATTATTATTCTTGATAGGATTTTTACCCATGTGGTTAGGCTACACAAATGTCTGGTCCATGCAGTATGAACCTAAACTGATCACCATGGTTGAAACTCTAAAGATTTAAACTAAGAGACCCTTCATTCCAAACTCTATGAACATAAACTCAGTTACCCTCCATGGTATGAACTCTATGAACTTAAACGAACAACTTGTGTCCAATCATCATGACATTAAACTATGTGAGGTTCTTCCCTGGGAATGTGTTGTGTGGCGCAATCCAATTTGTTCCTCATTAACATCAGGTTGTTCTTTTCATTCCATGCATATTGTAACGACCCGAAATTTTGAATAAATCTTGTCTCCTAATTTTGTGTGTTATTTTAATTTTATTTTTTTATGTACTCAAAAAACCTGTTTCATTGGATAAAATGAGTATAATTAAAATGAGACTGTTGGGTTTTGACTGTTATATGACCATAGGTCAATATGACCGCTGGAAACTAAACATTTCGATATTTGTCTCTAAATACCAATGATCTTGGTTAATTAATATAGAAAGAAGATTTGGTGGCCTCACCCAGTAGGCTTGGACCAATCGAAGTCCATCTAACAGAACTTGGGAAGGAGGTAGCACCAATGGGCTTTGCTCTGGACCAAACCCAAGCTGAACATCATCGTATAAAGCGAGAACGGAATCACCGTCACAATAATTTCAAAATGATAGAAATTACTACTCATGCAATGTTGGTCGAGCCTCCATCTGATTCTATCACCTTAGCACACCTTACACTTAGGTCCTATGCTGGTGTGATAAGGGGCTATGTTAGGAGATCGTAATTGCCTTGTGTAATCCTTTGTTTTAAATAAAAAGTTTTATTTCTTCTTATGATGAAGTTTATGAATTTTCAAATGTCTGGATAAATATAGTATGCATATTTTTGATGAGTTTTAGAAAAAGGATATTTTAAAAAAATTTATGTAAACATTAAATAATTAAAAAAGTGTAATGATTTTCAAAAAATGGTCTTCTACAATTATGTTCAGTACGAAATTTAGAGATTAATAAGATCAACTTAATTTTTGATGAATAGTAAATTATGAATAGTGATTTTGTGCTTAGGATTAGTAATGTGACCAAATGGATTAGTAATCCCACTTAAATAAATCATTAATATAATCTAGGCACCTTGATTAAGTAATGTGATTCAATAAAATGGTTAAATAACGGTTTCATAAATTATTAGTCAAGTATTAGTTTTTTCAGCTGAATAGTGTTTTTTAATTAAAATATTTAATTAAAAATATCTAGAAAATTATTTTTATAAAATGGATTTCATTTTTGAACTCAGAGCATCGATATTATGTTAAGGTAATTTTTTGGGGATTTTTCTGAAAAAGTTGAATTTTCGATAAATAGTGAAAATACAGTTTTTAAGTTACGGGTTTTTAATGACATCATTAAATGATTTATTAAGTACGTAATCAATATGTTCGACTTATTAATAGTAATATAAGGTATGAGGTGTCCCAAGTGGCCAATAACGTGGGTAAATACCATGGGAAAGCCCATGGTTTTTCCAAAATCACTAATGAGATGTTCCTTGGCCATTAATGCCTTGTCCCCTCACTTTCCCTATAAATACCAAGCCATCCTCTCATACATTCGACTCCCAACTCTCCCGCAACGAAGTTATGGTCTCATTACCTCCCAAGTAGTACTCCCAAGTTGCACCCAAGCCCTCAAGGTCCCAACCTTTGAGTTTTAAGCGTTACGTTTTAGGGTGAGGGATCCTACCTCCCTATTTCTTTCAAAGTACTCTCTTTTATGTAATTTATTTTATGCTACAGGTTATTATGTTGGAGGATGTTCTTTTATATTTATACTACTGTCATTTTTATTTTAATATGATGAGAGACCCCCTCTTTCACTCATAATTTAATTTTAAGAAGGTTAAAGTGGCGCCGTTAGGCTGCCGACTTTTCAAGGGAATGTTTCACCCTTCTTGTTTTCAAAGTTCTACTTTCAAGTCAAGTCATTAAAGTTCATTTTTATTATGTTGGTGTATGATCTCTATATCCATCATACTGAAATTTTATGTTCATATGATGAGAGACCCTATTTCATCTCATCAATTCATTTTTGTTGATGTTTATGTGGCGCTGTTAGGATGCCGAATTTTTAAGGGACTCTTTCACCTTTCTCTTTTTTCAAAGTTCTACTTTCAAGTCAAGTATTTCAAGTTCCTTGTTATTATGTTGGGGTATGAAATCTATATCTATCATACAGATATTTTATTTTCATATGATGATAGACCCTATTTGATCTCTTCAATTCTGTATTTTGATGTTTTAAGTGGTGCCGTTAGGCTGCTGAATTTTTAAGGGATTCTTTCACTTTTTCTCATTTTTCAAAGTTCTACTTTCATGTCAAGTCTTTCAAGTTACTTTTTATTATGTTGGGGTATGATCTCTATATCTATCATAATGATCTTTTATGTTCATATGGTGAGAGAACCTACATTTATATCATCAATTCTTTTTTGTTGAAGTTTAAGTGGTGCTGTTAGGCTGTCGAAATTTTTAAGGGATTCTGTCACCTTTCTCATTTTTCAAAGTTCTACTCTCATGACAAGTCTTTCAAGTTATTTTTTATTATGTTGGGATATGATACCTATATCTATCATACTGATATTTTATGTTAATATGATGATAGAACCTATTTGATCTTGTCAATTCATTTTTTTGATGTTTAAGTGACGCCGTTATGCTGCCGAATTTTCATAAGAGAAATCTTATTTTTGTCTTCTTTTCATGTTCTTCATTTCATATGGTATATCCTTAAAATTTCATTACCATGTTCTTAAATCCTTTATATTCTGTCCCCCAACTTTTTTATGGATCATTTATTATTGGGTGACTTATGTCCCCTCTCTTTTCAATGTTTTCTAAAAACCTCGTAACATAGCCATTATGCTGCAGAACTTCCATCTCAAATGTATCTCTCTTTTTCTCAAATTATTTTATTTTATTAAGTGAATACTCAAAGCTCTTACTTATAGAGGGGTATTCACATATATACCAAAATGTTCTTTTTTAAATTCTGGTATTTACATGCATGAGACCCACCTTCCATTTCTGTGGGTTTTAATGTGACACAAAGATCATGTCTTTAATGCAGTTTTTAAAACGTTATAATTATGAAATTAAACCCATTTCTTTTATTCTATATGGGGTTTTTATGAAATTATTGATGATGATATATGTGTCTCACATGATAATAAAGGAAAATTTAAGGGTGCACCCTGATAGTGCTCCAATGCATTGGGTAAAGAGTTAATCTCTAGAGATGACCATTTAGACTGATACCTTGGTGAATAACCTTGGTAATTTTTATTGACACCTTGGGGATGGACCTTGGTGAAACGGAAATGATTGTATTTGTTAAATTTGTAGCCACATATTCAAGTTATGAAATACGTTATTTTTATTATGATATGCCTCATGATTTCATTCTCATACCTTTAAGTTATTTTCATGACTTTATTGATGTATCTCAAGTTCACATGTTAAATGTTTCCCTTGTTTACCTTACTGGGCCTTCTGCTCACCCTTTCTTTTGATGTATGTCCCTAGGTTATGAGATGCAGTAATGAACCTAGGATGAACATAAGGAGAATCCTTTCAAGTGTTTAAGAAGAATTTTTTATGTTTTCATTTTTTAAGTTCCTGGTTTCCAGGACACTAAACCTTAAAGATCCCCGGTTTTGTAAAATGTAATGAATGTTTATGTGATAAAAAGGCGGGATTCCATAGTTGGTATCAAAGGATGGTTTAGTTATTTGTGTAAATTAGTATATGAAAACTTTATGAAGAACCCTATAGAAAAGTTTAAATATAGGAAACCTTCCTGGTATTTTGTTGAGTATTGAGTAAGGAGTTGCCAAGAAAATACATCCTTGTCTGGATACGAGTAGGTAGAGGTGGCTCTGGCACTGACGTACATAGGGGTAAAACCTAAAAATAGAACTTTGATCTAGACTCAAACGGGAACTGGTACATGAAAACGGGCCTTGCTGCACTCTTGGTTACAAAACTCCCAGGGGATATTCTTTGGTAAATTCATAAGCATAGTATGAACCATTATTAAAGAAACAAAGATAAAATAAAATAAAGATTCACAACAGAATATATGATCATGGATAACCTAGTTTGGAACCTAGGGGATCACAAGTTAGGGTATACTTTTCTTCTACAAGTTATCCTTATATGCTTTAAGTTCCTTTTCATGATTATTGGCTATGTATTTAAGCCCCTAATTGTACCTTCTTTTCTTAGTTAATGGCGGGAAAATGAAGAACATGTCCCAACAACCAATGTGATAGGAAATGTGACGATTGCTGTATTAATATGACATAGATGATTAGGGGATTAAAATATGATTATTATTTTGGAAGACGTTCACTATTTTGGGAACCCTATTTGATCGAGGTTAATATATTACTACGGTATTTTCTTTAAGGAGTAAATGTTGACTTATATTTTAAAGAATCGATGAATTTAAGGCGGACTTATAGTAATTTAGGTTACTTATGGAAATGAATAACCTATCTTGGGTAAAATATGTTTAGGTTAGTTAATTTTGTTATAAGATGTTAGGAGTGGTTGATTTTGTTTGGAGATGAACGATGAAGTTTATTTTGAAGGACTATGTTATCAAATCCTTCTTGTATATGGGTTTCAATCTTAGTTTGGTTTATTTTGAAGAATTTTAAGAATAGATATTTATGGAATGGTCTATGATGAACATTGGGTAGTACCGTGGAACTTTGACTATTTAAAGTAGTTTCCCTTCCTCTAGGGTTCTTTCTTCTGGAAGAGTCATTTGATCTTACCATTTCTATTTTTGAGATAATTTTTAATGATATAAGAAATAGATAGTTAATCTTTGGTGGATTATGTGATTCTCTATAAGATGATTCTTGTGCTGCGATGAGACTAAGTAGTTTTTAATGCTCATCGTTTGGAGAAAAGATTAGTTTTGGTAGAAACTTATTAAAGTATGAAACTCTACTGGAAGGTAGGTATATTTCCTTATGTTTTTATTCTATGTAGTAAATGAATTACTCAAAACTATGAAAAAGAACGTAAAACAAAAAGGTTGTCTGTTAACGTTTCCTACTGGGTAATCAAAGACCGTTTGCACACATCATAAGTTTGTGATTTTCTTATTGTTAACTTTCTCCTAATCATGTTTTCTATCACTCTCCCTCAGAACATGACCCTTTGTTTTTTCTTCTATGTCCATGTTTTCTTACATGGAATCCTAGTATTGGTTAACTCAGGTGAACTTTATACTTCCTTTTATTTCTTTTAAAGTAATAGTTTTACTGACACTTTTTTCGATGTGGGACTTTCAATGAAATTTCAAAACCCAATTTTAAAAATTGTGAGGACATAATTTCTTAAGGGGGGAAGATTGTAACGACCCGAAATTTTGAATAAATAATGTTTCCAAATTTTGTGTGTTATTTTATATTTATTTTTTTGTATACTCAAAAAAACTGTTTCATTGGATAACATGAATATAATTAAAATGAGACTGTTGGGTTTTGACTGTTATGTGACCATTGGTAATATGACTGCTGGAAACTAAACATTTTGATATTTGTCTCTAAATACAAGTGATATTGGTTAATTAATATAGAAAGAAGATTTTATGGCCTCACCTAGTAGTCTTGTACCAATCGAAGCCCATCTAACAGAACTTGGGAAGGAGGTAGCACCAATGGGCTTTGCTCTGGACCAAACCCAAGCCGAAATTCATAATATAAAGATAGAACGAAATCACCTTCCTGAGAAGTTCAAACTGATATAAATTACTACTCGTGCGATGTTGGCCGAGCCTCACTCAGATTCTCTCACATTAGAACACCTTACACTTAGTTCATATGCTGGTGTGATAAGGGGCTATGTATGGAGACCGTAACTGCCTTGTGTAATCCTTTGTTTTAAATAAAAATTTGGATTTCTTCTTATGATGAAGTTTAAGAATTTTAAAATGTCCGGATAAATATAGTATGCATATTTTTGATGAGTTTCAAAAAAAATGAAATTTTAAAAAAATTTATGTTAACCTTAAATAATTTAAAAAGTGTAATGATTTTCAAAAAATGGTATTCTACAATTATGTTCAGTGTGAAATTTAGAGTCTAATAAGATCAACTTAATTTTTGATGAATAGTAAATTATGAATAGAGACTTTATGGTTAGGATTAGTAATGTGACCAAAAGGATTAGTAATCTCACTTAAATAAAGCATTAATATAATCTAGGCACCTTGATTAAGTAATGTGATTCAATAAAATGGTTAAATAATAGTTTCATAAATTATTAGTCAAGTAATAGTTTTTTCAGGAGAATAGTGTTTTTTAATTAAAAAATTTAATTAAAAATATTTAGAAAATTATATTTATAAAATGGATTTTATTTTTGAACTTAGAGCATCGATATTATGTTAAGGTAATTTTTTGGGATTTCTCTGAAAAATTTGAATTTTCGATGAATAATGCAAATACAGTTTTTATGTTACGGGTGTTTAATGACATCATTAAATGATGTATTAAGTATGTAATAAATATGGTCGACTTATTAATATTAATATAAGTTATTATGTGTCCCAAGTGGCCAATACCATGGGAAAATACCATGGGAAAGCCCATGGTTTTTCCAAAACCACTAATGAGGTGTCCCTTGGCCATTAATGCCTTGTCCCCTCACTTTCCCTATAAATACCAAGCCATAATCTCATCCATTCGACTCCCAACACTCCCCCAACGAAGTTCTGGTCTCATTACCTCCCAAGGAGTCCTCCCAAGGTTCCCCAAGCCCTCAATATCCCAACCTTTGAGTTTTAAGAGTTACGTTTTAAGGTAAGGGATCCTACCTCCCTCTTTCTTTCCAAGTACTCTCTTTTATGTAATTTCTTTTATTCTCCATGTTCATATGTTGTAGGATGTTATTTTATATTTATCCTACTGTACTTTTTATGTTAATATGTTGAGATACCCCCTCTTTCTCTCATCATTTCATTTTAAGAATGTTAAAGTGGTACCGTTAGGCTGCCGAATTTTCAAGGGATTCATTCACCCTTCTTATTTTCAAAGTTCTAATTTCATGTAAAGTATTTCAAGTTACTTTTTATTATGTTGGGGTATGATATATATATCTATCATACTGAAATTTTATGTTCATATTATGAGAGACCCTATTTGATCTCATCAATTCATTTTTTTTTTGATGTTTAAGTGGCGCCGTTAGGCTTCCGAATTTTTAAGGGACTCTTTCACCTTTCTCATTTTTCAAAGTTCTACTTTCATGTCAAGTCTTTAAAGTTCCTTGTTATTATGTTGGGGTATGATATATATATCTATAATACTGATCTTTTATGTTCATATGATGATAGACCCTATTTTATCTCTTCAATTTAGTATTTTGAAGTTTTATGTGGCACCGTTAGGCTGCCGAATTTTTAAGGGATTCTTTCACCTTTCTCATTTTTCAAAGTTATACTTTCATGTCAAGTCTTTCAAGTTACTTTTTATTATGTTGGGGTATGATATCTATATCTATCATTCTGATATTTTATGTTCATATGATGAGATACCCTATTTTGATCTCGTCAATTCATTTTTGTTGAAGTTTAAGTGGTGCCTTTAGGCTGTCGAAATTTTTAAGGGATTCGGTCACCTTTCTCATTTTTCAAAGTTCTACTCTCATGTCAAGTCTTTCAAGTTATTTTTTATTATGTTGGATTATGATATCTATATCTATCATACTAATATTTTCTGTTAATATAATGATATACCCTATTTTATCTTGTCAATTCATTTTTTTGATTTTAAGTGACGCCGTTATGCTGCCGAATTTTCATAAGAGAAATCTTATTTTTGTCTTCCTTTCATGTTCTTCATTTCATATGGTATATCGTTCAAATTTCATTACCATGTTCTTAAATCCTTTATATTTTGTCCCCCTAATGTTTTATGGATCATTTATTATTGGGTGACTTATGTCCCCTCTCTTTTCAATGTTTTCTAAAAACCTCGTAACATTGCCGTTATGCTGCAGAACTTCCATCTCAAATGTCTCTCTCTTTTTCTCAAATTATTTTATTTTATTAAGTGAATACTCAAAGCTCTTACTTATAAAGGGGTATTCACATATATACCAAAATGTGCTATTTTATATTCTGGGATTTACATACATGAGACCCACCTTCATTTTATGTGGGTTTTAAAGTGACACAAAGATCATGTCTTTAAAGTAGTTTTTAAAACATTATGATTATGAAATGAAACCCATTTATTTTAAAATATATGGGTTGTTTATGAAATTATTTATGATGATATATGTGTCTCACATGATAATAAAGTAAAATTTAAGGGTGCGCCCTGATAGCGCTCCAATGCATTGGGTAAAGACTTAATCTCTAGAGATGGCCATTTAGACTGATACCTTGGCGAATAACCTTGATAATTTTTATTGACACCTTGGGGATGGAACTTGGTGAAACAGAAATGATTATCATTGTTCAATGTTGTATGTGTTGGGTCGTAGAGGATGGAAAAAGGGGGATGAATTTCCTTTTCAAAAATAATTAACAATTTAAAACAATTATCAATGCAGCGGAAATAAAAAAGGAAAGACACAATTTGATAACGGAGTTCGGCTTAATTCCCAAGCCTACGTCTCCACTCCCAACAAGAACCGTTGAGAGATTAATTACGTCAGCTTGCTTTTTAATGGTTGTATCAAGAAACCCACTAGCCGTTTTAAGGTAGGCTAGAACACCTTAGTACATCTTGCTTTTTTATTATGGTTGTAGCAAGAAACCCACTAGCCGTTTTAAGGTAGGCTAGAACACCTTTGTACAGCTTGCTTTTTTATTAAGGTTGTAGCAAGAAACCCAATTGAAAGAAAGAATGGAAATGAGAGGTTTGTTTTAATCCAAACCCAATAAAGAAATAAACAAATAAAATAATACAAACACACGGAAGCCTTGACCGCAAAAAGTGTGAGAGCAGCTGATGGAGAGGGAGCTCAAGCTTCAAGGATGGCAATGGATCACAAGAGGCCTTGGAGATTTGTCGTTAGAGCGTCAAGACATCAAAATATGTTTTGGTTGTGTTCCCGGCATCCATGGTTTCTTATTTATAGGAGAAATACCCATAAACACTTCAATATGGCTGTTGGAGGGCTTCCGGAGCCGTTGGGGGTCAAAAGTACAAGTCTGGTCAAAGCCCAATGGCTAGTTTGACTGGGCACACCGGCTGGCCGGTGGTGTCTCACCAGCTGGCCGGTGGTCCACCGGCTGGCCGGTGCTGAGCTCCCAGCTGGCCGGTGGTCCAGACAGAGCAGACTTTCTGTCTGGGTTCCACCGGCTGGCCAGTGGTCATCCATCGGTTGGCCGGTGTCACCAGGCAGTGGGCAAGCCTACTGCCTGGGTCCTCCGGCTGGCCGGTGGGAAAGAACCGGTTGGCCGGTGCCCATACCGGCTGGCCGGTGCGCTAACACCGGTTGACCGGTGGCTCTGGCAGAAAGCAATGCTTCTGCCAGAGACCACCGGCTGGCCGATGGGAATCCACCGGTTGGCCGGTGGACTCAGAGAGTCCACTATCAGCCTTCTTGGGCCAACTCCTGGGCAACCTTTTTCCTAGCATCAAAACACTTGAAAACAAGTTAGAACACGATGAGAGTGATTGTGATCATTAAAATCCAAGAGAGAGGGGTACAACAATCTCCCCCTATTTTGATGATCACAATCACAAAAGAGAAAGCTTTAAAAAGGATATGCCAATTAAAAACTTAAATAAACAATTTTGGACATGAAAATTTATTAGAGGTCATTTCAAAAAAAAAATTGAAGAGATGTACCATGTATTGAAAATGATCTTAATCTAAAGAGAATGAGTCATTTTGAAATTGTAACCATAGGTCATTTTTTTTAAAAGGAACAAAATCAATAACTTACCGGTTTTTAAAAAAAATGTAACTTTTAAAAAGAGCACTTTAATCAATTGAAATATGAAACTAGTAAACAGATAAATTTCTCCCCCTTTGGGATTTTCAAAATAGGAGGGAAAAAGAAAAAAAATGAGAATAAATTAGATAAACAAAAAAATAGAATTAAAGTAAAAAAGAGTTAAATATTTAATAGTTCTCATTGACGAATCATTCCTAACTCCCCCTTAATAAAATCAAAACGTTCAACTGGGAGCGGTTTGGTAAAAATATCAGCTAATTGGAAATCAGTAGAAATGAAGTCCAAAGTGATATCCCCTTTTTGAAAATGGTCACGAAGGAAATGATGCCTTAAGTCTATATGCTTTGTTCTAGAGTGTTGTATTGGATTCTTAGAAATACTAATGGAACTAGTGTTGTCACACCAAATAGGGACATGATCGTAGGAAAGGCCATAATCCAAGAGAGTGTGCTGCATCCAAATAATTTGGGCACAACAATTCCCAGCGGCTACGTACTCGGCCTCGGCAGTAGAAAGAGCAACACAGTTTTGCTTCTTGCTACTCCACGATACAAGGGACTTGCCTAGCAGATGACAGGTTCCACTAGTACTCTTTCGATCTAATTGAAATCCACCAAAATTAGCATCCGAATATTAAGAAAGATCGAAAGAAGTATTAGAAGGATAAAATAAACCAATGTTTTTGGATCCTCTTAAATATCTAAAAATCCTTTTGACCGATTTAAAATGAGATTATTTGGGATTGGCTTGAAAACGAGCACAAAGGCAAACACTGAATATGATGTCAGGATGGTTCGCAGTTAGGTAAACTAGACTCCCGATCATACTCCTATAAAGCTTGTTATCAACCGGTTTCCCGACTTCATCTAACGTAAGCTTACAGGAAGTACTCATGGGGGTACTAATTTCCTTTACTTGATCCATACCAAAACAACTTAAGAGCTAGTTTGTGTATTTGCCTTGGCTTAGAAAAATACCTTTTGAATTTTGAAAGATTTGAAAACCAAGAAAAACTTTCAATTCCCCCATAAAGCTCATTTCAAATTATTTTCTCATTAAATCTGAAAAATCAGTACAAAGTGATTCTTTGGTAGAACCAAAGATAATGTCATCGACGTAGATTTGGACGATTAAAAGATCTTTTGAAGTTTGTTTTAAAAAGAGGGTAAAATCAGCTTGACCCATTTTAAAATCATTTTCTAAAAGGAATTTTGTTAACCGCTCATACCAAGCCCGAGGGGCTTGCTTTAAGCCATATAGAGCCTTGGTTAATTTAAAAACATGATTTGGAAATTTTGGATCTTCAAAACTGGGAGGTTTTTCAACAAAGATTTTTTCTGAAATAAAACCATTTAAAAAGGCGCTTTTAACATCCATTTGAAAAAGTTTGAAATTTAAGTGGGCGGCGAAAGCCAACAAGATCCTAATGGATTCCAATCTAGAAACGGGCGCAAAGGTTTCACCATAATCAATTCCTTCTTCTTGATTATAGCCCTTAGATACTAGGCGAGCCTTGTTCCGGGTTATATTTCCTTGATCATCAAGTTTGATCCTAAAAACCCATTTAGTGCCAATAATTGGATGATCATTGGGTCTTTCAACAAGAGTCCAAACATCATTTCTAGAGAATTGATTTAGTTCATCATGCATTGCAATAACCCAATTATCATCATTAATGGCATCATTAATGGTTTGAGGCTCTAGGTGAGAAATGAAGGCTTGATGTTCAACCTCGTTGAGGATTGATCTTCTAGTTTGAGTACCGGCTTGAAGATCACCTATAAAATTTTCTAAAGGATGGTCTCTAGAAGGTTTCCAAACCTTAGGCAAGGTGGAAGGAAAAGAAGGTGAAGAAGGTTCATGATCATCATCCTCCTTGAGAGGAGAAGAGGAATCATTTAATTCAAGTTTATCAAGCTTATCTTCAACATCTTCAATGACTGGATGGGGTTTTGGAAGATTTTCATCAAACTTGACATGAGATGATTATTCGATGGTTTTTGAACGTTTGTTGAAGACACGATAGGCTTTGCTTGAGTTGGAGTACCCAAGAAAAATACCTTCATCGGATTTGACATCAAATTTCCCTAGGTTATCTTTTGTGTTAAGGATAAATCATTCACAACCAAACACTTTAAAATAACCAACTTTGGGAAATTTTCCTTTCCAAAGTTTATAGGGGGTTTTCTTAAGAAGGGGTCTTACAAGGACTCTTTTGATAGTATAACAAGCAGTGTTAACTGCCTCGGCCCAGAAAAATTGAGGGAGGATGAATTCACTAAGGAGGGTTCGAGCAATTTCTTGGAGAGTTCGGTTTCTCCTTTCAACCACTCCATTTTGTTGTGGAGTCCTAGGGGCAGAGAAGGTGTGATTGTATCCTTGAGAGGAACACAATTCATCGAATTCTTTGTTCTCGAATTCACCTCCATGGTCACTACGGAGCGATATAATTTTATATCCTTTTTCATTTTCTACTTTCCTAGAGAATTTCAAAAAGGTTCTACAAGCATCATTTTTATGAGCTAAAAAGTAAACCCAAGTGAAACGAGAAAATTCATCTACTAGGACAAAGGTATAGGATTTTCCACCTAGACTTGCTACAGGGGTAGGACCAAAAAGATCAAGATGTAGGAGCTCAAGAGATTTTGAAGTGGACACTTCCTTCTTAGATTTGAAAGAAGACTTGTGTTGCTTTCCAAGTTGGCATGGCTCACAAATCAAATCTTTGTTAAACTTATGTTTAGGAAGGTCACAGATGAGCTTGTTCTTATTAAGCTTTAGAAGTGAATGAGAGCTACAATGCCCCGACCTTCTATGCCAAAGCCAAGACTCATTGTCAAGAGCACTTAAACATTTAACATTTTGGCTAGCTAAAGACTTTAAATCAATAATGTAAACATTTTGAAAATGGGAAGCAGAAAATATCAATTTGTTTTGAAAATCAAACACATTGCATAAATCATTTTGAAAATTCACCGAAAAACCACTATCACAAAGTTGACTAATGCTAATTAGATTATGTTTTAAACCTTTAAAAAATAAAACATCTTTAATTAAAGAGGTGCTACCAAATCCAATGATACCTATTCCGACGATCTTGCTTTTTGAATTGTCACCGAAGGTGACGTATCCTCCATCGAATTCTTCAAGAGAGTTGAACTCGGAGGGATCGCCACACATGTGCCTCGAGAATCCGCTGTCGAGATACCACGAGCCTTTCGAAGACCTACTTCTTTGGAGTTTATCCTAAAAAATCAAGAGAGAATAGATTTTGGTACCCATATAAGTTTGGGTCCGGAAAGATTAGCTAAAAGAGACTTTTGAACCCATATTTTTCTAGAGGGTTGCCATCTAAAATACTCATCCGAGTAGGTAATGGTTTTGGGGATTCCATACCTTGTATTTATACAATCACATTCATAAATCATGTGCCCGGTATTTTTACAATAATTACAAAATTTATATTGACAGCCCCCCTTACAAAAGTAGTGGGTGCTCTAGAAGAAGTGGCTTGTTTGTTAAAGCCAAGTCCATGTGTTGTTCTAGCCGAACGCTGAGAACCTAGTAATTTGGTCAAATTTTGTTCACCTTGGGTGAACTTGTCAAGATACTCCCTTAGATATTTAATGGTTGAATTCAAAGAATCAACATTTGGAATATCTTGGATCTTAAGGGTAAATTCCTCATTCTCTTTGAGAAGTTGTTCTTTTTCAGAAATGAGAATTTTATTTTTCTTTTTCAAAGTCATAAATTTAGAGGTAAGTTCATGAAAACCTTCCTCTAATTGATCTCTCACATTTTGGAGATCTTCATAGGACATGTCATTATTGAAAGAGGAAGATGAGGAAGAGGAGTCGGAAGAAGATACCTCATCAAATGCCATTAGGCATTGTTCACCTTCATCGCTTGAGTCGCTTGAAGACATGGAGTCATCACTTGCACTCCATGTGGATGCTTTGAAAGCCTTCTTGTTTTTCTTTTCTTTTACCCTTTTCTTGAAAATGGAGCACTCTGGTTTAATGTGGCCTTTCTTTCCACATTCAAAGCATGTAACTTCATTCTCCGCATTGGGCTCTTCCTTTCATGCCCTTCGAAAGTTCTTCTTTTTCTTCATGAATTTGCTCATTTTTCTTGCTAGTTGAGGAATCTCGGATTTGCTATCAATAGAGGAGCTTTCTTCCTTTGCTTTGAAAGAAATGTTCTTTTTCTCCTTGAAGGTTTTACCTTCTTTATCGGCTTGACTCTTCATGGTGATCTCGTAGGTCATGAGTGATCCAATGAGTTCTTCAACCGGCATTTTCTTGACATCTTTTTCTTCTTGAATTGCAGTGACCTTTGGTGCCCATGAGCTTGGTAGGACCCAAAGAATCTTCTTGACCATCATTTCTGCAGAAACATCCTCACCAAGAGATTTTCTTCCATTGAAAACGTCAGTAAAACGAGTAAACATTTCAGTAATTGATTCATGTGGGTGCATGGTGAAACTTTCAAAATCTTGGCGATACATGTCTAATCAAGTGTCTTTGACTTTGTTAGTACCCTCATGGGTTACTTCTAAAAGTTTCCAAATTTCATAAGAAGAGGATCAAGTAGAAACACGGTTGAATTTATTACGGTCTAGCCCACAATGAAGAGCATTCATGTCTTTGCCATCAAGCTCAAAATTGGCAATGTCTTCGGGGGTCCATTTGGACTCATCCTTGTTAGATAAAGTATAGCCTTGCATTAAAATCCTATAGATAGGATAACCAATACATCTAAGAAAAGTAATCATGTGAGTTTTCCAATAAGTGTAATCGCTTCCATCAAAGAATGGAGCCCGAGTCATAGAATACCCTTCGGGAGCATGCAAGAAATTAGCCATCACTAAGGATCTTAAGTTTGTAACCAGTTAAGGTATTACACAAATGCCTCCTTTGATACCAAATGTTGGGTGGTAGAGGATGGCAAGAGGGGGGGGGGTGAATTTCCTTTTCAAAAATAATTAACAATTTAAAACAATTATCAATGCAGCGGAAATAAAAAAGGCAAGACACAATTTGATAACGATGTTCGGCTTAATTCCCAAGCCTACGTCTCCGCTCCCAATAAGAACCGTTGAGAGATTAATTACGTCAGCTTGCTTTTTAATGGTTGTATCAAGAAACCCACTAGCCGTTTTAAGGTAGGCTAGAACACCTTCGTACAGCTTGCTTTTTTATTATGGTTGTAGCAAGAAACCCACTAGCCGTTTTAAGGTAGGCTAGAACACCTTCGTACAACTTGCTTTTTTATTATGGTTGTAGCAAGAAACCCAATTGAAAGAAAGAATGGAAATGAGAGGTTTGTTTTAATACAAACCCAACGAATAACTAAACAAATAAAATAATACAAACACATGGAAGCCTTGAGCGCCAAAAGTGTGAGAGAAGCTGATGGAGAGGGAGCTCAAGCTTCAAGGATGGCAATGGATCACAAGAGGCCTTGGAGATTTTTCGTTAGAGAATCAAGGCATCAAAATATGTTTTGGTTGTGTTCCCGACATCCATGGTTTCTTATTTATAGGAGAAATACCCATAAACACTTCAATATGGCCGTTGGAGGGCTTCTGGAGCCGTTGGGGGTCAAAATTACAAGTCTGGTCAAAGCCCAACGGCTAGTTTGACTGGGCACACCGGCTGGCCGGTGGTGTCTCACCAGCTGGCCGGTGGTCCACCGGCTGGCCGGTGCTGAGCTCCCGGCTGGCCGGTGGTCCAGAGAGAGCAGGCTTTCTGTCTGGGTTCCACCGGCTGGCCGGTGGTCATCTATCGGTTGGCCGGTGTCACCAGGCAGTGGGCAAGCCTACTGCCTGGGTCCTCCGGCTGGCCGGTGGGCAAGAACCGGTTGGCCGGTGCCCATACCGGCTGGCCGGTGCGCTAACACCGGCTGACCGGTGGCTCTGGCAGAAAGCAATGCTTCTGCCAGAGACCACCGGCTGGCCGATGGGAATCCACCGGTTGGCCGGTGGACTCAGAGAGTCCACTATCAGCCTTCTTGGGCCAACTCCTGGGAAACCTTTTTCCTAGAATCAAAACACTTGAAAACAAGTTAGAACACGATGAGGGTGATTGTGATCATTAAAATCCAAGAGAGAGGGGTACAATAGTATGCACATCTTCAAGTTATGAAATACCTTATTTTTATTATGACATGCTTCATGATTTCATTCTCATGCCTTAAAGTTCTTTTCATGACTTTATTGATGTATCTCAAGTTCACATGTTAAATGTTTCCTTTTTTTCCCTTACTGGGCCTTCTGCTCACCCTTTCTTTTGATGTATGTCCCCAGGTTATGAGATGCAGTAATGAGCCTAGGATGAACATAAGGAGAAGCCTTTCAAGTGTTTAAGAATTTTTTTTATGTTTTCATGTTTTAAGTTCCCAGTTTCTAAGACACTAAACCTTAAAGATCCTCGGTTTTGTAAAATGTAATGAATGTTTATGTGATAAAAAGGCGGGATGCCATAAATACACTTTATATAATACTCACCCCTATGGTCAAAACAGTAAGACCATAAACAAAGATACCATTTGGTATAAACTCTATAACCTTAAACTAGGATCTCAAGTCTAAGAATCATGACTTTAAACTATATACAAGTTCAATTTGGAATGTGTTTGGTGGCATCGGGCCTCATAGTTCCTAATTCACATTTCAGATTTCACTCCACCAAACATCACATATACATTTGAGATGCTCACTCATTTTTCCAAACTCTATAACCCTAAACTAGGATCTCATGTCCGAACATCACAACTTTAAATGGTGTAAAAGTCTACTTAGGAATATGTGGTGTGGTGTGGGACCTCATAGGACCTCATTCAGAACAGGTTTTATACTCTTCCACCTTACATGCCTTCCTATGATGAAATTCACCTCTTTTTTGTAAAATCTAAGACCTTAAACTATGATTTCAATTCCAAGCCTCATGACTTTAAACTGTATGAGATATTTTCATTAGACTGTGTTGTGTGAATGTAGGACTCTTATAACCTCATTCACATCGAGTTTTTCAGGACACTACACTACACATATCCACTTGAGGCACTCTCCCCTCTCATTGGTATGGACTCTATGAACATAAACTATGATCCTCAGTCAAATAATCATGACTCTAAACTATGTGTATACCTTGTTGGGAAATTTTGGGGTGGCATCGACCACCTTTTCACCTCATTCACATTTGGATTTTCACTCTACCATTCCACTTAACCCATTTTAGGAATCCCCTCCCCCATGGTCCCGAATCGATGACATTAAACTAAGATCCCATGGTCTAGGAAATACGAACATAAACTATTTGAATTAGGTCCAAGAATTATGACCATAAACTATTTGAAACCCCTATATTCATAGTTTCATGACTTTAAATAGTGTATCCTAATGTCATCAACATGTGATGTTAAACTATGATTCTTCCATGTAAAAAATTGGGATGCCTCTTTTTATGATATGATCCATGACCCATGATCTGAACATGGGATGCCTCACAATAATTGTGGGATATATTAAATTCCCACTTTAGAGAGGATCACCCCCTCTAGAATTGGACTCTTTCTATGTTGTGTTCTATAACTACTTGTGGCTTGATTCTCAAACTTATGGGATATCTAGTGATGCTATGAATTCTTATATTCGGGACCAGTTGAAAATTAATTAACTCTCCAGCCCCTTAGCCTCAGTTATGGTCAATGAATTATGAAATTAAACTAATTTTAGTCCATCATAAGGTGTCTAGGTTATATTTGAACCTCCTTGGCTTCATTCACATTGCGTTTTACCTCTTGTGTGATATATATACACCCTTGGAAAAATCATTTCTCCTATAGTACAGGAAACATGAAATTAAATTGTTTCCATAGTCTGTACCATACAACTTTAAAGAATATGTACCACCTTCAATAACCATAGATGGCATGATTCCCATCATTAGGAGATATTTAGTGTTTCTCTAAGTTCTATTATCTAGGACCAGCCCCAAATTTATTAAATACATCATCCCCTTGACCCCCATCATGGTCCGAGCTATAAGACCATAAAATGATAGTTTCCCTAAGTCTAGCATCACAAATTTAAACTATATGCAAGTCTTCTCAGGAATGTGGGGTGTGGTTTTGGGCCTCCTAGGACCCCATTAACATTATGTTTTTCACTCTTCCAGGCTATGAATATCCATTTTTGGGATACCCCCTATGGTCTAAACTTTATGACCTTAAACTATGAGATCAATGTCCAAATTATATGACGTTAAAATAAGAGCTCATTGTCCAATATTGAAGACATTAAACTAGTATCCATGGTCCATGTAATATGACTTTAAACTATATTAAAAACCCAGGTTTGAATCCCACATTCTAATATTCCCTACTAGGGTACATGAATACGTTGGGGTATGGAACCTAGAATGTGGAATCCCTCACAGATATTTCATCATCTCATTCTAGACATCGAGTCTTTATTTGTTTGGATTTACATCATCATTCAAATCTAGATAGACCCCCTAAAAGTGATGATTTCATGCCATTTTATATCACCTCTCATTCTAGGACAATGCCTTAATGTATCTCTAGTGAAAAATAGTGGATCATGTGTTTCAAACATGGTCAATAGTTATTACTACATTTAGTTGACCTATTCTTGACAAGTATGGTTGTGGTCCCTATGTTTCAAACATGTTCAATAGTTTATCCCTACTCCCCATTCACCCCCATTATCCATATCTTGAAATTCAAGACTAACCTTCTTTCCACCTCTCTATATAATGGTGTAATTCCAACAACCTTGGTCTTACCTCTCTAGGGATTTGTGTGAGTCGAGTAGGTAGCCTGGTGTCACTTAGAAATTATCAACCAAATATATCCTCTACCCTACCATGTTCTCCCATGTGTTAAGAAAATCCCATCACCAATCCATATTTCCCACACTAAGAATGACTTGTCTATGATTTGGAGTTTTTGTAGGGTGTGTACTGACATGGTCGATATGCCCAAATCTCCCCATGGTTTCAACACTATGACCATAAACTAGAGACTATTTCTAAGCATCATCACATTAAACTACTTAACCTATTGCATAGATCCAAGAATTATGACCTTAAACTATATTTCATTTGATTCATGATACCTGTGTTGTTTGTTATCCTCCTTTGACCCATTTATATTGGTTTTATATCCTCTATTTTACATGATTACCCTTGGAACAAACACTTCTTTATTCCACATTTCACAACTTTAAATAGATTTCCCATGGTCGAAACATTATGACCATAAACTACTCACCTTTGGTACAACCCATATGATACAAAAATGTGTGCATCCACCTATAGAACAATGTATGGCTTTATTCCCATACTTATGGGATATATAGCGATTCAATGACAGTCCATCTCTAGGATCCGCTATAGATTCACCAAAACACCATTTCTTAATTGTGGTGAAATCACCCAAAAATACCCCATGATCATCCATTCAGGTATAATACCCATTTAATCACCTTGACCGATCAATGGGTTAGGATGAACATATAGCCTAATCTGTGGAAGTAACATCCTCAATGCACGACATTAAATTTTAGAAATACCTCAAAATGGTATGGGATGCTTCATAATAGGAGATGATTTTACAATATGTTTAACCAGGATTCCCTGTATGAAAATTATTAGATGAAAAAGTACTCACATCCTCAACACATGACATTAAACTATTGACTTGACTTAGGTAAATTCGAGATTCCTCATATCTAAGCATAAGATGATTCAATTCTATCACCCTAGAGGGTAACCTATTACCAGTGTCAGTATTTTACCATGATGTTTTCATGGTCCAATCCTCATGACTTTAAAATATGTGAAAGTAGTCTCACGAGTATTTGGTGTGGCATTAAGTGGCCTCCTAGTCCCCCCATAAAAATCAGGGAACCTTTTCAGTTCCTCTCACATTCCATTGAGACACACCCCCCTTTGTCCAAGAATTATTACCATAAACTATATGAAATGGGTCAAAACTATATGAACTTAAAATATGAGTCTTGGTCTATACAACACAACCTTAAACTATATGAGGCCTACCACGTATTTTATTCTCAGTTCTAGTACTCTCATCATGATACACACCTTCTCCCTTGAATCTCATGGTTGGATTGGTATCATTCATGTATGTTAACTACATCCTCTTTTTCAAAATGTTAAACTATAAATTTACCCTGTATAATGAAAATGGGATTCTTACATGATATGACATGAGAAAGAAATTTTGGGAATTCCAACGCATAAGCCCCAAACCCTCAATGTCCCAGTCACTTGACATTAAACTGTGAGATGCATCCTGATCACATGATGTTGAACTATATGATTCCCCATTATTACTAGATGACATTAAATTTCATGTACAATGTCCCCCTTGTATGATGTAGAATTGAGTGTCTAACATACTTTTTCATGACATAAAACTATAGGGTATTGCAGGATCTTTCCTGAGACCCCTTCCTCCATTGTCAGTCGTCTTCCACATCTCTCATGTTCCTTCAGCTGTCTCTCAACATCTGAGAGGATTCTCCCCTAGAAGTCAAGTTTTTTTCTTATTAAGACTGATACATCCACACCTAATGGGCTCCAAGTCATGGTTTCATAATTCAAGTAGTGTTAGAATCCATTAGAACATTACGTCGCTTCATTTCCATGATTTATGTTCCCCTTGTTTAGATCCTCTTCCTCCTCCACATCATAAGGGTCGCTATAAAAGAATGGTATCATGACTCAATGGCTCACCTACTATCCTCAGCCGACGCCCCAAAATAATTTGGATGAAATTTTGAGAGTTTTCCCAAGTTTTCAAACATGGTCAGCAGTCAACCCTCATTTGTTTTTCCCCATTCCAAGATAACGGTAGAGAGTCTATGTTTCAAACATGGCCAACAATAATCCTACATCACCATTCAATTGTCAGTGTGTTTTAGATTTTGGGCTTTGTGATTCACAATCTCTATTCTCATTTTTTTGGGTAAAATTAAACTCTCATGATGTTATCCCATTTGTACACTAACCCACAATGGAGAAGAAAAATGGAAATGAAAAATTTTGGTTACTAACCAAAATTTTCCTTGTTGGGGAACTACCAATGTTTATTCATATCCCATTAAGATTGTGATATATTCGTCGTTTTTTATCACTCTAATATAGAAATAAAATCTTGATTTAGTGTACCCCAAGGTAGGTGATTTCCTCTTAAGTGTCCTGCCTCGCCATCCTCTTCCTCATTTGACCCCATTCTGAGGACGGGGGGGTTGGCATTGAGAAAATACATCCAACGAATTCAATGAATGATTAAAAATGTGATCTTGGAACATTTCTCATTTTCAAGTCATCTATTTGAATGGTTTTAGATCTAAAGTAGAGTTACATATCATAAGTTATATTCATTTGAAGTCCAACTGACAAATATTATTGCACAACCCTTTCACATATCCCTTTAATTGAGGTTCAATTTAAGGATCCCCTTCATGATCGCAAGAAGGATTTATGTTATGCTTTACGAGTCAGATACTTCATCACAACCATGTGAAGAATTGATGGTATGCTTCACGTGTCCGACAGAGCTGTGTCCATTCACGAATCCCAAAAATTGCTTCATGAACTGCTTCCCATCATTGCAAATCCTTTTCTCTATAAATACCCCCCTCATACTTGCATTCAATTTAAGATATGCCTCTAGTTTTTGGAATCACGCTCTCAAATCATGAAGCTCATGGTCTTCGTGACACCTCATTTGTGAAACCTCTAGAAATCACAAAACCACCTATCTTGAATTCTTGAGAGAATCTACCCAAAGTGAAGGTGCCTTTCGTGAAGGCATGTGCATTTCATGAAGGAAGAAGTACCTCTAGGGAAATTGAGACTTCTCAAATCATTCATACTTCATGAAGAAATACCCCTATTAATTTGATTATCCATCACTAGACTCTGAGCTCTGTGAAGCCTAATCCTTCAGGAGGCCCTAAGCCTAACGAACCCCCATCCATCACAAGACCCTAATCTCTATGAAGCCCTATACTTTATGATACCGTAATCTCTACAAAGAATTATCCTTCGTGAAGCCTTATCCCTTGGGAATATCTAACCCCTCTATCATTGGTCAATATTGTGGGGTGTAGCCTCCGAACCCCATTAGGGATCATTATCAGGTTGTGGACTAGGGCTATCTACTGGTCCCTTCACTACCATCATTAATACGCATGAAAAATACAGATTCATACCGTGATCTTTTTAGGACAAGTTGAGGACATTTTGGTTTGTTTTTTTATACAACCCCAACATCCACCATGGAATACCATGAATCGAGATACCTGTAACATCCCAAACATTTATGAATAAAATTCCATTTCATTTTAATTTTTTATAGATATATAAAACACATGCACCTTATTATTATTATTATTATTGGGTTTAAATTATAGTTAATTATCGTTACTATTGATAATATAGCTATTGAAAAGTGACAAAAAACTAATATAAATTTAAGGTTTAGAAAAATACTTTCATCACATACAATGTAATGGATGGCCTCATCTAGTAGACTTGGGCGATACGAAGTGCATTTTCAGATCTTCATATGGAGGTATCATCAATGAGATTAACTCTTGACCATGCCCAAGACAAGCTTCAACATGTTATGCTAGAATAGGGTCTCCTACGGGATAAGATCAACTTAATAGAATAATATTTTCCCACTAATATTTGGAAAACATCATGGGAAAACCCATGTGAAGGTTTGTGGTTTTGAGTATTTAATTATATTGGTTCCAAAACATATGTTTGTGAAATATTAAATAATTAACCTCTCATTTCTTAAATAAACCCACCCAATACCCCTCTTATCTTCAATCAAAATCCTTGTAGTACATACCTAATAATTCCACCCCTATCGAGAATCTCCCCAATGCACTCCAAGCTTTTAATAATCCTCCCCCTAGCCTCTCCCAAGCCTTTGGGATCACACATCCAAGTAAGGGATTCCTTTATTTCTCATTTTTTTCCAGGTATCTTTTTGCTGTTATACCATTTTAGTTTCAATTGTAAATATAGGGGTACAAATTATCACCTCCCTCACACATCCCTCCATATGTCTTAATTATGATATACCCTTTTATCTCTCATTAATTCCATATGTGTACACTCATTACCATGCCAACATTCTATAAGGGATTTCTCTTTTATTATTTCCATTCAAGAATTACTTCTATATTATCCATCAAAATTCCATTTCATATATTGAAATAATATTTTCACGATTTACTTACTATATATTTCATTTATAAATGATAATATACCCCTTTCTCTCTCTCATCCCTATTTATGAATCTCCGTATAACGTCGTTATGCTACCGAAATTGCACTGCGATTTTTCAAGAAAAAATCATCGTGTACTGAATACCATACCCATTTATATATCAAGGGTATTCACATTTATGAACATATAATTATTGAATGGTGCTTACATTTATGTATTCCACATTATTTTATCGTGAAAAAAATGATGATATTGAATGAATCCATATTACTTGATCTTTGTTGAACACTTAAGCGTGAGAATAAAAAGATTATAAAGGGTGAAACCAGATAGTGCTCCAATGCATTGGGTAATGTTTAGTATTATGATACATCATTTTGGGACTGGGGTTAACCTGATTCCTTTTATTACATTTTCCACCATGTTGGGACATGGGTTTACCAGATTCATTTATGTTAATGACGTAGTGTTTTAAGTTGTTACCACATTCTCATGTCATGATTATAAAGTTGTATACACCTTTATGTTCACATTAATATTGTGATCCATTGATATTCCAATTTCCTAACATGTATTATATTCTTCATGTTATACCTTCTTTACTCATTTAATAGGCATTATATCTCACCCTTTTCTTATGTATATCCTCAGGTTATCCATTAAAAATATTAGTACAAAGGAATGTTGTGGTCTTGTAAAATAAGTATTCAGTAAAGATGTTGTATTTTATATCATAAGTTAACTTTTAATGTTACTAAGCCCCAAAGACACTATGCCTCTCTATCTAATAGGTTATATTAAGGTAAATTTTATGTAACAAATCATCTTTAAATATAAAATGAAGAGCAAGGTTATTATAGTTTGTTTCAAAGGATATGTTTAGTTAATTTTGGGATTAGGGTTTTGAAATTATAGTAAAATCCTTTGGGAAAATATTGAGTATAAGGAAATAACCACTAATTTTTGGTGAGTATAGAGTAATTGGTTTATCAAGGAAAGACGTCGTTTTCTGGATACAAACAAGTATAGGTGGCTCTAGCGCATACGTATATATGAGTAAAACCCTAAAAAACAACTTTGAGATAGACTTGAATATGAACTGGTGCATGAAAAAAGGCCTTTCTTCACACTTGGTCTGACACTCCCTGGTTATATGCTTTGGTAAATTCATAATCTAAGTATTAACCATTTTTAAGGGAGAAAAAATCCCATAAGAATATACGTTAGGAAAAGATAATGGATAAAATAGATTGATGCTTAGAAATTAATAAGTTAAGGAGATAAATGTAATTTATAAGTTATCCCCTTTTATCATTGGATTTCCCTTTTTATGTTTAATTTTTTAAAATAATTACCCTTATTTTTACTTTTAATCTAGCCAATGGACGGTAATAGGAGGACTCGAGAAAGCAACTGATGTGGAGATCAATGGGTTGACTGTTTTAGTGTGCAGCCCAATCCAGTGGGAGCAGGAATACAAAAATTGGTCATAATAATCTCTTAGTTAACACATGTTTTGAATAGAACCATGGGTCAAGAGGAACGTCCACCCCCTTAGGAAATAACAATTCACAATTGAGAGCATCATGGGACAAAAGGCCTAATACTTTCAATGGATAATCTGATCCCTCACTCACTAAATATTGGATAAAATCCATTGAGAATATATTCTCCACCCTTCAATGTTCTGAAAAAGAGAAGGTTCCTATGGTTACTTATCATATGGAGGGTGAAGGTAATCAATGGTTCACATTGATAAAAAATTAAAAGCCTAACAAAGATATTGAGGTGTTGGAATGAAACGATTTCCATAATTTTTTTCGATAAATATTTTCCCTACACCCTCTATCTTAAGATTGAAATATATTTCCTTGTAATAAATAAAAAGTATGATGAATCTATTAGGGATTATGAGGAAAACATTACCTGACTTTCATGATATGCCTCTGTTTTTGTCATTACCCCAAATGCAAGGTTGACCGCTTCTTTGGTGGGCTAAAACCTAGCTTACAGGAACCCCTGGAGATCTGCAACATTGAAAGCTATGAGAAGATTATCCGATGTGACCTCAAAGTTGAGATGGAAATTGGAGAATCTTAGGGGTATCATGGGAGTAAGAAGCTAAATATGGACTTTAATTTTGGCAATATGATGGAAAACATCAATGGTACTAAGAAATTCCATCATCCCACACTCCAAAGATGTTGGAAGAAGGACCCTTGAGATTGCCTGAAGTGGACGAGGAAATCCATTAGGTGCGGAAGACAAGGACACCTAGCTAACAATTATTGACAGGAGAAACCGACTAGTGTGGAAGAGAAAAGGAATGATCCGGTCAATCCCCAATTAATTTTTTCATTTCTACAACTAAAAAGATCTAGGTAACCTTGTAAACTGGTTCCCTAAGAAAAGGGTAATTGGAGGAAACCAACATCTTCCAAGGCAGTAAGGGAGAGATTTTTCTATTACTAACACTAAAGAGAATCTCAACAATGAAATGGTAAAATGTATGCAATTTATTAATTCAAGAATAGTGAATGTACTCTTTGATTCATGTTCTAACCATTTTCTTATATCCTAAATGATTAGTATAACAATCCAAACACCACCAAAAATCATGGAAGTAGATATATCGGTGAGAATGAAAAATGGGTAAATTATTGCATCCCAAGAATATAATTCCTCCCCTATCATAATTTGTGAAATTGAAATTCCCATTGAACCTCATCAAACCCCCTCTAGTGTAATTTGATGCAATTATTGGCATGGATTGGATTTCCCTATATAGATCCAAAATAAACTATCATGATAGGAAAATCACTATCGATATGGTGAATCAGCCCCAGATTCAATACATGTTCATGGAGGAGGATGAATCTTATTTAGAAACATCATCTCAAGAATGGATATTACTTCTCTATGAGAGCACATATCTTTCTCAGATGACTGAGTCTAAAGAAAGAACCGTCCTCGAAGGCATTCCTATTGTATGTGAATTTTCTGATGTGTTTCCCAAGGAATTTCATTGTCTTCCTCCTAGAAGTGATGCTGAATTATCGATTGATCTTATACCTAGGGAATTTCCAATATCCAAGACTCTATATAGAATGGATATTGTATAGCTTGAGGTGATAAAGAAACATCTATAGAAGAATATGGATAAAGTGTTTATATGCCCAAGTGCTTCACCATGGGATGCACCAGTCCACTTCATCAAGAAGAATGATGGGTCAATGTGACTTTTCATTTATTATCACGAGCACAATAAAATCACAATAAAGAACAAGTATCCTTTTCCCTGAATTTATGACTTTTTTGATCATCTATGTGGAGCAAAAAACTTATCCAAGGTGGATCTATAGTTGAAATATTACCTATTTGGGGTCATGAAAGATGATATCCCTATGACTACTTTTCATACAAGTTACGAGCACTTTGAATTCATAGTAATGCCTTTCAGACTCACTAATGCTCTAACAATCTTCATGAACATGATGAATAGAGTCATTAGATATTACCTTAAAATATTTAGGGTAGTCTTTATTGATGACATTCTAATATACTAAAATATTAAGCCGGAGGAGGAGGAGTATCTAAGAGATGTACTAGAGACCTTGAGACAGAATAATATCTATGAAAAGTACAGTAACTGTGAGTTCTAGTTGATGAACGTCTCATTATTGTGAAATATCATCACAAGAAACGAGATATATATGGATCCTTCTAATTCAAAAGAAATTTAGGGATGTCTAAGTCCAACATCTATGATGGATATCCATTGCTTCCTGGGGTTATCTGGATTTGTTTTCCAATTTGTGAGAAATTTGTCATGATTTTAGTACCCTCTTAACAAGATAACTCAGAAGGGAGTAAATTTTTCTTAAAATAATGAATGCGAAGAAGGATTCATGGAGTTGAAGAAGAGACTTATCACTGCCCCTATTCTAACACTACCCACAAGTGGGGAAATTTTTGAAATATTCAATGATGATTTAAAGAAGAGAATGGGTTGTGTGTTGACGCATAATAATGAAATCATCACCAATACCTCAATGCAGTTGAAAATTCATGAGAAAAACTATCCCATGAATGATCTAGAGTTAGAAGCTGCAATCATTTCATTATGAATACGGTTGAATTATCTATTTGGGGGAAAAGTGTTATATATATATGGATCAAAAAAGTCTCAAATATATATTAATAGAGAAAGAGTTTCACATGCTCCAACGATGATGGCTAGAGCTCATCAAATATTATGACTTCTCAATCCATTACCACCCTAGTAAAGGAAAAAAGGGGGAATATTTTCTAAGAATAAAGGACTCAGAAACTCAATCATTGATGAGAATTGAAAATGATCCAATATTTTTATATTTTATGAAGATGGACATGGGATTTATAAACAAGGAAACATTATCAATCCTTTCACAAATGATTACTCAAGTGTCTCCACTACTAAAATTGTTTCTTTTGGAGGCGGGAGACCTATAGCGGCCCCCATTTGGCGGCCACTAATGCTATCAACAGTGACCGCCAAATGGCAGCCGCTGCACAGATGACCTAATTTTACCCCTTTTCTCCTCCGGACCCCCCCAATTACCCTCCCTGACCCCGCCCCCGACCTCACAACCCCGACCCCAGTGACCCCTCCCAGACCCCACAACCCCGACCCTGACGACCATCCCTGACCCCGCGACCCCGACCCCGGAGACCCCACCCCCTGGGACACCGCCCCGGCCACCCCGACCCCCGGTGACCCCTGCGACCTCGACTCCTGGTGAGCCCCTGTGAGCCCTGGTGACCCCTGCTACCCCCGGCGACCTGACCCCCGTTGACCCCAACCCCCAGCGACCCCCGACGACCCCGACCCCATGCTATGCCACCCACAACCCCGTCGACCCCCTGCGCCACCCACAACACTGTGCTGCGACACCCTCAACCCCGTGATGTGCCACCCGCAACCCTGCGCTGCGCCACCTGCGACCCCGACAGCCTGCGCTGCACCTTCGGATAGTCCTGCCCCAACCCTACGTTGTGCCACTCATGACTCCGACAGCCTGCACTGCACCTTCAGACAGTCCTGCCCCCTTCATCTCCTCTTGACCCCGCTGCATCCCTCAGGCGAGCCCTCACGTCCTGCATCCGTCGGACCCTTCCTGTTCATCATGCCCCACCATATAGAACCCTCCCATTCTTCATCCAGCGGTTTCACCGCTTTCGATTCCAGCCGTCGAACCCCTGTCGTCAAGTCGTTGTGCCGTCATGAATCTGAAATCGAGTCGCGCCCTGTTACCTACGGTCGAGCCCTTTGCAGGTAATGTTTTTTATCCTTTAAATTTATCTTTGAATTCATTGGTTATTAAATTTAATGATATGTGTTTATTTAGAATTTAAATAAGATATTTCACTTTTGATTTCTATTAAATACAGATATGGATAAGAGCTGGATTGATAGGCAAGATAGGTTTTCGGCTGAATATTTGGAGGGGATTAAGCAATTTATGGATTTCAGCAACAGATTTCCATGAGATATGATTAGTTTTCCATGAAGAAAATGTGAAAATAGATATCTCTTTAAACGAGATAGTGTTAGAGAAAATTTTTTTTGAATGGGTTTTTGAAAAACTGTAAGACATAGAAACGTCATGGAGAAGATTCTGTTTCATGTTATCACTCGGAATGTATTCATATGAATGTTTATTCGAGAACAGTTGATCCGATGAACATAATTCTCAATGATATAATGCGCCATTTTCAACATGAAGACAGTAATGTCGTAAATGATGATGTAGGATCGAGTAATCCCCGTTCTTCTGCAGACGGAGAAGCATTGAAATTATTTGAAATTCTTGATGATGAACATACTGAATTATATCCTGGATGCACTAAATTTATTAAACTGTCATTCATCGTTGAATTGTTACACCTGAAGGCTTTGAACCAGTGGTTAGACACCTCATTCGACATGTTATTGGTATTTTTGAAGAAAGTACTCCCTGCTGGAGAGAAGATTCTGGAGTCATTCTATCATGCTCGGAAGTTGACTGGTGATCTTGGTTTTACATATGATACAATTGATGCGTGTCGAAGTAATTTTATGTTGTTCAGAAAAGAGAATGCATAATTAAATAATTGTACTATTTTATATACATCGAGGTGGAATACCAATGAGATTAATCAAGGTAGTCAGATTCTTCCTGGGAGAGTCTTGAATCAAGGAAAACAAGTTCCCGCTAAACAGATGCATTATTTCCCACTGAAACCGAGACTGAAGAGATTCTTCATGTCAACTAAAATTGCTAAATTGATGACTTGGCATTCAGAGAGAAATAAAGAAGTTGATAAATTAAATCACCCATTAGATTCTTTGGCATGGAAAGAGTTTGATCAAAGACACCAAGACTTTTCCCGAGATGATCGTAATATTCAACTGGGTTTGGCAGTAGATGGTTTTAACCCATTTAGGTCCATGGTTGGTGCGACACATAGTACGTGGCCAGTGGTGTTGGTTCCATACAACAATCCCCCATGGGTATTTATGAAGCAACTTTTTTTTGTTACTTTTAATTCTAATTGATGGACCGAGAGGACCTGGCGATAAAATCGATGTTTACATGAAAACATTGATTGATGATCTACAAGAATTCTGGGCCGATGGTGTAATGACTTTTGACTCGGAAGCTAATGAAATGTTTAGACTTCAGGACACTTTGTTATGGGAAATTAATGATTTCCCAGCGTATGCTAACTTATCAGGTTGGAGTACAAAAGGAGAATTTTCTTTCCCTTGTTGTAATAAGAGTAAGAAATCTATATGGATTAAGAATTGTAGAAAGTGGTCATATCTTGGTCACATGTGCTTTCTTCCTCCATTGCACAGGTTCAGAAAAGACCGTGTATCATTTGATGGGAATATAGAGTATGAACTATCACCACAAATATTGTCTGGGGTTCAAATTTGTGCACAACTAGATCAAGAAAACATCCTACAAAGTATGATTTTCAAGATTTATTGGCTCCTGCGTTGCCTTCTATTCCTGCAGAAAATAGATAGCGCAGTCATAATTGGAAGAAACAAAGTATTTTTTTGAATTTCCTTATTGGAAATATAATATTTTAAGACATAATTTGGATGTGATGCACATTGAAAAAAATGTATGTGATAATATATTGTGCACCATTTTATTCGTCAAGGGGAAATCAAAGGATAGTGATAATGCTCGACGTGATTTGAAAGAAGTGGGACTGAGAAAAACTTTACATTTAAAACCGGGTGAAGGAAATCATGTATATATGCCTGCTGCACAGTACACAATGAGTAAAAAAGAGAAACAAACATTTCAATCAATTTTGAAGACTATTAAGGTGTCAGATGGTAATTGACCTAAAATTTCCAAGCGTGTGAATATGACGAGCATGACATTACAGGGGTTGAAAAGTCACGATAATCATATTCTGCATCAACAGTTAATTCCTATATCAATTCGTGATTGCTTACCTACCCAGGTTATTGAGCCGTTTATTGAAGTTTCTAATTTTTTCAGACAGCTCTGTTCAAGGAATCATCGCATGAGTGATTTGAAAAAGATGCAGGCTAAGATTGCACTTGCACTATGTCACCTAGAAAAACTATTTCCACCATATTTTTTTGATTTCATGGTTCACTTGACCATACATTTAACTGGTGACGTTACTATTGGCGGTCCTGTAAAATTCAGGTGGATGTATCCAATAGAGCGATACTTAAATACATTGAAACGATATGTTCACAACAAAGCTCATCTGGAAGGCTCAATTACCAAGGGATATTTAATGCATGAGTGTACTAATTTTTTTACTTCATATATTGACGAGGTTGAAAAAAATATAGAGAAACCCTCCCAGAATGACGAGGGTCCAATTGGAGAAGGAATAACGTTTGATATGCAGAATGATGAGTGGGTTCAAGCTCATCGATATGTGTTGTTCAAGACTCCATCATTTTTTCCATTGATACTGTAAGTTTCATAGTTGATGTGTATTTTGTTTCAATATTTATATTATTTCTTACCTTATATTGTGTTGTGATTTTGGATGCATATCACTGAGTTGAAACGTGAAAGGCCTCGTGCAACTAACTATCAAATCCAAAAACATCATTTCAACACATTACATGAGTGGTTCAAGACTCATGTACGTATAATTGATTTAATATTTTTATAGTGCAACTTATTTGTATTTTTACAATCCTTTATCCATTAAACTATATGTGTGAAATTTGAAGATTCAAAAGTTACGTGATTTAACCCATCCTGTGAACGAAGAACTCAACCAACTAGCTGATGGTCCATTTATTACAGCTCGATGCTACAAGTCTTCGGATGCTAACGGATTCCGATTTCTTATTAGCGATGTTGACATAAACCGAGCCCCAGAAAATAGTGGTGTTGGTTGTTCTTTTGTTGATGCGGGTTATTATTATGGATTGCTGAGAGATATTATTGAGGTTGTCTATGGTCTTGGTTTAAAACACATATTGTTAAGGTGTGATTGGGTCGATCCGGTTCGTGGGACGAAAGTTGATAACTTCCAATTTTCATTAGTAATCTTTAACAATATGCTATATAAAGATGACCAAGTAAGCAGTGAGCCCTTCATATTGACATCGCAGGCAGAACAAGTTTACTTTGTTGGCATTTATTCTGATTGGAATGTTGTGGTGAAAAGGTCTAGAAGAGGGTTTTTTCTGATTGACCAAGAAAAACCTGACGTTGTCGCATTTCCTGATCAAACACTTGACCAAACAACCGTAGCTGTACGAGATGAAGATATACCATGGGCCAGAGAGATAGTTGAAGGAGATACGATAGACTTTCATGATTAGTGAAAATTGTAATTATATCCCCAATTATTGTTTGTAAAAATATTTATAAGTTGTATATGTATAAAAATTGCTTGATTTAACTATAATTTCTTTTAATATAGGCATGTCACAGGGTGGTCACAGTGGTTCACCTGATGTTATTGGTATGTATATTTTCAATTTTTTAAACTAATTAATTGTAATGTTCTGTGTATATTTCCCTACCTGTTTCTAATCATTAATTTATATTGTAATTGAATTATGAAGTTATCTTTATCATGATCTAGTGAATCTTCCAGCAGACGCAGGGGTCCTGGTAGAGGGGTTCGATCCTGGAACTCTGGATCCCGATTGGATGTGTTATTTGATGACACATTTCATCCAGTCGGAGAAAGTGGTACTGTATTGAGTCGTCCGTTTGGGAATATGATATGAAAATCACACAGATTTCTTCTGATTACACGGGAATGGAGTTATTTCCCCTAGGATACAATAGACAGATTATGGAGGGAGGTTCAGGTAAATTCATTGTTTAATTTTTCATGATATTGTTATTATTATTGTCCCATCTACTGACAATTTTTTTAACAGGATAATTTGACATCCTGTACAGATGAGTTTCGAGCTGTATGTATGTCCAAATGCCGAAAATTATGGAAGGATTACAAGTCAAGGGTGAATAGATATCACTGGACACCATTTGCAGGTGTGCCCGACATTCTATAGCGAGTCCTTGCAGGCATTCTTCCTGAGCAGTTGTAGGATTTGGTTGCATTTTGGTCCAGTGAGGAGGCGATGGTAATATTTTTTACTTTTAATCTATAAAAGACTAATTTTTCAAATGTCGATTAATTAAATATGTTGAATGTAGAACAAGTCTGCTCGTCATTCACATAATCAGCGATGCAAGGCATGCCTTCTAGACTTGGCACTCGACATGTGTCACAACTCAGCCATGATGTATGTATAAAATTCACAATTCATTCATATTTTTTAAATGTTGTATTATAACATGGTGAACCCCTTTATTATAGTTACACCAACGTGGTGAGCCGATCGATCAGATGTCCATATAGGTGAGGACTCGTAGGGCAGGTGATCCCGATGTTTCCGGTGTTATAGTAAGAAAATTATTTTCTAATAAATGTTTTTTTATTTTAGATAAAATTTTCATATTTGTTCATTGATTTATTATATGCTACAGGCTCAGTTTTATGCTCAGTAAGTAGAGTTTTCCAGAGGAGAAACATCATAGTACTGTGTGTAGAGATGAAATATTTCACCATGTCGTGGGGCGTGATGGTCATGTTTATTCTTTGACTTATGGAAGTAGTGTCCCACGACGTGTAGTTGTTATAGCAGATGCGATGGGTGCATGCAGAGATTCAGGGATGCGAACACAGACTGAGATAGATGCTTCCATGTAGGATATGCAACGCAATATGAATGTGCAGTTTCAGCAGTTGCGTGCAGAGTATGAGGAGAGGTTGTCACAGATGTCATCCCGTATCGATGAAATGACGACGCAAAAAGTGACGCCATAGGTAAACATTAAAACAAACCATAATCAGAATGATTTTTATTGATATGTTTAAGATACATAATATTGATATATATTGTAGGCTCCAGATATAGCTGGTGGACATCGTAGTGATATTGGTGATCCAGATGAGGATGAACCCCATGCATGAGGTAATTTAATTTGTGTTGATGAATTATCTAGTATTTGTGGATGACATCTTTGGGCACTCCAAAACTGATGTGATCATACCCAAATCTTGACATCATCCAGATTACACTTATTGATCATCGAATATATGCTAAACTATATATATGTATCTTTTGTATTGATTAGGTATAGTTAATGGGTAAAATAATCTTAGAGGAAGGTGCTTCAGTGGATGGAGAGAAAGTTCAGGTAGTTGTTTCTTGGGAGAATCCAAAGAACTCTTTCGATATTTTTAGCTTTCTAGGGTTTTGAGGATTCAATGTAATTATTATTCTTGACGTGTACGCGGAGACGATGCATCAATCGGATGTGCGGTTTGCACGCAACGGCTCAATATGCGCTTTTTAAGTGTTGGGCGCACTTCCGAAACGCGTGTGGGGTGGTCCAAACCGGCCAAACAATGTCGGATTGGCCTCAAATCGGATGAAAACAATAGGTGAGTTAATTTTGAAGTGGTCGGGTAGACGGCACGCCAATCAGTGGTGCCATGTGCCCGCGGTGACTGAGAATGCACTTCTGGTGCCATAAACGGCCAAAACGGGCCTCAAACAGTCAAATTCAGAGTGTACGACATCGAATTGACCTGAAATCAAAGCGGGAACACTGTATTTATTATTTTTGACGTGTACGAGAAGACGGAACGTCAATCAGGCGTGTGGTTTGCGCGCAACAGCTCAATATGTGCTTTTTAAGTGTTGGGCGCGCTTTCGAAATGCACGTGGCGTGGTCCAATCCGGCCGAACGACGTCGGATTGGCCTGAAATTGGACGACAAAAACGGGTGAGTGAATTGTGAAGTGGTCAGGTAGAAGGCACACCAATCGGAGGTGACGTGTGCTCGCAGTGATCGAGAACAAACTTCTGGTGCCATACACGGCCAAAACGGGCCTCAAACTACCAAATTCAGAGTGTATGGCATCGGATTGACCTGAAATCACAAGGGTAAGATAGTAATTATTATTCTTGACCTGTACGAGGATACTTCATGTCAATCAGATGTGAGGTTTGTGCACAACATCTCAATATGCACCTTTTAAGTGTTGGGCGCGCTTCCAAAACACGCGTGGGGTGGTCCAAACAAGCTGAACGACGTCGGATTGGCCTGAAATCAGACAAAAACAATGGGTGAGTGAATTTTGAAGTGGTCGGGCAGACGTCATGCCAATCGGAGGTTCCGTGTGCCCGTGATGACCAAGAACGCACTTTGGGTGCCAAAAACAGCCAAAACGGGCCTCAAACAATCAAATTCAGAGCGTACGACTTCAGATTGAACTGAAATCACATGGGGAACACTGTAATTGTGCTTATTGACATGTACGATGAGACATCACATCAATCAGACATGTGGTTTGTACGCAACGACTTAATATGCGCTTTTTCAGTGTTGGGCGCGTTTTCGAAACGCTGGTGGGGTGGTCCAAACCAGCCGAACGACGGTGGATTTTCCAGAATTTGGACGAAAACATTGGGTGAGTGAATTGTGAAGTGGTCGGGCAGACGGAACCCCAATCGGAGGTGCCGCGTGCCCGTGCTGACCGAGAACGCACTTCTGGTGCCATAAACGGCCAAAAAGGGCCTCAAACTGTCAAATTCAGAGCGTACAACATCGAATTGACCTGAAATCACAAGGGAAACACTGTAATTATTATTCTTGATGTGTACGAGAAGACATCACTATAATTGGATGTGCGGTTTGCGCGCAACGGCTCAATATGCATTTTTTAAGTGTTGGGCGTGCTTCTGAAACATGCGTGGGGTGGTCCAAACTATCCGAACGATGTCAGATTGGCCTGAAATCAGACGACATCAACAGGTGAGTAAATTTTGAAGTGTTCGAGTAGATGGAACACCAATCGGAGATGCCGTGTACCCGCGGTGACCGAGAACGCACTTCTGGTGCCATACACGGCCACAACGGGCCTCAAACTGTCAAATTCAGAGTGTACGACATCGGATTGACCTGAAATCAAAATGGGAACACTGTAATTACTATTCTAGATGTGTAAGAAGAGACGGAACGTCAATCGGATGTGTGGTTTGCGCATAACGGCTTAACATGTGCTTTTTAAGTGTTGAGCGCGCTTCCGAAACACGTGGGGTGGTCCAAAATGGCCGAACGACGTCAGATTGTCCTGAAATCGGACGAGAACAATGGGTGAGTGAATTTTGAATTGGTTGGGTAGACAACATGCCAATCTGAGGTGTTGTGTGCCCGTGCTGACCGAGAACGCACTTCTAGTGCCATAAACTACCAAAACGGTCCTCAAACTGTCAAATTCAGAGCGTACGACATCAGATTGACTTGAAATCAAATGGGGAACATTGTAATTATTATTCTTGACGTGTACAAGGAGATGAAATGTCAATCGGAAGTGTGGTTTGCGCATAACGTCTCAATATGACTTTTTAAGTGTTGGGTGCGCTTCCGAAACGCGCATGGGGTGGTCCAAACCATCCGAACGACATCGGATTGACCTGAAATCGGACGAAAACAATGGGTGAGTGAATTGTGAAGTGTTCGGGAATATGACATGCCAATCAGAGGTGCCGTGTGCCCGCACTGACCGAGAACACACTTCGGGTGCCACCAACGGCCAAAACGGGCCTCAAACTGTCAAATTCAGAGCATACGACATCGGATTGACCTGAAATCACAAGGGGAACACTGTAATTATTATTTTTGACATGTACTAGGAGAAGGAACGTCAATTAGACTTGCTGTTTGCGCACAACGGCTCAATATGAACTTTTTATGTGTTGGGTGCGCTTCCGAAACGCGCGAGGGGTGGTCCAAACCGGACGAACAACTTCGAATTGGCCTGAAATTAGACGACAACAACGGGTGAGTGAATTTTGAAGTGGTTGGGCAGACGACATGCCAATCGGAAGTGCCGTGTGCCTGCGGTGACCGAGAACACACTTCTAGTGCCATAAACGGCCAAAACGGGCCTCAAACTGTCAAATTCTGAGCGTACGACATCAGATTGACCTGAAATCATAGGGGGAACACTGTAACTATTATTATTGATGTGTACAGGGAGACGACACATCAATCGGACGTGCGGTTTGCGCGCAACGGCTCAATATGCGCTTTTTAAGTGTTGAGCGCGCTTCCGAAACGCGTGTGGGGTGGTCCAAACCATCCGAATGATGTCGGATTGGCCCGAAATCGGACGACAACAATGAGTGAGTGAATTTGGAAATGGTCGGGCAGACGGCATACCAATCGGTGATTCTGTGTGCCCGTGGTGACTGAGAACACACTTCTAGTTCCATACACGGCCAAAACGGGCCTCAAACTATCAAATTCAAAGAGTGCGACATCGTATTGACCTGAAATCATAGGGGGAACATTGTAATTATTATTATTGATGTGTACGAGCAGACATAATGTCAATCGAATGTGCGGTTTGCACGCAACGGCTCAATATGTGCTTTTTAAGTGTTGGGCGCGCTTCCGAAACGCGCGTGGGGTGGTCCAAACCAGCCGAACGACGTCGGATTGGCCTGAAATTGGACGACAACAATGGGTGAGTGAATTGTGAAGTGGTTGGGTAGAGGGCATGCCAATTGGAAGTTCCGTGTGCCCGCGCTAACCGAGAACGCACTTCTGGTGCCATAAATGGCCAATAAGGGCCTCAAACTGTAAACTTCAGAATGTACGACATCGGATTGACCTGAAATCACAGGTGAAACACTTTAATTATTATTCTTGATGTGTAAGAGGAGGCGACACGTTAATCGGACGTGCGGTATACACGCAATGGATCAATATGCGCTTTTTAAGTGCTGGGCGCGCTTCTGAAACACGCGTGGGGTGGTCCAAACTGGCCGAACAATGTTGGATTGGCCTGAAATCGGATGACAATAATGGGTGAGTGAATTGTGAAGTGCTCAGGCAGACGAAATGCCAATCAGAGGTGCCGTGTGCCCGCGCTGACCGAGAACGCACTTCTGGTTCCATGAACGGCCAAAACGGGCCTCAAACTATCAAATTCAGAGCGTACGACATCATATTGACCTGAAATCATAGGGGGAACACTGTAATTATTATTCCTGATGTGTACAAAGAGATGACACATCAGTCGGACGTGCAGTTTGCGTGCAACGACTCAATATGCGCTTTTTAAGTGTTGGGCGCGTGTCCAAAACACGCGTGGGGTGGCCCAAACTGGCCGAAGGACGTCAGATTGGCCTGAAATTGGACGAAAACAACAGGTGAGTGAATTGTGAATTAGTCGGGCAGACGGAATGCCAATCGGAAGTGCTGTGTGGCCGCGCTGACTGAGAACGCACTTCTGGTGCCATAAACTGCCAAAACAGGCCTCAAACTGTCAAATTCAGAGCGTACAACATCATATTGACCTGAAATCATTGGGGGAACACTCTAATTATTATTCTTGACATGTATGAGGTGATGGCACATCAATCAGACGTGCGGTTTGCTCGAAACGGCTCAATATGTGCTTTTTATGTGTTGGGGGCGCTTCCGGAACGAGCGTGGGGTGGTCCAAACCAGCCAAACGACGTCGGATTGGCATAAAATCATACAAAAACAACGGGTGAGTGAATTGTAAAGTGGTTGGGCAGACGGCACGCCAATCGGAGGTGCCGTGTGCCCGCACTGACCGAGAACGCACTTCTGGTGCCATAAACGGCCAAAATGGGCCTCAAACTATCAAATTCAGAGCGTACGACATCGGATTGACATGAAATCACAGGGGTAACACTGTAATTATTATTCTTGATGTGTAAAAGGAGATTTCACGTCAATCAGACGTGCGGTTTGCGCGCAACGGCTCAATATGCGCTTTTTAACTTTTGGGCGCGCTTCCGAAATGCGCGTGGGGTGGTCCAAACCGGCTGAAGGATTGGCCTGAAATCAGACGACAACAATGGGTGAGTGAATTGAGAAGTGGTTGGGAAGACGAAACGACAATCAGAGGTGTCGTGTGCCCGCTCTGACTAAGAACGCACTTCTGGTGCCATAAACGGCCAAAACGGGCCTAAAACTGTCAAATTCAGAGCGTACAACATCAGATTGACCTGAAATCACAGAGGGAACACTGTTATTATTATTCTTGACGTGTACAAGGAGACAATATGTCAATCGGATGTGCATTTTGCGTGCAATTGCTCAATATGCGCTTTTTAACTGTTGTGCGCGCTTCCGAAACACACGTAGGGTGGTCCAAACCAGCTGAATGACTTCAGATTGGCATGAAATAGGACGACAACAACGGGTGATTAAATCGTGAAGTGGTTGGGTAGACGACATGCTAATTGGAGGTACCCTGTGCCCGTGGGGACTGAGAAAGCACTTCTGGTGCCATAAACGTCCAAAACGGGCCTCAAACTATCAAATTCAGAGCGTACGACATCAGATTGACCTGAAATCATAGGGGGAACACTATAATTATTATTCTTGATGTGTAATAGGAGACGACACATCAATCGGATGTGTGGATTGCGCGCAACGGCTCAATATGCGCTTTTTAACTGTTGGGTATGCTTCCGAAACGCGCGTGGGGTGGTCCAAACCGGCCGAACGATGTCGGATTGGCCTGAAATCAGTCGACAACAACAGGTGAGTGAATTGTGATGTGGTTGGGTAGAAGGAACGCCAATCAGAGGTGCCGTGTTCCCGTAGTGACCGAGAACGCACTTCTGGTGCCATAAACGGCCAAAACGGGCCTCAAATTGTCAAATTCAGATCGTACGACATCAGATTGAACTAAAATAAAAGGGGGAACACTGTAATTAGAACCATAGAATTAATGATTTTAAATTTTTGAAATGATAATCGAAATTATGAATATATTTTGAAAATCGTATACTTTCGATCTGTTATAGTAAGTTTGAATTGAAATATGTTAATTTGTTTCAATTATTTGTTTATTGGTGTTATTTGGTACTAATTTTATTATTAAAATTTGGTATGTAGTTATATTTGATGGGGGTTGCGGAGCATGGAATATGACGATGAGATTGATGTAGTATTCATAGTATTTATGATATTTTTAAAAAAAAATTAAAATCTACAGTGTCTGCCATTTGGCGGCCGCTATAGGCATGACCAACAGTGGCCGCCATTTGGCGGCCGCTGTACCCTATGTTTGGGTCAGTTAGAGCAGCTTCCAAATGGCGGCCCCTATTGGTCAGCCCTAGAGCGGCCGCCAAATGGCTGCTGTAGATGGTCATAACTGTTGTCCATCAGCGTCCTCCAAATGGCGGTTGCTGACGGCAACAACGACGGACCAAAAGCGGCCGCCGTTTGGCGGACGTTAGGAGGCCGCTATAGACCTTTAGCGACGGCTTTTGGCGGCCGGTAAAAGTCATATTTGTATTAGTTCTCTTTTTTAATGGTTAAAGGATGATCAAAAGGATTATGTGAGAATTCAGAAGAAAGTGAAATCTATTATAAAAGGGAAATCCTCAGAGTTCAATGTTACTGAAGAAGGAATTGTGAGATTTTGATAAAAAATATGTGTTCCATCAAATATAGAGTTAATGAACAAAATTTTGGATGATTCACATAGTTTAGATTTTTCCATATACCCAGGAAACACAAAGATGTATCAAAATCTCTAAGAGAATTATTGGTGGGATAACATGAAAAGGAGATCGCTGAATATATGTCAAAGTGATTGTTATGTTAGAAAGTTTAGTCTTGGAGGATGAATTATAATGAGATGATTAAACCATTAACCATACCAACATGTTAATTGGATAACATCACCACAGACATTTTCAACAGACATACAAAGACATCCAAAGGAAACCATGCTATCTAGTTTGTTGTGGATCATATTAAAATGAATTCCCACATCATTAATATCCAAGAGGATTTATCATTGGATCAACTGGAACGTATATACATCAGAGAAGTGGTAAGGTTATATTCTACACCACTATCGAATGTATCCAATGAAGATCTAAGATTCACCACTATGCTATGGAAGAGTATCCAACATGCTCTGAATACTGATTTGAACTTCAGTAAGACTTATAATCCTCAATTTGATGGAAAATATGAGCACACTATCCAAATACTTGAGGACATGTTGAGGTCATGCTCAATGGAAATCAAAGGAGGATGTGATCAACATCCTCATTTGGGAGAGTTCTCTTACAACAACAGTTTCCAGTCATGCATCCAATTGTCTCTTTATGAAGTCCTTTATGGGAAGAGGGGAAGAACACCATAATGTTGGGATTATGTTGGGGAGCGAAAACATCTAGGTCCAGAAATGGTTGAGAAATAGTGGAGAAGGATAAGACCATCTAACAGCACATCAAAGATGCTAAGTGTCGACAAAAGAGCTATGCATATAACAGTCGATGAGACCTATAGATTGATGATAGAGATATGGTTTTCCTCTACATATCTCCATGTAAGAGAGTGATGAGATTTGGGAATAAGGGAAATCTTGGTCTAAGGTAATTCAACCCTTTTGAAATCCTTGATCACATCGGAGAAGTGACCTATCAACTAGCACTCCCACCGAACCTATTTGAAGTACTTGATGTATTCCATGTATCACTTTTTAGGAAGTACATACCTTACCCATCACATGTACCCAATCCATATATTGTACATTAAATAATTAAAGTTTCTATGCAGATGAGCTGGTGAAGATCTTAGATCATAAGGAACAAGTTCAACAAAATAAAACAATTCCTGTCGTCAAAGTGTTTTGGAGAAACCACAAGTTTAAAGAAGCAATATAGGAACCATAGGATGTTATGTGGAAAAGTTTCCATCATCTATTTTAGTATGGGAAAAGGAAATTTTGAGAGGGAAATTTCTTAAGGGGGGAATTTTGTAACGATTCAAACATTTATGAATAAAATTCCCTTTGTTTTAATGTCATATGGATATAGAAAACATATGCACATTATTTTTGTTGCTTTTATTGGGTTTAAATTACAATTAAGTATCGTTGTTGTTGATAATATACCCATTGAACTATGATCACACAACGGATTTAAATATAATGTTTCAAAAAAAATACTTTCCACACAAATAAATAAGTGGATGACCTCATCCAGTAGACTCAGGTCGTACAGAGCTCATTTTTCGGAGCTTGGGAAGGAGGTAGCATCACTAGGCTTCCCTTTTGACCAAGCCCAAGCCGAGGTTCAACATGTTAAGCTTGAATGGGATCACCTATGGAAGAAGCTCAAGTAAATTGAGATTACCACATAGGAGATGTTATCCGAGCCACCCAAGAGTCTTTTAGCATCGCACACGTTACTCTTAGGTCTTAAGTTGGTGTTATAAGGGGTTATGTAACATGGTATTAGTTACTTATTGTGTAATCCTTTTTTATAAATAAAATTCATATTCCATAAATTCTTTTATGAGAATAGTCTTTCTGAAAAATAATAAATTTGATAAATTGATTTTTCAGGTAAAAATGGAACTTTTGAGAAATGTATACATTATTAAATTAATCAAAGGGTTTTAATAATAATATTTTTAAAAAAATCTTATAACTAATGATTACATCAATTATTTATCTTTAAATGATTAGGTAATTAGTTTGATAAGAGTAAGAGTTTTTATTTGATAACATAGAAATTTTATTTTTGAAGAATTTATTTTGTAGTATTAATTAATTTTTTAAATCGAAAATTTCTTTTAATAAATATTATTATCAAATTACTTTTATGAATAATAAATGTGTGTATAACTTTTATGAAATCGAATGTAATGTTTATTAGGTTTTGAAAACTATTTTTTCCAAACCCAAGAATTTTTAATAAAAGTATTATTTAATTTTAAATGTGAAAATTAAAATATTTAGAAAATTATTTAGAAAAAATAAATATTATTTTTGGAATCATGATGTTGAAATTATGAAATGGTTGATTTTTGATAATTTTTTGAGAGAGTCAATTTTTTGGGTGAAAATTAAATATAGTATAAATAAAATATGGGTTTTATTACATAATAATGACCCCAAAATGATGTAACAAATAATATAATGAGAATTCTCAGACCAATATATGTGTTCTCATTATAATAATGTGATTTTAGATTTGTTTTACTTATTTTATTAAAGCCTTACTAAATCCTCTTAAGTGTATAACATATTTTATGTTTTTAAAATCATCTCTTTAATAAGGTGACCAACCTCCACATAATAAAGACTAATTTATAACATGTTCGTCCATTGGACATATAAAATAATGTTTTCAAATCCTCTTTGGAAAAAATGGAAAAAATCATGATAAGGTTTTTGGTTTTGTTTATTTAATTATATAGGTTCCAAAACAAAAGTTTGTGAAATAATAATGAATACCCTCTCATTTCCTACATAAATCCTCCCAATCCCACACTTATCTTTACTCAAAATACTTGGAGTACGTCCCTAATCCATCATACCCTCTCTAGAATCCCCTCAAGTCACCCCAATCTCCCAAAAATCCTTTCTCAATCCTCTCTCAACACTTTGGGATCACACATCCATGTAAGAGATTCCTTCATTTCTCATTTTTTTCAAAGTTTTGTTTTGTGGTTATACTATTGTATTTTCAATTAGAAATGTTGGGGTATGATTTCTCACCTATCCCATATTTCCCTAATTATGTTTTAATGATTATAGACCCCTTTATATATCATTATTTCCTGTCATGTACACATATTACCATACTGGCATTTTCTTAGGGATATATCTCTTCTTGTTTCCATTCTAGAATTTATTCTATAATATGCATATAAATTCCATTTAATATGTTGTTATATTTTTTTATTTTATTCCCTTACTATATATTTCATATATAAATGATAAAAGAACCCTTTCTCTATCATAAACACATGTTATGAATCTCCATATAATGTCATTATGCTACCGAAATTGCACCACGATTTTCCAAGCCAAAATCATCATGTAGTGAATACTATACCCATTTATCTAAAAAGGGTTTTCAAATTTATGAACATAAAAATATTTAATGGTACTTAAATTTATGTATTCCATATTATTTTATAATGAAAAAATGATTATGTTCAATGAATCCATGTTATGTGATCTATGTGGAACACTTAAGCATGAGAATAAAAATGTAAAGACCCGTAAAATTCAAGGAAAATTTTTTCTTAATTTTCTTTGGAATTTTACAAGAGCGCGGTTTCTGACGGCACCTGATTCCGAGGCCCGGAGTGCCCAGAATCAATTTCCGAAGTTTGGCTTGGGTACGTTCAGTGAACGAACGAGCGGGAATTCCTAACTTTTGATCCGGTGCTCGGAATTGAAATCTGAGGGCACCGATAAACTCGCAGTGCCGATATTCGCTTAAAGAGACCTTTTCGGAAGTTGCGTTTGTTGCGGGTTGAAAGTTAGTTTTTGGGTTTTTAGATTAAGTTAAATAAAATTTGTGAAATACAAAATTTATTTAAACTTGTTGGTTATCTTCTCTCAAAGGAAGTTAGGTGTGGGACCAACACCCACTTAACCTCCCTTGAGAGGATTAAGTGTGGTGGGGCCCACACGAAACCTAAACTTTTCATCTTCCCTCAAACCCCCTTAACCCCTCTTTAATTAACATGACAACTTGTTAATTAATGTGGAGTTATCTCTTTTTGAATTTCAAACCTTTGAAATTCTTTTTGTGAATAAAATAAGACTTTATATTATTTTGTTGGGTTAGAACTCTTTAGCCATCTTGGAGAGGTTGAGAGATCTTCTTCCTTCTTCAAGCTTTGATGAAGAACACTCAAGTTCCGACGAATAACGCTCAAGCTCCGACGAAGAACGCTGCACCTCCCTTCTTCGTCTACCGTGTCAACGAAAGGGAACGCCGCATCTTCCTCGGACAACCTTCGTCGGCGTGCAAGGATTCGCCAACGACGTGTCTCTTCGGACGTACCTCTTCGTCATCGAATTTGATGAATGGCTACCGCGACGCCCGACCTCCGCGACGACGTCTTCCGCCGAACGTTGACAAATCTTCGAACCTATACCCGAGGTAGGGGTTGTTGATTCTTGGTTTATTCTTTTATCCTTGTTCGTGGTTCATGCATAACTGACGTATGGATTTTATAAAAGAGTTATTGTTTAACGTGAGGGGGCCGGACCGCATGAACACGGCCGAACCCCCTCCATCATTATTGTTGATTTACCTTGCGGGTGGAAACAAGGTGGCGTGGTGCCGTCACACCACGCGGTTAATCGTGCAATTATATTACGCGACGCCGTCGCGCCGCGCCATGGAAGGATCATCAAGAACGCGACGCCGTCGCGCCGCGTTGAGGGAAATCAAGGTGCGGCGGAGGGGCGCGGTGCCGTCGCACCGCGCCGGACGACGAACACCGCGGCCGGTTTCGGGCCGCGGCGATTTGAGAAGACCGGCGGCCGGGCCGCCGGCGTCGGAAGCCGAAGAGGGGACCAGATTTTCCGGTCCCGTTGTAGAAAACCGGCCGGCCAGCTGGCCGGCCGGATGGTAATAAACTGGGGGAAATTAATCCCCCGTCCAGCGCACAAAACCCCCCTCTTTAAGAGGGGGGCGGTTTCCATGAAAGGGGGGGGGGGGGCAGCAGCCCCCCGGTTTTTCCTCAAGCCGGCCCCCACGTGGGGCCCGTTTATTTTGCAAAGGGCGCGGCAATTAGCCGCGCCGCCCCTTCCAATCATTGGGGGAAATGATTCCCCCCGCGCTGCCTCCGTGCGGCGCCAGGCCGCCACGGCCGCCGCGCCGCCGGCCGGCCGGCCGGCCGGGCCGGGTCGGACCCGGGTCGGGTCGACCCGGTTCGGGCTGACCCAGGGGGGGGGGGGGGGGGGTCGGGCCGGGTCGCCCCGGACCCGGACCCCCCGTTTCGAAGCAGTTTCGGTCTTTTGGCCATAACTTGAGCCTCAGACCTCCGATTGACGAACCGTCTGCGGCAACGAGAACCTTGGATTGAGACGGTCGTTTCGCTATATCTCACTCAAGGTTTCGGATTACTTTGAGTATGGCCGGGTTGGTTCGTTCACGAAACCAACCGGGCCTTCGGAGCGGAAACGCTCATATCTTGAGCTACGGACGTCCGATTGACGTGCCGTCAGCTTTGTTGTGTTCCTCTTAGTGAGACAGTTCTTTTGGCATACTTCGCCCGAGGTTTGGACGCAGGTGGAGTACGGTCGGGTTGGTTATGCCTTAAAAACCAACCGGCCCAGGGGACGAAAATGCCAATAACTCTCAGACCGGGCGTCCGATCGACGCGCCGTCTATTGCGTTGAGTTCCTGTTGACGATACGGAACTTTTGGATACATCAACTCTGGACTTTGTGACAGTTGATGTATCAGCCTCTCGGCTCGTGGAGCGGACCCTCCTGTACGAGTTTGCTGTGTGCGGGAACCCTAGTGCTGGCTGCGACTGTTACTGCGACTACTACTGCTACTGTGACTGCGACGACGACAGTACAGAGATCCTGTGTGGATTCGACGACGGCGACTACTGCACTCAGCGATCCTACGTGGATCAGTGCTACAGGTCCTGCGTGGGCCCGATCCTGTGTGGGTCCGATCCTGTGTGGGTCACTGCGGGGGTTAGTACCTATCGATCCTTCGTGGGTCCGACGACATAGATGGTTCAGTGATCATCTTTATCGTCATCCGAAGAAGTTTATTCGTGTGAGCTGAATCTTCTGTGCTACTCGATAGAGGTGGTGCGCTTGGTTGTAGCGGCAGACCTGCGATACTGGAGACGAGCGTATGGAGTACGGAGACCGTGTAGCCGACTGAGACCTGAAGACTGCTCGACTGACTTGACTTGGAGTGAGTCGACTAGCCCAGTGGACGGAGCACCCGATATTTGGCAGCAGACCCACGGCGGACGGAGTTCCTGGTAGTTGGCAGCAGACCCGCGGTACTCGACTGGAGGAGTACCTCTGTAGGCTATTTGGGTGAGCGCCCAGTATTTGGCAGCAGACCCTCAGCGGACGGAGCGCCCGGTAGTTGGCGGCAGACCCGCGGTACTCGACAGGAGGAGTACCTCAGCATTCTTAGGTTAGTGAGCAGTATCTCAGAGTCGTGACAGGACACTGTACACTTCAGAGATGGGGCTCTTCAGTAGTTACGTTTTTGATAATGAAAATCCTGTGTGAGCTGAATCCTGTTGCTTTCCTGTGTGGATTGTGTTGTGCAATCCTGTGTGGATTACGTTTTGCTTTCCTGTGTGGAATACGTTTACTTTCCTGTGTGGACTGAGTTGTACTTGGGCTCGGAGGTTGGAGCGTATTTGAAATTGGTGACTTAGGTATATGTATGGGCATATATCTAAGCAGTGTTGGTTGTTACTTCGTGATTGTACCTTTCTTTGTGGTTTATCCTTTGTGGATTTTGGGAGACCTTCAGGGGTATCGGGGTCCCTACTGAGTAGCTTATACTCACCCCTGCACGGGCTTTTCCAGCACTACGTTGTGTTGGTTGCAGACGACGGACAACGTTGACCTTAGCTGAGGCTTGCAGAGCGGGACGGTACCCGGAGGTGGACCACTGGGCGGGACGTGCACGAAGCGGATGGCGGGACCCGTGGAGCAGAGGAGCTATCTGTACCCACCCTTCAGGTGGGATTTCCAGTGGACAGCTCGGTGTAGAGGCTTTTACTTTTCAGTTGCTGTTTTCCCTTTCGAGTTGTACTTTACTTTCAGTTTGGGTTTGTATACTGGCCCATTTACTTTTCCGCACTTTCAGTTGTACTCTGCTTTTGTTTAGTGTTTACTTTCCGCTTGCATACTCTGTGGTGTTTGTTTACTTTTCAAAGGCAATGCCTTCCCTTTTTACCGGGATTTACTCCTTGGTGCTAGTCGCCAGCCCCTGGCCTATGGAAGTCGGGCTTGGGGTAGTCACGGCACGGACCCCGAGGGCGGGTCGTGACAAATTGGTATCAGAGGTGTTCGGTTCTACCGCGAACTCTGATCTTTTCTATGTGAAGCAATAATGTTTAGCGTATTGAGTGTGGTTATCAGTCCAGGGAGTCCAGTGTTGGTGCGGCGGCCGACGTATCCGTACAACAGGACCCTGACTTCTGATTTCCGACTTAATGCACAAAAACATTGATTGCGTGTGTGTTTCAAAGTTTTCTTTGTGATTACTTATATCATCTCACCAGGTATACTGTTTGACCATGGCGCACCTGTTTCCTATTCAGGATGGCCCCACGACGGCAGCCAGCTAGGGTTCCGAGAGTCGAGTGTGACGACAGCCCACCGAGCGACGAGGCCTCGGTGCAGGGTCCTTTGTCAGCAGTGGCACCGACGGTAGCTCTACCCACCGAGCCCCCGATGCTTCCATCAGCAGCCGCTGACGATGCACGTCGCCTCAGCGCACTGCATGAGTTTCAGCGCCAGCGACCGCCCAGGTTTCGCGGGGAGACGGATCCCCAGGCAGCAGAGGACTGGCTGGAGGCAGTGGTACGAGTGTTTAGGCTAGTGAGGACACCAGCAGACCTCATGGTGATCCTCGCTGCGAGCCTACTACACGCAGAAGCAGGACGATGGTGGATCTTGATGCTCTAGGTGCACGATGAGGCATCTCTTCTTTGGACGGACTTTGAGGGCCTCTTCCGCTCGGAGTTCGTCCCAGCCACCCTTCGTGCGGTGCGTATCCAGTAGCTTCTACAGCTGCGGCAGGGCAGCATGACGGTCGCTCAGTACTCGGCGAGATTTACTGATCTCTCGCGCTACTCGACTGACATAGTACGAGACCCATTCTTCCGGGCCCGGACCTTCGAGCAGGGTTTGAGACACGAGATCAGGGCATCGCTGATCTCCCTCAGCATACCGACTCACACAGGAGTACTGGAGCGGGCCCTTCTGATCGAGAGCTTCCTTGCTGAGTCTACACCAGCGCAGCGACCCACCGCAGGGCGGCACGTGGCAGAGTCATCTGCAGCAGGTAGCCGACGGATGACTCAAGGTTCCAGGCAGACCAGACCTACCAGTGGCCAACTGCACGACTCAGGCTCAGTTGTGCGGGGAAGCCGGGGTGGAGTCAGAGCCAGGCGTGCTGAGAGTGGGTAGTGTTACTCCTGTGGCGGGATTGGTCACATGGCTCGTGACTGTCCGACCCGCCATGCTGATAATCAGCAGTTAAGTGAAGAACCTCCCAGGCAGAGGTAGAGGTTCGACTGTGGTGGTCCGCAGGGAGGAGGCGGACGAGGAAGAGGAGCTGGCCGAGCAGCAGGAGGTGGGCGACGCTTTAAGGCTCTTCCACCACCACCACCAGGAGGTCCACCCCGACCACAGAGAGTAGGTGAACATGCGAGAGCTCAACTTCAGGCAACCGAGGCCTTCGATCATGGAGCTCTGGGAGACGATGGACAAGAGCAGAACTAGTGGATACATCCTTTGTACTTCTGGTTCCTTGTTGCATTTGTGTAACATCTTGTATTATGAGCTGCAATAATAAAAGACGCATACCTTTGTGATATTTTCGTTCCTGTCCTATTTTGATGTTACTAAGAGGTTCCAGTTTTGGCTGTTGACTTGACCCTCACTTGTGAGACATCTACCGGAGGAGACCCAGTTACCACACAATGATGCCGACAGTGTGACTCAACCCGAGGCGAGAGTAACAGTTGAATCTCTTAGTAGTAGCGTCGAGGCCTTACGACGTCATCCTTGGTATGGATTAGTATCATCCATGTTAGGATTGTCTGTATTAGGCAAAGAATGTGGTTCATCCAGGGGATGGGAACAGATTTATCTTATCGGCAAAGAAGAAATCTTGCAGCTCGGATGGGACCGGAGATGGTCTAGGCCACGACAGAGAAGGTCTAGGTCATCCAGGAGCGGATGAGGACAGCTCAGAGCCGGAAGAAGTCATACGCGGACTGGAGGCGGAGGCCACTAGAGTTCGAGGATGGTGACCACGTCTTCTTGCGGGTCTCACCTCGACGTGGTATTCGGACATTTGGCCGAGGCGGAAAGTTATCTCCACGCTTCATCGGACCCTTCCAGATTCTCAGCAGGATTGGTGAGGTGGCTTATCGCCTGGCTCTACCACCTCAGTTGCACCGGGTGCACGACATCTTCCACGTGTCTCAGCTGAGAAGATACGTGCACGACCCGACACACATCATTGACCATGGGGAGCTTGATGTTGACGATGGGGTGACTTTTACGGAGGTCCCGGTGGAGATAGAGGATCGACAGGAGCGGGTCCTGCGTGGGCGATCGATTCCTCTTGTGCGCATCAGATGGCAGCACGAGAATCTCCAGGAGAGCACATGGGAGCGGGAGGCTCAGATGCGTGCTCAGTACCCTCATTTGTTTCCCTAGTTTTTGATGTATCTTTACGGGGACGTAATGCCCTGAGGTGGGAGTAATGTAAAGACCCGTAAAATTCAAGGGAAATTTTTTCTTAATTTTCTTTGGAATTTTACAAGAGCGCGGTTTCTGACGGCACCTGATTCCGAGGCCCGGAGTGCCCGGAATCAATTTCCGAAGTTTGGCTCGGGTACGTTCACTGAACGAACGAGCGGGAATTCCTAACTTTTGATCCGGTGCTCGGAATTGAAATCCGAGGGCACCGATGAACTCGCAGCGCCGATGTTCGCTTAAAGAGACCTTTTCGGAAGTTGCGTTTGTTTCGGGTTGAAAGTTAGTTTTTGGGTTTTTAGATTAAGTTAAATAAAATTTGTGAAATACAAAATTTATTTAAACTTGTTGGTTATCTTCTCTCAAAGGAAGTTAGGTGTGGGACCCACACCCACTTAACCTCCCTTGAGAGGATTAAGTGTGGTGGGGCCCACACAAAACCTAAACTTTTCATCTTCCCTCAAACCCCCTTAACCCCTCTTTAATTAACATGACAACTTGTTAATTAATGTGGAGTTATCTCTTTTTGAATTTCAATCCTTTGAAATTCTTTTTGTGAATAAAATAAGACTTTATATTATTTTGTTGTGTTAGAACTCTTTAGCCATCTTGGAGAGGTTGAGAGCTCTTCTTCCTTCTTCAAGCTTTGACGAAGAACACTCAAGTTCCGACGAAGAACGCTCAAGCTCCGACGAAGAACGCTGCACCTCCCTTCTTCGTCTACCGTGTCAACGAAAGGGAACACCACATATTCCTCGGACAACCTTTGTCGGTGTGCAAGGATTCGCCAACGACGTGTCTCTTCGGACGTACCTCTTCGTCATCGAATTTGACGAACGGCTACCGCGACGCCTGACCTCCGCGACGACGTCTTCCACGGAACGTTGACAAATCTTTGAACCTATACCCGAGGTAGGGGTTGTTTATTCTTGGTTTATTCTTTTATCCTTGTTCGTGGTTCATGCATAACTGATGTGTGGATTTTATAAAAGTGTTATTGTTTAACGTGAGGGGGACGGACCGCATGAACACGGCCGAACCCCATCCATCGTTCTTGTTGATTTACCTTGCGGGTGGAAACAAGGTGGCGTGGTGCCGTCGCACCACGCGGTTAATTGTGAAATTATATTACGCGACGCCGTCGCGCCGCGCCATAGAAGGATCATCAAGAACGCGACGCCGTCGCGCCGCGTTGAGGGAAATCAAGGTGCGGCGGAGGGGCGCGGTGCCGTCGCACCGCGCCGGACGACGAACACCACAGCCGGTTCCGGGCCGCGACGATTTGAGAAGACCGGCGGCCGGGCCGCCGGCGTCGGAAGCCGAAGAGGGGACCAGATTTTCCGGTCCCGTTGTAGAAAACCGGCCGGCCAGCTGGCCGTCCGGATGGTAATAAACAGGGGGAAATTAATCCCCCGGCCAGCACACAAAACCCCCCTCTTTAAGAGGGGGGTGGTTTCCATGAAGGGGGGGGGGGGGCAGCAGCCCCCCGGTTTTTCCTCAAGCCGGCCCCCACGTGGGGGCCGTTTATTTTGCAAAGGGCGCGGCAATTAGCCGCGCCGCCCCTTCCAATCAGCGGGGGAAATGATTCCCCCCGCGCTGCCTCCGTGCGGCGCCAGGCCGCCGCGCCGCCGGCCGGCCGGGCCGGGTCGGACCCGGGTCGACCCGGTTCGGGCCGACCCAGGGGGGGTCGGGCCGGGTCGCCCCGGACCCGGACCCCCCGTTTCGAAGCAGTTTCGGTCTTTTGGCCATAACTTGAGCCTCAGACCTCCGATTGACGAACCGTCTGCGGCAACGCGAAACTTGGATCGAGAAGGTCGTTTCGGTATATTGCACTCAAGGTTTCGGATTACTTTGAGTACGACCGGGTTGGTTCGTTCACGAAACCAACCGGGACTTCGGAGCGGAAACGCTCATATCTTGAGCTACGGACGTCCGATTGACGTGACGTCAGCTTTTTTGTGTTCCTCTTAGTGAGACAGTTCTTTTGGAATACTCCGCCCGAGGTTTGGATGTAGGTGGAGTACGGTCGGGTTGGTTATGCCTTAAAAACCAACCCGGCCCCGGGGACGAAAATGCCAATAACTCTCAGACCGGGCGTCCGATCGACGCGCCGTCTGTTGCGTTGAGTTCCTGTTGACGATACAGAACTTTTGGATACATCAACTCTGGACTTTGTGACAGTTGATGTATCAGCCTCTCGGCTCGTGGAGCGGACCCTCCTGTACGAGTTTGCTGTGTGCGGGAACCCTAGTGCTGGCTGCGACTGTTACTGCGACTGCTACTGCTACTGTGACTGCGACGACGACAGTACAGAGATCCTGTGTGGATTCGACGACGACGACTACTGCACTCAGCGATCCTACGTGGATCAGTGCTACAGGTCCTGTGTGGGCCCGATCCTGTGTGGGTCCGATCCTGTGTGGGTCACTGCGGGGGTTAGTACCTATCGATCCTTCGTGGGTCCGACGACATAGATGGTTCAGTGATCATCTTTATAGTCATCCGAAGAAGTTTATTCGTGTGAGCTGAATCTTCTGTGTTACTCGATAGAGGTGGTGCGCTTGGTTGTAGCGGCAGACCTGCGATACTGGAGATGAGCATACGGAGTACAGAGACCATGTAGCCGGCTGAGACCTGAAGACTGCTCGACCGACTCGACTTGGAGTGAGTCGACTAGCCCATTGGTTGGAGCGCCCGGTATTTGGCGGCAGACCCACGACGGATGAAGTGCCTGGTAGTTGGAAGCAGACCCGCGGTACTCGACTGGAGGAGTACCTCTGTAGGCTATTTGGGTGAGCGCCCGGTATTTGGCAGCAGACCCTTAGCGGACGGAGCGCCCGGTAGTTGGCGGCAGACCCGCGGTACTCGACAGGAGGAGTACCTCAGCAGTCTTAGGTTAGTGAGCAGTATCTCAGAGTCGTGACAGGACACTGTACATTTCAGAGATGGGGCTCTTCAGTAGTTACGTTTTTGATAATGAAAATCCTGTGTGAGATGAATCCTGTTGCTTTCCTGTGTGGATTGTGTTGTGCAATACTATGTGGATTACGTTTTGCTTTCCTGTGTGGAATACGTTTACTTTCCTGTGTGGACTGAGTTGTACTTGGGCTCGGAGGCTGGAGCGTATTTGAAATTGGTGACTTAGGTATATGTATGGGCATATATCTAAGCAGTGTCAGTTGTTACTTCGTGATTGTACCTTTCTTTGTGGTTTATCTTTTGTGGATTTTGGGAGACCTTCAGGGGTCTCGGGGTCCCTACTGAGTAGCTTATACTCACCCCTGCACAGGCTTTGCCCGCACTACGTTGTGTTGGTTGCAGATGACGGACAACGTTGACCTTAGCTGAGGCTTGCAGAGTGGGACGGTACCCGGAGGTGGACCACTGGGCGGACGTGCACGGAGCGGACGACGGGACCCGTGGAGCAGAGGAGCTATCTGTACCCACCCTTCAGGTGGGATTTCCAGTGGACAGCTCGGTGTAGCGGCTTTTACTTTTCAGTTGCTTTTTTCCCTTTCGAGTTGTACTTTACTTTCAGTTTGGGTTTGTATACTGGCCCATTTACTTTTCCGCACTTTCAGTTGTACTCTGCTTTTGTTTAGTGTTTACTTTCCGCTTGCTTACTCTGTGGTGTTTGTTTACTTTTCAAAGGAAATGCCTTCCCTTTTTACCGGGATTTACGCCTTGGTGCTAGTCGCCATCCCCTGGCCTATGGAAGGCGGGCTTGGGGTAGTCACGACACGGACCCCGAGGGCGGGTCGTGAAAAAAATGATTATGAAGGGTGCACCCTAATATCACTCCAATGCATTGGGTAATGTTTACTATCTTGTTACGTCCTGTTTGGATAGATTTTTACCTAATTACTTTTAGGTCATTTTCCCACTAGGTTGGGACAGGGGTTTACTTGATTCTATTATGTTAATGATGCAATTTTTTACTTTGTTTCCACATTTCCATGTTATGATAAGCATTCTATATCTTGAATTTATGATCACATTTATCTTGTTCTCCATTGATATTCACATTTCATAACATGTATTGTTTTATTCATTTTATACCTTTCATACTCCCATACTGGGCTTTATAGCTCACCCTTTTCCTAGGTATGTCCTCAGGTTATCCCATGAAATGCTAAGTACGAAGGAATGTTGTGGTCATGTAAAAAATGTTTTCAATAAAGATGTTGTATTTTATGTCTTAATTTGTTATTTAATGTTCATAAAACCCAAAGTCACTAGAAATATTGATATTCTGGGTTGTGTTAAGTGCAATTTTATGCAAAAAAAGCATGTTTAAATTTGAAATAAATAGAAGCATTATTATAATAATCCTCTACACTAAATGTAAATCGCCCATGTAGAACTATTCATCATGAAACTCATCTAGACCCATCCCCTGACTCTCATTCTAGGTCGACCCAAAAGTGCCAGCCCTGGTTTAAATCCCACACAAGCCATTTTTGGGAATCTTATTCTCTCTTAGTCCTCACAACATTACTTTAAACTGTAGCATACCCTATAATTCAAGAGTACGATACCTTATGCATCAAACATAATATTCCAAATTCCATGATCATGAGATAATATTATATTCCTTACTACATGAATTTAAACTATAACATACCCTATCATTCATGTATTGGATGTTTTTTGTTTGAAGCATAAGATGACGCATACCATGATCAAGAGATGACCACAAAAACTCCTCCCTAGACACCCTCATCACGTGTAAGCCCCAATATATAAATTGGCCCACCAGTAAGTCAATATTCCCTCATAAATTGATATGAGGAAGATATAATGGTCATCTTAATGCATAAGCCCCATATATTTCAACCTTTCACATGACTTTAAACTATAATTTTACCCCATTCAATGGACAAGGGATGAACTCGTGACATGACATGGGGTTTCCTGAATGAGAAAAATCCATGCGTAATCCCCATTCACACCATTGGTGATCCATAAAAGAACCCATGCAGCTTCCATGCGTAATCCCCACTCAATCCATTGTCGCTTTATAACAGCTGCCAAAAAGCTTCCACATGTAATCCCCATTCACATAATTTTTTCTTCATAGAGGCATATAGGTATCCCTCTTGAATTAATACCATGTTTTAATATTCAAATGGGAATCTTCTATGTGTGATCCCCAAGCATACATGCTCTATGGGCCACTTCCACATGTAAGCCCCAATCATGTCACATCAAAAGTTCCTCCTCATCATGTGTATTCCACAACCCTTCCGAACTATGCGATCTTATATTCCCATCTAACTAGGATATGTGGGAATCCTCAACGAGGTCCAAACCCAGCACCCAACACTCCATCCACATAAAAACTAAGTTTCCTCAGGCTAGCATATCTCGATGAGATCAAGCCACTATCCTAGGAGACCACATCTCCTCCAGGTCCCTCAGGTAGCTCATGCGTATGCCCCACACAAACTCTAACCAAGAGAAATACTCTTGCAAAGGAAAAAAAATCCATGCATAAACCTCAAGTAATTTATCATCAACATATCCTTCTAGACATGATCATCCTTTTTATATGAAGTTAAAATACATGGATGGATGTTATCACATGACCTTAAGTTGTGGTATCAATCTTCATTCATTTTTACCCATGCCTTCTAAACATGGTTTGTAGGATACCTATTTGAGGTTCAGTCACAACCAATGGTAAACCAAGGGTCTCCCTCCAAGGTACGTACCTCCCTGGTCTATCATGAGAGGTGTGATGGTCACATTTTATGGTGTGGAATCTTCCCTGAATGGGACACACCTCCTAGATCCCCCTCTATAGGGTGTCCTGGTCGCTATAATGGTAAAATAAAAAGTGTGACATATTCCCTCCTAGGGATGCACCTTCTTGATCCACATCCAAGGGTAGTATTTATCAATCAACTATGTCTCTACAAGACATTAAATTCATGACCCAATTTATCTAAACCAGTTGCTTTGATTCCACTCCATAATACATTTAACATGTGACCTAGAATATATACCTCGTGCTCAAAATGGGTTGCCTAAGGTGAAAGATATGGAAGATATGTGTCTATGGTGTCAGCTACCTCATGAAAACATGATATGCCTGAGGTGAAATCCTTGGAAGATATGATCTTGTAGCCTTAGCTACATCATGTTAAACATGGGATTCTAGAGGTGAAAGCCTTGAATGGTATCTTACATTTAGATTAAAAACCTCGTGATAGACACATGATGCCTTGGGTTCCACTCCTAATATGTCTCCATGAGATTCCCTCCTATAAGGAAGAATATAAGTTCCCAACACACCCAGTGTCCAGTGATTCGGGTACATGCTTGAAATTACCATCTACATTGACAAAAAACTACTACCCTGCCATAAATAAGTAGTGTAATTAACTATCCTCCATAGTGAGATGGAATTATCAATGAGTTTCAAAAACATGACTCAAATCTACGAGGGAGTCCCAGATTAGGTGAGAAGTTACAAGGAGGAATCCATAGAAGGAGGAACCAACATCACATCAACCCATTTGGATCATGGTGAATAAATCACCAATTAAAGTGATATATTTCCCCCACATTTGAAAATAAATAATGTGGGGAAATGAACACATGTCACCATGATGATTTGATCCAAGGATTCGAGAGCTTTAAAAACAAAGATTTAATTTTCAGAACGTAATCTTCCTTGATCTGTAGCATCAACTACAGAGTTGAGATTGTTCTTTATTTTTCTCCCACTCTCACTCCATAATCATGTCTCTGGGATATTCACTCATCTATGTTTGTGATGTGAAAAATTGTTTATATGACTTTCTATTAGTAAATTCCCAGCAAGCCCCCATTTATTTACCACAAATTTGCAACAAATTAATCACTAAAAAAATTTCAAATACCAAAATTACCCATACAATAATTATTTCTACTAAAATGTTGTCATTGTAGTTTCACAGTTTACTAAAATAAGAAGCTAATATTAGTCGAGTAGTTTATACCTCCAAATTAACTAAATCCATTGACACATCTTCTAAATAATATTAAATAACTACACAACCCAAACTGCAACTCCTCCTCCTCTAGCTCAATTTTACTCCAGTAGTGTTTGATATTTCATTAAACTCTTTCCAAAAACTCACATTCAAACAAAATTCTCATAGAAAACATTATGAGAACCTTGTGAGAAAACATAATATCAACATAACTGAAGCATTGGGAGAACAAAATATTCCTTTCATTAACTTCAACCTACATGAGGAAAAATAAATCTTGCAATGAATTACTCTAATGAAGACCAAAAAATAAGCTTCATCTAGTTATAAACATTGAGATTGTTCTATGGATGGAATTGAATAATCTTCATCAGGGAAATATTTCTTTTTAACACTCATCTACTGATCATATGTAAGATTCGGTGTGACAAAAATCATTCGGTTGATCTTGGTCGAAATCGGATTCTCTGAATACTTTATTTCTTCAAACAGAAACTTGAAAAAATCCTTAAGCTTTAGAAAATTCATTTGGGTTCCATCAGATTTGAAAATGGAATATATGAACTCATCTTCATTATGTTTTTTATAAGACATCCCAATAGAGCTTCATCATTATGACCCATCGAATCCTCTTCCTCAAAAATAATGTACAGAATGATTCAAAAAATCAATCAATGGCTCATCTTCCTCTAATTTAGAATAAAAGGAAACCGAAGATCCTTTTCAACCTTGATACAAACTGGCCCATGAATATTCTCTAATATTGAAATATCTAATCTTATAGATGACAAAATCAGACTCTTGGTATTTGATTTCAACTCGGTCAATGAAAACATAGATTATCTTCAAAGGGATAGACTGGATATGGGACCAAGATGATGGTGGCTCAACTTTATTGATGGAGGTTTGTTTTTCATTAATAATTTGTAGATTCAGAACACCATAATATGGTGACATGGGTTCTTAGATCATATAGGCATGAATTTTAATCAACATCAACAAGTGACATAGGTTCTTAGATATGGTAGGTGTGGTTTGACATCACCATCACAGTGAGCTCAATTCATCTTCCTCATGTTTTGGAAAGAACTCAGAATTTAATGATGTCAACTCCTTCAAATGGATTCTTATTCTCCTTGGTAAAATCATATGATAGGCATATAGTAATAAAGGGTAAAGTATTGGTGTCATGAAATCAAATACGTGACCTATTCCCATATATATGCATGAAAATTTTTCAAATTCAGATACATGAATAGGTTTTGAAATTGTAAATGTGGATGTATATCCAAATTGTATGCGTATAACCTTTGAAAATTGGCTACATTTATTTTCCTGCTTGGAATTCATTCCTGGGACATGTACTCAGTCTATCAAAAAACAAAACAAAAAAAATAAAATGAAAACAAAATAAATTCAACAAATAAATAATTAAAATAATAACATAAAAATTTTCTTGAAATAAATTCATAATATTAAATTGTTAATTCTATAAAAGAGTAAAAATTAGAAACAAAATTATATAGTGAATAATTAAATAATTATTTATTTAACACAATAAATTAATTATAAAAATGAAAAAGGAATTCAAATATAATTTAATGTTATGTATTTATAATTTTTTTGAAGAATATAGATTAAAAGTAAAATAATAATGAATTAATTAATTCCAAAAAAATTTATTAAATATTTAAAACTCATGTCACAAAAATAATGAACAAAAAGAACATATAAACAATAACTCAAAATAAATTAAAATTTGAATAAAATATATAATTCAAAAATTGAACAAATGATAGATTAATCAATAAAACATGACTTATTGTTATAAGTTTCATTAATTTACTAGGTTTACCATAAATTATTCATAAGTTGATATATAATGATTAATTGACAAATTTATACATTAATAAACATAATTATTATAGGAATTGATGTAGAAAAAAATATATCAATTAAGGACCGCATCAAATTCCCCCACACATATTACATTATCTATCCTCAAGATGTCCTTAGTCAGATTCGATTTTAGGAAATAAATCTCAAAATATAAAAGGTGAAATTCTACTATGAATTGATTTTCATTGTGATTTCACCTCATGGATTCTCTAAAGTAGTAAATAGGAATCCCCCCCTCAAATTAAATTTATTTATTGAAAAGTCAATTACTATTTTAAAAAATGATATAAATTGAAATTTTTTAATAGAATTTATCAAAAATTAATTTCCATTCAACCGAGAGTCTAAAATTATCTTTATCACTATGTAGACATACTGAGATACTTTAAGATCTCATAACAAATAGACACACAAATGGATGTGGAGGAGTGAAAATTTACTGATGGAATAAATAACCCATCTAATGGTTTGATGAATAGTGAATAAAAAAATAGGGTGAAAGAATGAGTTCAACATGGATTTGGATTTTCATTTCATAATCCATTTGTATTCATATCTTATGAGTTAAATTGAAATTTAAAAGATCAAGGTAAAAAATAATTGTATGTCATTGTCCCAATATTTCACTGAAAGAATTTTTTTACCATGTGGGATAGAGAGAAGTTTTAATCAACTAAATCAAATGGTATTTAATATTAACCTCCTCAAAGCAGCATCACAAACATAAAATTTTTAAAAAAAAATTAGCAAGTGAAATTTACTAAGAGAATATTAAAAACATTCAATTTCAAAACTGAATTATGGGTTTATAATGGGATCTCAATAAATTACAGTATAGAACATTAAAATACTACTGCCACAAACATAAAACCCAAAAATCTTCACATTATTGAATTCAAGGTGAAAAAAATTATAACAATTTATGTTCCAAAAGATTAAAAATTACGAAATTAATGTGTGATGTAAAGTGTCAGAATGAAGCTAAAATATTATTTTTCCACATAAGAAAATCGAACACCACATGCACAAGGAATATATCTTCCACAAAAAAGAGTTCATAACAAAAATAAAACATATAAATTATCCATGTGGTCACATATTATATTTAGAATTTATTTTCAAATGAACAAATAAAATTGTAAGCACATGAAATGTTTATGTACACACAATAGTTGACATGAACAATGGTGACCAATAAACTTAATATTAATTGAAATCATACATCAATAATTTCCATTATATTCTTAAAACAATACATATAGTAAAAAGTATATTTTCTTGAACAAAAAGCAGGAAAAAAGTAGCAGAATTTTAATTTTTACTTACTGGGAATATAACTTTATCACTTGGGTTTCAGAAAAAAAAACAAAATTCCCATTTTTCACTTTAAAAAAGTCTTCTAGATGCCCAATTTATCTCCAAAAATATTAATAATATAAATAATAAAATATAAAATTTTATGTTCAAATAGTTAAATATTAGATTGAAATTTTAGGGAGGTTATTTCAAGTTGTTCAAACTAATATCTCTTGTTTATCATTAAATATCATTAAATTTGTACTTCAACAAGATGGAAAATTATACTCACCACAACACTTTTATATTATACATTAAAATAAATATTCATTAACCTTTTATTGTAGGTAAAAAATTTTTTAATTAAAATTCAGTTTTGTAGCTTGTTTGACATTAAATCCACTAGGGTCTAATTCCCATAAGCCTGAAAAAATATTAGAAATAAAAATTGAATGTATCCCTCCCCCACACTTTATTAACAACATGTAATAAGAATTTATACTCCAATTTTTTTTTTGGGTTGAATGATTCCACCAACAATCTCAAAGAATAAGTGTAAAAATTTATTAAAATTGGTTACCACATAAAATAATTTACCTCAACTTATTTCCTAAAAGAAATAGAAAATTTTTATTAAAATATAACAAATTAAAAACTATGAAATGAAATTAAAAAAAGAAAAAAATAGAATGACCCTCCCCCCAAGGGGTTCTATATTTTGACTATCCTTAGTTATATACCCTTTAGATCATCCTCTATTATAAGGTGGAGGTGAATATTTTCTTAGAAACCACAAAATGTGATTAACCCATTTATTATAAAGAGTGAATTGATTTCTTTTGGCTTCCAGATTTCTAGGAAAACTTTTAAACCCCTCTTCAACATAAATATACCCGTGGAAACTCCCCCTTTAAAATATGAATATCATGATATATAGTTTTGGCATAAATTCATAAATTACCTTTATAATATTTTTCTAAAAAGAAATATATGTAAAAGATGTCCTCAGGGGGATAAAATGATCCTCACTCCACTCCTTGAAATAAAAAAACTCTAAATTCTAAAAAAAATGGAGGTTAAAGTATATTTTTTTAAAAAATAAAGTTAGAAAGGAAAAGTTAAACAATTATTAAAGTAGTTTTGGAAAAATTGCTAATCAAAAATAACTCCTCATCCAATTTATTATCAGATTTCACATGAATTGTATCACCTCAGATATTTATGGTCAAAAATAAAATATCAGGATTTTTTGAACTAAAATCATGCAAAAAACATTTGATTTTAGGTTTTTTATGTTTTAATTTTTTAAAAATATTCCTTCATTGTAATCTTTTTCCGACAACCACTTATTTAGAAAAATTAACTATTTTTTTGTTCATAATGTTTTTTTCAATCTTCATTTCAATTTTAAATTACAAAATTTGATCCCAAAAGAATAATACTAAATATTTTGTGGTTTTAATACCAACCATAGAGAATGAGATCTCCATTATCAGTCCTATTGAAAAAAACAATAAAATCACAGATTAATATCACTCAACTTAAATTAGTTATCATTTAACTCTTATGTATCATTTATTTCCAGAAGGATATTATGGAACAAATGATCTTCAGTAGTTCTTAATTCCAAATCTAGTTCTCTTTTCTATTTATCCAAAACATGCTCAATTTTTTTTGGATTTTCCATTTGAGAATGGAGAAAATAACATTTAACATTTGTTTTACAAATTTTAGAATCATTTATTTACAGTTTAATGTTCTCTCCAAAAATACACCCAATATCAAGTTAATGTTTGTTTATAATTATTTCAGAAAAAATGGGTGAAGAGTTTTTAATATTTAATATTTCATTATCACATTTATCCCCTACCCAAGCTATCATAGGTTCAAAACTCTAAAATTAAATATAGTTAGGTGGAATGATAATACTGTTTTGATACTCTTGTAAATCCTCATCTAAATCCTATTGGTAATATTGGTTTATCATTTTCATAAAAAATTTATCACAATCACAATCTTGTTCACTATTTTTTTCTACATTTTCTTTAATTTCATTCAAAAGACCAAACTCAACTTCCAAGAATTAATTTTATTCCCACCCCCATTTCAATTTTCATTTGATCTACCATCTTATGAAAAAAATCACATTCTTCGACTTAGATATTTTTCATTATGTCATAGTGTTCATCTTCATGATAATAAAATTTATCATGATTTTTTTTAATGTTTCATTCAAAAATGACTGATCAAGTTGTTTATGTTCAAAATAGCCTTATTTTTCTTCATAGTGAAAAGGTTTTTGATGCTGGATATAGAAACATTTTCAAGGAGTGAGCCCATAGTAGCGATGACCAAAACCATACATTTTAATTTTTAAGCCCTTCTACATTTATATTTAGTTTTAAACCACACAACACATAGATAGTTCCAAAAAATAGTTAATGATCAACACACCAAAGATGAAACGGATACATCACTATTCTAGTATCCAACTTGAACAAATTCACTAAACCAAACAACAACACCTCCTCCACCAGTTAAATTTTAGGGTTTGGGCCTTTATATATCTAATTCCCAAAACTCAAATTTTGGTCATCTTATCACATAAAATAGACAAAACACCTGGTGTGAAACCAGGCAATCAGAGTGACCGAAGCATCGTGAGAACATGAGATTCCCTTTTTTCAACTTGAAAATTCACAATGAAAATAAATGACTCATCTTTCTCTGATTCAAAATAAAATAAAAACCTATATCATCATTAACCTTGATTCAAATCGGCGCTCATATATTCTTCAATGCGTATGAGTCATGTCTTCATGATCGGAAGATCGGACTCTTAGTGTAACACACCGAGATTTTATGAGAAATATTATTTTTAATTTCTATGATTTCTTATGTTGTACACTACACCAATATTATCTTTCACTATATGCAACATGTTATTAGCTTGTATTATATGCAAACACTATTCTTGGCTTGTGTTGCACACAAGTGCGACCTTCCTCAATAGCGAGGGTTGTACCCAATACCGAGTTTCACAAAACAACGATATATTGTTATAATATTATTATGAACTAGAAGTTATGAATAGTAATAACCAAAATTTGAATTTTATAACATTATCATTCATCTTACACATTATATTGATCATTGAATGAGAGCAAAATAAATTTTTTGTGTAAAATAAGTATATTAAAAAAATGCAGTTTTGCCACCTTTTGATGGTGCACCAACATTAAATCTAGTTTTGACACGTTTATAAGTTAAATATGACAAAATAAACTTATTAATTTCAGAAAGGATATAAAAAATAACTTTGGATATTTTTTTAATATTTTTCTGTTAAGATTCATATTTTGATGAGTAGTAAAATACTATAAATTTTAATTTAAAACAACTTTTTTCATCAAGATATTTTATATGGTTAAATTATAATATTTAATGGTTTTAAAGTATAAATAGAATATATTTTTACCTTTTAATATAATGTAATTAATTTTCATTAATTTTATATTGAATACTTAGGTAAAAACATTTCAATCTTTTGCAATGTTTTAACTTTTAAAACTCGTTTTCTCAACAGCAGGAATAATTTTAAATTAAATACTACAACTTCTGTGTTTTGAATTTGGAAAAATGGATTCCATATTTGGAATAGGTATGTCTGAATTATGTTAATATGATAATTTTTATTTTTAGACATTTTGAATAGTAACTACGGTAAATCTTATTTACTACAATTAAAGGTAAATATGTTAATTAAGGGTAAAAATAAGATTATAAAATTACCCTAAAACCATCCAAAATTCTACTGGATGAATAAAATTCGACCCATATCACCTAAGGGTCTGAATATATTTATTTAATGAACTTTTTACCATAAAGAGAATGTAATTATTATTAAAACCAAAGAACGTGACAATATGTCACTCTCTAATATCTTATAAGTGTAATAATTTTAATTTAGTGATAAAATTTATAAAAATTAGAACATAAATAGTCACCAGGTTTCTAATAAAATTATCTACATCATGTGAATTTATTTAAATTTTTAGAGATTAAATAATTATCATTAATGGTGACACAATAGTGATGTAGAAATTATTTTATTGATTGAAATATCAAATAAATTGTTTTAAAAATATTAAAATACATATTATATGAACTATATAATGTGTTCCACTAATGTTCTAGCTAAATATGGAATTTTATGAATATATTAAATTTATTGTTTCGAATATATCCTCTGTGAGGATTTTATTTAAATTCAAATAAATGAATAGTGTCAAAATTGACTCTGTTGTTATTTTATAAAAATAACATACTATTAAATTGTTTAAAAATCACAAAAATATTTAAAAATTATAAATTGAAATTTATATGTTCTAAAATGTCATAAATTATAAAATTATGGACAATTTACAATACATACGTAATTATTTATAACAATTTAAAATTTAGAATATTATTAACAAAAATAAAATTAAATGGATTGAATAAGGATAAATCAAGTTGGTAAGGTTTAAAATAAATTCTCAATATGTATAAATTTTATTAGATGATGAGAATACAACTCTATCTCATCTAATATTTAAATTTGAGTCATTTTGGATGTTTTTACGTGGGGTTTGATTTTATTATAAATTAATACTGTAGAGGTTTCCAAAAGTGCCCCTCTCAACTCTTATAAAAGGGAAAATCCTCCCTCTCTTCCTCACACCATTTTGAGCCTTAAAGATCATACAAAACCTTCCCATTTAACTTCTCCAATTCCCTATAAATATAATAGAGGTCCTGGTATTTTCAAAATACCAACTTTAGTGCCCTAAGAGGAGGTTTAGAAGAGGTGTGTCGAAGAAGTGGTAATGTCCTTTACTAATTCTTTCAAATTTATTCCTTATTATACTTCCTCTATATGAGTTGTTTAATTATTAAGTAATAAATCTAGTATCAATTTTATAATAACATGTTATTATTAATATTAAACAACACTATTTCACCTTATATCCATCCAATGAAAAATGAAATCACCGCGCGTGCGTACGTTCGGCTTACCGTCTCCATGCCGTGGTGTAATATGTTTTTTCACCACCACCATAATTGAATGGGTATAATGGTGAAAATAATAAGTATATATGATTATAATAACATGATTCTAATTCTGAGAAATTATATAATCCACTCCAATACCATTCAACAATTATGAGAATGATATCCTCGCTCGTGCGTACGTATGGATTACCATCTCCACAACGTGATGAGATTCATTCTCCATGTTAACCATTCAAGAATGATTATAACGTATATATAATAAATAATCATGAAATATATGAAATAAAAATGATTATTTATTTATCTACATATATGTTTCATTTACTTAATTCCATTCAATTCAATAAGGAAACAAAAACAACGTTCATGCGTACATACGACCTACCGACTCCATAAACAGTGTATTTCATTCCATTTATCGATCTATAATATATATTTATATGCTGAATATATATTATATATTAATCATGTTTTACATTCTGGAAGTAATTAAATCCCAATATAAGTAATAATATCAGGAACGAAAAGTCCAAACACGTACGATAAATGAAACGATTATTACCTAAAACGTAGCTTTAAAATGGAATTGACAAATGAAATGGTAATATAAAGACCTAAGTGAATCATATATAATATCGTAAATATTATTATGGTACTGTTACAAGTTAATAATATGTTTAAACCCATTATACAGGAGTTTGGGACACATAATGAAGAAGTTGTACCTAAGGTAATGGATAATTTTTCCAATCTCATTTCTATCCAAGATTGTTTATTCGTAAGTATTTACTGGGGTTATATTTATCATCCATGTCCGTGTTTTATAAAAATACTATCATAAATTGTTTAATATTATTCCATATATTTTTAAAGTCATGTTTACACATTTTTGAATTTTACTATGTAGTATGGAAGGAATGTTTCTTTTGTTTACCATACAATGTACTTTTTGACTTTTCCAAAAAAGTACAAGAAGAATGTTTTTTTAACTTATAGGGAATGAATGGATTCTTACAGTTCATAACATATTATTTCTATGAATCTTCCTCTACAATATTTCATGATTATTTTCAATGAAATTCTTTTCTTTTAAAATTGCACAATATTTTGAGAAAAGAAAATGATATTGAAGAAGAAATGATACTTTCCTCAAGAATTCATTTCAAGTGTTTTATCAAAACTATTTCCCACATAAGGTGAAATTATTTATTATGATTGTGTTTCAATTAGAATGTATCTATTATTTAAATGGTGTAATTTTTCTTATGATGAAATGATATCCATTTGTTTTATATGGATTTTGTTATGAAAGGATGATGTTTATGAAACCCATTTTATTTTTTGGGTTATGATGAATGATTTATGATTATTTTTTGGAACACATAAGAATGATTTAAATATGAAATATGTGGGACGTATATCTCCCTTAAATTTATTGGGTAAAAATTTATATCTCATGAGATAGACATGGCTGGAACGACAAGTAAATATGGTTCTGTAATACAGGGCTGGAATGACAAGTAAACCCGGTTCAGTAATTGACATTGTCCACTATGATAGTCTTGACATTGATGCCTTGGATACTATGGAAATAATATCATGGGATTAATGGTTTTCCATAATTACATGTTTTATTCCCATGAATTTTATCGTGATTGATGTTTCTTTATGATCTATTCCTTACGTACTGCCATGATTTATTTCACAAATCAAGATTTTGATGTATAAACTTTATGTTCATGTTTTTTAAGTTCAAATGTTTATGGTTTGTTTTATTTTCTCCATGAATACCCTTAATGAGCATTTGAGCTCACCATTTATATGTTTTATTTTCCCTAGGATATAAATAAAGGTTTTTGGTAAGAAAACAAAAGGGAAATATCTTTATGGGATATGTTTATGATCTTTCACCATGATTATAAAATTAGGTTCATAGTTTCCAAAGACACTAAAGTATTACAATCCTTGGGTGTCTATTTTTGTTATGTATTAACTATTCCTAAAATGTAATGTAATTTCAATTTTTTTCAAGATTTGGGTCTCTACAATTTGTATCAGAGAAAAGGTTTAGTTAACCTTTGGAAACTAGGATGTGAAAACTTTAGTGAGATTCCTTGAGATATTTCTAAGGTATGTCAAGGGATGTCCCTAAGGATATGTATAAGTATAGGTTATATTCCAAGAATTACAGTAACGATCATAAAATTGAACCTAAGTTGTTAGATATTGAAGGTAATCACTATTTATTATGTTTTTTTCATAGCCTGATTTTGGCCTCTCACACTATTCTTTTTGGGTTTTGGAAGATGACTGGAACCTGAAGGAACCGTGTTGATCAATGTAATTGATAATGCAATGATTTTCCTCCTGAGAAAACTAATCTTATGGTAGATAGAGTGAAAAATATTATTTCTATACTTACACAAGATATGAATCATTCTGGACTTCCAAATGAGCAGAGAAAGGAACAATATTCTATTGAGTCCTTCATGAGGCAATGCCCACCTTCTTTCAGTGGTTCTTCTAATCCAATTGTTGCTGAACCATAGATTAGTACCATTGAAAAGATATTTTCCATACTTCACTATCAAAAACTTGAAAAAGTCATTATTGTCTTTTACTATTTAGAAGGTGAAGTATACCAGTGGTGAACTCTAATTAAGAATACAAGGCCCCAAGATGAAATTGAATCCATGGAATGGGACGAGTTCAGGAACTGGTGCTTCAATAAGTACATCCCTCATATTTATTGAACAATGATGGAAAACAAGTTCCTTGAACTTATGAAAAAGGATGATGAATATGTTGGTATATACAAGGTCAATCTTATATGGCTTGAAAGGTATGCATCAGGCTTTATCATCCAACCTGAATTGAAAGTTATTCAATTCTTCAGTGGCTTAAAACCAAGTCTTCTAAGGGCATTATCTATAAGATACCTCAGTAGCTTTGATGAAAATGTGCATTGTGCTATCAAGGTAGAATTGGAAGTTGGTGATACATATCCATATCATGGTTTTGAAAAGAAAAGAAAGATGGAGTACAAGGAAAAATCTCAAAAAATGGTGAAAATAAGATGAATGTTTCGTTATGCTCAAAGTGTGGAAAGAAGCACGGTGGAGATTGTCTTAATGGGACTAGAAAATGTTTTTAAGTGTGGAAAAGAAGGTCATAATGTAGCTGAGTGTCGAAGTAATTGAAAAAAGGAATCTATTGACGTGAATAGAGAAAAGACTACAGAGAACGCACCACCAACACTTCAATGCTACAAGTGCAAGGAAATGAGGCATTATGCAAACCAATTCCCTAATCCAAGGGTTAATGATAATCGACATCAACAACCTCTTAAGGCAAAGGACAATGGAAAGTCACATGTGATCAGTATTAGTGATTTTGAATATGTCAACGAAGTGGTTGAATGATTAAGTGTTTATGTAATGGGATTTCAAAATTGTGTTGTGGAATCTCATTTATAGTAACGTGGAATATTGGAATATCTATGTATTAGATTATTGTGGTTTTCAATAATTATATTGTACCAGTAACCATGAAAAGTTATTTAAATATTTTTTGAAAGAAGTTGATATGCACATAATAAAGGGATAAGTAGAAAATAATATGTTTGATAGTATTAATGAGCTCATGACTGATATAAGGACAAAGTGACATCATGGTTTGAGTATATAGAAATCTTGGAATTTAGGTATGTGGAAAGAGTTAAATTTTGACAACATTAATGTTTTCACTAAGGTTCTATATTAATTCATGTTTCAAGAATACATGATTATGGTATTCACATGTTTCAAATGTGACCAACAAGATATATCTTATGATATATGTGGGATAACTGATGGTATTCACATTCTTGTTATATGACCTCTCTGGTAATCATTTTCATTATACTATAAGATTGGACAGAAGTATTTTGAATAAGACTAAAGATTTGAATGGATTAAGTTACACATCATATAGTATTGTTTAATGGTAGAACATTTTGATATTATTTCTGAAATGTTATAATAGTATAGTTTTTGAAAAATTAAAACCCATAGGATGGGCGACAACTTGTCGCATCAGACATGGCTGCGGGAATCGAACCCACAACCGAAGTGTGACATACCTTTATCGCCAACCACTAGCCTACATGAAGTCCCTTATTAGTAGAAATTAGTTTTATTTTATTAAGTGGTTTGATAGTTGAAGTATAATTCCTTATTTAAATAACATATGGTTAATCTCACCACATATGGACTTACGTATATTTAATAACTTTTTCTAACTTTTTGTTTGAGACAGATGGAATTACCTATCATTCTATCGCATGATCTGATAACATTTCAAGAAGGGAAAATTCAACTTAATTTCTCTAAATAAGAGATGAATTGGAATTTTTTGTGTGGAATGACCAATGATGATATTACACTGAAATCATGTAAGTATTTATTCTAATTCAAATCTTCATCATTAGGTAAATGATCTTGAAAACCAAAAATGTTGTCCTCGTACCCTCATATACGATAAATTAGATGGTACCTTATATCATAAAAATTTTATGGCTTTTTTATTGTTATCTTTTTCATAGCCATGTTATCTACCACTTTCCATCAGAACTTGATGGATAGATTTCTCTTCCATATCCATATTTTCACCAATGTTCTCATATGTGGAAACACAGTGATGAGTTAATTTGGGTAACTATTACATTTCATACTTTAGTTTTTAAAATTAAGTTTTAGTATTCCTTTTTATGATGTGGGTTTCTATAAAAGAAACATTCAAGTAATAAACCATTTATAATCCTGATGAATTTTGAGGGTGAAATTAATTTTGAGGGGGGTAGAATGTAACACCCCGAGATTTTATGAGAAATATTATTTTTAATTTCTTTGATGTCATATGTTGTATGCTACACCAATATTATATTGATCTATAAGAAACACCATATTATCTTTTATTATATGAAAACATTATTCTTATCTTGTGTTTCATGCAAGAGCAACCTTCCCCAATAGCGTGTGTTGTACCCAATACCGAGTTTCACTAAACAATGAAACATTGTTATAATATTATTATAAAATAGCCTTTATTAGTAGTTTTAACCAAATTTTTAATTTTAAAACATTATCATTCATCTTACACATTATCTATAACATGGTCTGAGAACAAAATAAATTTTTTTGGGTAAAATAAGTATTTTTTCAAAAATGCAGTTTTGCCGCCTTTTGATGGTGCACCCACATTAATTCTAGTTTTTGACAAGTTTATAATTTCAATTCAGAAAAATAAACTTATTCATTTCATTAAGGATTTAAAAATTAACTTTGGATATTTTTTTAATATTTTTCGGTTCACTTTAATATTTTGATGAATAGTAAAAATATGCTATATTTTAATTAAAAACAACATTTTTCATCAAGATAATTTATATGGTTAAATTAGAATATTTAATGGTGTAATGTATAAATAGAATATTTTTTTACCCTTTAATATAATTTAATTCATTATTATTAATTTTACGTTGAATTCATAGGTAAAAACATTTCAATCTTTTGCAATGTTTTTACTTTTAAAACCCGTTTTCTCAACAGCGGGATTAATTTTAAATTAAATACTACAACTTCTGTGTTTTGAATTTGGAAAAATGGATTCCATATTTGGAATCAGCAGGTCTAAATTATGTTAATTGGCTACTTTTTATTTTTAGACTTTATGAATAGTAACAACGATAAATTTTATTTACTATAAATAAAGGTAAATCAGGTAATTAAGGGTAAAAATAAGATTATAAAATTAACCTAACACTTTCCAAAATTCTATTGGATGAATAAAAGTCGATCCATATCACCGAAGGGTCTGAATAGTTTCATTTCATGGAATTTTGACCATGAAAAGATGTAATTATTATTAAAACAAAATCAAGTGACAACATGTCACTTTCTTTTTTTTAATAGGTTGATGACATGAACTGGTTTCCTAGTTCATGATCCCCAGAGGAATTTATTTAAAACCAAATGTATGGAGTACAGACTCGATGTGTAATGAATTTACACCAGCGGGGAATTGAAGAGGATACAAGTAAATGACAATGAAAAACCAGAGAAAAATTCCAGGCCTTTAGTATGTGATCACAGCTGTGTTTCTTCCATTTGAGACTCTATTCCAGCATACAAGCGCTTCCTAATTTTTCATAAGGATCACAATACAGTCATCCTACATGATATTCCATTCCATGCTGAACTCTTCATCAAAAATTGGGAGCCTCCCTTGAGCATCGCCGAGACATAATCCAGTTTTAGAAAAAAAAAAGCACCTCCATAGATCGAAAAGAATGATGCAAGAAAAAGATATAACATTTCAGTACAAAAGGAAACAGGGTTAGCAGAGTCTTTCCTTCGATCAGAGAAAAACCAGTATGAAGAGAGTCAGTTTGATAGTAGGTGCAACCAGAATGAAGTTAGAAATATTCAGCACAAATTTTAATCAAAGTCAGCTGATCTCTTTGGAGGATACTCAAAGAGGATTCAGAACAGTTCACCAAATAAATGCTCATAATGGCACAAACCAAACATCAACTAAAGTGAGTATAGGAACTCCCAAGGACTAGTTATCAGATATACATCCATCCATATTCTAAGAAACAAACAGATTAGAGAGGAATATAATAAAGCATGAAGTCAAGCCCATTGAATGTCTCTGAAATTAAAGTTGGGGTTCTGCTTGTATTCTTTAATCAACCACGTGAACATGATTTTTCTGATTTCAAGGTATTTTTCAGCTGGAACCTGTCTATATAAATATCTTTGATATACTAATTCATAATGTTCTGCCATCCAAGCATAAACTTCCTCACTCACATCATCTTCCTCTGGAATCTGAAAACCATCTCTATAGGCAGGATCCTCCTCCTTAACATAATTCTTTTGTTTATGAATTGGAATATGATCATTAGTTACAATAGGTTGATCTTTCTCAGTATTTGAAATCCGAGTGGGATCTATTGAATGAGTGTCAATGGTTCTTTCCAATTGTGTATAATCTCTCATTTTCCTAGTTTTCCTAGGGTTAGGAGTGATGAATCCATCACTGTCAACCATGGATTTTTTCCCTTTTTAGACATTGATTTCATAAAGTTATCTTCCAATTGAATATGTTTATCTTCATTCTCCTGAGAGTTAGTACTGGTTTCCGAGCAGTCAAGCTCCTTAGTTTGGTTTTCTTGGTTTTCCTTAATCATATCATGATCCTTAACCAAGATAGCCGAGGGAGTAGAAAAATTTTCTGTGGCAATCAAAACTGTATTGACAAAAGCAGTCACTTGAGCTTCCAAAACTTGCTTATTTTCCAAATGAACAATTCCATCAGAGTTATCTAATTTATTAATATAAGAAGAGGGTCCAACATCCTTTTCTTTTACCACCCAAATGGCTTTGGGGGCCTCAGGTCTTGCAGGTCTTCTATAGTTGCTTGAGATATGACCTAACTTAAAACAACTCTGACAATAATATAGAATTTCTTCATAGACAACCTCTTAGTAGAAACCATGGTCTCTATTTTGAATTCAAATGTGAGAGGGAAGATGATTAGAAATATCTACTTCTATACAGATTCTTGCAACTGGGGGTCGGGTAATTTTTTTAGTTGCAAAGTCAAGTTTCAAGGGGTTTCCAATGAGTCTAGCAATGGGAAACAAATCCAAATGTTTTATCAAGTGAATCAAAGGACCAGGAAAACCCACCTAGATAGGGACAATCGAGGGTTCAAAATGTGGATTGAGATTTGGGGTCCATTTGAGGATCTTCATTGGACATCCCTCAAAGAACAATGTTTTCCTAATTCAAAGCCGGTAGTAATCCTCTTCTGATGCTAACCGGAAGATGATATGTGCATGGGTGAGGAGACCAACATGAAAACCTGAGAAACTAAGAGATTCAAGAGATGTTCTAAGAAATTTCAAGGATGGTCTACGCTTCGACAAGTTCCCAACTAAAACGAAGCGCAAATCAAATGCAAGAAAATATACCTCCTCCGTTGAGAAGGCAATGGCCGATTGCCCTTGATGCCGATAAGGTTTTGGATCAATCTTTACCTCATCATCCGCGATAGTTGCAGCATGTTCCAGTGGATCTCTTCCTGCAACAACATCCGTGAAGGAGCGATGATTAGGGTTTACCTCAAAGGGGGTCGGGTGTCTTCGTTGTTCTTCCAGAGCTCGTCTCCCCATCCTCACATGTCACTCTCTTATATCTTATAAGTGTAATAATTTTAATTTAGTGATAAAATTCATAAAACTTCAAACATAAATAGTCAAGAGAAAGATAATAAAATTATCTACATCATGTGAATTTATTTATAATTTTTAGAGATTAAATAATTCACATTAATGGTGACACAATAGTGATGTAGAGATTATTTTATTGATTGAAATATCAAATAAATGGTTTTAAAAATATAAAAATAAATATTATATGAACTATTTAATGTGCTCCACGAATTTTCTAGATAAATATGGCATTTTATAAATCTATTAATTTTTTTATTTATTTTATGTGTGGATTTTATTTAGATTCAAATAAATTAATAGTGTCAAATTTGACACTATTGTTATTTTATGAAAATAACATACTATTAAATTGTTTAAAAATCACACAAATATTTAATAATTATACATTAAAATTTATATGGTCTACAATGTCATAAAGTAACTAATTATGGACAATTCACAACACATAAGTAAATATTTATAACAATTTAAAATTTAGAATATTATTAACACAAGTAAAATTAAACAGATTAAATAAGGATAAATCAAGTTGATAAGGTTTAAAATAAATTCCCAAAAATGTACAAATTTTATTGTTTGATGTGATTAAATCTATATCTCATCTAATCTTAGAATTTGAGTGATTTTGGAGGTTTTTAGATGGGGTTTGAGTTTATTATAAATTAATATTTTAGAGGGTTGAAAAAGTTCCTATATCATCCCTTATAAAAGGGAACATCCTCCCTATCCTCCTTACACCATTTTGAGCCATAAAGCTCGGCCAAACCCAACCAATTTACCTCATCCAATATGCTAGAAACACAATAGAGGTCCTGGTCTTCTCAAATTACCAACTTTAGTGCCCTAAAAGGAGGTTTAGAAGAGACGCGTCGAAGAAGAGGTAATATATGTTTCATTATAACATATATATAATAAATAATCATGAAATATATGAAATAATAATGATACTGGATTTATGTACATATATGTTTCATTTATTTAATTCCATTCAATTCAATAAGGAAACTGAAACAACGTTCATGCGTACGTACGGCCTGCCGTCTCCATGAACGGTGTATTTCATTAAATTTATCGATCTATCATATATATTTATATACAGAATATATATTATATATAAATCATTTTTTGAATTATTCATGTAATTAAATCATGATATAAGTAATAATATCAAGAACAACAAGTCCAAACACATACGCTAAATGAAACAATTATTACCCAAAACGTTGCTTTAACCTGGAATTGACAAATGAACGGGTAATATAAAGACCAAAGTAAATCATATATAATATCATAAATATTATTACGGTTCTGATACAAGTTAATAATATGTTTAAACCCACTATACAGAAGTTTCGAACACATACAGAAGAAATCAGACTTAAGGTAATGGATAATTATTCCAATCTCATTCTTATCTGAGATTGTTAATTCAGAAGTATTTACTGGGGTTATATTTATCATCCATGTCCGTGTTTTATAAAAATGTTTTCATAAAGTGTTTACTATTAATCCATGTCTGTTTAAAGTCATGTTTACCACTTTTTGACTTTTACTATGTATTATGGAAGGAATATTTTTTTACCATAAGAGGTACTTTTTTGACTTTTCCAACAAAAGTAGAAGAAGAATGTTTTTTTAACTTATACGGCATGAACATAATTTTACAGTTTCATAATGCCTTATTTCTATGAAGCTTACTATATAAAATTTCATGATTATTTTCAATGAAATTCTTTTCTATTAGAATTTCACAACATTTTGAGAAAAGAAAATGGTTTTGAAGAAGAAAGGATATTTTCCTCAAGAATTCATTTCAAGTGTTTTATCAAAACTATTTCCCATATAAGATGACATTATTTAATATGATTATGTTTCAAGTAGAATGTATATATTATTTACATGGTTTAATTTTTATTATAATGAAACTATATCCATTTGTTTTATATAGATTATGTTATGAAGCGATGATGTTTTTGAAAACCATTTTATTCTTTGGGTTATGATGAATGATTTATGAATGTTTTGTGGCACACGTAAGAATGATTTCAATATGAGTTGGGTGGGACCTATATCCCCCTCCAATGCATTGGGAAATGATTTATATATAATGATATATACATGGATAGAATGATAAGTAAATCTAGTTCATTAATACAAGGTTGGAACGGAAGGTAAACCCGGTTTAGTAATGGACTTTGTCCGCTATGATAGTCCTAGCTGTAATGCCTTGGCTACTATTGAAATCATATCTTGTGATTAATGGTTTTCCACAATTACATGTTTTATTCCCATTCTATTTTATCTGGAATGAAGTTTTTTTATGATCTATGCCTTACATACTACCATGATTTATTTCACAACTCCATATTTTTATGTTTAAACTTTATGATCATGTTTTTAAAGTAAAAATGTATACGGTTTATTTTATTTTTTCCATTCATACCCTTATTGAGCATTTGAGCTCACCCATTATATGTTTTCTTTTCCCCAGGATATAAAGATAGGTTATAGGTAAGAAAACAAAATAGGAATATCTTAATGGGAGATGTTGAAGATCTTTTACCATGATTAGAAGATTAGGTTCTGAGTTTCCAAAGACACTAAACTATTACAGTCCTTGGGTGTTTGTTTTTGTTATGTGTTATGTATTCAGAAAAAGTAATGTAATTTCCATGTATGTCAAGATTTGGGTCTCTACACTTAGTTTTATATTTCTAATCGTACAACAAATACATCTATTAACATAAACAAGATGTACTAGATGTGGAATCAAGAAGATGGTGGCTCAGCTTCATCGGTGGTAGCATGTTCCTCATTATAGTGGCATGGCTTCAGATCACTATCTGTCGGTGACATTGGTTATGAAATTTGGTAGTCAATTATTTGGATCACCATCAGAGTGATTCTAATTTAGACATCCAAAAAAGTACACGAAATGATATTTTATCCTTAATTGTTTGCTTTTTAATTGATATTTTCTCATTTAGAATATTTTTCTAAATAATTATTTAAAGTCTTACTACACTAGAAATTGGTCTAGTCTAGCATTAAAGGCTAAATCACATCACTTTCATTCAAGGTGTTCCAGAGAATAGGTTTATAATATGAACTTTATCTCCACTTGTGTATCTTGGAAATCTATGATTTTATTCATTTTTTAGTCCAGACTAACATTTTTTCATTCTCAGAATCCCCTGAATGATTAGTGGAATCTATTTCTGAAACATTATGGAGTTATACACATGTTATCGTTCATCATTTTGATTTTATCTATCCATAGCTTGAAATGCCTAAATGTTTCTATAGAAGACATGTTTGTTCATTGGTGGCTCATGTTAAACCACTTTTTCCGAGGCCTCCTCTTACATATTTCTATGATGTCTACCCATTTCAAATTTTCATTAATAAAGAAAAAAACCCTTTAGTCATTACCTAATAACAACTGAATTCTTACAAAACCAAAATTCAATACAAGAAACAAGAAATATAACTAATATTTTCAAAATCCAACCATTGTAAACATTTTACATATATCATTATTCACAAAATAAATAATACATCCCTAGTGAAAATTGTCACTAAAATTTCATGATTTGCAACGCTCATTAGCTCATCCCATGATGATGATATGATAAAACACCTAGATATGTATTAGAACAAAATTTTCCCTATACTACTCTAGAACTTGATGTTCAACATAAAAAAAGTGCTTCATCTTTTTAAGATATACGTTTAATTTGCAGACATTCATATCTCCTCATTACCATCCATAGAGATAGTCATACCATCAATGACTGATAATATTTGTAATATCATGCCCCAAATCCTTATATTGAGATGATTAGAAGTGCCACTATCCCTAGGTGACATCCTTAAGACTCCAAATAGTGAAAATAAATGGAAAAAACTTAGCATAATGTTTTGGGATGATTTTCCCTAATTGACTCACACTAAAAAATGTGACAAAGTAAAATTAACTGAACAAACTATATGATGCATGAGTTCTAACAATACAATCCAGAACAAAAAAAGTAGAAACATTAGAGTAGTAATGAAAAGGTGATAAAATGATAAAAAACCAAAAGACATCAAAATAAAATGAACTAATGATGAATCACCCAATGCAATTTAGAGAGATATCCCTGTTCTAAACACTAACTAAGGAAGAATCGTCAGGATACACCATAAGAGAAATGTGACATCTTCCCTTTACCAGTATCATTATATATGATACCAGTAAAAACACTAAAATTCCTTATTAAGGTGTGAGTATAATCATAATATGAATTCCATAAATTTCTTCCCAACACATGCCACATGGTCAAGAACATGTCACCACATTTTAAATAAAATACAGAAGAAATAGTTAAACAGTTGTTATTAAACCGCAGATAAATTCTAATTATGAAAAATATTTAAAAAAATATTTTCTTTCATTTCTTAGGTTATGGAATAATCATTTCATTCCATACCATTACACACAAACACACACAATCATGGACCAATGGATCTCCTTATACTCACAATTGGTTAGTCATCCATCTACAAAGTCATTTCTTGGTGAACCATTTTGATCATGGTACATCACGCCATTACTCCATCCCACTTTGAGAGTGATACTTTCATGCTATTATCCATCCCAAATGCATATGGAAACATTACCACCTTTTATACCAAGTTCTCATATCAAATTATTTATCATAAAAAATTTCATTTGATACTATTTCGTGCAAGAATTTTATCAAACACCTTGTGATAACCATCTCTAAACCAATGATTTTGTTAATAAAACCAAAATAAATTCAAATAACATCAAAGGTAATTGAATTTAAACACCAATAATTATTTTTATTGTTTTAGTAGAATGAGGTAGAATCCACCATCCTCATGACAGTTAATGAAATTGAAGAAAAAACCCAATAACTCTAGATTCGGCCCAGAATATTCATTTCTTCAATAGATCATACAATATATCATTAATATTAATAGAATAAAACATAGATATAATCATAAATAAATATATATAATAATCTAGGTGAGGGAATATGACAAGATCCAAAGAGAATAAGGGGGAAATGAGGACTTACCATTGATTTTAAATCTCTAGCACACATAGATTAACAAAAAGTTACATCTGTATTAAAGAGAATTGTTGAGGGATAATAATATATGGAAAATAGTTTTAGATCCTATGATATTTGGAGAAAAATGTGGGTTTCATGTCATTAATATGAAGATATTAAATTCCAAGCATTAATTGTACATTTCATGGCTAGGTCGTATTGTTCCTCAAAACATGTGTGTGTTACTACAAAAGATCTAGAGATCTTTATAGTTTGTTCCGAGTGGTTTTGAAAACATTGCACCAACCATGTAGTGATTCTATCCCATGCCACACCCTCAAAACATTGGATTTCACCATTTTAAAAACCATGTTGTAATCATGATTTTCCCATTGTCTTTAATTGCACAGCTTCTCATAGCATGTGCATGGGTTGGACAAACTGTCCTCCAACCGTGCATCTACCGAAGGACTCTTAGTACCACGTTTCATGATTTTCTGGAGATAGTTCACAATTTATAGTAACCATACCAAAACTATACACACTCTAAAACACTTCGAGGATAGTTCAAAACTATATTGAAACTTCAATACTCGGTCAAAATCTGTATAAGTTCAAAATATATAATAATGGTGTAATTTACCTGAAATCTAGTTTGTTACAATCATTCCCCACAATAACCTCTCTATTAATATCCTACAAAACCATAATGCCCCAGTTCAGGCCACTAAAGGCCATTAGGGCCTATCATCAACCTCAATCTTGTCATAATCACAAATCCAACATTTGAGCACACTCCCCATCCAGTGAAACTAAAAAATAATGGGTCTACCTTTCATGTAACATCTTGAGATCTTATAAAATATTTTTTCAAATAAATGTATTTCTTTTAAAGATATCATTATATGCCACAAAAATTATCAACAACTATGATACACTATTGAATATTATTTTTATCTTTTATCACATAGTTGTTGGATCAGTGGGTAGGAATAAGAATAACTATATTATGAAAATATTATAGATGATAATTTTATAAAATTAATTACTTTCTTTGCCTCACCCAATTTTACCCTACAGGTAGAAGAGTTCATTGTAGTACAAGTAGGGGTTGAATCCATAGAGACTAAAGAAGTAACCTTGAGACACAAAGATTTGTTCAGGATTTTGGCTATGGAGTGGCCAACTTTTGGGATGATTGGAATTGCGATACTAGAATACAAAAATACCAAAGGTAATTATTTGAAATTAATAAATAAAATAAATTATTATTTTTAAATAAAACAACAAAAAATATTGGCCGGTCCTAGGTTGTTGTTATAATAATAATGGATGTTATTTTTTTCTTTAGAAATTTAATTTCACTAGTTCATGAAGTTTTTAAAGAATGATATATGTCCAAAAAAGAATTCACTAATTTAATCCCAAAAAAATTACAATTCTAATCACTAATTCACATAGAATATTAGTTTATGTAATGGTCTAAGGAATTGGATCATACTATCACTCAAAATATGTCATTTTTAAAATTGGTAACGATAAAGAAGAAAATATTTCATAGAATCAAACTCTTAAAATAAGGAAATAACATAATAATACAAGCACCTAAAATAAAAAAAATCTAACCCCATGAAACTCCTAATAATAAACCCACAATAGTTTTATTCTTCTATTGATTCAAATATCTCAATTGAAGGTAGAATTTGACATAAAGAAGTGAGAATGAAGAAGAGAAAAATAACAAAAAACAAACACTCCACCAATGTGTGAATGATTTATTTCTTTGATGTGTTAATCAATTAAAAAATTAATTAAAAACTATATAAATGTTAACAAAAATGATAAAAAATGTGAATAATAAGTCTTATTAAAAAGATAATGGGAATTAGAACAACATACATGGGTAATAAAAACATAAGATAACAAAATTGTATAATAACATTACTAGGAAAACATACACAATTCCTCCCCCAATACTCCATTAAGACTTCCTTAAATATGTATTTTTTAAGACTTGGTTAGATCCAAAAATATTCCATGTCTTCCCACTTGATTATGGTGGGTCCATGGTGGTGGAATATTTGTGGAATGTGGACTTTTCCATCCTTGAACCAAAATTAGAGCAAACTTGCATTCACTGAATAGAGGTGTAGAAGGGACCTTCTTTATTTCCGAATAGGGGTTTTACGTAGAATAATTAAATGAATATATTGATATCCCCTTATATAATTTAAAATTTCTTCGCAAATGGATTTATTATTCTTGAGATATGATCCAAATGGTGGGTTGTTTTCTTAGGCCCCAAAATATGGCCTAGAATTTTATCTTCAAATTTGGATGCCTAGAACTTCAATAAAAATCAGAATTAACTCTGTAAAATGTTTAATTAAATGTTCCTTATGATTTTAAATATCTCCATTGAAATTTTTTGATTCATTTTCCTCATATCATGTCCACTATAGTATTTTCATTTGGTTGTTATCCAGTTCACTTTGCTCAAAATGTTCTCAATCCAATTACCAATTTGGTCATCTTTCCAGTTGAATCGTAAATAGATAAAGAATTATAATATGTTATTAATAAAAGTAGATAACTAAAAATGAAATATTAAAATAAAATCACGATAATTGGGTGTTTTGGAAGGTGTTTAAAAATGAATAATGTAATAGTTCATTTTAAAGGGAACTACAAACATGTAGATAAAATAAGTTCAAATTATAAAATTAACATGTATAGGTGTTTATTAACATTATATAACATGAATATTATAATATTCACATTTAATATTATCCTCTTTAAGTGTATAATCAAACTAACTAACTCGAGTTTATCTAGTCCCAAGAAAAATATATATAAAAAATATGAAAATTGAATTCCATTTTCTAAGAACATTCTAAGATAAAATTCTTACCATTTCGAATTCCCATAAAAAAATCATCAAACATATAAAAATTATTTTAAAAAGTAACTTTTAGATAAATATCCCATGTAAAAGTGCAGTATTTTATTTAAATTCATTGTCAAATTTCCTAAATAATTAATGGTGATGTAATGTGCATCATAATAGACATGAGAGTTCATTTTTATTCATGGGGAAAATATGAAATCACTAGGTGGAATCACATTTTCATATTAATATGAGTATCATTTTTTTGTGTTTTTTTTTCAATTTTTCCATGGTAATTGCAATTTCACACATTAAAGTTATCCCATAGAGTAAGACTTCGCTGATGACTCCCATTATTAAATACCATAGAGTATCAAGTAAAGCTGATATACTTGAGAATCATATTGAGTTAAATCAATCACAAAAAATTAAAATTAAAATAAATAGTGATAAAATGACCCACTCTAGCACATACAACAAGAAATTCATGACCCCAAGTGTCTAAATCTATACAGTAGGTCAATTCATTACTCAATGCAAAAAATTATTGGTTTTTTATTTACATTTTTGGATGATTTTTTTAAATACTCATTATAAAATTAAAATCATCACCAAACCAATGTTATTTATTGAGGGAACCCATGAAATAAAACTGATACCCCACAATAAGAAGGATGTGAAGTGATATTTTTATTAAATATGATAAAAATTTTAATGGGGAAAAATCACATCGGACAATCGCACTTTAAAAAATCTATACTAGTTAACTAAAACATGAAATAAAATATGAATCATGGAATGAAAAATTACCTGATATTCTGTTTTAATGATTGGAAAAAATATCATCATGTAAGTTGTTGATAAAATTATATTTTCCGTTGACACACATATTTTCATTAATTGTTTTCGGAACACCCAAAAAAAATTTAGGTCTCCCCCACCTTATAATTACATTCCACTCATTATTGAAAGAGAAGATAAGTTTGAGTTTAGAATTGAGAAGAAATAGGAATATATTTCAAATGATGTTAGGGAATAAAATCAAATGGTATGGAGTTGATGAACCATCAAAAATTAATTGATCACTTTACATTCATGTCACAAGTGGAATCCCCAATGATGATTGAATGTATGGTTTTTACTCTAGAAGGAATATGTTTCATTTGAAAATACTAAACTGCAGCAAATGTTAAATATCGCCCATAGGAAATAGTATATCACATTAGGAACCCAAAGGGGGATTCATAAAAAACAAAAAACTCACAAAAATAAATTAAAATAAATGTAGAAGCTGGGTTGCCTCTCGGAAAGAACATTGTTTAATGTCGTTATATCAACTTAGACAACCCAACATACCCAATAATAAATATCATAATTTTAATTATCTCATTCATCAACACTTATACTATATTAATATTAATACTTTGTGTTGAATCTCTATGTTCTCCAATGTGCGGGAGAATCCATGGAATATCAGAAATGGTTGATACAATTTGATCTATAGTCTTATATAAGACATCAAGTATCAATCACCTGTTATTGGTATCATGGGAAAAAAATAATGACAACCAGAACGTTTTGGATACCTCTAATTAATTTAATGTTAATGGAGGATGTAAATTCTTTATTCTCAGGTTTAGTTTGATAAAAAATACATGTGATTTATTTATGGTTAGAAAAAAGATTGGTCGATTCATTTAGAACTGATTTTTTTCCCCAAAATTTGATTTTTTTCGGTCAAAGGAATGGGTAAAAATATAGAAATCATGATTTATTTTAAGGGATCAATGATATGTAGTTATAAAATATCATTAATGGTGATATATATTAGGAATTCATTCTAAAAAGATAAATTTATCTCATGTGAATAAAGGAAATATTTTTTTTTACATAAAAACCCATCAATAACTCTTTGATTCTCATCATCTATCCCAAATTCAAATGTTTTTTATTTAGTGATTTTATGAGAAGTTATTGGGGATCAATTCAATCTACATATTATTGTGGAAGGTAAATTCATTTTATGGATGCGTGCCTCACCTGTTTTAATGATTTTTTGTTCCAATTTCAAATATGAAACCTCAGAATTCATTCCCTCCATTTAACTACACAATTGATCAATAAATAAATGAGGAAAATATTGGATAAGAGTTTGAAAATCATTTAATTCCCTATGATTGATATATTTGACCATCCTTGAGAGTGTGGGAAATTGATACTTTAAATATTCATCATCAAAATGATTATACATCTCACCGGGTGTGTGGTAATCATTCAAGGATGGATCAAAGTAATTCCATAAGTTAGTGGTTTCCTAATATTTATTTCCAATTTGATTCTATCAGGGGTTTATAATGTGGTAATGTGGAAGAGACTCCATTAAAATATAGTGAAAAAGGAATCTAGATTCTTAGAACACACACAAATATAAAGGTGAAAAGATAAGATAAATGAGGGTGATAATAGAAAACTTAGGGTGAGAAAATGTTGGAAGTGTCTAATATAACTTACTTAGGTAGCTAAAAATGGAACCAAAGTTTGGTATTTCCCAAATTTACCCTATAAGAGGAATCATTCATTATAGTAAACGTAGGAGTCGAATCCACATGGACCGAAGAAGTAACCTTCAGACTGTCATATTTGTTTAGGATTTTGGAAATGAAGTGGCCAAATTTGGGGTAGATTGAAATTGGGATACTAGAATAATAAAGTACCTAATAGAATTATTTAAATTAAAGAAATAAAAATGATTATTATTATAAAATAATATAATTAATAATGATGGGAAAATCATAGGTTTTTTCTAATACTAAAATAGATATAATTATTTTCATTAGAAATTCCAGTTCAGTAGTTTAATAAGTTTCCAATAAATGAGATAAGTCCACAATATCATTCAAAAATTTAATTCCTATAAAATTCCATGTCTAATCACCAATTCCGTTAGAGTATCACATTAATGAGAATTTTTAGGAATTACATTATACTAGAACTCAAAATATTTCATCAATAAAATTGGAATAGATGAAGAATAAAATAAGTCATTGAGTTGAAATATTTAAATTATAAACTAATTTAAGAATATAAGTGCATAAAATGAAATACAATATAGCCCCTGAAACTCCCTATAATGGAACCACAATAGGTTTATTCTTCCATTGATTCAAATCACTCAATGGAAGGAGGAAGCCGACTTATGAAGTTGGACTGAAGAAGAGAATAAATAAAAAATGAACATCCCACCATAGCGTATAGGATCTATATCTTCACTATGGGAATAAATTTACATAATAATGAAACATTTTCAATGTGATAAAAAAATAATGGAAAATGGGAATAAGATGAAGTTTTAATAATAATATAAGGGTAATGAGAACAACTGACATGTGAAAGACATACTTATGACAACAAAATCATAATATAAAATTTTAATGAAAATATACACCAAGACGCCTCCAATCCTCCATCACAAATAAATTAAATAGTAATTTGGGACTCTTTAATTTGATCCCCAATATTTCAAGTCTTCTCACATGATTATGGCAGGCCATTGGTGGTGTAAAGTTTACATAATGTGGACTTTTCCACCATTGACCAGAAATAGTTTCCAGCTATCATCCATGAAATAAAGTCACTAAAATGAACTTTTATATGTCATAATTGGGATTTACATAGAATAATAAAATAAAGATTTAAATTTTCCATGATATAATGTAAAACTTCACCCCAAATGGATTTTTTCTTTTTGAGATTCGATATATATGATGGGATATTTTCTTAGGCAACATAATCTAGCCCTTAATTTCATCTTTAACATGGGACACCTTGAAACCCATTTAAACATCAGAATTAGCTCTATAAACTAGTTAAATAAATTTTCCCCATGCTTTTCTCTATATTCAGTTCAAATTTAGCATCATTGGTCTTAGATATTTATCACAACTGTATTTTTATTAGGATGTTGTCCAGTTCACTTCATCCAGAATGTTCTTGGTTCAAGTCCCAATTTGGTAATATTCCCAATTAAATCAAAAATCTCCCTATAAGTATAGAATTTTACTCATAAAATGGGATAATAGAAAATAAAATATGAAAGTAAAATCAAGCTAATTGGGTGTTTTAGAATTTGTTTACAAATGTTCCATTCAATAGTTCATTTTGGAAGGAATTACAAATATGTTAAGAAAAGAAGTTCAAATTGTAAAATTCACTACTAAAGGTTTTTTTGAAAATTGAATCATATGAATATTATAATAGAAAAATGAATATTTTCCTCTTTTAGTAGATAATCGCACCCAAACATGTGTTTTTCTAGTATTGAAAAGAACATATCTAAAAAATATAAAAATTGAATTCCCTTTTCCAAGAACATTCTAACATACAATGCTTTCCTTTTCAACTTCACAAAAAAAATCACCAAACCTATAAAAATCCTTTAAAACAAGAGGCCTAGAAGCATAGCCCATGTCCAAGCCCATTCCTTTGTTCAAATTCATTGTCACATTTCATCAAGTTTTAATGATGATGTTATATGCATCATAATAAATATGGGCATTATTTTTTATTCAATGGGGAATAGATAAAATCAAATGGTGGAATCAAATTTTAATATTAAGATGAGTATTGATTTTTGGTGTTTTTTTGTTGCAATTTTCCTTAGAAAATAAAATTATATTCAATTATATAATCCAACTTAGTGATACATTTCAGATGATTCCCTGGCTCGAAGAGCTTAGGGAAGCAATTAAATCCCAAATAATCAGGCATAATCTTGAGTTAACTCAATAAAAAAATCAAATTACCATAAATAGAGATAAAATTCCTCACTATGTTTCATAAAACAATATATTCATGATCGAAAAGTGCTGAAATCCACACATTCAGTCAGTCCAATGATTTACATGCAAATTTATTTATTTTTTGTTTAAATATTTTGATGCTTTTTTGGAATACTAATTATAAAATTAAAATGATCTCAAAACTTATTGTATTTATTGAGGCAAACTATGAACTAAAAATAATACCCCACAATCCATAATATTTGAAAAGTTATATTTTTATTAAATATAATGAAAATGTTAATGGTGGAAAATCACATAAAAAAACAACACTTAACAAAATCTATGATTGTATACTTAAACATTAAATAAAATTAGAATCAAGGAATGTAAAATTATCTTATATTAATTTTTATTTTTTATAAAATATATTATCATTTAAATGGTTAATGAAATTTTATTTTCCATTGACACACAATTTTTCATTAATTTTTTTTCACTTGAATAGTTTTTTTATGTCACCCAACAACTTAGAATGACACCACCCTCAGTGGTCAAAGAGAAGATAAGAGACAGTTCTGGATCAGGAAGTAATAAGGGGAGGATATTTGAAATGAATTCATGTAAAAAAATCATCTGGTTTGAAGTTGATGATCCATTAAAAATAAATTGATCACCTTGGTTTCATGTCACAAGTGAAATCCTTGGGTATTATTGAAGTTTTGGTATTAATATTTGGAAGGCATTTGTTTACATTGAAATTACAAAACTTTTTAAACTGTAAAATCTTTCCCATAAGAAACATTATATCACATTGGAAACCTCAATGTGGTTCCTTAAAAAACAAAAAACCAAAAAAAAAACAATAAAATAAAATCAATACAAAATCCAGGTTGCCTCCGGGAAAGTGATCTGATTAAATAAGTTAGCTGGACTTAGAAACCATATCTTACCCAATTAAAACATTCAACATTTTAGGGACTAAATTTTTTCCCACGTCTATTAGATTGATATTGATACTTAGTGTAGAATTTGTATGTTCTCCAATGAGTGAGATAATCCATGGAATATAAGAAATGGTTGATCCAATTTATTCCACAGTTTATCATAAGACATCATGGATCATTACTCATTTATGGGAATTAAGGTAAGAAAAAATAAAAACTAGAAGGTTTTGGACATCCCCAATGAATTAAAATTTGAAGGAGGATGCTAAATAATTATTTTAAAGTGTAGGTTGATCAAAAGTACATGATATTTTTTAGGGGTTAGATAAAATACTGATTGATTCATTTAGAACTTATGTTTTTCCATAAAAATTATTGGTTTGGTCAAAGGAAAGGGTACAAACTAAAAATTCATGATTTATTATTAGAGATAAACAATACATAGTTATGAAATATCATTAATGGATATAAATTTTATGAATTCAATCCTAGAAGACAAATTTCCCTCATTTGAATAAAAGAAATATCATTCCATTTGAGTAAAACAACAATCAACAACTCATTGATACTATTTAGCTATCCAAAATTCAAATGTTTATTTTTTAGTGTTTTCATTAATGTTTTTTTGGAAACATGACACACTACATAAGGTTGTGTATTGTATAGTCACTGTAGGGATGGGTTCCTCACAACTTTTAATGCTTTGTAGTTTTAATCACAAAGATGAAACCTCAAAATTCATTTTCATTATTTGATTAAATTGTTGTTCAAGAAATATATGAAGAACATATTGTATTGAATATTTAACATCTTACAATTAAATATGATTGAACTCTTTGACTATCTTTTAGAGGGTGGAAAATTTATCTTTTAAACAACAATTATCAAAATTATTGTACAACTCATTGGGTGTTAGGTAATCGTTTGAGAATTGATCAAAGAAATTCCATAAGTCATGTGTTCCCTAATATTGATTTCAAATTTGATTCGATAATGGGTTTATGACGGGGTAATATTGAATATACTCCATTATAGTAGAATGAAACTAGGATTCATGATTCATAGGATAAAACCAAATAGAATGGTGAAAAAATAAGAAAAATGAGGGTGAGAATAGTGATATTGGAGAGATAAAATGATGTTACTGTCTAAGAAAACATACTTTTTTCCCTAAAAATGGTTCCAGAATTTCTTCTCTCATTAACTTACCCTATAAGTAGAAGCGATAATTTTTGTGAAATTATGGATCCAATCCATAGGGACTGAAGAAGTAACAGTTTTTCACACATTTTTTTTGGGATTTTGGCTATGAAGTTTCCAACATTGCGGTTGATTGAAATTGTGATTCGAGAGCATTAATGTAGCTAATAGAATGATTTTAATTGAATAAATAAAATAACTTAATATTTTTAAATAAAACAATTAATGTATATGAGCTAATCCTATAATGTTTCTAAGACTATAATGGATGTAATGGGTTTTTTTATAAATATTAGTTTACTAGTTTAATAAGTTTCCAGTAAATGAAATTATTCAAAAAAATCATTCACTAGTTTCATCCTTAAAAAATTCAAAGTCTAACAACCAATTCGATCATAGTATTAAATTAATGATAACTTTGAGTAATTGGATTTTACTTGAACTCAAAATATGTCAGCGTTAAAATTGGTGAAGATAAATAAGAAACTAAGTCGTTGAATTGAACTCTACAAATAATGAATTAATTTAAGAATATTAGAACATAAAATAACATCCAGTATAACCCATTGAAACTCCCTAGAATCTTCCCACACAAACTTTATTCTTACATTGATGAAAATATCTCAATTGAAGGAGGAATTCCATATAAATAAGCGGGATTGAAGAAGAAAAAACTAATATAAAATGAACACTCCACCGTTGGGTGAAGGATTTATCTCTTTGTTGTGTGAATAAATTCTCACCATAATGAAATTATTTCAAATTTTTAACAAAAATAGTATAAAATTAGAATGATGAGAAGTTTTATTAAAAAGCTAAGGGTAATTAGAATAACATACATGTGAAAGATAAACACAAGACAACAAAATCTCTGCAATACATTACAATGAAAACATACACCAAGTCTTCTCCAATCAACCAAAAATACTACATTAAATAGGAATTATGAAATCCTTGGGTTGAGCCCCCGATATTCAATGTCTTTCCACTTTATTATAGTATTCCTAGGGTGGTGAGATGTATGTGGAATGTGGACTTTTACACCCATGACCCAAAATAAGGGACAACTTGTATCCACCAAAAAAGGCCCCAGAATGACCATCTAAATGGGACAATTGGGGCGGGACATAGAATAATGCAATGAATATTTGGATTTACCCTGACATAGAATAAAAATTTATCCCCAATAAATGTTTTTTCATGATATGATAAAAATGGTGGGCTTTATTCCTTGGCCACAAAATCCGCCCCAAAATTTCATCTTCAACTTGGGACAAATGGAACTCCATTAAAAGTTCATAATTAGCTCTTTAAACTACTCCCCATTATTTAATCTATCTCAAATTTAAATTTTAGCTTCATTGAGATTGTATCTTGACCTATATAGAATTTTTATTGGGCTTTTGTCCAGTTCACTTCTCCCTGAATATTCTTAGTTCAAGGCCTAATTTAGTCATATTATCAACTAAATTATAAATATATCTAAAAATATAGAATGTTACACATAGAATTGGGGGCATAAAAATGAAATATAAAAATTAAATCATGGTAATTTCGAGTTTTAGAAGTTTCATAAAAATGTAACATGTTATAGTTCATTTTAGAAGGAATTACAAACACGTTAATTAAAGAAGTTAAAATTTTGAAATTCACTAGTATAGGTGTTTATGAACATTTAATAACATTAAAATTATAATATAAAAAATTAATATTACCATATTTTTGTGGATAATAATTGTTCATCAATTAATTATAAATGAAAAAATAATAATTTTTAAAATAAGGGATTTTTTTCTAAAAAACTTTTTTGAGGCACACAATTTATTTTAATCCAAATACATTCAATTTATCACTATCGGATTATGATTTTATTGAAATTTATATATTATATATTCAATAATTTTTTTAAACATTTATCTACTAGTCTTGGGTAAAAATAAATATGATTTTATGTTTTAAAACTACATTTTCTAAAAAGAATCATTTATCGTGTTTTTTTCAATTACATTAAAATCAACTTCTTACACTTATAGTTGTATAATTTTATAAAATTAATTTAATAACATGAATCAAGAGTATATATTTATTAAATATAACCATTTTATTTTATTTTTCAATATGAATTGTAATTGTGGTAAAATTTATGACATCAGTAAAGGGAAATCTAGGATAAAACTAAGTTTTAATATCCTGATTTTTAATTTTAATTCCTATTATAAAAATGTAATTTGACCATTATAACTATAGTCTAGAAATTTATTTGATTAATGGTCAATTTTATATAAAAATTAAATTTAAAATATTTAATAGAAATGAAGTTACAATGAGTCACTCTCATAGATTTGAATATATTATATGTAATAACATATGAAAAAAAACTAGTTATGAATAATCATTGATAGTAATTTTTATCTTAATTAAATTATATTAATGATATAAATTTACTTCTAATTTATAGTAATTATATAATGACCACAAATTCTTATGAAATACTAATGAAATATTTCTTGAATTGACAAAAAAATATAATAAATGGTTTCAAAAAATATAAAAAGTAATATAATTTGAGTAAGTTAATGTGTAACTTTTTAATCTAATTTTAGATATTAGTGATATTTAATAAATTTTAATATAATTATTGTTTTTTTATTTATGAATTTTAATTCATATTCAATTAATATTTTCAAAATTGATATTAATAATATTTTATAAAAATAATATTTTATAAAAATAATATTTTATTTAATTAATTATAAATCATAAAAATCATAAAAGGCCAAAAAGAAAATAAGATATGGTCTAAAATTTTATCCTCTATAAATTTATAGTTTATTTGTAACCATTTTGATTGGTAATTAATTTATTATTATTTAATATTTTATGAAATTCCAAGTGTGCTTTCTTCTTACTTTTTATAAGGACACCCCTTCTTTCTATTCTTCACGCCACTTTGAGCAATATAGTTCAACCATACCATGAAAAATTATCTTCATTCCATCAGTTGAAGTTTTTTAAGGTAATTATCTCCCCAAAATAATTATAAGAAAGTATCTAAAGGAGTTCTCTATAAAAAGAGGTGGTTAGAACACTTTTGAAGCAAGTGGAACTCGAGGTAAGGAGTTTTTGTATCAATTTTATTTTTGGGGGACACATGAATAATATATATCTAGATTCGTTTTCATGGTTTTTATACTACTCTTTAATTTCATTTACGATGATTATTATGAAAATTATTTGGATTTACACACATATATAAGGTTATTTTGTTTCATGGGGCTTATGAATCAGAATTTACCAAAGTGGTAAGGGTTAAATGTAAAAAACTTATTGTTTATTAGAAATGTTTATGATTAAGTTTTTGATAATGAAATAGTATAATATAACTCTCAAGAAATTTATGAATTTTTTATCCTCTAGTTATTTCTTGAAAATACATGATTTAATTTCATTTTTCTCACCATAAGTGCTTGAGAGACCGAAAACATGTTTTTAAGGGAAACCAACTTTACTTCTCTCATTAATCAAAAAACCATTTTCTTCCTTATCTATATTTTCTAAAAAAAATCATTTTTTTTACTATTCTACTATGATTTATAATATTAGTTTTTTCCATTTTTATTTTTTTTAAATGGTTCAAAAGGAATCTTCTTGAAATTTTCCAAACGAGGTACTTTAGGATTTTTTTATAAAAGTGTAAATGATTTTATAACTTATAGAACATAAATGGAATTTTCTGCCATCATGAATACTCATGATATGAATATTCCTTTAAGAATATTCTCATATGTTTTAAATGAAAATATTTTCACCATTATTTTTCAAATTTTAGATTTTAAATAAGTGATTAACAAAATTATAGGTTATTTTTTGCAAGAAATGTTCCAATGGATCATTAAAAATAATTTTACACATTAAATGACATCTTTTGATGTTAATAATGTATTACTATGGTTATGATGAAATGATACCATCTTTATTCTTCCTCTAGATAGTTTATGTAACGTTTTCTAACCTGACTCCCTCTTTTGTGGCCAACCCATGTTGGTTATTGAACATCAAGCCCAACCCCCCATACGCCATAGGCTACCTACTAGTAGTGGGGTATATAGAATATAGTTGGGAGACTATACATCCTAGTATAGAGACATATAACAATAAGAAAAATATCAGTGTAAGGGAATCACTACATCATACAACTGAGAGGTAAATGATGATCTAACCTTTTGAATGGCCCGAAGGCCTTCATTTTTTATTTATTTTTATAATACCCCTTTTAAGGGTTTAAGGGAAACCCTTACATGGATCGTAGGATTCATGAAAGTATAGGACCTGAATGTTTTATAGGAATTCATTCATTACAGACTATGAAAACCTGAAATATCTCCTCCTTAGTGTCTGCATCATGATCAGATCTCCCCCTTTGCATGGTCGTACAACTAGTTATCCATTGTAGAGGTCAATAGGACTGGTACTGATGGATAATGTAATAACCTCTCATTCTTCCAAATCTGTTAGCTCTACTCTGGTGAATGGTCCTTGCTCTGAATCCTATTTTGGGGCATTTTCCTTGTTGAATCTTTCTAGTTAGCATCTGCATATCAGGACCCCTGAAGGCCCTGAGGTGGACTAAATGTCTTAGGTGGCCCGAAAGACTTATTGACCTGAAGACATGGGTTTCCCAAAGGCCTTTAAAACTCACAGACCAAAATAGGGACCCCAGGGTGAATAGTTTCGACTACAACAGTATTGAATTGTACCTTCTACTATGCCTTCTACAATTCTGCAAACAATTATGACTCTAACTAGAATCGAATCTGGGTGTCCTGGATGCACATAGAGACTCCTCTCCAAATGGATTGAGGTTCATGTGAATAAAGGACAATGTAATTAAGTCAAGTAATATACAATGTAATATCAGGATATTATATAAATAAATTTCACATAGAAAGTTTTATAGGTAAAATACCGTGATTACAAAAATAAACTCAAATTCCCCCTTTCCTGAACCCCATGTTGGTCCCAGCTCAAAGATCGAATCCATCTAGCAAGAAACATTCAACTGCAGGGTCCCTTTCCCATGTCCAAATCTACATCAATGCAATATACTTGGGTACCAAATGACAAAACAAATATGGTGTGAGTAAAACCCAGTAGGTCGACAACACCATGGGTAAACAAAAAAAATTACAATATTATCTTAATAATGTAATTTGATAAATAAGTGTATTAATTAATTAATTAATACAATACATAAAAAAACCTTCTTCAACACCATGCCAGAATATTTCTGATCATGTAGCACAACCATGCCTACCACAACCTCAGAACCATGCTATAATCACATATCTAGGAAATTATTTCTTTATAAACATTTCAACATAACTTGGCCAAGACCTATAATCATTACAACATTACCAGTTCAAGATCTATAAGAATTATAACATAACCAGTACTAGCCCATTACATAATAAATTTAGCATTAATAACAAAACAAGTCATAATGGTAAGAATACCATATCATCGCATCATATCATAAATCGTAATGGTTAATTCTTCCAATTACCATTGTTCTTTATGTTACAAATTCATTCATTAAATTTTATATCCAACCATTTTCTATTCTAGTTTAAACACCCATTTATTTCAAATAATTATCATCCATTTTTGACATTCAATTAATTCATTTTTCCATGGTTATTTTATCACAAGATAACACCTAATGCCTCAAGTCATGCTAAACATAATTTAATCCATTAGCCAATTATTTGTTTTTCAATGTTCAATCACCCTATGGGTAACCAAAAGCTAAGCCGCAACACCATTAGATCCCAATATATCCAAGGCATAATCTAACACATGATTTATTATCTTAATTATTTTATAAATTAATGTTCATAATTTTTCATCACAATTGAACAATATTTCACATACATAAACATTTAGAAATAGACCATATGGTTTCATTATAGTCCCCTACCATTATTAAAAAATTATGACAATGATTCTAATAGGAAAACCCAACCAGAATGAAGGATAAGAATATTGTAAGAAGCAAACTAAATCACACAATACCCAAATAAAAACAAAGAAAACTAGGGCCAAGAGGTTACACCGCTACAATGCAAAATAGGAGGAAGAGAGGGGAAAACCAAAACAAAGAAACTAACCAAGGAGAAGTTTCTTAATTGTGACATAATGAAGGGTTGAAAGCACTCTAAAAATGCCTAGAGTATTTCAAGGACCAAAGAGTGAGAAGCCGCACACAGATGAAAAATAAATCATACACAGAACATGAACATGAAACTATAGAGCCAATGAAATACATGACCTATAATCCTTTCACATCATGTATTTGTAAATTTATGAGTTATTCTAAAAAATGAATCACTTTGTGTTAAAAAAAACCTTGATCGACCATTTTACATCATATAATAGTTTCATGGAATGTAACCATTTCACAGTCTAAACTAGTTTATGATGTCTAAATGGAAATATTTACACATCATGTAACATGTTCTTGGTGTGTATTCATTTCATGACCAAAAATAGTTCCTCAGATATTCATGTAAATAGTTACACATCATGTGAAATGTTCATGACGTTAAATGTTTATAAGAAAAATATCATCCCAGTTCTATAGAAAAAACCCAAACCACCTCCAAAGCCTTCCAAACTCATGGATAACCCTCATAAACCCTTTGACACTCTTAAAACTGGACTCCATTAATTCATAAAAAATACATCCCTGAACATTAGGTCATTTCCCAAAAAATGATTTCCATTCTCAAAAGGAACTTGAATACCAAGGTTAAAATAATAAGGAAAACCCAATTGAAATATGTTTAATGAAAAACTCATAGATGAGAGTACCTGAAAAAATATGATATCATAGAACCTCCCCACCATATAATAGCTCTTCCCTAAGAAACTCCAAATATCTCTATAGTGTTTCAGTGATCAAGTGTGTTCACTATTCTCATATATAAAACACCATATCCCATGTCTCCAACTGAATATACCCATTCTTACACTGCACTTGAACTAGAGGTATGGTCTTTCTGTAGAGATACCTCTCACTATGGTTGATAATCAATATTGAATTCTCCTTAAAATAAACCACTACACTAAGCTCGATGTCATCAACGTATATCACATGATAAGGGTTAGGATGATATATCTGATGCTACGACAAGTGAAAAGTGTCATGAAAATTACTATAGCACTGTATAAGGGTTAATCGATATATCAGCAGACCAACCCTTCCCACTATATCAAATGGCCTAAAAAACCTAGGTTCTATCATTCCCTATTTCTAGATACAATATTGCGCCAACATAGGGTATATATGAATGAAAACACAATGAAAAAACTCAAACTCAATAGGTCATTTTTTTGGTCTACATAATATTTTTTCTACCTCTGCATGGTCATTAACCACATCCTAATCAACTGAATATGAACAAACATCTCCAACATGCTATATGATCCAACAAGCACTTACTCACCTACCTCCAACCAAAAAATTGGTGAACAACATTTCCTTCTATAAAAATCCTCTAAATGTGAAATTTTTATCGATTCTTGGAATATATTATCATAAGATAACTCCATATGTGATAAAATATGCTCCCATGAACCACCAAAATCCAAAACATTGGCTCGTAACATATCCCCCAGTATTTGAATATTCTGTTCAGATTTGACATCAGTTTGAGGATGACAGGTTGCAGTCTAATGAACTAGTGATCCCATAGCATTATAAATACCCATACCAAATCGATATGTTAAATGAGGATCTCCATCAGAAATGGTAATACTCAAAAAACTGTGCAACCAGACTATCTCCTATACATGAAAACTATCCAAATCATTAACTATGAAGGTCTTCCTAATAAAAAAGAATGAGGATACATTCATCATTAAATCTATGATAAACCAAATTATATCATTTCTATGAGGTTTCCTAGGTATTCCTATCATAAAATTGATAGTAAAATCATCCCATTTCTTCTCCAAAATGAGAAGAGGCTACAATATCCCAGCACGCATGCGATTTTCAGCTTTCACCAACTGACTAGTGAAACATCTCTCCACAAATCTCACAACATCCATCTTCATTCATGGACATCATTACTATATATTAAGATAAAAATACATATTTTTTATTCATGGATGCACCACCCATTGATAAGAATGAAAATATCCCACTATATCCTCGCACAAGCCCTAAAGAACCCATACTCAGCCATAGAGAAGAAGAACATCACCACTTCCAAGAGGTTATACTGATGGAGGTACCCCACCATATTATTTTTCTCTTAGATCTAGGAACACTATACCAGATAACTACTCTGTATTGACCTTATCAATAGGTATGAGTGTAATTAATGATGAAGTCAAATCTATTCATCCCAATGAATTCTGAATATATGGATGTGTATCTTCAAAATGATCCATAATATACCAATCATCGATAGACTCCTAAAATTCCAATGTATGTGTTTTATATTTTAAGGAATTAGAAATGGAGTTTCCATTATCTGGTGTATAATCCACCATGATGCTGAAAGGCGGGAGATACTCAACCCATATCCTCTGTTAAAGGATCATGTCTCACATAGAAAAGATGTTCCTGGGGAAATTTGTGTCCATGTAAACCACAAAAATCTCACTAAATTTATATATTATCCAACATCTCATGAAATGTATCACCACTGATAACTCATGATCATGTGTATGATTATTCTTCTGATTTGGTCTTATCTTTCAGGAGCCATGATCAACGACTCGGTCTTCCAACAACATAACTAATCTGAGTCCAACATCAGATGTGTCACAATACATGGAATATTCTTTACCCAGTATCGGTAAATTGAGGATAGTTGTTGTGGTTAACCAACCATTAAACTAATGAAGAACACTCTAATTAGCATGTGATAATAAAATCCACCCCTTCTTGGTCAGTTCGAACATTGGTGTTGTCAGATATGAGAAGACCTTGATAAAATTCTAATAATAACATGAAAAACCTAGAAATATACAAATATTGAATATTTTTTTAGGATTTTCCCAAGATACTATAGCTATAAACTTATATAGGTCCACTAAAACTCCTACCTATGAAATGAAACATCCCATAAAGTGAACTTTATCAACCCATAAACTATATTTGGTTATCTTGGAATAAAGCCTATGATATCTCAATGTAATTAAGATGATATCATGATGTTGGGAATGATTAACTTCAGACTAAAAGTAAAATAACATTTCATTGAAAAAATAACCATAAACTGATCCAAAAAATTGTGAAACATCCGATTCATCAAGTCCATGAATACTGCTAGTGCATTCAGGAAACTAAATGATGTCACTATGAACCATACAAGTCATACCATCTTCTAAAAGTATTCTGAGGTTTTTCTGATGGTTTCCACCTCAACTGGTGGTATCCTAATATCAAATTGATATTTAATAATATCTTATCAGCTCTAAACTAGTCTAAGAGATCATCGATGCATGGAAGTGGATACCATTTCTTATCTATCATTAGGTTTATTATCTAATAATCCAAAAATATGTGTAAATTCCCATAGGCATTATTTGTGAAAATAACTATAAAACCCCTTTAATTTATACTAGTTTATATGAAACCCTCAAAATCTAGATCATCCAACTATATTTTCAACTCATGAAGCACTATTGGTGTAATCTTATAAGGCAGGATAGAAATTGGCTATGATTTCATTACCAGCTCGATCATAAACTTGATTCCCCTATTGAGTAGTAAGCTATAATACACTTTAAGAAAGACAACGTAAAATTTTACAACCAATTATTAAAAATTATCCTATTGTATTCCTCCTTTATCCATATAAATAATCACTATCTGAGCCATGAGGTAATCCATTCTTTAATAAATTGGTCTTGCATGACCAGCTTGAAGATCCCACATAGCTTGATAAAAATACATTCCCCCTTATGGAGATAAAACGACAACACTCCTCTAGTAATAGTCAATAGGAGACTATTATAGAACAAACCAATTCATACCAAGATTCAAATTGAAACATGTAATTTTCAATACAAATGGATCCCAGAAGAAATAGTATCCACAAATTTCAGGATAACACACTTTGAAATGTTTAATTTTATCTAACCACACATCCAATGGTGTATCTATGGTTGTTAAACCATCCAAGATTTCCCCAAATAGGCCCAAACCATTAAAAAAAGGATGTTATAATGGAATTTGACACTCTTGTATCAAAAAAACCACCATGCTTTAGTAGATGATACGACAATCGCACATCTGATTGTAGAAGGTCCTACATCCAAAATATCTTGAGTAGACTACATAGTGTTATGTTGACCTACCACACTTCCCTAAGCTCATGTCTGACTTGGTTGGGATATTCCCATTACCTGTTATTATTGCTCTTATACTAGGTTACCACATCCCCTGCCTCAACTGAAACATCAAGTGGAAATCCAGATACCAATCTACTAAGGCTAATTTTTGTCCATCATAGACTCTAGTACATAACATGATCCCCATATACTATTCTATTGCTGCATTCCCATAAAAAACTTTTATAGGTGGACTATCCTACCACATCAATGGAACTCAAAAGTAGGGTTTGGACAGTGAGGCCTCTTATGTCCATATACGACACAATGATAACAATGCAATGAAAAATGGTTAGGAGATGGATTCTCACTACTCTAACTTCTCTACCCACAATTTCCATGGAAATAACTATCATATCAGTGCTTCTTTCCACAAGAAGAAGAGCCCTCGGTTTGCCCAGCCGAAATATCAAGGTCGATGCTCTCGACCTCTCTAAGATTCCCCTCTGAGATGAGATCTACATTCCTCAAGTATTAATGTCTACTCAAGAAAAAAAACATTCACCTATGATAAAATCTCATATTTAGGCTCATCTTAAGAATATCTCAACCTAAAGATCTGGTTAGTAGCAAAAGATGGTGCAAAGAACTATATGGGTAATGACTTGAGTTTTTGAGTTGGGTTTAAAATCCCTCCTTGTTCAAATTTTTCAACCAGTGGTGATGATACTTTTTTCCATTGATCATAATTTTTTTGAGAGTTTCATTATCCCTAAATTGTGTTTTTGGGCTCTTTTAGAGGTTAAAAGATTGAATCGAGTTTTTGGAAGGGTATCAGGAGCGTCGGAGGCCCGAAGTCCTAGTTTTTTGGTAGCAGGTTAAGGTGCATGGTTGTGTAGGATCATCTGTAAAAGTTACAGAGGGATACAACATGGTTTACCAAACCATGCAGTTCATCCATGTGGACCTGTATCAATAGGTAGTGGCTTCTGTTCTGTAGGGTTTGGAAAACGGTGTGGGTAAAACGTGTGACTAGTGTTGTGTGTTTTCTTTGGTTTTTTCTTGTTTACCTATTTATTCTTCACTCCCCCTTTCAATCTTCTTGGTCAAACACAGTAGTGGATCCACCATTACCCCCCATTGATCCATATTCTCAATCAGTTATCCATTATTTGATCTGTAAGAAGTTTCGGGTTTGTATTGGTAAGCCTAAACTCATGCACCCCTCTTCTATCTTTGTTTTTTTCTTATGAGCTACTATTTACATCCATTACAATTTCAGGGTTAAAGATTAATACATAGATCTATGTCGATCACCTTCAAATTGGACATCGATATCAGATGTTCCTGCATCTATGATTCTAATGTAGGTGGTCCATGCCTTGTTTTGAGTTTTTGAAAACTTTTGGGGGTTGCAACATTTTATCCCAACTGTGGTTTTTGAGAGAGACCCCACTATATAATATTTAATTGATTTTTATACTATATGGGATTTTTCGAGAGTTCCCTATAACTTTTATTCTTGAGTAAGGCTGGGAGAGAGTTCATTGCTCCTTGGGATATTTTGGCCGGGGGTGCCAAAAAGGTTTTAAAGAAATTGTTTTGATTAAAACTAGTATGTTTAAATTTTTAAAGCTTGATTAAATGTATTAGATGAATTTATGACCTCCATAATGACTTTTTATATTGTATAGTTCATGCAATTCAATCTTATTAAATTAAATTTCTTGATTAAAGTGAATTGTGTAAATTTAATATACATGTAATTTCTGAATTTCATGTGATTAGACCCAATGGGTCCTAAAGGGAATGGCCCAAGATGTATTGGGATGGAATGGACATCAATATTGAGTTATATTTATCACTATATTGGCATGGAAAGGACACATGAGTTGTTTTTACCATAGGATTGGGTGTCATGGACGTCGATTTGAGGTAGTGTGACTCTCAGGTTGGAAATCAACTATGATACATAGATGGAATGACCATCGTATTTGAGTGGCATGGTGGTAGGGGAACAAGGATCCAAATATGTTGGGTCTTAGGTTATTATTTGATGATTTCCACTCACCCGTGGTGTCCAAAGCGATGATTGAGTTTTGCACACACATGATGTCTCTGTGATGAAGTGGTTTTGACCACACATGTGGGTAGAGGCCCCGTTATTTGTGAAATTGGTATTTACAGGTTGGGGGTTCGTACTATAGAAAGACACATAAAAAGTGATGAGCCTTCAACTGATAGTAATGAGTACATTGGGTTGGGGGCAGAGGCTCGTCATGATTGAGGCCATGGGCCTAGATACTTATGTGAGGGAAAACATCACTGTTCCTCCTATCATCGGGCCATGGGCCAGTATGAGCTTTTGAGAAGGGGTCCTTGGGATGGGTATACAACTTTTTGGGCATGCTTTTAGGACATCATTACCTTGAGACACGAGGTTTCAGAAGGCAAGTGGTTTGAGATATATGATTGAGGTGGAACTTGAGGGTTCATCGAGACTTTGTATCTAGAGGGGTACCTTGGGACATGAGCCAAGGAATCTCTTTACATATGAGATTCCAATGTTGGCCAAAGAAGTTGACACTCATAGGTGGCTGCTGCGCACCAGTAGAGTTTTTTTTATTATTGCAGCGTACTATTTACTTTTCATATAGATTCTAGTTTTTATAAACACATATACTAGGTACACACCATTGGGTGGTATCCTACAGAGATTATTATCATACCATGCACGAGCCCTTTAGGATGTGTGTATTCATTATGGATTTACATATAAGTTAAATATCATCCTCAGGAGCTGGATCATAATAAATTTTTGTGTGGAGATTGGAATTGAACTTGATGTCATCCTTCACTAGAGATTTACTTTTATTTAGCTTCCATTCCTGTATCAACATGCTTATTATATTTGTATCTATAGTGGTTATCCATGGAAACACTTTTTGTATATTGACATGTATGACCTATTATCAATATAATCTTGGTTTGTTTTTAGTTGCTACTGGTGATTTTCTAGCAAGATGTTTTGTTTACTTTTTTGCTACTATTGTTTCAATATTGTTTCTGTTGTTATTAATATTCAATGTGCTTACACTTTACAGATCTGGTTTGAGTCTATTGAGTCATTAATTTACCCTACATTTGTTATTTTTATTCTTGGATTAGTATATTATATATTCCCAGAGGGTATATCCTCCCTACTATACATTTTTACACCATTGTTTCTAGTTAGTAGCCTTTGGCGTTCTAGGAGGTTTTTTATGGCCAGTGGAATCTGGCCCATTAGCACTATATGGGTGGTTGTTTGGGTCAAGAATTCTACAAAAGGTATCATAGGTGTTTCTTTTATCTCTTTTATTGGTATTACTATTGAGTATTATTCTATAATCGTGATAGGTTTTTATCGAAACTGGAATTCAAACTCATTCTTGGGTGCCTACAATCCCATGTAAGAGGGATGTATTGAGTTACCTAAGGTGGGTTATACTATTTTTATTTTAATTAGATTATAATTTATATGATTTCCACCTTGGTGGATCACTTGTTTTGTGCGTATTATTGGTTGTGATATGCGACCCTTGACCAGGTGCAGGGTGGGAGAAATGGAACATAGCCCGCTAAGGAAATGTGTGGTTTTTTGCTTTTGATAAGAACATTTTTAGGTTATTTAAATATCATATATTCACATATTCTTTTTGAATTTACAATACCATGTAAATAATACCAAATACCATTTGAGAAATGTGAAATTCCATAATATGATCAAATTTCTTCTATTATGAAATGTGATATTCCATGATTTAAATTTATGTAAAATTGATTGTGGGTTGGAAGTTGGGACTAGATCTCATCAGAGTAGGCATGGATTACTGTCGAGGTAATTTTTATCACCCTGATTGAGTGACCATGTCATCAATTTTAGCAATGTTGGTTATCAGGACTATCATGGCCCAATGATATTGTGATACTTGGCTCTGTTGGGGGTTGGTAAGGAGGCTGGGAAGCCATGATGCCATGGGCATGGTTACGATGAGGGAGAGTAAGGGTATTTTTTATATTCTACCTTTTTATAACATTCTATATCTTTAATATATATATATATATATGGGATGTCTAACCATTTAGGTTATTCATTAGGTTTATCCGAGATAGCTCAGATGGAGCGCTAGGTGGGTGATGGTATAGTATTGCAGGAGCACGACCTAGTTCAGATCCGTGAGGGTCAGGTAGAGAATGATCCGTAGGTACAGGCTCTGGGGTAGGATCATGTTTAGGATCCTGTATGGGAAGAACAACATTCAGACTTAACAACATTCAGGAGGTGGCTTGATGAGCAGATCTGATCTCGCCTAGGACATGTTTTGCAGGGGATCAATTGAGGAGCTTAAGGAGAAGATCCCTCCATGGGATATCTTACTCAGGAGTTCATGTTGTAGCACCTGTCAATTTTTCAAGTTGAGGGTGGTCTGTAGGTGTCTGAGAAATAGTTATAGAGAATGAAGATGATCATTGAAAAGCTTGAGATGCCTCAAGGGCAGAGGGTCAAGCTGGCGACATAAATGATCAAAGGACCGTCCAAGCACTAGTGGGATGTACAGTTTCAGGATCAAGAACTTGAGGGACTGAACTGGAAGAACTTTGAGGAGAGGATATTCATGCACATTTTTCAGAGACACTAAGGACAAAGAGAGCTCAGGAGTTCTTGAGCCTTTAGTAGGGTAAAATGTCTGTCATAGACTTTACAGCTACATTCACTCAGTGGTCTCACTTTTCACCATGTATGGTAAAAGATGAAACCTCAAGAGTGAGGAAATTGAAGATGGATTAAAACACACTATACTAGTGTATGTAAACATTGTTAGGATGGACTTGTTCTCAGAGGCAGTGAATCAGTCACTCATAGGAAATGGAAAATAGACCGATAGTTCCCATTTTAGCTTAGCAGAAACATTATGTGATGGTTTAGATGGTAGGAAATGTGGCCGGGATGACTTCTAGTAGAGTTTTTAGGAAAATTAACCTACTGGACCACCTATTGGTAGCTTAGTGGTTGTTTTATTTCAGTGTGGGAAACCAGGGAATTTCTAGAATCAGTTAGATATGACACTATAAATGTACTGGGCATATGGATAAGTAGAGAATCTGGAGATGTTCTGTAGACAACCCTATTAGACAGCCAACATATAGGGACTGAAGTAGGTGAATTCTTGAGAGATCATTTCCTGATCAGTACCAGGTGAGTGTAGTGGAGGTTCACTTGCATGTAGAGGATGTGTTAGAGATAGTGGGACCCAACATTGGGTTAGTTCTTTGTGGTTGGTGAAACATCTTAAGGGTGGCTAGGCTTCAGGAATCCATGTGTCAGGGAAGGTGCTGGCTGTGAAGCTTCTTGGGGCTAAGGAGGCTGGTGAGTCGACAACAATTAGAGGTACATCATGGGCGTGGACATGAATATTTATTTATCTTTTGGAATGGCCTATTGAGGCATGCCCATTTTTAGTGAATGAGGTGCACAGGTTTTATACGGACTGAAAAGAAGTTGGTCGGTGGGTTGGCACCTTATCAGGTTCATGAATATATCTATATATGAGGTGATTAGCATCATGAGCATCATTGGATGCATGTTTTTAGGGGATTGGCATCAGGGCATCATTGGATGCGAGTTACATGAGGTGCCTTGGGCATCAGGTCATCTGAGGGATACATGTTCCATGGGTTCCTTATAGATCGGGAAATTGAGGATATAGTTTTTGATTGTGTTGTGAGGCAGAGGATTTGTTTTCAGCATCCATGGGATGCATAACCTCATTGTTACATTGGTGTCACAGGCTCGAGGCCGGCACCGATGTAGTGCGGGATATGACTGAGAGTCAAACTGACACAAGAGCACATGAAGAGGATAAGGGGTGAAGATTCATCATGGGAGTACCATGTTTCTGAAAATAGGATATTGGACCTTAATTTATTTGAGATTTGGGTTAGGATTGATCAGGTTAGTCAATTCCTAAGGTGGGGATCCCCTTTATGGAAGTTCCCCAATACCCTTGAGACTGGGATAGTCTAGGTTGGTGGGATAGGATGGGTATGTTTGATACCATATCTGGGGTTTGTTTTATAGCTTGGGGAAAAGATATGTTATGGTGGTGAGATTATAATGACCCATGTTTTTGAGTCGGGTCAAAAATCCCTCATGGTTTGAAATTTTCAACTAGTAGTGATGCTACTTTTTGTTTCATTGATCAGAACTCAACTATGAACGTTCTATTGGACCTAAATGGTGTTTTTTGGGTTGTTATGGAGGATATGAGAGTACCTTTAGAGTTTTAGATGGTTTTGGGAGTATCGAAGTCCTGAAGACCTAGTTTTTGGGAAATAGGTGCAGGAGTACAGTTTAGAGAAACTCTACAACTGCAGGCGCACATCCATGCAGGCTCATCTACAAAAACTATAGAGGGAAACCACACAATTTATACACGGTTTTTCAAATCGTTCAGAGAAGTCGTGCACGACTTCATCTATAGGTAGTGGATTTTCCATGCTTTCAAACGGTATGGAAAACTATGAGGGAAAACCATCCGGCCAGTGTTCTGTGTTTTCTTTTATTTTTTATTTTTACCTATTTCTTCTTTCCTCCCAACTTTCTTCCTTCTTGTTCACACAAAATAAGGGAGTCACCCTTTGTCCCCTTTCTCCCCTTTTGACCTATCTTATCTGTTGGTTGTTTGTTCTTAGATCCATAAGAAGCTGCATGATTGTATCGGTAAAGCTAAACCAGTGCTCCCTCCTCTTCATCTTTGTTTTTGTCTTATGGACTACTATTCTCGTCCAATTCAATTTCAAGGTTAAAGATGGGAACTCATATCTATGTCGATCACCTACGAATTGGACTTCGATATCAAACATGCATATTCCTATGAGTCTAATGTATGTGATTGATACTTTGTTTTGAGTTTTTGCAGACTTTTAGGGGTTGCAGGATTCTTGTGAAATGAAATATTTTGAGCGAGACCCTACCATAGCATATTAAATTGACTGTTAGACCATGTGGGATGACATGGGGATTCCCTATACATATTCTTCTTGAGCAAGGCTAGGAAGGTGGCTATTTATCCTTAGGATATATTTTCCATGGGTTCCAAAATGGTTTTAAATGATTTTTTTTTGATTTATACTAGTTTATTTAAATAGTTAAAGCTTGATTAAATTTATTAGATGAATTCATGACCTCTATACTGACTTTTTATATTGGATATTTCATGAAATTCAACCCTATTAAATTAAATTTCTTTATTAAAGTGATTTTTCTAAATTGAATATATATGTAATTACTAAATTACGAGTGATGATACCCAAGGGGTCATGTTGATCATGGATCGAGATGTATTGGGATGGCATGAACATTGGGATTGGGTGATGTTGATCACTGGTTGGGATTGTCCCAAATACATGAGTGGTTTTGACCACATGATTGGGTGTTGTGGATGTTAGTTTGAGGGAGTGAAATTGTCAGGTTGGGCATAACCCAAGATACGTGGATGGCATGGCCATTAGATTTGAGTGACATTGGCACAAGGGTAGAAGGTTCTAGAGATAGCGTGGCTTAGGTTCTTATTTGGTGATTTCCACTCAATCATGATGGCCAAAGCACCGATTGAGTCATGTGATCATATATTGAATACATGATGAGGTGGTTTTAGCCACTCATATGGTTAAAGTCCACCATTAGTTTCAAATTATGTATTTATTGGTTGTGGGTTATTTCTATAGTAAGCAACATAGAAGCTGAGGAGCCTTAGGTTGATAGTGATGAGGCTATCATGATGGAGGGATGAGGCTCACCATTATTGAGTCCATGCATCTGGATATTTATTTGAGGACCGACATCATACTTACTTCGGTTGTCATGCCATTGGCCTACGTGAGCTTTCAAGTAGGGGTCCTTGGGACAGGGATACTATTGTTTGGGTGTGCCTTCAGGTTGTTGGTAATTTGAGACATGAGAGGTTAGTAGGTATGTGGTTGTAGTATATAGGATTAAGGTGGAACCTAAGGGTTCAACGAGACTTTGTCACTATAGGGGTACCTTGGGATGTGTGCCAAGGACTGTATTTTCTTCAAAGATATTAGAATTGGCCAAAGTAGGGGACAATCCCTAATGGCATCCGAACAACAGTGGAGGTTTTATTTATTATTTCATCATACTTTTTTACTTTTCTTATAGATACATGTCTACTTAAACACACATACTAGGTACAGATCATTAGGTGGTATTGTATTGAGATTTATCTCACACATTGTACAGGACCTTCATGACAAGTGTAGACTTTATGGATTTATGTACATATAATGTATCAGTCCCAAGAGCTGGATTGTAGCTCATTGATATTGGAATGGACCTTGTGGTCATGCCAGGATAGAGTTTTACTTTAGTTTAGCTTCCATTCCAGTATCAATATGCTTATTTTATATGTAGCTATAGTGGTTATCCATGGGTACCATTTTTTTATATTGACATGTATAACCTTATATGGATGCATGATTGGTTCGTTTTTAGTGGATACTAGTTAATTTAAGGTATTCCATTATGTTTAATTTCTACTTTAGTTGTTTCAATATTGCATCTTCTGTTATTGATATTGGATGTGCGTCCACTTTGTGAATCTGGTTTGAGTCCGTTTAGTCATTCATTTACACTTCATCTATTATTATTATTCTCGTAAAAGTATATTATCTATTCCCAGAGGGTATATCCTCACAACTATACCTATTTACACCCTCACTACTAGTTTGAATCTTTTGGCGTTTGGGGATGTGTGACTAAGGCCAATTGAACCTGGCCTGTTAGCATTGTACGAGTGGCTCTAGGGGGTTGTAACTCTACAAAATAATTGGTGAAGTATAAAACATAGTCCATCACTGAAATTACCTCTCTTTTAATATGTATGTACTTACAATCCTTCTCATCCCCCAATGTATCAAAATAAAAGTGTCTCAAAAGCATCACCATGAGGTCATTCAAAGATTTCTCCTCTTACTACCCAAATTTATAAAAAAATGTTCCACCAATAGTTGGATGGTCCATGAATAATGTATGAAGAAATATTTACCCTCATATCTATGAGTGTTTAGAGGTTCTATAAGATCCTATTGAGAAAATTTATCCAAAACACAGCTACATGGGGGCCTCCCTACAGCTGATGCTCTCTCTTCAGCTCAAACATCGAAGGCATGGGGAAAATAGTCTCTTTTCCATGGATCACATAACCCTAAGGAAGATTTTGTGATGTTTAACATCTATCTAATACTCAAGATCCACATGAATCTCCAATTTTTGTTTGTTATGAGTGTGCTGATTTATAACCTATTAATGCTTAATTTGATGATCACAATGATACATTTTCTATAAAATAAAAAAACAATCCTTAGAACACTAGATAACAAAAAGTCCAACCTAAATAGGTGAAAAAAACAGAGAACCACTTGGTCATGGTCTCTCTAAACATGAATCACAAGTTAATTTTGAAGGCACAATAGTTATTAGGATTCAATTTATCAGATATAACTGGTATCTTAGTTCCAAATCTATAGAGAAAAATATATCACATATAATAAATATGTCCCTACCATGGAAAAATCATGATAAGATATATACATATGTTACTATCATGAGGAATTCATACTCATATCATGCCATAAAAATCCATAACAATAAATCTAAAAATAGTTACATCACAAAACATGTGAGTCACCCAAGGTGAAATAACATTAACTATAACAAGAAAACATAATGAAAATTAATACCATCCCAATGAACTCAGATTTTCCTCTATACATGGGTTAGATACTCCCATTCACATGATAATTACTAATTCCCAACACTTCCTAGTATCCATTCTACATTTCTTAAATAGTAATAAAATAGAAAATAAATACCTAGCACTGATACCACATTGTAACATCCCTCGATCCATCTCTCTCTTATATGGAAAACCCAAGTTATTTACTAGATCTCAAGAACCCACATACCCTAGAGGTTTCAAACTAGAAGTGGGGGTGTATAAAATATAGTGGGAGACTATTCACCCTAGTACATAGCCATATAATTGTAGAAATAAAAAAATATCAGAGTAGAAGAAATAGTAGAAACAATACATCATACAAACGAATGGTAAAAGGAAAACCAAGTTAAAAAAATATTAAACAATGAAATTTATGGCTATTATGCCTCTAAATTTCAAACTAAAAGTAATAAAGATAAAAAACTATATTGGAAAAAATAAACGCAAAATTCTAAAGTCTGGAACCTCATGTTTGTCCCATCTCAATGCTTCAACCCATCCCACAAGAAACAATCAATTACAAGGTCCCTTGATCTTGTCTAAACTAACTGCCATTCAATCTTCTCGAGAACCAAATGATGTCCCAAAAAGGTTGTGAGTAAAACTCAATAGGTCAACACCACCATGTATAAAAATACCAGTATGATAATTGGTGCACACAATAAAGTGATAAACATATGTATAAATTAATTAATTAATAAAATAAAACAAATAACCCACTTTGGAACCATGAAAAAATATCTTTGATCATGTCTCAGAACCATGCTAACCAAAACCAAAAAACCATGTAATAGTCTCACAACCTTAATAATCTATCTATATAAGCATTACTGTATAACCAGGTCAAGACCTATAAGCCTTACAACATAATTGGGTAAATCCTTATATGTATTACAATATAAATGATCTATGTACTTTATATAATAATTTATCAACCATTGAGAATATACCTTTATATAAAAATATCATCATCACTGGGCATATCCCTTTATATAATAATTTCATCATCTAAACCAATCCCCTTATATAATAATTTCAGCATCAATAACATCACATGTCATAATAGTAAGAATATCATAGCATCACATCATGCCATAAGTCATAATGGTAAATTCCTATAATTACCAATTTTATTTCAATTTCTCATCAATTAAATAAATTATATCTTCATCGATTTCCATTACAGTTTTCCCACCCATTTATATAGAATCACCATCACTAATTTCTATAATCAATTATGCTATTTTCCAAGGTGAATCTATCACATGAAAACACCAGAGGTCTCATGTCATGATAAACATACATTAATTAATTATGAAATTATTCATTATTCAATGTTTAATGAATCTTATTTCTCTAATTTTAATTTTAAAAAATAATTAGAAAATTTTCGAGTCCATGTGCTTGGATGACATGTGGGTTTGAGGCACGGTGCGCCCAAAGCAGGTTATTGAAAAATGATATGTTTTTAATAAAACACATGAGAATATTTCCTGAAAAGGTTTAATAACATTAAAAATATGGCCAAATCAAAAATATGAGGAAACCGGTGTGTTTATATCAGCGAGACTACCTTAGGCGAGGCCTAACATGTGAAAACTAAATTTCAGACGTAACGAGAATACCTTTTTTATACGAAAAAGTGATATTTGCTTTTAAATAATTCTTTTCAAGGGAATTCATGGATATCACCATAACCATATATATCATTTGAGGGATTAAAATTAGACATTCTTGAATGAATGCGAACAGATTGGAGAATGAAGAATGATGAACCTCAGATTCGAAAGATTTTTTCCACAACAATGGTGTGGTGACTGTTCTTTGTTAGTAATCAAACTAAATGGATGTAAGGTGTGTTTTTAAATTTGATTCCTTCACTATTATTTATTTCCTATGACAAACATTATTCAATTGACAAAGTGTTTGATTCAAAGGTCATGTGTATTGCAGGATTTGGGGTTTTGTTTGCGGGTTGATTATCAGGGTTGTTTTTTTAAAGATTTGGATTGTTTCCTCATTATCATAATTCTAAAATGAATGGATCGTGGAAAGAATGAACAAGTACATGATCTTTTCTTTGGGAATTCTTGTGCTTTTATCCCTCTTCCCCAATTATCATGAATTATTATTTCTTCAAAGGACATTAACAGGGGATCATTGATCCTTCCATTCGTGGTGAAATGATCCATGATTGAAGATCCAATGTCAGGATGACCAACCAGAAGAAAGACGATGACAAAGATAGATGGATCATGGTTATTCAAGTGATATAACCATGTTGGTGATTGTTTATTGGGATTAGTAATGATTTTTATCTAAGAACAGGGTGATGAAAAATGTATCCTAAGGAACGTACACGTCTCTCTGTTTTGAAAAATAGAGCACCAAAGCATCACATGCATCCTGTAGAGGGTGTGGTGCCACCAGCTAGGAGAGGAGGTGATCATCGACACACTGTGTCACTTGGCGGTGAGGTGATCCAATGACAGATGAAGGGAGGGACGGCCTTGTGAAACACAGGTTGGCCGTGTTTGGTGGTCTGCGGTGACAACATGCCATGGGGGAGGTAGACACAGTTGTCTGACCATGTTGAATACGGTGGTGTCGTATTGACTAGGGGAGCACGCAGTCGGGCAGGTCGTGTGCCAGTGGGATGGACTAGGCCAAATTGGGTCAGGTCAGGTTGGGTTGACTGGACTGGTTCAGGTCGGGTAGGCCAACGGATCAGGATGGGTCCGACGGGTTGGGTCAGACCTGAACTAGACCTAGATTTTTCCTTTTCAATAAAATGGATGTATCATTCAAACCATACGTCTGGTTGATGATCCATCTAGGGTATTAGAACCCTTGCAATGATATGGTCCTTAGGAAATCAATGGTGAGTTTTATCATTGACTTTCTGGTGACATATGATGTTTTCATGGGTATCACCTGAGGTTAAGGGACTTGGAGGGTGTGACTACTACTCACCGTGTACCCTCCTATACTACATGAATTTTTCATCTCATCCACTATATATTGAATGAGATTTGTTGGAGTTCAGTCTTCTTATATTTGTCTTTATAGGTATGTTCGTATTTTTTCTACACATAGGAGTATAATCCCTCTAGTTGGACTTCCGGTATAGATTTTTTGGAATCCCCCTAGAGGCCTAGTGTGGAATCCTATATTAAGTCTTTGTGCCCTAGGTATAATCCTTGGTATTGATATGATCAATCATACTAGAACTCCAATCCTCAACTTAACGGGTTATTTTAGATGGAGTTTTTGGTATATTCAGTGGACCTAGATGATCATATATATATCTCTCTCTCTCATAGTGGTTCCTGATGAGTATCACCCATTGGGCCGATGCCATCAGTTCTATTGAACTCTAGAGTGTCTTCCCCTAGATGAGTGGTTTGTGGAAGTCTTCGGACTGAATCCCTTGCATTGGTATGAAGTGGTTATGACTTACCCTAGACAGTGTGGTGTGGTTTGAGTATATTTGGATTTCATTATTATATGTTATAGACATATAATTGTGTAGAGCAGACTTTAATTTTCCTTTGTGTACTATATTGTTATTTTAGGGTGTCCTACTCAGTATTTTTCTACTCAACCCTACAAAGGATTTTCCTACACATGGTGTTTCTTTTGTAGATGAGTGAATTTATGACACAGTTTAGGGTGGAATAGAACCAGATGGTTCTCTATGATATTAGATAGGTCGAGGTGCCCCTATGAAATCATACAGTAGTTTCAGTTCCCCACCTTCACGCCGAATTGGGAAGGGTCTTCTGTGGATAAGTTTTAGGGACTTTTTTATCGGATTTCTTTTGATGGGCTTGTATTCTAGCATGGTTTACCTTTTTGTAATTTACATTCACTATTTTACTCTTGTTGTGGGATTGTGGTTTTCATGCATGGATTACATAGTGTTTTTACCTTTCATAATATGTGGCTTGGAATTGTGTGCATACATACATGTACTAAAGAAATGACTCTCAGGTTAGTGATATTCCTACTCAATGTTAGTCACCATCCAATGTCCTATTAGAGGTGGGATTTGGGAGTCATGGCATGGGCCCCTCTAGGATGGGTGATGACAGAGTATAATAGAGGAGGTCATTTCTACCTTAGGACTAAGAGTCAGTGAAATTTCATTGGGGAAACCGTGTTAATTTTTTATTATTTGTAATTCAGGCTAGAGACTCTAGTTTTGTTGTGGAAGCTGACGTATCCATACACCAGAAATCTGATAACATGATTTTGAACTAGGTACATGAGAATACGAGTTGTAGAGAAAATAATGGTACATGAATTGTGTAGGAATGGATTGGGTTTCCATGTCCTTCATGAATCATCTATCAAAATATAATCATTGATATTGGTACATATTTATTTATTATATGATGACTCTTCCATGCATACCAACTAAGATTCAGTAGCTCGATCACATGGATGACCCCCTTAGCGACGAGACATCAGTTCACAGACCAGTTTCCCTGATGTTACCTCCAGGTGGTGCACCATTTGTACCACCACTTGTGAAGTAGCCTGTGGTTCCCCAGTACCCACCGACAAGGATAATAGGATAAGAATACTTCATGAGTTCTAAATAATAGAACCCATAAGGTTCCAAGTCATTCCCAACCCTTATAAGGATGAGGATAGTTTTGTAGTGGTGACATGAGTTTTCTGACTAGTTGGGACACCATCCGATCAGATGGTTTTCCTAAAGGCAAGCCTTTTACAGGGCTCAGAAAGACGATGGTGGAGTTTGAATATCCATACTCATGATGAGGTGACTCTTTCATAGAAATAGTTTGAGTGCCTATTCATAGATGAGTTTTTTTGAGTTAAGATGATATTTTTTCATATACATAAACTTCTTCAGCTCTAGTAGGGTAGTATGATAGTAGTAGATTATTCTTTGAGGTTCACCAACCATTTCAGGTAATCGATGGATATGGTCATGGATTTTTAATTCTAGATCAGACCTTCAAGAAAGATCATTTTAGAGACATTCGAGAAATTATTATCCCTATGATAATTCCTACTTATATTGGGGTTCATGAGAGGGATTTAGTGGTGGATGGCTTCTTGGATGAGCAGAGACAATAGATGATAGTCAGCAGTGGATGAGCAGGTGTAGAGACCTCAGTAGTAGGGAGTCGACACCAGCCTCAGGGATCCCATCACGCTAGATGTTATAGGAGTTGGTCCTTGGATAGAGGTTCTATAGTTCAAGGTTCACAGGGTTATTCTAGCCAGTGTAGGGAGAGTCATTGCTACTCATGTGACGGCATGGGACACCTCACTCGAGATTTTCCAACCCATAATGTTTCTGACAAGGATATTGTATATGGACCACTGAGGAAGAGTAATAAGAACGAGTACGAGGATCCTTGGGATGGAGGATGGGGTAGAAGAGTTGGGAGAGTAGCGGGAGGTGGTCAAAATTTCAATTTGTTACCACCACCACCCCCAGGTAGTTCGCACTAGACTAAGGGAGCTAGATGAAAGGGGAAAGGATGGCTACATGTGGTCACAACATATAACCCAGGGACTCCAGTGATGATTCGAGTTATGAATTGTGTCTCTTCTATCTTATCTTCCATACTAATAGACACATGTTATAGTCATTACTTTCTAACCACATATATTGTTCAAGACCTTGAGATTCTAGTAGAACCATTTACTCAACCCTTATGCTTGGAGACACCTACTAGAGGAGACTCGAAGATCAAAAATCATTATCGATAGTGTGATCTAACCCTTATAGGTCAGAGTATTGGTTGGATCCTTATTGTGGCAGCGTCGAGGCCTGACAATGTCATTCTTGATATGGATTGGTTATCTTTGGACCATACCCAAAATGACTGTTTTAGGTGAAGGGTGTGGTGTGTCCGTAGTAATGGAATGATGTTTTCTATTGTTGGTGAAAAGGAGACCCAGGAAGAAAATGATTGACTCGTGTATAGAAGGGTACAACCTATTGCGCATTACTTGGCTAGCATGACCCTTGGGGTTGTGGATTCCATGAGCATCCCGTTCCCAATAGTAGTGGAAGAGTACGAGGATGTCCTCCATGAAAATGTTCTAGGATTACCTCATTGACAAGATATAGATTCTTGAATTGACATACACCCTAGGATGACATTGATATCCTCACCAGCATATTAGATGGCTCTCTTGGAGATTTGTGAGTTGCGGGTGTAGTTGGAGAATTTGTAGAGGAAAGGCTTAATGGGACCAAACATTTCACCCTGGGTGGACCCCGTTTGGGTTTCAAAGAAGGTATAAGGGAGTTTGAGGTTTTGTGTGGATTACTGGCACCTGAACTAGGTGACCATGAAGAACAAGTATCCACTACCGAGGATCAACGTCCTCTTCAATCTATTGAGAGGGGGAATGTTAGTTTTCAAAGGTTGACCCTCAATCAGGTTATCACCAGTTGGGAGTATGGGATGAGGATATACAAAATATGGATTTTATATGTTTATATGTTCATTATGAGTACTTTGTGATGAAATTCGGCTGAAGAACACCCCACATTGTTCATTTGACTCATGAACTATATCTTCCATCCATACCTAAACTAGTTCGTGGTGATTTTATCGATGATATCCTTATGTACTCAGTATCCAAGTAGGATCACACGAGACACTTGAGGATAGTTCTTGAAATAATAAAAGAGCAAATTTTTTTTGGGAATCTCTTGATGTTCTAGTTCTGGATTCATGATTTCCACTTTCTAGGGCATGTTATCTTAGTAGATGGTGTGGCGGTGGACCCGACTGAGGTCGATGTGATGTTGGAATGAGAGCCACCTAGGAGCATGATAGAGGTGCATGGCTTCCTTGGGATGGTATGATATTACAATAGATTCATCCTTCATATATCTAGAATATCATCACTGATTGTAGAATTGACACAAAAAGGGAGTCCTTTCATATGGATGGAGAAGTTGTAGCAGGCTTTTCCATAGTTGAGGCAATGTTCGACGACTAACCTGCTATTGATAATACTGGAAGAGGGTGATGATTATGAAGTTTTATTGATGCATCAAAGAACATACTTGGATGCATATTACTTAAATGCTACGTTGTAATTGCCTATGGTTATCACCAATTGGGATCATATGAGTAGAATTATGTGACCCATGGTCTTGAGTCGGTAGTGGTAGTCTTCACATTGAAGACGTGGCGACGCTAAATAATTATAGATTAGTTTATCTTCTACTCTGATCATAAGAGTATAAAGTATATATTCTTCTAGAAGGATCTGAATTTTAGTAAGAGGTGGTGGCTAGTGTTCCTATAGGATTACGACGTTGAGATTGTATACACTCTTGGGAAGGGGAATGTGGTGGAAGATTATGTGAGCAGGAGGTAGAGTTCACAGTTGCTGGAAGAGGTGTTAGAGAAGTTGTCATTGTTTTAGTTATCCTACGTGGATGGACATATGAGATCATACCTCTAGTTGATGGTTTTTACCCCTATGGTCTTACAACGAGTTTGAGAGACACAGCTTGGGGATACTGACTATGATACTCTACGTGCTTAGTTATACATAAGACAAGCTCCTAATGGATATTAGAAAGGTTAAGAGAATGTCATTATTTTCTGGGGGTGAATAGTTGTACTAGTGGAATTACGGGCGGATTGACTGAGAAAGTTCCATCCACCACCCTTAATGATGCATCCTAGTGTGGTGAAAATGTTCTAGGAGCTCTGATGAAAGTTATAGTGGACTCGAATGAAGATGAATGTTGTTGAGTTCATTTCTTGATGCCTTAAGTTCCAGTAGGTGAACGCTGAGCACCAGGTTCCAGTGGGTTTTTTCTCAACCCCTTGATGTGACCGAATGGAAGTGGGATGGGATATTAATGTAATTACTGATAGTCTTAACACCTATGTCTAGGGGAATTGATACCACATCGGTGATCATGGACCGACTCACCAAGTCATCCCACATTCTTCTGATCTGGTAGTAGAGTTTAGTATAGACCATTGGATGCCTCTAAGTGAAGGAGATAGTGAGGTATAATGGAGTTCCTTCAATGATTGTTTTAGATCGTGATGCTCATTTCACATCTCTATTGTGGGAGGGATTTTACGAGGAATTTGGGAATTAGTTATGCTTGAAAATGGTGTTTCATCCCCATATAGATGGCCAGATGGAGAGAAACATTGAGTTTTCAGAGGATATGTTATGGGCCTATTTTTTGGGAATATTTTTTAGTTGGTTGGTCCACATACCACCGGTTGATTTTGCATACAAAAAACATCTACCACTCTAACATTGGTATGGATCCCTTTCAAGGCTCTATATGGGAGACCCTACTTGTCGCCACATTGTTGGACTAACCCAAGAGAGTCCAAAATCATGGGATCAAAGTTGTTATGAGCTAAAATTGAGAAGGTGAAGATCATCCAAGAGTGGATGAAGTCTATGTAGATCCAACAGAAGTCATATACCGTCTGAATATTTAGACCTTTGGAGTTTGAGGAGGGAGACCTTCTGTTCCTATGTGTCTCAACTCGACATGGGTTGCAGAGATTTGTCCGGTATGTGAAGTTATCTCCAAGGTTCATTGGTCCTTTTATAATTCTATGAAGATTTTGTGAGGTGTCATACCACCTATCTCTACCCCCTCAGTTTCATTGGGTACATGATTTATTCCATGTGTCGAAGTTGAGGAGGTCCATGCATGATCCATTAAACGTCATCGACTGGGGTGAGATGGATATCAATAAAGGGATGAAATTTGCAGATTACTCAGTGAAGATCAAGGATTGGGAGGATAGGATCATTCATGGGTGAGATATTCTCTTAGCGCACTTCTAGTGGAATCATGAGAATCTCCAAGAGATCACGTGGGAGCGGGAGACCCAGATTCATGCTCAGTACTCTTATCTTTTTGTTTTGTATCCCATGTTTTTCCTTTCAAGGATGTAAATACCTATGGTGGGGAGAATGTAATGACCTTGATTTCTCCAGTTTTATATTTATTAATTAGTTGAAAAAATTATGAAACTATTAACTGGGACTGCATGTGGTTATGCGGGCCTGTGTGCCTGTAATGACTCGCCAATTCTCAATGGATTGAGTGTACAACATGTCATTACATGGACTTAAGTGACATACCCAAGATGAAAAAGGATGGAAATAAATTTCAAAGGGTTTCATGTACAAGTCGGGGGGTGATTTATCCTTTCTGAAATAAAACAGTAAACCAACAAGCCATAAAAAATCCATTAACTAAATGATGCATGAACAAAATAAATACCATTAAACAAAATCATGTATCTCAAAACCACATTAAAGTGTGAAAGAATGAAATACTTATCCTATATCAAAGTAAACAATGGATAAACTACTCAAGACTATCATGAGACAACAAAACATTATTCTCCACTAGCTCCCAGTTCCACTAGCACCGAACAACCCAAATATCATGAGGTAGTGCTAAAAACGTGGGAAACGTTACCTTTTCCCCTGTCCGGGAAGATAACATCTGCAAAAGAATCAAAGTTCCAAAGAAGGGGTGACTTTAAATCTTAGTAGGTTTTACCCAATGACTTCCCTACTCATGAAAATAGGATAGAAAAGTATTCCACATTATATAAAACAATTTATTTAAAACAATTTCCCAAAATAGTTTATAACCAAGTATAAAAAGATCCAAAAAATATTTACAACCAAGTGAAAACAAAACTAAATGAAACAAATTTTTATAACATTATTTTCAAAAAAAATAACTAATCAAAGATTAAATCCAATTCTTATCACCAGTTGGCATACCGATTCCATAGTTCACAACACACCCACACATATATGCTTTGTGTGACAGTTCCATACTTATGAGCAGTTTCTCGTCCAATTAACTTGGGTCCCAATGACATAGGCCCTGATCCATGGCCACTTCCCTTGTAACCCAACGTCACTAATCCCTTATTAAGGTCCCATTAAGCATAAACTCACACCAACACCATTTATTCCAAAAAATATCCCATTTCCAAAATAAATCATTTTAATAAAAAAAACTTTTATTGAAAACCAAAGCACAACCAATTTCAAAAAAACATTTAATTTCAATAAAAAATTTACCTTTTATTTAAAACATCTATTCCACTCATGTTTTAACAATCTAGGAAAATACCCATTTTAAAAAATACATTTTAAAACCAAGAATCAAATAACTCATTCAAAATCCCCAATTTTCTAGATTTCACAACCTTCACCCAAGACGGTTTCCATCAAGTGTTAAATAAAAAATTAAAAAACCATTCAACAACACACATTAAATTCTAAATCATTCCAACTGGTTCTACTAAGTGGAGTCAAGAAAGAAGCCTCATACCATGAAGGTTTTGACGAAAATTCTAACGAATGAAAAACACACAAGAAAACCAGGTCGATTCTCCAAGAAAACACCTTAGATATCTTATCCTATAAAAATAAAGACCAAATATCATCATATTTGTCATCCACAAACCAATATATACCCATAACGGGTGTAAACCAATGAAACCGAGAGAAGTTGACAAGTAGATCTAAGTAGATTAAGGAAACTGATCAAGAACGAAGACGAACAATCAAATACCTCAAGAATAAGAATTCAATTTTCTAAGGGAAGCCTTTGGATTGCCTCCAAGTCAATATGAGAACCCTCTTTGGCCTTAGGAGAAGCAAAATCCTGATTTATGGATTCTTAGGAGAAAGAACGAGCGACATAGAGGAAAAACATGTGATATCCATGTTTAAGGATCTCACTTAAACCATAATCATGGTTAGTTCACACGGTTAGAAAATCCAAGTGTTCGATATTGCCTAGGAAGACCCTCGCCCGGTTTCCTCACTTGGCCTCCATAACTCTGCTACAACCATGCTGGAGCCACTACCTCAAGAGGACCATTATGCACAGTTTTCTCGCATGGTTAGACAAACTGTGTATCGCCCGTGCGACTTCCATTTTTCCTCAAAACTACAAAGAATGTTCACCCACCTATCCCATACACCACCATAAAACATTATAACATTAAATTCATTAATTAAGGGTTACATACAGGAAACTATGGGTACTAAAATCTCCCCACCAATGGTCTTTCCATCCTTGGAAAGTAGAAAACCCTCACCGATATGAAAGACTTCCGACCATTGCTCTTTTATCTCCTTTTTGTGTTCCACAGTCTCTTCCTGAAATTGACCATGATGACATAAAAACAACACTAGACTGATGTTCTTTCCATGAAAAAAATTATATTTCCTATCCATAATCCTCACCGTGATATGTACCAATGAAGCATCTAGATTTATGTCGACATGATCCCATTAGATGACATGGTCAGAATTAGGTTGATAATTTTTCAACTAAGATACATGGAACACATTATGTATCAAACTGAACCGTGGTGGTAATTCCAACCAATATTCCGCCTCTCCAATCTATTCTGGTATCTCAGAAGGGCCAATGTATCTAGGAGCTAACTTTTCCTATTTCCCGAAATGATGATGTCTAAGATATAGAGATATCCTCAAAAAGACAAGATCACCCACAACGAACAACAACGATCTTAAATGGTGATTTTAAAATGATTTCTGATGACTCTAATTCATCTCCATCCTCTTTCTGATCAACTAAATCTGGTTTGTCATTTCATGGAAAAGGCTCGGACAAACTAGTGATGTTTCACCTGTTTCCACCCAACGTAGTGGAGAACGGCTAGGACACCCATACAGTGCTTCAAACAGAGACATGTGTATCGAGGCCTGATAGCTATTATTGTATGAGAACTCCACCAAGGGTACATGATTTCCCATGAGCCACCAGAATCCATTACACAATCCTGCAACATGTCTTCCAACATTTGTATCATCTTCTCAGACATCCCATCCGTCTGAGGATGATACATTGTGATAATAGTAAACTAAGTCCCAAGGTCTTTCTATAAGGATTTATAAAAACGAGATTTGAAACTCTTATCTCTTACTTAGACTACTGAAACTGGAATGTTGTGCCACTTTACCAGCTATTGGATATGGATTTTGTACATATCCTCAACTGTATGAGTTTCAAAAATTGGAAGGAAATGGGAGGAATTGGTATGGTGATCCATTATTACCCATATGACATTGTGTTTTCGAACCATTCTGGGAATACCTGTAACAAAATCCATAGCTATATTCTCCCATTTCCACACTGGGATAGGAAATGACTGCAACATTACCAATGGTCTCTAATACTATGCTTTCTCTTTCTAACAAGTTAAGCTCCTCGAGGCGAACTTGACCATCTTTATTTTCATTCCGCTTCACCAAAATTTCCCATTTAACACCTTATACATAATCTATACACCTGGATGTACATTCCATCTTGAATGGTGGTAACCAGGAAGGAGTTGTTCTTGAAAATCCATAGGTATGACCATCCAATCTCTAAAGCACAAAACGAAATACCATGATGATTCCAGCTCTCAATTGTCTCCCCACCATTTAGTTTTCAACTCATAACTAGACATTCTGCATCAGATGTTTGTGCATAAGTGACTAAATTTACCAAATCATGAACAAGCGTAGATAAAAATTAAATGGAAACATCACCTAGGTCTTCACATTCCACATGCATTTCGTCTTGTATAGACATCAATTGCCATTTATCTGAAGCTTCTTTTGCCAATTGATCATTTGACTTTCTTCTCAATGAATCTGGCACAGAATTTCCTTTACCTAGTGTGTACATCATGTCAAAGTAAAACATTTGGAGATACTCCATCCATCTCCTTTTCCTCAGATTCAAATATCACTGGGAGAAAAAAATTTCAGGCTTTTATGATCCACAAACATAGTGAATTTCTCACCAAAAGATATAATGTCTTCATGTTTTCAAAACAGGGACGACTGTAGCTTACTCCAAATCGTGTGTTGGGAAATTCTTATCATAAACCCTCAATTAAATTGAACCATAAGCACCAACATGGTCTCCTTTCATGAGAACTCAACCCAAACCTTGTCTTGAAGCATCACATTACACCACATACCCTGTTCCTGATTATGTAAAAATCAAGATAGGTTCTTATGTCAGATGATATTTTAGTTCCTGGAAGGACATGTGGCATTCTTCTATCCATTGGAATGTGTCATTCATCATTGTTAGAGATTTCATTGGTGAAGCTACTCTTAATAAATCACATACAAAGCATCGGTAGTAACCATCTAGACCAAGTAAACTTTGTATCTCAAAGACATTCTTTGGTGGTTTCCATGAGATAATAGCCTCTATATTTTTAGTATCAACAAAAAACGCCTTTTTTAGAAATGACATGGAAAAAAAATTGTACTTTCTGTATAGAGAAATCACACATTGATAATTTAGAATATAAATGGTGATCTCTCATGAAATGTAACACTATTTCTAGGTGTTCCTCATGGTCTTCCCATGTCTTTGTATACACCAAGATGTCATCAAAAAACACCAACACAAACAAATCCACATATAGATGGAATATCTGATTCATCAAATCAATGAATACCGCTGGTGAATTCATTAATCCGAAAGGCATTTATACATATTCGTAGTGGTAATATCTTATTTTGAAAGATGTCTTTGGTATATCCTCTTTCTGAACTTGCAATTGGTGATATCCATATCGCAATTCAATTTTAGAAAACCATTGAGGTCCCCTTAATTGATATAATAGATCATTAATGCGTAGAATTGGATATCTATTATTTATCGTAACATGGTTAAGGTTAAGATAATAAACACACAGCTGAAGAGTTCCATCTTCTTTCATCACCAATAAGATTGGTGTAGCCCATGGAGATGCACTTGGTCGAATGAAACCCTTTATTTACAGATCCTCCAACTGCACTTTCAATTCCCATATCCCTATTTGTGTCCTCCTATAAGATGGAAGGGAAATATGACAGGTCCACAGAAGGAGATCAATCCTAAACTCCACTTCCCTTATATGTGGTACCCCTAAGAAGTTGTTGGGATACATTGGGAAATTGATCCATGATTTCTGGAAAACTATTTACCTCGATATCATATATTAATTCCAATGTCAACTCTTCCAACTGGTAAGAGAGCATTCCCACCATTGGTTCTGACAAGCTATTTTCACCTTTCATTACTATTCTACCTTCTCTGAAGATATGTTCGATGTCATCCCTAGTCATGAAACTTACTGTTATCCTATAACATTTGATGAGATACTTAAACATTGTCATCTAATCTATTCCTAATATTACATCACAGACATCCATGTGAAACCCAGAGATGTCCCATTTTAGATTAGCTTCATCAATAGTTATAATACATTCCCTATACACAAAGTCTTGAATTTCTCTTTCACAAAGAGGATTTTGAATTTTTTAAAAATAAGGAATCATTTCAAACATTAAACAAAGAGAATCAATAACACGAAAAACAATTAAAGAATGAGATGCACTAGTATCAAAGATCACATGCACAAGAGTTGAAATCAAAATAATTTTACCTCTCACTGTAGATGATCCATCCTAATAATTGACAATCATCTCCTCATCTCCATACAATTACTTTGTCACTACACTATTTTTCTTATTTCCATGGTAAAATTTCCTTGGATGAGGATCATGGTATTTATAGAATCACTATAGATAGATCTACTCTACTAAAGAGACTGATTCTGCTGTCCTCACCATGTTGAAGAATATGATCCTTGCGATGCCTGAGAAGTGTCTCGAGCACCTAAACTTGTTGCACTGTGACAATAGAACCAAACATGTCCCATGTTGTTGAAATTATAACATTTTCTAGGTTGTGTTGTATACTCTCTCTTTATATGGTCAAGTGAACCACATTGAATGAATCTGTATTAACTATAGGGTCCTGGAGGAAGTTTCAATGATCCATACATCTGATTTCCACTTCTACCATGGGAATTGGTGTCCCTTTTCTGCTTGCTCCCAGTGGTTGAGTTCCCACCGTTTCTTGTAGGTATCATCATACCTCCTCCCAAAGATCCTGAGATGTCTTGTTCAGCCACAATCACTCTGTTCACCATCTCTACATAATTCATAATACAAAGTACCACAATCTTTGATAGAATATCCTACCATATCCCTGATTTGATGATGCGTGCCATCAAGGATGAACTCACTGCTACATCAGGTTCAAAGTGTAATAAATTCATGAATTTAGCCATATACTTTGTGAAAGAGAGAATCTCTTGTTTCAGGCTGAAGAAGTCTATCATTTTCTAGATCATGAACATGTGAGGATAGAATTGTTTGTTGAAAAATTCATTAAAAACATCCCATATAAGGACTTCATCCAATTTAGCATGCACTTCTAAATCACACCACTATCATGCAGCGCCGTTGAACTTATACGTCCACAGATTGACCTTTACCTCAATTGGTGTGCCGATGAAATCAAAGATACGATTCATCCTAGAAAGACACAACTCCACTTTATCGGGTTCAGAATCACCCCAGAAGTTAGGTGGACTCTGCTTCATGAATTGGATGGTATGATCCACATGCATTGGATCATTTCTCCAGTTACCCATATCCATAGCTTGAAAAGATTGTACTGTACTTTGAACTAGCTATTGGTTTACTCATGGTTCAGTTTCAACCACATTCTCTAATGCTTATTCAGGTTGGTTATGATGACATCGGCTGGGTTCCATTTTCTAAACCAAAAACAAAACCCATCAATCTCACTCTCTAGAAAATGATGGATTAGCATTTCAAATTATATCACATTAACTATCATAACATTGTTTTATAAAAACAACCTTTTTCGTTGTTCAACCATTTCTGAAACATTCATTCTTTATTTTTAAAACCAATCCATTTTCAAAATTCACCAAATATCCTTGTTTCAAAATATTTCATTTGAAAATAGATTCATCAATTTTAAAAAATTTACACATTGAACAAAATCATTAATCATCACTCTAAATGTAGTATGAAATCCGAGTAGGAATTCATTCCTATACAATTTATTTCTTGATTTTCTCATTGGATGAACCCTATATAATTATATTCCAGGATCCTAGAAGTGTCTCTAAATACACTTGTACCTAAATTCCTGGTAACATGAAGTTCAACATAAATGGGTTAGCAACGTCATTTATGCTATAAATTTCATATTATGACAATCCTACTCCTTTATAAGATTCCAACCCCAAGAATTGAAAAGAAGGAATTTCAACTCCAAGACCAAAAAAATTGTTAATAACTTATTAGGTAGGTATCGAACATGCTTATAACATTTATACCACAAAGGAAGGACTAGACAGATACCATTTGTAATGACCCTCAAATTCCCATTGGATTGAGAATATTATAAGTCATTACGTGGACTTAAGAGACATCCCCAAGACACCAAATCGTGGAAATAAATGCCGAAGTGTTTTTTATAAAGGCGGGGGATGATTTACCCTTTATAAAATAAACCATTAAACCAAAAATCCATAACTAATCCATTCACCTATTTTTGCTGAAAAAATACCCCTAAACAAAATCATGTATCACAAAACTAGATCAAAGTGTGAAACATCGAAAGACTAATACAATATCAAAGTAAAAAAGCATTTAAGCAACTCAAACTCTCAAGATACTACAAAACTCAATTCTTTAATAGCTCCAAGCTCCACTATCACCAAACATCCCAACTATCATGAGGTAGTGCTAAAAACAAGGGAAACATTACCTTTTCCATGTCCTAGAAGATAAAATCTTAAAAATCACCAACGTTCCAAAGAAGGGGTGAGTATAAAATTCAGTATCATTCCCCAATGACGTCCCTACTAACTCTACTAGGATAGATAACTTATCCACACTTATATAAAATAGTTTATATAAAACAATTTATGAAAATAGTTTATAACAAAATATAAACAAGTTCCAAAAACCATTTAAAACCAAGTGAAAAAAAAACTAAATAAAGACAACTTCTATAAAATGTTTTTTAGAAAAATAACTAATCAAATATTAAAACTAATTCTTAAAAACATTTTTAACACCCATTCTATAGTTCACAACACACCCACACAAGCATGCTTCGTTTGGCAGTTCCATACTCATGAGCTGTCTCTAGTCCAATTACCTTGAGCCCTAATGACACACACCCCCGATCCAAGGTCATGTCCCTTGTACCCAATGTTACTCATCCCTTATTAAGGACCCATTAGGAATGAAATAACACCAACACAATTTATGAAAAATACTTTCATTTCCAAAAAAACCAGTTTCAATAAAACTGGAATTTTATTGAAAACCGCATTGCATCCAATTTCAATACAACATTTAATTTCAATAAAAATATCCATTTAATTAAAAATATCTTATCTCAATCATGTGCCAACAGTCCAAGAAAATGCCCTATTTTAAATTCGCATTTTAAAACCAAGAATGAAATCACTTATTCAAATTCCCCAATTTTACAGATTTCACAACCATTATTCAAGAAGGTTTCCAACATGTTTTCAACAACCAATTCATAATAAATTAAACAAAAAAAATTCAATTTTATAGTAAGACAATCAGTTCTACTAAGTGGAGTCATGAAATAATCCTCCTACCTCGTTGGTTTTGATGAAAACCCCAACGAACAAAGAACACATAAGAAAACCAGCTTGATTCTCTAAGAAACCTTCTTAGACCTCTTGTCTTAGAAAGATAAATACCTAATCTTGTCATATTTGGAATCTAAACACCATATCTACCCATAATGGGCATAGATCTATGAAATCAAGAGAAGAGGGTAAGTATATCTAAGTAGATCTATGAAACTGATCCAGAATGAAGAAGAACGATCACATAACTCAAGAATATGACATCGATTCAGTAAAGGAATCCTTCAGATCACCTCCAGATCAATGGGAAAATATTTTTTTGGCATTATGAGAAAACAAAATCTGGAGTTCTATCTATATAAGAGAAAAAAATGAGCCACTTAAAGGCAAAAACATGTGAGATCTAATTTTATAGGATCTCACTTAAACCATATGCTTTGTTAGTTCGCACAGTTAGAAAAACCTTATACGAACAATACATTATCTACTACCTAAGAAGACCCTCGCATAGTTTCCCTAATCGTACTCCAACTGTGCTAGAGCCACTAACTCGAGAGGAGCATTATGCTTGGTTTGTCCGTACAGTTTGGAAAAATGTGTGCCGCTCGTGCGACATTGATTTAGCCTCAAAACTACTTCTAATGTCTCCCAACTCTCCCATCCACCACCCTAAAACTTTTAACCATAAAAAGTGTAATGGAAGTGTTACATTCCAAAAATATAGGGTAATATAGTTACCATAATAGTTTATTGAAAAATTTTAAGTTATTAATATCACGTGTAAGCAGTTTTCCTAAAAAAGTGGAATAACATCCAAACAGGTTCCTGGATAAAAAATACAAGAGAATCGTTTCATTTAGAGTAACGTGTTTACCTTCAGAAGGGCCCAAAATTGGCAAGTGCGAGTCAGTTGATAAAATTATATTTTTGATGTAATGGGGAAAAAAATTTACCTAAAAATATTTTTATTCAATGCCATGTGGTTTCCTTTTAAATAAAACTTTTTTAGGGGATTTAGGGTTATAACCATAACATTAGAAATCCTATGAGACTAGGGGATGGAAATTTATGCAAAAAATTCCAACATAATAGGGAATCAATATTGACAAACCTTGAATACAAAAAATTTTCCCAAGATAACGACATGACGACCATTCTTCATCAAAGATCAAACCGAATTGAGTCAGGGCGTGATTTTTATTTGATTCCTTCATCATTATTTATTTCATACGATGAACGTTATTCAATTGATGAATGGATTGATTCACAGGTTGTGCGTATTGTGGGATTTGGGATTTTATTTGTGGTTTAATTATCAAGGTTTATTTTTGTAGTAGGCTTCAATTGATTCCTCTTTGTTCTTTGTTCTAACACTAATGGATCGAGGATAACATGAATAATGCCATGATTTTTTATTTGGGAATTCTTGTGCATTTATCTCCCTCCCCTAATATTCATATGTTCTTCATTAATTGTGGGATGTGAATGAAGGATTATTTAAACTTAAAATCATAGTGAAATGATCTGAGATCAAAGATTCTATGTCGAGATGTCCAATCGGAGGTCCGATAGTGACAGTGACAGAAACATCATGGAGATTTTAGAGATTTATCCATGCAATTTATTTTTCATCAATATGAATCGTGAATTTTATTCGATCCACGGGTGATGAAGCACATGACCCGAGGATCACATATGTTCCTATGTTTGAAAAAACAGAGCACTAGAGCATCGCTGACGGTCCATAGAATGTGCAGAACATCTAGTAGGCGTAGGCCGAAGCGACAACCGGTGACGTGTGCCGATGCCACATAGATGACAATACAACCTTGTTAAATGAATCTTTGTTGCATTTGGTGGCCCGCTATGGTAGCAAGCCATGAGAGAAGTGGACGCGGTGGAACCACATCGAAAAGAGGAGCATGCAGTCGGGTGGAAAACATGCCAGTAGGCTAGACTAGAGAGCCATGCCACTCCAGTAGCCCCGCGGGCTGGACCAAGCAAGCTGGTGGGCCATACTGGGTTCAGCGGTTCAGGTCTGATCTAGACTGGACCCAAATTAAGATTTTTCATTAAAATGGACATATCATTCAAACTGAACGTCTGATTGATGATCCATTTATGGTTTTTGAACCCTTGAGACGAGATAGTCCTTATGAGACCAATGGAGTGGGGGGGGGGGGGTCTTATCATGGAATTTCTAGTAAAATAGGACCTATGCATGGTTAGAACTCAAGGTCAAGTGATACGACGGGTGTGACTACTACTCACTATTCACCAACATCTTCTCTGTGAAATTTTCCTCTCATCCACCGTATATTGGATGATCACTGTTGGAGTTTTTAATTAATATACATTATATATTGGTAGGTTGATATCATTTACCACTAATAAGAGTATGATCCCTTCAACATGACAACCTGGTTAGAGATCTTTGAATCCCCTGAGAGGCCTAATGTGGGATCCTCTATTTAGTCTTCATGCCCTAGGTAGAGTCCTTGGTATTGATATGACCAATCCTATCCAAACCTCAATACTCTACTTAGTGGGTTATTCATGATAGAGTTATTGGTATACACCATAACTCTACCTATGATCCTCCAATGATGTATTTCACCCTATTATGGTCATTCAGTACATCTCTCTCATTCTTGTAGTGATTTCTAATGAGAAGCACCTATCAGACGAACATCATCAGTGCTATATAACTCAGTAGTGGGTTCCCCCTAATGAGCGAATTGTATAATTCTTCTAAATGAATCCCTAGTGATGATATATAGTGTTTATGACATAATGGTTTGAAAATATCCAGATTTCCTTGTTATATGTTGTAGAAATATACCTATATAGAGATGATTGTCCTTTTCCTTTGTGTATTGAATTATGGTTTTAGGGTGTCCTAATGGGTATTATTGTACAAAAACATGCATGGTCTTTGCCAGCACATGTAGTGTCTTGTGAAGATGAGTGACCTTTTGACAGAGTCCATGGAACACTATGACTAGACAGAGCTTTGTGAGATCAGACAGGCCTAGGTACTCTTATGACCTTAGACCGCTGTTTTAGTTCCTCACATTCACGTCAGATCGGGTAGGGTTTTCTATGGATTGGTTTCAAGAACTTTTTTATAAGTTTTCTTTTGGTGGGATTATATTATAGCCCGGTTTACTATTCTATACATTACATTCAATGTTGTACTGTGGTTTTCGGATAGTGGTTTTCATGCATGATTTACTTAGTGTTTTTACCTTTCAAATTTTTCCCTGAAGATCTGTGCATTCTTAAAGGTACTAAGTAAATGCGTACTATGTTAGTGATATTCCTACTCAATTATAGTCACCCTCTCTTGGCCTACTAGATGTGGGCTTGGTGTGTTGCAACGTGAGCCCCACTAGGATGGGTCATAACACAACGGTAGGATCACCAATGGGTAGTCATATGCTAGGTCACAACACCATTGGATCTAAACAAATCTATATTTTAATCCAACACATGATATATCATCACCATTATTTTTAATTAACACACATGATATATTAACACAATCTCATAATATTGTACATATTTAAAAATTTAGAAATTGGGAAAAGGGGTAGGTTCTAGAGCACCTAAATTTATCCAATGATTAAAAATCACTTATAAAGGGTAACACCAACAAGAATGAAGGTGATGGAGAACATTGGAGGAAATCTAGATCACATAAGACCCAGAAAAAAACAAAAAATAACTGCAATCAATAGTTTCAGCCACTTTAATAGAGAATAAGTGAAAGGGAGGGGATAACCAGAGCAAAATAACTGACCTTGGATAATATTCTGGATCTTGATGTTTGGAAGGGAAGAAGCCACTACAAAAATTAATAGATTCTTCCTAGGGTTTGAGATAGAGGAGATTCATACAGATATAGAATGAATCATATGAAAAATGTATCCTTAAAACTAATGACCCAGAGAAATACACAACGTGAAATCATTTCATGTCGTGTATTTAAAAATATATGAGTTACATAAAAAAATGCGTCTCCTCGGGTTAAAATAACCCCAATAGACTATTTCACATTGGATAATAGTTTCCGGGTGTGTAACTGTAATATCCAAGGAAATAAAGAATAAGAATTTCCATATTTATTAATAGTTTTTTAAAATAGTAATTTTATTTTAAAAGGGTTGATATATTCTATAGCATACCTGATATTCAACTACGGGTTTCTTTGATATCTTACATTGCACACAATGTTGGTTCATACTGAAAAATAATATTATAATATTATTTTAAATTGTAGTTTATACCTAGTCATTGTATTGGACGGAATGGATAGAACTAACTACAATATTAATATTCATGTTTCTTAATTTTTTTTACATTTATCCAATAAATTTTAATGTCTTAAAATTAGAAAAAATCCGACTTTAAGCATAAATACTCTAATATTCATTAAAAAGTTGATTTACCACCTTTTGATGGAGAACCCTATTTAAATCTAGATATAGCCTCTTTTATATGTTTTTTTGACAAAATAAAATTGTTATTTATAATTGGGACCTCAAAATTTACTCTGAGTAATTTTTTTCGTATTTTTCTGATAAAATATTTTTTTAATGAATAGTGAAAAATAATATATTTTAATTCAAAAATACCGTTTAATCTAATTTATTTATAGGGATAAATTATCCCTTTAATTGGTTTTAAAGTTTAATTAGAATATTTTTATACCATTTAATCCAATTTTGTTCATTGTAAGTAATTTCACTTTGAAATTGGACATGAATTAGTGTCAATCTTTTGATAGTTAATATTTCTTAAAAACATGCTTTTTGTTTTGATAGCGGGAATTAATTTTAAATTAATTTCTGCCACTTATGAGTTTTGAATTTTTAAAAGTTTATTTGATATTTGGAATTAGGAGGTCCAAATTGTGTAAATAGACAACTTTTATTTTTATAAATTATGAATACTTACTTCAGTAAATATTTTATTTAGCATGGTTAAAGGGTAAATCTGGTAAATAAGTGTAAAAATATAATATGATTATAATATTAAATTACCCTAAAATGTGTTCAAATTCTATTGGTTTATACATTTCCGACCATGGGAATTCTTGTGTTGATTTTGGGGCCCCATGGATCCACTTGGGAGTGATAACGACACTTTATATTAATTAATTTAATGTAAAGACAAAATTGACATAAACACATATCTTTTAGTAAATCAGTTCTTACATGGGGTTATATAAGATATATCTTAGACTATAAATATTAATTTGAAAGCTAAAAATATTTCCTGCATCGTGATCAATTTTTTTTTAAAATTTAGACATCAAATAAATAAAATTATTTATGACACAATAATGATGTAGTGTTTACCTCATTAATGAATGATTTAAATAAATAAGATTATAAAGATTAAAAAAATATAAAAAACCTATGAAATTATTATTTAATGATTTTATTTTGAGTATTAGTCCTCTTATATTAGTCTCTATTGAGTTTTGGACCTTTTAAAACCGAATATAAGTTTATAATAAATTAATATTTTCACACTTTCCTAAAGAGCCCCTCACCCCCTTATAAAAATCCCTCATTTCTAACCAATTACTCACACTTATCAAGCCCCTTGGATCGTCAAAACTCAGCCTAATTATTCTCTTTGCATCCCTATACTCCTCCTAGAAATCTTCCAATATACAGAAGATAATTCAAGTAAACCTTTTGGTTCAATCCAAAGGGTGATACCCGATTTAAAGGTAATGCATTCTCTTATGTTCTTTGGCTTTATTTTCCTTCTCCAACCCCCTAAACTTTTTTATTATTCTATTTTATATAAACAAGAGTATCCTAAATATACTAGGGTTTTTTTATAAGAATTATTCAAACTACACTTACACACACCTCCATATAATGGGTAAAGAACATACTGTTTTTGTGGAAGGCGAACTACTACCTCATGAAACAATGATTATTCAATCTTCTCCTACTACCTCTTATGGTGGCCATTAATATGAAACTGTATTTATATGTGACCTATATTATATTTATATTGTTTCAAAGCATCTTTATTTTTCATTTATATAATACCATTATGGTTTCCATAGTGGGTAAATACGATAATTTTATTTAAGGAAGTGCGGACTACCGCCCCCTCAAAGTGATATGACTCATTCATTCCATAGGTGGAACATATAAAAGATGGAGTTGATGAAATTATATATGATATTATACTGGAATTATAATATATCTATGTATCATTTTTTATTCCATTAAATATGAAATAGAAATGAAAGTAGCGTTTATGCGTACGTACGACTTACCGTCTCCATGAACGGTGCATTTCATTTCTTACCTCAAAATGTTATGTACAATTATAAATAAATATATATACTGGATATATATTATATATATGATATCTAAGTCATGAAAATAATTCTAGATATAATGGAATTTCAACCACATGGAAAATTTATAATTATAACATGTTTATTTTTAACTCATGTTCCGAACATCGACAAAATGTCTGATATGAAATCAAATAAATAAATTATTGTTATAGCAAGGTAATTATTGATATAAAATGAGTAATAAAATTTAAAAAGGTTCTTAATCAAGTAGAAATTAACTTTAGTTTATTATTCAAGAGATTAAATAATGATCGTGTCATGTCGGACACGATGTAAGGGACTTCATCTCAATCTCCTTTTATTAGGGAATATTTTGTTTTATTCATGATTTTCTTTTATACGGCATATAAAAATATTTGACTTCTCATTTCATTCAAAAGGAATATTTTTCTACGAGTCATTTTTCTAAACGACAGAAATGAATATTTCTTTTTAACATAAGCTGTGACAAATACCTTTTCTGCCGCCGCAAGTATTATTTGATCTTTGGATTCCTTAACAATCCCTAATGTTTTTAAAAGGAAAATAAATACCATATAATCTTTTACATATTTTGGTATTGAAAATGGATTTGATAATAGATTTGTTATATCAATATATTTAAATTATATATTGTGATTGAAATGTGTAAATGTTATCTTTCCTTTATATTTGTTTTACGTGTTATGAATTTGTTATGGTTCTTGGGCATTGTTACGTATATGATTGGTTACATGATAAACCTAGGGTGGGTGAGCATGAGATAGCTTTCCAATTAATTGGGTAACATGATGGAGGAAAATGTGAATGTTTCTCCTATAAGATTTATGGAATATACTGTGATGGGTAATCCAAATGTAATTCCATACGTAGCTGCAAAAGCTACAACATATGTATGTTATGTATACCACATGTTACCATTATGATTTATGATTTCAATGTGTTATTCATAAATATTATAATTTATTGAGGTATGAGCTTATGCTTGGTATGTATTTATAGACAAATGTTATCTTTCTTTCTCTTATAACCCTTACTGATATTTTTATGCTCATCCCAATTTTTGAAATGTTTTTCATAGGACATAAAGATGAATAGGGTCAAGGATTGGATTAAGGGAATGTCATGCTATCTAAAACCTGGAAGTTCAAATGTCTCTTTTTTTTCAAGAGTTTTTATTTTATTAAAAAACGGAAACTGAATAGAATTGTCTAATTAGTAATTTTTTATATGTAATTTAATAGTCATGGCATAATTCTCTAAAACTCTAAACCTAAAAAGATCCTCAATATGAAGTATTCATTTAATTCAAGATTATGTATTGTTTTAAGGTCAGTTCCTTTTAGTTGGTATTAGAGGTCAGTTTAGACAACTTCAGAAGATATGATATTTTTAAATCAATATCCATAAATTATTTTTATTTTACGTTTTGATTGAAATTATATAGCATTTATAGATTACCATGTTACTTTGCCTAAGATATTTCTATGTTTAGAATGGTTTTCCACAGAGGAAACATGGATGCTATGATGGGACGACATCAGGAGGAAATGAAACTTTCAAATCAGCAACCTGAGATGGTCAGAATTGGAACTAAATAGTTTGTTCTAGTGGTGACACAATTGACTTAGTCTATAAATAGTGGCACTATCCATGCACGAGATCAGCTTGAACAACCACAGAGGAACATGTCATTAATGGAGCATTTCATGAGGCCCCATCCCCCATCATTTAGAGGATCATCTAACCCTGTGCTAGATGACGGGTGGATTGAAGCATTGGAGAATATTTTTGATGATATGGGGTGTTCAGAACATCAAAAGGTTAGTCTCGTTGTTTACCATTTTGAAGATGAAGCCGATCAGTGGTGGTCGATGGTGACGAATATTAGGGATATTGAGGAAATTTATGCTCTTGATTGAGACGAATTCAAAGGTATATTTCATGAGAAATATTGTCCTAAGGTGGTTCATCATAGGATGGAAAAAAATTCCTATAATTAGCAGTAGGATGACTTAGTGGCTGCTAATGAAGAAAAATTCACTTGACTAGCATGATATGATCCAAATTTTATACGAGACCTTGATAGTAAAATCTACTATTTTTACTCAGGAATAAATCCAATTTATCAATAGGCTTTAGATTCTCAAGAGTTCAAAAGTTATGAAAAAATTGTTTGATGTGCATAAAAGTTGGATGTAGAGTTTTCCGATGATCATGTGTTCTTTAACAAACAACATAATAAGAGGTAGAGCTCGCAGATGAGAGGGAAGAACTCTTTAAAAAATTCTGATGGTAAGAAACATAAGTTTACAATTTTTGAATATTGTGGTTAAAATCATAGTGGAGAATATATTTTGAATTCTGGTAAGTGATACTGATGTGGTAAAATGGGACATAAGGCTCATAATAGCACTGAAAAAGATCAAGGTAATGGTAAGAAAAAATTTAATTTATAGTCATTAAAATGTTTTTAGTGAAATAAAATGCGTCATTATGCAAATGAGTTTCCAATGAAGAACCCAACTGAGGGAAATCAACCATAATACAAGAAGAAAGGGGTGGTGAAATCCTTTGAAACTACTTCAGCAGAAGTTGGGAAATAAAATGAAGTAGTATCAGGTAAATTATTTGTTTGTTCAGATTATGCCAATGTGTTGTTTGATTCGGGGTCTACACACTCTTCCATTTCTAAGAAGTTCTCTAGTAAATTGGGAATTCCATCTCAAGATATGAATCCTATGTTTTTGTTAAAAACACCAAGGGGAAATGTTGAGAAAAAAATGAAAACATAAGTACCTTCCTATCCTTGTTTGAAGAAAGAATCTACCTTCAAACATTATTGTTTTTCCACTAGTAGAGTTTGATGTTATTTTGGGTATGGATTGGATTTCTGTTTATCATGCTAATATTGACTATAGAGCTACAAATGATTCTTTTCTGAAATAATTTCAGTTTTTGTACAAGAATAAACCAGTAACTTTGATAACATATCGAGAAGCATAAAAACTAGTAAGAGATGGAAATGAATGTTACCTTTCACATATAGTTGAAAAGAATGGAACTATTCAGATTAATTATGTGCCAGTGGAAAATGAGTACCTTGTTTTTTTTTCCTGATGAGTTTCCTGGTATAATACCTAATCGAGAAATTGAATTTACTACTTACTGAGTTCCTAAGGCTAAGAAAATTTTAGAACCCCCTTATCGAATGGATCAAATTGAACTTTTAGAGTTAAAGAAGCAATTAAAAGAGTTATTAGATAAATATTTGTTCTAACTAGAACAACACCATGGGGAGATTTGGTCATGTTTTTTAATAATAAAGATGGATCAATGAGACTTTTCATTAATTATAGAGTACTGAATAACATCACTATTAAGAACAAGTATCCTTTGCATCATATTGATGATTTTTTTGATCAGATCTATGGAGCTCAGTATTTTTTGAAGATTGATTTGATGTCGAGGTACCATTAGTTTAAAGTAAAGGAAGCTGATATTCCGAAGATCAAATTTTGTACTAGATATGGCCATTATGAATTTGTTGTTTTGCCTTTTTGGTTAACCAATTCCCCTGCTGTATTCATGGATCTTATGAATATATTTTTCTGTGAGTTCATGGATAAGTTTTTGGTTGTGTTCATTGATGATATTTTGGTTTATTCTAAATGTAAATAGGAGCATGAAAGTCATTTAAGGGTTGTCTTGTAAACTTTAAATGAAAAGAAACTGTATGAGAAATTCAGCAAGTGTGAGTTTTGGTTATAGAAAATTTTGTTCCTTGGTCACAATGTTTCAAAAATTAGAATAAATTTTGATCCTGCTAAAAATATATTATTAATGAATGTCCAAGACCCACAAATATAACTAATATTCATAGTTTTCTTGGTTTGGCATGTTATTACCAGAGGTTTGTTGAAAATTTGGCATAGTTAACTATCCCATTAACTAAGTTAACTCAAAAAGGTATTAAGTTAATTTGGACAAAATAATGGGATGATTGTTTTCAGGAATTAAAAATAAGATTGGTGAATGCCCCAATTTTGGAACTGCCTTCTAGAAATGGTGAGTTTGTTATCTAAAGCGATTCTTCGTTGAAAGAACTTGGTTCTGTCCTATTGCTGAATGATCAGGTAATTTCTTATGCAACATTTCAGCTGAAACCTCATTAGTTAAATTACCCTACACATAATTTGGAATTATATTCTACCGTTTTTGCTTTAAAAGTTTGGATGCATCATCTGTATGGAGTAAAATGTTGAATATATACTAACCACAATAGTCTGAAATATATATTCACTCTAAAATAATTGAACATGGGATAGAGGAGATAACTAGAATTAATCTAGGATTATGATTTCACAATTCATTACCATCCAGGAAAGGCAAATAAAGTGGTTGATGCTTTGAGTCAAAAAAGTAATGCATCATTAAACATTATTTGTTTGGAACAAGATATTTTGGTTTTGGATTTGATGAATGTTTTCATAGAAGTTGTTAGTGTAGGAAATTCCTCATTTTTGTTTTAGGTGTCAGTGAAATCATCTCTACCAGACTGAATTAAGAAAGTGCAGAAGGAAGACAATGAGTTGCAGAAAAAGGTAATGTTGGTTCAGAAAGGGAAGTTTCCTAATTTTAACAATGATAATGATTTTTTTGAGGTTTGGGAAGAGATTATGTGTTCCTTGTGATTCGTAGTTGAAGAATGAGTTGTTATACGAAGCTCATAGTTATATGTTTTCAGTTCATCCTGGAAGTACTAAGATGTACAATGATTTTCAGAGGTATTACTGGTGGAATGAAATGAAAAAAATATATTGTTGATTTTACTATGAAGTGTTTGACTTGTAAATATGTTAAAGTAGAGTGGCAGTTACCAGAATAGATGCTTCAGTCATTACCGGTGCCAGAATGGAAATGAGAAAATATATCCATGGATTTTGTTGTGTGATTACCAAATACATCTCAATGTAATAATTCAATCTAGGTTATTTTTTATCGATTGACTAAATCTACTCATTTAATTCTTATTCAAGATAAGATTTCTCTATATCAACATTCTCAGTTGTATGTTAAAGAGATAGATAGGTTGCATGGAGTCCCCCTCTCCATTTTATCTGATCATGATCCCATGTTTATATTTATCTTCTGTAAAGGACTTTAGATGTCTTTGGGTACTAAATTAAATTGTAGTAAAGATTTTCATTCTCAATCAGATGGGAAGTCAGAACAAACAATTCCGACCTTGGAGGATATGTTACGTGCTTGCTCGATGGATTACTAGGGAAGTTGACACCAACATCTTTCTTTGGTTGAATATTCTTATAATAACAATTTTTATTCCAGTATATAGATGGATCCATTTGAGGCATTATATGGGAAACGGTGTCCAAAATCATCTTTTTGGGAAAAAGTAGGTGAAATGAAGTTGATGGGACCAGATTTGTTAGAAGAGATGGTGGATAAATTTCAGTTGATTTAGAAGTAAATGAGAACAGCTCAGAGCTGGCAGAAAAGTTATGTAGATAACTGGAGGAAGTATATTTCTTTTGAGGTTGGTGATCTTGTCTTTCTCAAAGTTTCTCCAAGGAAAAGTGTGATATGTTTTGGTAAGAAGGGAAAGTTGAGTCTGAGGTTCATTGGACCTTATGTAATTCTAGAGAAATTTGGATTAGTTGCAAAGTGGATTTAAATCCATGTTTATCCTAGGCAGACAATTTTTTTTTCATGTTTCAATGTTGAGAAAGTATATTCTCGATCTATCTTATCTTTTGATCCCAGAGGTAGTCCAGTTGGAATATAATCTCTCTTATAAGGAACAACCAGTCCAGATTCTTGACTGAAGAGAGAAGGTGTTGCGGAATAAGGTAATTCATTAGGTAAAGGTATCTTGAAAAAAAAAACATATGGTCGAAGAGGCATCTTGGGAATCTAAAAATGCTATGAGGGATAAATGCCCCCATTTATTTGATAAGTGAATAAAATTGTGAGGGTGCAATTTACAAAAGGGGGGAAGGATGCAACATCCCATGTAAATAAAGAATAATACATTTTCATATTTATTAATATTTGTGATTTAAATATTAATTTTATTTTAAAAGGGATACTATGTTCGATAGCATACTCGATATGCAACAACAGGTTTCTTTTAAAACTTACATTGCACACAATGTTGGGTCATACTAAAAAATAATAATATAATATTATTTTAAATGGTATTTAACAACGAGTTGCTTTATTGGCAAGAATGGATAAAACTAACTACAGTATGAATATAAATGTTTGCTAAATGTTTCTACATTTATCCAATAAATTTTAGAATCTTAAAATAGGAAAGAATCTGATTTTAAGCATAAATACTATAATATTTATTAAAAGATCGATTTACCGCCTTTGAATGGAGATTCCTATTTAAATCATGTTTTTGTTACTTTTATATTTTTTATTTGACATAGTATAATTCTTCTTTAGAATCGAGACATCAAAATTTACTGTGGGTTATTTTTTTTGTATTTTTCTGATAAAAATCATTTTTAAATGAATAGTGAATAATACTGTATTTTAATTCAAAACTGCATTTTAATATAATTTATTTATATGGTTAGATTATCTTTACAATTAGTCTTAAATTTTAATTAGAATTCATTTTAAAATTTAATTCAATGTTTCTCATTGTAAGTAATTTCACTTCAAAATTGTACAAAAATAAGTGTCAATCTTTTGATAGTTATTATTTCTTTAAAACAAGTTTTTTGTTTTGACTATCGGAATTAATTTTAAATTAATTTCTGATACTACAGTGTTTTGAATTTGTAAAAATGAATTACATTTTTGGAATCAGGAGTTCAAAATTGTGTAAATAAGTTACATTTATTTTTATAAATTATGAATATTTACTTTAGTAAATATTTTATTTACCATGGTTAAAGGGTAAATCTAGTAAATAAGGGTAAAAAAATAATATTATAATAATATTAAATTACCTTAACATGTTCCATAATCCTATTGGTTGATACAATTCTAACCATGGGAATCCTTGGGTCGATTTTGGGACCCCATAGAGCCACATGGGAGTGATAATGACACTTTATATTAGTTAATTTAAAGTAATGACAAAAATGACATAAACACATATCTTTCAGTAAATCAATTCTTACATGGGGTTATATAAGTTATCTCTTCGACTATAAAAATTCATTTTTAATTTAAAAATACTTCCTATATCATGATATTTTTTTTTATAATTTTTGGACATCAAATAAATAAAATAATTTATGACATAATAATGATGCAGTGTTTACCTCATTAATGAATGATTTAAATAAATATGATTATAAAGATTAAAACAATATCCAAAACCAACCCAATTATTATTGTATGATTTTTTTTTCTAACATGCGTCATCTTATCTTTTACTTTAATGAGTTTTGGATCTTTTTAAATAGAAGATAAGTTTATAATAAATTAATATTTTCACACTTTCTTAAAGATACCCTCCTCCGCCTTATAAAAATCTCTCACTTCTAACCCATTACTCACACTTCTCAAACCCCTTGTGTCATCCAAAATCTACCAAATTAATCTTCCTACATCCCTCTCCTCCTCCTAGAATCCTTCCCTTAGGCAGAAGGAAATCCAAGGAAACCTTTTGGTTCAAATCAAAGGGAGATACATGATTTAAAGGTAACATTTTCTCTTATGTTCATTTCTTTTATTTTCCTTATCCAACCCCATAAAATCTTTTTATTCATTTATTTTATATAAAAACCAATATAATCAATATAATAGGTTGTTTTTAAGAGATTTATTCGAACAAAAATTACTCACACCTCCATCTAATAGGTAAAGAACAAACTGTTTCTATGGACGGTGAACTACAGCCTCACGAAACAATGATTGTTTAATCATCTCCTACCACCTTTTATGGTCACCATTAAGATGAAACTGTATTTATATGTGATATATATTATATTTATATTGTTTATAATCTTATGTATTTTTCTTTTATATGTTACCTTTTTGGTTTCCATAGTGGGTAAACACCATAATTTCATTTGAGGAAGTGCGGACAACCGCCCCTCAAAGTGATATGACTTGTTTATTCCATATGTGGAAAGTATAAATGATGGAGTTAATGAAATTATATATGATATTATACTCTAATTTTACTATAACTATGTATAATTATGTTTTTTCCAGCAAATATGAAATAGAAATGAAAGTATCATTCGTGCATATGTACAACCTACCGTCTCCATGAACGGTGCATTTCATTTCATAACTCCAAATGTTATGTACTATTATAAATACATATATATACTAGATATATATGTCATATATGATATATAAATATTGAATATCATTCTTTAGATAATATAATTTTACCACATGGACAATTTATAATTATAATAAGTTCATTTTTAACTCATGTTCCGAACATCGACAAAATGTACGATTTGAACTCAAATAAATAACTAATTATTATAGCAAAGAAATAACTTATATAAAAGAAATAATAAACTTGAATAAGGTTTTTAATAAAGTAGAAATTATCTTTAGTTTATTATTCAGGAAATTAAATAACAATCGAGTCAAGTCAGACACAAGTTAAGGGACTTCGTCTCAATCTTCTTTCAATGTGGAAAATTTTATTTTATACATGATTTTCTTTTATACAATGTATAAAAACATTTGACTTATTCTTTCATACAAAATTAATATTTATCAATGAGGTATTTTACTAATTGAAAAAAAGGAATGCTTTTTTTAACATAAGCGGTGAAAATAACATTTTCCGCCTCCATGAGTATTATTTGATCTTTGCATTCCTTACCAAGCCATAATGTTTATAAAAGGAAAATAAATACCTTATAATCTTTTGCATATTTTGGTATTTAAAATGGTTTTGACAATGTATTTGTTAAATCATTATATTTAAATGATATATTTTGATTGAAATATGGAAATGTTATCTTTCCTTTATATTTGTTTTATGTGTTATGAATATGTTATTGTTCTTGGGCATTGTTACGTATACAGGTTGTTCCATGATAAAACTAGGGAAGGTGAGCTCGAGATAGATCTCCAATTCCTTGGGTAATGTGAAGGAGGTAAATGTGAATGTTTCTCCTATTATATTAAAGGAATATACTATGATGTGTATTCAAAATGTAACTCCCTGCGTAGCTGTGAAATCTACAACATAAGTTTGTTTTGTTTGCCACAAGTTACCTTTATGATTTAGGATTTATATTTGTTATTAATAAATATTATGACCTCATGAGATATGAGCTTATGATTGGTATGTATTTATGGAAAAAATTTATCTTTCTTTATCTTATAACCCTTACAGATCTTTTTATGCTCATCCCATGTTTTGATTTTTTTTCAAAGGACATAAAGATGAATAGGGTCAAGGATGGGAACAAAGGAAAGTCATGCTTTCTAAAACATGGAACTGGACATGAAATTTTTTTTGAAGAGTTTTTATTTTATTAAAAATGGAAACTGAGTAGAATTGTCTACATTGTAATTTTTTAGATGTAAGGTAATAATTATGGTCTAATTATCTAAAAATCTAACCCTAAAAAGATCATTAATGTGAATTATTCATTTAATTCAAGATTTTGTAATGTTTTAATGCTAGGTCCTTATAGTAACCATTTCATGACCTGAGCCAGTTCATGTTTTCTTCCTAATAATATTTACACATCACGTAACAGATTCACAATGTGTAAATTTCCATCATATAGCTCTCATCCCAAATCTATAGAAAAATCCCGAACCACCTTTGAAACCTTCAAAACTAATGGAGAAACCTCATTAACTCCATTAAGTGATTATAAATGGAATCTTTTAATAAAAAAATGTACATTCCCAAAATTAAGATCATATTCCTCAGAAAATGATCTCCATTCTCAAAAAGAAACTCATCCACCAAGGTTTAAAGAAAATGGAAGACCCAAATGAATGTGGATCAATAAAAAACTCAAATAGGGGTGTACATAAAAAAAGGATATTATTGTTTATATTTATGATGATATTATTTTTATGAAACTCATTTCTTATTCATGGGTTATGATATGATGAAATGTTTATGAACCCCATCTCTTTTCAGGGGTTCTGATATGATAACTATTTTTTTGATCTTATGGCATGCATATGTATGATTTTCATTATATGATGTTTCATACTAATATTTACAATAATTAATAAAATAATTATCAATGTTATATGATATTAAAAGGTTCAGAGAAGGTTATCCCATGCTCAAAAGAGGGTATATGGTATGTTATCCTAATTTTGAAGGAGGTACAAAGGTGGTTAGACCAAGCCCAACATGTTATGAATGACTTGGTGGGTTCCCTTGATATAAGGTTGTATATGCTTTTGTGAAATCCAAAATTCCTTGTCTTATTCAAATTTTATGATCTCATGTAACATGTTATTTAATTTCTTTATGATTTATGTATTTTGATCTGCAATGATTTTTTTCAGGACTCAAGATTATGATCTATGATTTGCAGGGCACGAATTTCAAATGTTAAAATCATGTTCTCATACCCATATGATCACGTTATGCTTATTTGATCATAGATATATCACTTATCTACCATTAATGAGTATTATAGATGACCCTTTCATATGTTTCCTTTTCAAAGGTTATAAAGAAAGGTATTATGTATTATTTTTCTATGAAGGATACTAGTTATGAAGAACTAAGTGGGAGATAATGTAGTTCACTTAGGAACCTGTTATTTATGTATTCATGTATCCAAAGTTACAATAACTATAATATTATGGAGTGTAACATTATGTTATGTAAATAATATTAATATAATAGGATTTTATATTTATGTATGAGGAGTATGGATCACTATAGTTGGTATAAGAGAAATTCTTGATTAACCTTTTGAAACTGTGATGAGAATACTTTTCTGAGAAACCTAGGGATAAATATACGTATAATAAAAATCTTAATGTTTTGGTAACTATCATGAATGACCTAGGATTAAAATAAGGGGTCATAGATTGAAAGTTAGTTTTCATGATTTAGGAATCTTATAATTTTTTTTATGACATTGTCATTTCCCTTTATGATTAATGTTTCTTGATCATGGATTTTTGGTTTTAGTCAATAACTGTAACCTGAAGGAATCTTGTCAATGTTGAATTCAATTGAAAATAGATTGATTTTTCTCCCAGGAAACTAGAAGTTATGTAAACTAGAATGAAAAATATCACTGCTATGATCAGAAAATATTCTCAATCTATGAATCACATTGAGCTTCCAAATGAGAAAAAGAGGGAATAATGTTATGTTGAGTCCTCCATGAGGGTAACATCCACACACTTTTAGTGGGTTTATTGATACAATAATTTTTTAGTAATGGATCATTACCATCAAAAATATATTTTCCATTCTCTAGTGTTCGGATGATGAATAAATTTGTTAGTTGTTTATCTTTTGGATGGTGAAGAATATCAATGTTGGACTCTTATCAAGAACATTAGGGAAAATATGAGATTGAATCCAGGGAGTTGGATGAAATTAAGAGATTATTTTTTTAATACGTAATTTCTCATATTATTAAAACAAAAAATGGATAAAAATTTATTTGAGTTAAATCAAAAGGATAATGAATCAAATGTTATCTATGAGGAATATTGTACAAGACTTGTGAGGTATGATTCTAGAATTATCATACAAACTAAGTATAATTTTGATCGATAATTCTGTGGCTTAAAACCAATTCTCTGAAGTGAATTATCCATAATGGACTTTAGTAGCTATGATGAAATCATTTTGTGATCTTTCAAGGTGGAAATTGATGCTGGAGCTACTCATCAATCTCATGGTTTTGATAAGAAAATAATCTGGAATTCAAAAGAAATGATAAAAACCATAGAGATAAGAATATGAGACTTCCTTTATGATTAATTTGTGGAATGAAACATGGAGTAAATTTTATTAAGGGGTCTAAAAATGTTTTATGTGTGGAATCAAAGGCCTTCGAGTGACTGAATAATAATGTGATGGGTAGAAGTTATCAAATAATGTGAATAATGATTAATCTATATAGAATAAACCACCCACAATCCAATGATTAAAATTATAGAAGTATGGGTATTATTCTGGTTGTTTCCCAAATATTATGGTAAATGATGATGATCATAATCAATGACCTCTTTTTACATGGGTAAAAGGAAATATCATTCAATCACTATTTTTGATTAATGTTTTGATGATGATATGGTGATAGGTACACAAATCATTCACTCTACAATTTCTAATATCTTATTTTATTCTAGATCTACCCAATATTTTATTTTGAAAGAATATTCTATGGGTATTGCAGTAACACCTATATGATTATATGTTAAATTAGTAGTAAAAATTCTAAATCGTACAACAATAAAATCTACGTTATATGATTCTTCTTCAGTTGAATTTTGAGTAAATGTGGTTCCTATAAAACTTTTTATCGTCTCTCTATTTGAGTTCAATGTTTTTTTGGGAATGTATTGGATTTATTTACAAACATCCCACATTAATTTCTAATGTAGGGAAGTGAGAATTTATATTCTGAATCAACCTATGATCTTCAGTTAGTATGATGATAAATATAAACTTTTTATCAAATCAATTATATGGGTCTTGATACTTATTAAAAAGGGACATTTATCCCATATGTTTAGGGAAAAATCAATAACAATGATATTAATATTTTTTATGATAATATTGATGCATTTATAAAATATTTTCTTGGTCTTATACCAAATCATAATATTTAGTTTTCAATATTAATAATACATTATTATACTCCAATTTTATAGACTTCTTATAGAATGGCCCCGATTTAGTTTCATAAACTGAAAAAGATAATCCTAGAAAATATTGAAAAGGGATTCACTCGGCCAAGTGTGTCTCCATGGGGTGCACCTATTCTTTTTTAAGAATAAATATGGATCAATTTGACTCTTCCTTTATTATTAGAAACTTTAAAATATCACTATAAATAAAAAGTATCCCCTACCCCACATTGACGACTTGTTTGTTCAACAATGCAAATCTAAATACTTTTTCATGATTGACCTTTAATCTGGGTAACCACATTTGAGATTCAAGAAAGAGTATATACAGAAGACAACATTATGAAAAAGGTATATACACTATGAGTATATAGTGATTCATTTTTTTCTTATTAATTCACTTATTGTCTTCATGGATTTAATGAATATCATTTTTCGAGATTACATTGGTTTTTTGTAGACATAATAGATGATATTATGATATATTCAAGGACAAAGGGAGAGGATAAAGATCACTTTAGTATTATAATAAAGACCTTAAGGATAATATGTATGAAAAATTTACAATTTTTAAATATTGGATATATAATGTTTCATTTTTTGGTCCTATAATCTTAAAAACGTGTATATTTTAGGTTCCATCAATGTTGTAAACAATTTAAAATTTTACCAAACAACCAAGGTTTCTGAGATCCACAATATCATTTTTTTGGATGGATATTTTCAATAGTTTCTGTATAATTTTTCATTGTTTTCTAATCCACTAACCATGTTAACATGAAAGGGGTATGTTCATTTAGAAATATGAATGTAAGGAATGTTTTAAGGAATTTAAGAGAATGATAGTTAGTTCACCTGAGATTATATTACCCTACAATACAGAAGGGGTTGAAATTTATTATGATGCATTGAATAAGGGATTGAGATGTTTTTTCATGGAAAGTGATATGGTTATATCCTATGCCTCATAACAAGTGATGGTTCAAGAAATATTTTTTATCTAGTCATAATTTTGAGTGACATATAATATATTTTTCATTAATGTGATGAAATCATTATCATCATGGAAAAATGTGTGCTATACATAATGAACATAGGAGTTTAAAGTATATATTCACTCAAAAAGAACTGAATATGTTATAGATAATATTTATATAGTTAAATAATGATTATGAATGGTCAATTCATTACTACCCTTGGAAAGAAAACAAGGGGGTCACTTCTTTCAGTTGAAAGGACCAGGTTAGTTATCTATGATGTGGATAAAATAATATCCAATATTCATATATTTTCAAAGGATGGAGCTATATATATTAATGGAATGGGAAAATCTTATCTAGATCAATTGAGAGTTCAATAACATCTCCATGTATGGATTAAAGAGGCTTATAAGGAATATGTAAAGATAGAGAGGAAGGTGAGAAATGAAAACGAGATAAACATTGATTGTGATGGAGTGATAAGGTTCCAAAATTGTGATTTCATCCCCTACAATACCAATTTTTTTGAAGGATATGTTGGATAAAACTTATATTTATTCATTCACCATTTATCCTAGATGTATAAAGATATATAGATATTTAAAAGAGTATTTATGATGGGCTATAATGAAGAGATATATTGAAGAGTTTTTATCTCAGTGCTTGGTATATCAACATGTTATGTTTGGGTAAAAAAGGCTAAGGGTACGTTACAACCATTATCCATATGATAGTGGAAATGGAAAAACCTCATGATGCATTTTATCAATAAACTCCATAAAATGATTAAAGGTCACAATTCCGTATGGGTTATTTTAGATTTCCTTACAATGTTATCAAACTTCAATTATATTAGAGAATATTTCTCTTTTGATCAGATTTACATTCTATATAATAAGGAATTGGTAGGATGTATGGATCCCCACTTTCAGTTGAATCTGATCAGGATCCAATGGTTACCTCAATGTTCTGGTGAAGTCATCAGCTATATCAGGACACAAAATATCATTTCATTACATTGTATCATCCTCAGACAGATAGTCAGTCCAAGAGAACTATTCAAATTACAAAATATATTATTACAACTTTCTCTATGGAATTCAAAGGTGGTTGGTATCAACACATTCATTCAGTGAAATTATTTTTTAAAAATATCTTTCAATCCATCATTAATACAGATCCTTATAAAAAAATATTTTATAGAAGTTATAGAACTACAATTTGATGTAATGTAGTTGGTGAAATACATCTAGTGGGACCCTACCTAGATGAATAAATTTCAAAGAAAGTTAGAAAAATTAAACAACCTATAAGGGTAAATTAGAGTCCGAAAATGTTTTATGTTGAAAATGATTAAGAGGATATGGAATTTTATGTTTCTCAAATGGTGTTCCTATAAATATATCCCTGGAAAAGGGTGAATTGTTTTGTAATGAAGGGAAATTTTATCCCTTATATATTATTCCCTTTAAAATTATTGATCGTGTAGGGATGGTAGCTTATTTGATGGGTCTCACATTAAATCATTCTCATGTTCATGATTTCTTCTTTGTATCTCTCATATGAATGTACATACTAAAAAGTCCCAAATCAGATTGATATATCATTGAGAGGGGGAGGGGTGAATCATTGATATCTTTTTCTTTTAATTTTCCAATATTTTTAAACAACCTTTCCCTCTTGTTAAATATATATCAAATTGATAAAAATAAAAAAAATCCACACATAAAAAGGAACACATATATTTTTATGGTTCACTACTCAATATGAGTTTCTATATACTTGGAATAGTTTGGAAACAATTCAATACCACACAATCAATGTGAAAAGAATTCATTTGTGTGCATGCAACATGTATGATATACCCTTACACTTATATTACACTATGATCAATACAAAAATGAATTTTCTTCTTATAGTAGGAATGATGTAAAATAATTTTGTTTAATAAGTTATTAAAACTTCAGTAGTCGGTTCAACAAAAGTAACTATGCTTAGCTATCAATTTTCACTTGAATTAATCTTCAAAACACGATTCTTCACTTTCTTACCCAACAAAAAATAGAAAAAACAATCTTGGATATGTTATGAAAACCCAGTCCAATGGTTCAGTCTAATTCCATTCTCCAATTCCTTATTTTGGAAAACATATATGAAAAGAATAATCTATAAAAAATTCTGAACCACATACCTACTTCTTGTGGCTTGGTCCAATCCAGTAACCCTTTCTTCCAATTATTTTTTTAGAAACCTTCCTCAGTAAATATTAGTATGGAAACATATTCTTCATAAACCTATATCACATTTTCTCTATTGTTTCACTCATGATAAATACATGTTTTAGAAAATACAATGTATTTTATTCTATTTGTAAGATAGTTTAAAACATAATGGGCATGAAAAAAATTTCACTTTACTGCTAAACCAAAATTTGGGAACATCGAATTTGACTTACATTTTTACTACACCATTGAGTATTTCAGTGATTCTCTAAAATTATTAATTATTCATGAAACATCCTTAATATTATCACAAATTCAACTAGCTTTAAACTTTCTAACAAATCTTTAGTATGACCCCATTTCATATTCTGATGCAAGTCTTTATTATGATGAAACCATTTAGTCACTTCATATTTCATATCCCATAAGAAAATAATAAAAAAACTGAAGAATTCTCATTACAATGCTCCATATCGACTGATAACATATAAATTTGAAAAAATTCTTCCATAAGAATGGTTATAAATTCATTTGACTGAAGTTAAATTTATTTTTCCATAAAAATGGTTGCAACTTCTATGGATGGAATCCCCCCTTAACATTACATCAGTACCGACTTCAAACCCTCCTGAAATTTTTGGCAACAACATCACATAATTTCAACATTTCTTCGATTATTTACAATTTTCTTAGACTATGTTCGATGAAAACAACATATAATAACTTATATGTGTTAGATTGAGAATGATGGATCTATCTCTATATTTGTCTAGATGATTGGTGTCAAATCCAATTTAATGAATCCTGAACCACTTCAAAACAAACAAATTTTCTTTTCACATGACTCAATTAAAACTAAAAGAAGAAACCTATTGAATATGGTTGAATAAATTGTTGAGAATTATCTCGTTGATCGGTCTCTGATCCCATTCGCAATCATCAGTCCCAATAATCTCCACATACTAATCCACATCCACAAACGAGTCTTGATTTTCTTCTAATGGATCGATGGAACCCTCATTTTATTGACCAACATAACCATTGATTTCCTTCTTCAAATTTATCTACAACAAATGATTGATACTTAAGAGTTGTTTATCTAATGAATCAAATAGTATGATGGATCATTCAATCTGATAGATTGGTCGAGCAACACTTTTAATTCAACAACATCAAAATTTCATGCCTTTCTCCATTCAAAAACATATTCATGTACCATTACTTATTTATGAATTTTTTTACATATGGATCTATATAGAATCATCTAACTTATATTGGAAAGTTCTATGTCTTCCCAGAATTCTAGCACCTACCTCAATCATACCCGAACCCATTTTCTCCCTCTTTCTTTTACAAGGCTTTAATCACATGATTCTGAGAAGATTATTATTATTGAGACATAATAAATGGACAATATCATCATATTTAGTATTAATTCATTCATACTCTATAGATTTTTATCATAACAATTTAAACATTCCTTCCATAGAAAATGTGAATATGAAACAAAAATCATTTCACAATCCGTCTTCAGAACCAAAAACCGATATTGAAGAACATTCTTATAAAAACTATTTTCGATCATCTGATTACAATTCACCCTTTCATACCTATCATATAATCACCAAAAAATACAAAATGGATTTATTTTTTCATAATGATAGCAAATAAAAAATAATTAGCATATTGTTCTTTCAGTATCTGAAAATAACTTCCATCCAACTTGGTCCCAACAATAACCCCCTTTGGATTTTTTTATCAACCAAATTTCATAAATCAATGAACATTGTAAAATCCTTAAATGGATTACTATATAAAAAATTGAAATACTACGTGATCTAACTTATTATAGGAAACAAGAATTACTTAAAACAAAACCATGGTTTCCAAAAGTAGTGATTCATGAAACATCTTCATCTGTCAAATCATCTTTGACATTCAACTTTCAAAACATCATTCAACTTCTTGTAGTGAAAGGTTTCCTATAAACATCACAAAAACCTATTAAAATATTCCACACACTTACATGTTGATTTCACAACTTACCCACAACTCCGCCTACCAACATGCTTCCTTAAAGGCATACAATACTACAAAACTGGGTTTATTCACCACTAGGGATTTAACAATGCTTCCAAGGACCCCCTTTGTCGGTGGTTGAAAAAGTGTCGTTCAAGTGGGTCTTAAACAATTATTTTTTGCACTATTATGGGGGATCTATATGAGTGTTTCTTAGAAGCACTGACAAATACCCCCCATCAATGATTTTGTATTAGTGATGATAAATTTTATATTTCAAAAAAAAATATTTTATTAAAAATAATAAATTTATAGATAAATATATGTACATAGATATAAATATAATATATATTTTTAAATATTCTTTAGACACTGTTAAATAATAATTTATACTTAATATTGAATATATTTATTAAAAAAAACTTATAAAACGAATAGAATTTTTTTATTTAATAATTTTATAATTATTGTCAAGTAATAGTCATTTAATAAAAAAATTGACTTTATTAAAAATAACAATTTTAATAAAATATATAAAATAAGTTGAAAGCATAATTCGATCATCAAATGACCATAACTCTTGATTTTGGTGCTTGTTTGTTATCTACCACATATAAAATTTAATCTTGTGCTAATATCTACACCATGTTGACATTGGATACCCCAAAAAAATTGGTATAAAATGGTTATTTACCATTGGTTTTTTTAGTTTTTGGTTTCCGTTTTCAATCGAAGATTATAAAGTTGATGTTAAAAATAACTTTTCAGCATCAGTTTGTGAAACCTATGTGGATATCCATCTGAAAAAGATTTTCGGTTTTGGTTTAGGCAATAACCGACACTAAATCATTTTTTGGTGTGGCCTTCCCTTTCATTTATCTAGGTAAATGACACCGAAGATATCATTTGAGGAGGATATCAGTGTTGGTTTTAATAAAAAATGATGCCAAATGGAGGCTTTCATCATCAGTTAACATTGAAACTGATGCCAAATATTTTCTCGTGGGATCTTCGACATTGGTTTTAAAAAATAACCATCACGAAAAACAATTTCAATGTCAGTTATTAAAATAAATGATGTTGAATTGTTTAATTTTTTAAAAAAATAATTATATCAATTCTGAGAAACTGAAAACTATAAAAACACAAAACAAGAAGATATAAATCAAAAAAATGACAAAAACTCATATTATCATATCTATGTCAAACAATTAAAATTTCACAAACTATTCAAATGTCATAAACCATAACTAATAACCCAATAAACTAATAATAATTACTACTATAACATATCCACATGAAATACTAACCATCACCCAAATCATTATAAATCCAATGGAATGGTTCTTCTATTAAAACCAAAAACATCAGAAGATAAATAAAGACAATTTGTGTGTCAACCATTCCTTAAAAATAAATTATCACAAACATAATGTTTAAAATTTAATTTTCATTGTCAACCAAATCAGCAGGATTCCATCAACATCATGACCTTTAAAACCATTTTCCATTTAAATCCAATTTAATAAATAACAAACATCAAATAATAACATGAAATCAAATTACAATTCATCCCATCATCGTTCTCAATATTTATAAAAACAACAATACTTTAATAGCTCAATCAGAATAACATTATGTAAATAAATATATTTTAAAATAGGATCAAATATTGCATACCTAATAATTTATAAAAAAAAATATGTCAAGAACGTTGAAGAATAAGTTGAAATCATTAGGATCAGACACCTACTATAACAAAAGAATTTAATTTTAAACACTTTAATAGGAAAATGTATGATTATTCAAAAATATTAAAAGATACATACCTGATAATTTATATCTGAACCAAACATATCAAATAGTTCACTAACAAATATCTAATATGGATTATCTCATCATTTTTATACAGATCAACATCATTGAACATCTACAATAGAATTCAAATTAAAATACAGAATACTATGACATAAAATATAAAATAATATATATGGCTGACATTTTCAAATTCAGAAAAAACCCCATTTGGGGATAATACATAATAACTACATTATATTATTCTTTATTGATGATGAAACTGAGGTTATAAAAAATTTATATTATATTAAAAAATAACATATATAAATATAAAAGCACAAAATATTATGAAAAATTAAAATATTTACTATTACATTTACATATTTGATTAGATTTTTCTTCTTCTTTTTCAACTTATTTTTGGTAATCATTTTCCATGACCTTAATTTTCATTTATATCAACTAATAAAACATGTAAAACAAAAAAAATACAAGTAATTAACTCATAAAAAGAAATATTGGTTACTCATTTAACAAGGTGATACAATCTTTATGAACACCACCTAATAAAAAAACCAGTATAGCATGCATTCCATTGTGAAGAATTCTCCTAAAATCCAATTTCCTCTACAATATAAAATTTCAACAATTAATAATATTATAAATTACATTATTTCATATTTATATTAATGTTATTACCCATCATGGAATGGAAAAAACAAGCACCAATTCTTGGTCTTTGATAATATCTTGGATATATGTTTAATTTACCCAGGATGTGTCACATATTGGGCATGCATTAAAATTAATGGTTGATACATAAGAACATAAACATCAGTGGTCTCATTTTGTATCAAAAGTGTGTTTATATACCTAATCAAATACATAATATTGTAGGTCACTTAAAATCATCTTTTCTTACCTAATTAAAAACAAAAACATAAATTTACTTACATGGAAAGCATCTAGAACAGAGTTAGGCTAAGCTCTTCAAACTGAATCAGATCAGTGATATATTTTTTGAATATTTTCACTTGATATTTTTCTCTACATATTTCAGACATCATATAAAAATCTTATAAATTATCCATCAAAGAAAAAATCTGGGATAATTTATTTATCACATCAGAAATGGAAGTATCTGCAGCTGTTACTTCCTGAACAATCTAAGTCTTTTTTCTTTTTATCATTTCTTTTAATTTTACATAATACTATAAAAAATTAAATGTTATAAAACATTATGAGTATTTTTAAATTAAAATTAATAAATATTTAAAAACTATGTGTACCTCGTATGAAAAATAAAATAAAAGTTTAGCTGTAAAAACTAAGAAGTGACCTAGATAATACCCAAAATTGGTATCCTCCTGGGTAGAAAATGATAAAAAATAATTAGCATCAATAATATCAGTCACTGACACTCTGAGATGAACAAACTACAAAGGATGTTCATGTACAGAATCCCGTGAAACATGTATGACTATCTATGCTACAATACATACATGAGTATGTCCATCAAATAGAAAGAATATAATGTTGGGTCTGGTCAAGGTGGTGGATGATCTAAGGTGGTATTCTAGGTGAGCTGGGCCAGCTAGGTTATCTGTACATGCTTCACATCCAACAATGAAGGTGGAAACGATTGGGTAGACTAGTTTTTCTAGGCCAGCTGGGTAGTTTGTAAATGCGGCACATCAGATTGTAAAGGATGAAAATATTGAACATGATGGGTATGCTGAGAAGAATGAGCATACTCTGATTGTCTCATCAATTTTCTAAACATAGATTTCACAATTTATTGAATTTGATCACCCATGGACTATTTCATTTCTTTGAAGTCATCTATTAAGGAATCCACTTCTGGATCTCTTGACTACTTAATATGTTTTCCAGAAACTGTCACGTACCAGATCTGGTCGCCACCATTAATGGCACCAAAACCGGCCCATGACAAGGCCCGAATGGCATTCCTTATCCCCACGGGCTGGAAAAAGTGCCCGGGTATAAAACAATATGATTTGGGAACGCTTTACCCGAGTATGAAAGCATAAAACAAATAAAACAATCAATAATAAGAATCTGAAATTTCCATGCTAAACCATTATTAACAAAATCAGATCTGAATACATATGTTTAAAGACACTACAAGTGGTCCAAATACAAATAATGACAAAATCAAGACATCCCCAATCACTTCACACAACAAGGGTGTCATCACCGGCAAGCCTTCTCCACAACCCTGCCCCAACGATGGGGACTAACACCCTGAAGCGCCATCACCCTTAGCCTTCCCTTTACCTGAGTCAAGCATAAGAAGTTCTACTTACACCCAAGGGGCGTAAGTAGGGTGTGAGCCTAAGCCCAATAGGATACCACCAGATGATTCCAAAGAGGATGCAATACAATGGGAACAAAACTAGCAATTTTAACACACAAGGTGAAACAATGTTAAAAATTTCGAGAAAAGCAACTTTCAAATGGAAACAGTTTTCAATCCAAGAATTTCAGAATGATAACACATTAAATAAACATGTGAGCTACTATAAATTACTGCCAAAAGATCCCACAACAAGGGTAAATACTACAATTCTAATGAGCACAAAAATTGGGAACACCCCTAGGCAACTAGATAGTCTCGGGCCCTATGTACCTCGTACCTCGGGGTAAAGTATCCAAGTCACAATCCTTTCCCGTGCACAAGCCACTAGTAGGGAACAAACCCATAACCTAGTGGTCCCCAAATAACATCCACATAGTTCAGTTAGTGTTGTCGTTATCCATTTTCTCAGTGAAACAGGGACACAACCCATCCGGTCCACTAGCCGTACTAGTACATATCCGCCCACCTAAGTACCCGGGATTCCCCTTTTTGTGCTCAAACAATTTCATCAAACAACACACATACTTTTTCATGTAGAGTATCACTACTGGTCACAAACAAATAGTATAGTAGCTACACACATTCTATATCATTTGAAACAGTCAATAAAATATTTTGATCTTCAATAAAACAACCTCTCAAAACATCACATTGTTTTGCACCCAAAACTCTTTAAAATATCCACTTTTCACAGTATGAGAACAGTTGTAAGTCATCAAAACAAAATTTCAGTTCAACACAATTTAATAAAACAAAAAATTCAGTTATGGGGCAGCCCAATGTTAACCAAGAAATTATATATTTTAAAAACCACCATTTTCACACCAACATGGCACTTAATGCCCATTTGCTTCTCAAACACAATTTAAACAAACTTTTTCAGCCACAAACAAAAAGAATTAATATTTAAAACATTATTTTAATTCCTAATACAGTTCAACAAAATCAACTATGTAATTAGAGTTCATCCCAAAATGAACCAATAAAAGACTTGCATGAAAAACCCTCAATTTCACCAAAAATTATAACATAAAATTCATTTGCATTGTAAATGAAACTAAAACAAATTTTTACAAAAACATTAAAATTCAATAAGCATTAATTCACCCTCAACACAGCAAGAAAATTCCCAAAAATTGCACACACAATGGAATCACCTACCAAAAGATTCAAGAACTGCAAATCTTATTGCGGAACTTCAACCGCACGACCACCGCGCCACAAGGAAGTGATATCAAACCTAAAACCAGAGGATTGAACCATGAAACCCAAAATGAAACCCTAGGTACGAAGCCCTAGCTTTTGGAAATTTGGGGATTCAAGAAAAAAAAAGATAAATCTCAAGGAAAAAGAAGAGAACTAGAAGGATAGTCACTTACTTGAGAAAACTGGACGTTTTTAGAAACCAGAGAAGTTAGGCCCTAATTCACGACAGATGCGATCTTCAAAGAGGGGGAAACGAAGCTGGGGGTGCGGCCAGGTACAGTGGGAGAAGGTGAGAGGTGGAATCACCAGAAAAGAATAAAAATTGAATATTTTATGAAATAATTCCAAAACAATTTTAAAACTGGAAATGGGCTTTCGGGTTGGCCCAATACCTAACTTGATCACCCAAATCCAAGATACAAATGAATTTTTAAGGGGGCCAAAATTCATTGGTGGTTTTAATAGTAAAATTAAGGTCATTTTGGAAGTTGAATTGGTTAAAAATGTTGAAAAACGAGGGAGTTATTAAACAAACAAAATTTATTGTCAAAACTGGAAATGGGCTCTCGAGTTGACCCAAATTATGGAAACCCACCATTTCCTTCAAAAATGCATTGAAAACCCCCCAAAAAAGCAATAATGTAAATTAAATAAAAAAATACCTTTAAAATATGTCATGTATGTGACAATTCTCCCCACCATGAAGGACTTTCCGCCCCGGAAAGTCAACATGATTCTTCGTTGGTAAACAAGAATGGGTACTCTTCCTCGACCCATGACTTTCGCTCCCAAGTCTCATGTGTATCATTCTCATGCCGCCATAGAACCCGAACTAATGGAATAGAATTCCCTCGAAGTATCTTCTCTTGGGAGTCCACAATTTTTACTGGCCTCTCAACAACAGACAAGTCAGGCTCTATCTCCAATTCTTCCCAATTCAACACATGGGACGGATCCGGGTTGTATTTCGTCAATTGAGAGACGTGGAAGACATCATGGATGGACGTCAGCTGAGAAGGTAAGGCCAACCTGTATGCCACCTTTCCAATACACTCGGTGATCTCAAAGGGCCCGACATACCGTGGCATTAACTTACCTTGCTTTCCCAATCGACGATGGCCCAAACAAGGGGCCACTTTTAAGAATACCCCATCACCCACAATAAACTCTAGGTCTCGACGCCTCCGATCAGCATAAGATTTATGACGACTCTGAGCTGTCAATAAGCACTTCCTGATCAATTTGACCTTCTCAGAAGTCTCCTGCACAAGGCTCGGCCCCAATAGTGAAGTCTCTCCTACCTCAGCCCAACATAGGGGGGACCGACATGGCCGACCATAGAGCGCCTCAAAAGGGGCCATTCGAATTGAGGATTGGTAACTATTATTATAAGCAAACTCAACCAATCCCAAATGGCTATCCCAAGAACCTCCAAAGTCCAAGACACATGCACGAAGCATGTCCTCCAAAATCTGATTCGCCCGCTCTGTCTGACCATCCGTCTGAGGGTGGTGCGACGTGCTCATCTTAATCTGAGAGCCCAAGGCCTTCTGAAGGCCTTCCCAAAATCGAGAAGTGAAGCGGGGGTCTCTATCCGAGACAACAGCTGATGGTACACCATGGAGTCTCACCACCTCCTAAGATACAAATGGCCCAACTCATCCACTTTAGATGTATCTCTGATCGGAATGAAGTGGGCTGATTTGGTCAGACGATCAATCACCACCCAAATGGAATTCTTACCCCGAGGTGTACGAGGTAAGCCAACAATGAAGTCCATGGCAACCTCGTCCCACTTCCAGGTAGGAATGGGTAATGGCTGGAGCAAACCGGAGGGCCTTTGGTGCTCTGCTTTCACCTGCTGGAATGTGTAGCATCTCGAAACGAAGTCTGTTATGTCTCGTCTCATACCAGGCCACCAAAAATGCCGACAGACATCATAATACATCTTAGTGGCACCTGGATGGACAGCCCACTGAGACTGGTGGCTATCATGCATCACTGCCTTCCGTAGAGATAATGGTACTACTGAACGGCCCTTGAAGCACAAGATGCCCTCGGGAGACGACGACCAATCAGAGGATGTCTCCCCACCATGAAGAAACTGCCTAGATCAATGACAAAGCTCATCACTGGGTTGTTCCCGCTGAATCAACTCCAACAGAGAAGGAGTCAACTGGACACTCGCCAAGAATGCCCCTCCACTGTGTTCCTTAGCCTCCACATGCATTTGAGAAAAGAGCCCCATCAATGTCCACTCATCACTAGACTTCCTCAAAGCCTTCACTGGAACTCTTCTGCTCAAAGCGTCAGCCACCACATTACCCTTTCCTGGGGTATAGACAATGTCAAAGTCGAACCCCTGCAAGTACTCGATCCAGCGACGTTGCCTCAAGTTGAGGTCCTTCTGCGAGAAGATATAAGCCAAGCTTTTGTGATCAGAGTAGACCACAAACTTCTCGCCAAAGAGGTAGTGACGCCATGTCTTCAAAGCATGCATCACCGCTGCCAACTCCAAGTCATGGGTAGGGTAGTTCTTTTCATGTGGTTGGAGTTGGCGAGAGCCATAAGCCACCACGTGATCATCCTGCATAAGCACACACCCAAGACCCATACCTAAAGCATCACAATAAACCACATAACCCTTCCCGGCCTCAGGCAAAATCAGCACAGGGGCGGTAGTCAACCGTCTCTTCAGCTCCTCGAATAATGCTTGACATTCTGGACCCCATACAAACTTCACCCCTTTCCGGGTGAGCGCAGTCATTGGTGATGCAAGCCGAGAGAAATCCCGAACGAATCGCCTGTAGTAACCAGCTAGGCCAAGGAAACTCCTGATCTCAAACACATTCTTCGGCTGCTCCCATGACATAACCACACTAATTTTCTCAGGGTCCACTGAAACTCCGTGCTCTGAGATCACATGACCCAGAAATCTCACCTCTATGATCCAGAAGGTGCACTTTGACAACTTTGCATAGAGGCGGTGATCCCGTAATGTACCTAAAACGATCCTCAAGTGATGTTCGTGTTCCTCCTCAGAGCTAGAGTATACCAGAATATCATCCAAGAACACCACAATAAAGGAATCAAGATACTGATGAAACACCATATTCATGAGTTCCATAAAGACTGCTGGAGCATTGGTAAATCCGAAGGGCATGACCAAATACTCAAAGTGGCCGTACCTGCACCGAAAGGCTGTCTTTGGGATATCTGACTCCTTCACCATGAGTTGATGATACCCTGAACGCAGGTCTATCTTTGAGAACCACTTTTCTCCCTTAAACTGGTCAAACAAATCATCTATTCTGAGCAAAGGGTATTTGTTTTTAATTGTTACCTTATTCAGCTTCTGGTAGTCAATGCATAGACGGAGGGATCCATCAGCCTTTTTTGCGAACAACACAGGAGCGGCCCAAGGAGAGACGCTTGGGCGAATGAATCCTTTGGATTATAAGTCGTCCAGCTGCATCTTTAATTCCCTCAACTCGGTGGGGGCCATGCGATAAGAGGGAAGAGATATCGGCTGTGTTCCTGGCGCCAGATTAATCGAAAACTCCACATCCCGCTCTGGGGGCAAACCCGAAAAATCATCCGGGAATACCTCTGGAAACTCATTCACTACATGAGGTAGTGAACCATTAGAAGAAATACCATCTTCTAGCATGAGAAAAGATAACTGGAAGATAATACTTCCCAACTCTGGGAGTGGAGGCCCTGCGCGACCTGACCGAGGATCCCATTCACCATGAAAAACCTGACGACTCCCGTCAGGTGCCGTGAAACTCACACGCCTTCTATAGCAGTCAATGTGTGCCTGGAAGTGAACTAGCCAATCCATCCCGAGTATGACATCAAAAAGGTCCATATCTAAGACCATAAGGTCCCACTCCATCTCGACCCCTGATACAGAAAGTGCACATGAGGGGCACCTAAGGCCCTGCTCCTTCTTCTTTCCCAGCGGTGTCACCAACTCCATCACGAAAGACATCAACTCAGTTGGAAAATTCAGAATGTCCACAAAATGGACAGAAATGAATGAAATAGAGGCACCAATATCAAAAAGAGAAGTAGCAATAGAAGATGCAATCAAAACGGTACCTCGAACTGTCAACGGTCCTACCTCTGATCCTACTGGTGTCTGATCCACTGCATGGAGGTGTCCAATATCTGTCTGAGGACGACCGCTAGCCTGAGGCTGTGCCCTGAACTGGCTCTGCCCCGAAGATGATCCAACCCTTCCACCACGACTTCCAAATCGAGATCCCCCAGTCCTCGATGGCTCAGACTGTGCTGACACTCCTTTTGAAGCCACTGAACCAACCCCACTCGGAAGTGGACGTGCCACACCACAAAAACGCTGCAAATGCCCCATACCTCCACACTGGAAAAAAGGCTTCGGAGGAAGTGCAAATGCTGGTCGGATATGCCCAGGCCTCCCACATTGGTGGCACACAACCGATCTTGCATCAGAAGCAGCAGAAGAAAACTTCCTGGAAGAGTGGCCTGAACTGCCCCCTCCTTTCTTCACATGATCCTCCCGCTTCCTTTTCTTCTCTGAGGAGCTACCACTTCCCACTGCTGATACTGAACCATAGAAACCATCCCTGCCTTTCCTATCAATCTCCACCATGCACGCTCGATCAACAAACTCAGCATAGGTCCTCAGCTTAAACAAGAACACCTGGGAGTATATCTCTGGTCGCAAGCCTTTCTCAAACCTCTGGGCCTTCGCCTACTCATTAGAGACAATTTCTGGAGCATATAGAACCAACTCAGCGAAACGGTTGGCATAATACATCACAGATAGATTCCCCTGAACAAGATCCATGAACTCTCTAGACCTTGCATAAGCCAATACCTCAGGGCAGTACTGTTCATAGAAGACAGCCTTGAAATCACCCCAGCGCATCTGCTCATTCTTCCCTGCCTGAAGCACTGACTCCCACCACTTACGGCTTGGACCCTCTAATAGAAATGAGGCACACTTCACCCTGAGCTCCTCGGGGGTTTCTAGGAACTCAAACATACACTCGATCTTCTCGAGCCATTCTTCTGCTTCCTGGGGTTCTGAGCTACCTCGGAAGGTAGGAGGCTTGTTTTTCAGAAACTCTAGTGCTTTATCTTTTCTAGGACCTGTATCTTATGCCCTAATAGGAATAGTGGCAGGAGCCGGTCCCTGTCCCAAAGCTTGGACAGCCCGAACCACAGCCTCCACGAGCCTCTGATCAATCGGTGTGGGATAACTCTCTTCAACATCCTCTTGTGGGCGCGTGGGAGCTTTGCGGGGAGGCATGTTGCTACAAAATGCAACAATCACAAAACAATAGTCAATACCAAAATTCTGAAAATTTTAATCAAATACATCGATTATAAATAAACTAAACACATTCCAGTAAAAAAAAGAAACAACTACTTCAAATCCGCCTGATGTCCACATGTCGTCTGCAGCCCACATGTATCACCTGGAAGTGAAGTCAATTCATAAATTACAACATCCTATGGTGACTCAAGGTCTTCTATGAGAGGTGTGGGCCAGACACCTTACTCACAACCAAAACCCTGAGCCCTGATAGTCCTAGCTCCGGTCTATCCCGACTCATCCCAAAATAGCAATATAACCCAAAAACATTAACCTCATCTGATACCATTTTGTCACGTACCAGATCTGGTCGCCACCATTAATGGCACCAAACCCGGCCCATGACAAGGCCCGAAGGGCATTCCCTATCCCCACGGGCTGGCACAAGTGCCCGGGCATAAAACAATATGATTTGGGAACGATTTACCCGAGTATGAAAGCATAAAACAAATAAAACAATCAATAATAAGAATCTGAAATTTCCATGCTAAACCATTCTTAACAAAACCAGATCTGAATACATATGTTTAAAGACACTACAAGTGGTCCAAATAAAAATAATGACAACATCAAGACATCCCCAATCACTTCACACAACAAGGGTGTCATCACCCGCAAGCCTTCTCCACAACCCTTCCCCAACGATGGGGACTAACACACTGAAGCGCCATCACCCTTATCCTTCCCTTTACCTGAGTCAAGCATAAGAAGTTCTACTTACACCCAAGGGGCGTAAGTAGGGTGTGAGCCTAATCCCAATAGGATACCACCAGATGATTCCAAAGAGGATGCAATACAATGGGAACAAAACTAGCAATTTTAACACACAAGGTGAAACAATGTTAAAAATTTCGAGAAAAGCAACTTTCAAATGGAAACAGTTTTCAATCCAAGAATTTCAGAATGATAACACATTAAATAAACATGTGAGATACTGTAAAGTACTGCCAAAAGATCCCACAACAAGGGTAAATTCTAAAATTCTAATGAGCACAAAAATTGGGAACACCCCTAGGCAACTAGATAGTCTCGGGCCCTATGTACCTCGTACCTCGGTGTAAAGTATCCAAGTCACAATCCTTTCCCGTGCACGAGCCACTAGTAGGGAACAAACCCATAACCTAGTGGTCCCCAAATAACATCCACATAGTTCAGTTAGTGTTGTCGTTATCCATTTTCTCAGTGAAACATGGACACAACCCATCCGGTCCACTAGCCATACTAGTACATATCCGCCCACCTAAGTACCCGGGATTCCCCTTTTTGTGCTCAAACAATTTCAGCAAACAACACACATACTTTTTCATGTAAAGTATCACTACTGGTCACAAACAAATAGTATAGTAGATACACACATTCTATATCATTTGAAACAGTCAATAAAATATTTTGATCTTCAATAAAACAACCTCTCAAAACATCACATTGTTTTGCACCCAAAACTCTTTAAAATATCCACTTTTCACAGTATGAGAACACTTTTAAGTCATCAAAACAAAATTTCAGTTCAACACAATTTAATAAAACCAAAAATTCAGTTATGGGGCATCCCAATGTTAACCAAGAAATTATATATTTTAAAAACCACCATTTTCACACCAACATGGCACTTAATGCCCATTTGCTTCTCAAACACAATTTAAACAAACTTTAACAGCCACAAACAAAAAGAATAAATATTTAAAACATTATTTTAATTCCTAATACAGTTCAACAAAATCAACTATGTAATTAGAGTTCATCCCAAAATGAACCAATAAAAGACTTGCATGAAAAACCCTCAATTTCACCAAAAATTGTAACATAAAATTCATTTGCATTGTAAATGAAACTAAAACAAATTTTTACAGAAACATTAAAATTCAATAAGAATTAATTCACCCTCAACACAGCAAGCAAATTCCCAAAAATTTCACACACAATGGAATCACCTACCAAAAGATTCAAGAACCGCAAATCCTAGTGCGGAACTTCAACTGCACGACCACCGCGCCACAAGGAAGTGATATCAAACCTAAAACCATAGTATTTAACCATGAAACCCAAAATGAAACCCTAGGTACGAAGCCCTAGCTTCTGGACATTTGGGGATTCAAGAAAAAAAAAAGATAAATCTAAAGGAAAAGGAGAGAACTAGAAGGATAGTCACTTACTTGAGAAAACTGGACGTTTTTAGAAACCAGAGAAGTTAGGCCCTAATTCACGACATATGAGATCTTCAAAGAGGGGGAAACGAAGCTGGGGGTTCGTCCAGGTACAATGGGAGAAGGTGAGAGGTGGAATCACCGAAAAAGAATAAAAATTGAATATTTTATGAAATAATTACAAAACAATTTTAAAACTGGAAATGGGCTTTGGGGTTGGCCCAATACCTAACTTGATCACCCAAATCCAAGATACAAATGAATTTTTAAGGGGGCAAAAATTCATTGGTGGTTTTAATAGTTAAATTAAGGTCATTTTGGAAGTTTAATTGGTTAAAAATGTTGAAAAACGAGGGAGTTATTAAACAAAAAAAATTTATTGTCAAAACTGGAAATGGGCTCTCGAGTTGACCCAAATTATGGAAACCCACCATTTCCTTCAAAAATGCATTGAAAACCCCCCAAAAAAGAAATAATGTAAATTAAATAAAAAAAATACCTTTAAAATATGTCATGTATGTGACAGAAACATTCCCAATACTAACACCTTCTGAATATCCTCTTACTCGACATGGTTGTTCTTGATTTCATAAATCCAAAGCTTGGATATCAATCCAACCCTCAGGGATAAATTTTTTTTGTCTCTTTTTATCCTAAAGATAATCCTGAAATATAAAATGAAATTTCTATATCAATGTTTTTAATTTTTAAAATTAAAACTTCAATGACAAAAAAAGTATTTAATTACAATTCATTCAACTACTTATTTACCATTATCTATATAATACATTTCAGTTTTCCTTCTTCTCACATGTTTCCATTTTTCATGGTGAGTGTGAGGAGATGGATGACCAAACTGGACCTCTTATGGACCACTAGTAGATCAAAATCTTAATTTATCGAATTTTTCTTCAATAATTTTCTGCTCCAATAATGTATACCCTACACACGATTTAGTATGAGAGTATAAATGTTTCAACTAGATCTCTTGATGATATCTCCGGGAGGCCTATTATATAAAAATAAACTAATAAGTAATTAGATAAATATATAATAAATTTTACAATGAAAAAAAATTATCATAACATATTTTTTATTTACGGTGGCTGTCAACAAATTTTTTACCTGTATCTGCATCTATAAATTGATACATAAGGCATGGGTTTCGTAATCATTCTTTCCAAAAACATAATTTTTTTCCATTTTTGTTTTAAAATATATCTATGAAATTTTCACTAAATAGATATGAATAATGTTAATTTATTTTTTTCTTAAAAGTTGAATGTCTTCTATAATTTAATAAATTAAATATGTCATTTATAATATTTAATATTAAAAATTGGGAAAAAAAATAAATCTATTGAGATATTTTACCCTCATAGCCACCCAAATTTTCTATTTTTCCATCTTGTCAATAGAATTTCAACCAAGAGTTAAAATACTAATACTGCAATGGCTCTATAATGATATATAAATGATATATTGAACTGCATTTGGGCGAGTTGAATCATTATTATAATCAAAATGAATATGTAATCTCTCATCTCCATGAGCATGGCACACTTTTGATAAAGCTGGAATACCACATTTACCAACTTGAAAACATGATTTCTAAATAGTAATAAGAGACGTCACCTCTACTAAGGACGCATCAGTAAGACTGCATTTTGTTTTCTAAATTTAATGTTTTCTTTCATTAAATAAGTACATTACTAAATATTTAATTATATAAAAAATAGATATACCTTGGTAACTGCTCCTTTCTCTATATATATCATTGAGAAAATAAAGTGTAATGAAATTTTTTGTACCTGTATATCATTAGAAAATTGAATATTTAAAAATAATGACAATAAAAATAAGTAAGTAAAAAAGTGGCACGTGTTTGTATGTTAAAAAAAAAGACACAAAATATAAATAATAACCAGAAAAATTAAGAGAATAATTTAGACTTTTCCCTTATTCCTTCACCATGATCATTATATACTATAGGAGCTATATCTACCTAATAGTCATCGCAATCATCCTGAAATCACATAATAAATGAATAAGAATCTTGTATATAAATAATATTATCAGCATCATCCCCATCACCCAAATGGCATCTTTTTCCTTGAAAAACAATGTACCACTCATCATTCAATGGATCAAGGGCATAAAATATCTTCTTTTCATATGCCTTCATGATAAATGTTTCCTCATTGTAAATAAATCTTTTTTAATCAACAAGTGTAAATCCACAATCATCATGTTTCACACAACTATTACTATCAACACAATTACACATATACAGAGTGACTCGAAATTTTGTATAATATATTTCCCATATATCCTCAAGAACTCCAAAATATTTTGAGGTAGAATAAATTGGGTTTTTATCTTTTTCACTTGAAAAATGAACTACTTTATTGGTAAACCTCACACCACTATTTTGAACAGTACTCTTATCATCCAGCTTATTTGTGTAAAATGTGTACCCTTTAATATCAAAACCTGTCAATGCTATCATATAATGTGATGGTCCCCCTTCCAACCATTTCAACATTTTTGATGTACATGTATTTATTCTCCCATTCTCTATAAACCATGAAACAAATGTCTTTTTATGCTCAATAGTCAACCAATTTTCATTTCATTTTTGATATCTTCTAATTAATTCAGCAGTATGTGTTGATGTATATGATTGAACATCATATATGGTGTTAAAAATGTATAAATGTGCCTGCATCACTTCATCTCATGGAATGAAATTTACCTTTAAGCCTCAAATTCTTCTACCTTAACTATGAAAAGAAAAATATGCAGATATATGGATAAAAATATGCTCCACTTCATACAAATAATCATTAAAAAACTCAGTCACCTCTTCAGATACATATTTTTGAATAATAGAGGCCTTCAGTAGATAATTATTTTTAACATACCCCTTTTAATTTTTTATATACCTTTCAAAAGGATACATATAATGTAAATAAATAGGCCCAAATATTTTTATCTCACACACTAGGTGAATCACTATATGAACTATTATATAGAAAAATGTAGGTGAAAAAAAATTATAGTTGATAAAGTATATGATAAGGTTCATTATCTATGAAATCTAACAAATTTGGATTAATAACTTGGATACAATTTGATTTGAAAAAAATTACATAACACAATGATAGTGTTTCTGACTACTGATGAAGATATACCACGTCGTGCGACTAGTAGCCATTGTTGCTTCAATACATGACAATCACGATATTTCAAACCAATTAATTTTCAATACTTCACTGAATAAAAGTTCATAACATTTCAAGAATATTCACTGGATACTTTTATACCATATAGACAATGAAAAAACTCAACTTCTCACTCTTTCTTAATGTGTGAAAAGTCTGAGGTAAAAATGTTATGTTCTCTTTCATAGTGGGAGAAATCTCCCAACGTATTCCCATTAAAATCAAGTCCAATCTAGAATTAAATATATCTTTTGTTTTCATTTTATGTCTAATAATGTTCCAATAAAAATATTATATATCTTTTTCTTAACATTTCATTACAACAATGTTATATTTTATCCGTAAAAATATCAAATAAGGTAGTTCAAAAAATAGATTGTTTATTCCAGATATGTTTTAAAGACCATAACTACTATTTGTTCCAAATGTCAAATTAATATTTTCAGCCTATTTTGATATTATTAAACTTAAAATGGTTGTGGGGGAATATTTTATCCATGTAAATATTTAAATTTCTTTTTCATTCTATCATAAGGATGATCAATTCACAAAAATCTTCGATGTCCCATTCACAACATCTTTATTCATTTGTACAATTTATAATATAAGGCCCCTTTTTCACAAATTGGACATGATTTATATACCTCAACACTGAATCCAGATATGTTTTCATATTCATGAAATTCATTTATACTAAACATTATCAAATCATGAAAAATAAAATACGATTTCTTGATACACATCAATATCGTTTCCTAGCTATTTTGGACCAGAAATCATCAAGGTCATCATAAAATATTTTTTATTTATACGTGTCTATGGGGATAATTTGTAAACTATGAAAAAATAGGCCATAAACTACATTTGATACTCAGGCTCTGATATAGATTCATTCCTTCTGTACACACCCCCAATATTATATTTCTAGCTCCACTTCCAAAATCAGGGAATTTTTATCAAATCTCTACCATTGTGATGAGTCGGTAGGGTGACATAATTTACCATCATATATTCATTCATATGAATTCCATATTAACGTTTTTCATCTGTTGAATTTGAAAATTGATGCTTCAAACATGGAATTATTGGAAGGCACCAAAATGACTTAACGAGATCTTTTATTTTGGCACCTTATAACGAATAAGAGTTAATTTATCCGAATTATATGAAGAGATTATTTAAAGGAATTATTTTATTTAGAATGAAGTTATATTTTAGAACCTAAGAATGAATTTGGATAAAATATTGCAACCATATTATAGCGTAATGTTCTACATGTATGAAATTTAGTTTAAAAAATCATATTCTTTCCTATACAACACAAAATCACTTGGGAAATCATGTATATTTTTATACCCCAAACCCACTAGTCCTAACATTTTCTTCACCTTTTAATTGGAATCTCAAAACCCTTGCATTATATACATATCTCTTTTAAAAGTTCAATTATTTTATAGAAACTTTTATCACTCAAATAATTTTTTTCGTTCAAGTTAACCAATTTCTAGACTACTAATAACACTGTTTATTTACAACCTGAGAATAAATTTTTGTTCGGAATCTCCATTAAATTTTTCAACATTTTCTGGTATTTCAATGATTTCAACCCCTAAATCATAAATTAATCATTCAATTCAACCCTCTATGTCATTATGAATATTATCATCAACATTAGATGTTGAATTTACAGTTATTTCTCAATGCTAGATCCAACATGTACAATTGAAGCCAAACCAAATGCAAATGGAATTATCCTTGAATTCACTAGAATTTTACATTCTCATATTCAAACACTTGACATAGAAAATTCCATGAAATCATCAACTCGTTTTTCATATTCATTACCTCTTATTTGTAAATTAATCTAATTTTGATCCATTCAATACCTTATATCATAATATAATTACTGAATATTAAAACATATAAATAATAAAAAATAAATATATAAGTTGATAAATTTTAAACATAAAAGCATATAATAAAAATTATTAGTACTCATACATGAAATATTAATGATTATTTGGAAGAAAATAAAAAATAATCTACTCTAAGTTTTTATTTTTAGTGATGTGACACTAATCCAAAAGTAGATTATTTTTTTAGAATAAAAAAATACCACAAGTAATATAAATTGACATATATATATATATATAACATATAATCATTTAAAAAAATATATAAACATATAGATTTTATACAAAAAATAAATAATGGAAAAAATTGCAGATCTGGTGGGAGATTAATGATTTTTAGGAATAAAAAAATTACTTTATGTATTTATTTTATATAAATAAATAATTATAAACAATTATTGAGGAAAATGGTAATAAATAAAGATATTTATATAATTTTTAGATAGATTTTTTAAATAACTATCAAACAACACCGCTGCCTTTCTATATAGATTCATCAAAATAGAAATCAATTTTCCTCTTAGTTATAACTTAGAAAAAAATAATTTGATGATACCACAAAATAAATAATTTATATAATTAAACTAACCTTTAAAAAAATAAATAATTTAACGTCAAATGCATATAAAAAAACAGAATGATTGGATAAAATTTATAACTAAAAAATAATGAATTTATCTTAAAATTCTATTAAAACCACTTAAAAATATCAGAGTTGTACATTTCATGATTGATCCTAAATATAGATAACATTCCATAAATTTTATGGAAGAAATAAAACTAAAACAAATAGTTAAAATATTTTTAAAAAAACAAACAAGAAAAAAAAATAAACCTCCAGTCATGGTGCCACTCGACCGTAATTGGGTTACCGAAGATGAAATTTATAATAAATATCCATTTAATTATTTGGTAAGAAAAATACTAAAAAATTTAAAATAATTTGAAAAAAATTTATTAAATAAAGATAAATGTGAAAACATACGATTTGTGTGCCAACCGATCATAAAAAAGTTACAGAGATGAAATAAAAATCTGGATAGAGAAAGGATGAATGACTAATGCTCAGAAATCATGAAAATATAATTCAAATCGAGCAAAAAGATTTAAAAAATCCATTGAAAGGGTTTCGACAACTGTTTAAAGTGTTGTAAGTCGAGAGATAGAAGAAATGAGTCGAAAAAAAGGTTTTTCTGGGAGTGTTTTTTTAAACGAGTATTATAATCAGTTTTCTATAAAATCGATGTTCAAAAAATTTAACTTTTTTTCGGTGTCAGTTTTACATAAAACTGAAGCCACAGATAAAAGTATTTTTCACATTGGTTTTAACAACACTGACATGAAAAATATGTTCTTCGTGATTTTTGTGTGTCAATTTATAGTAAAACTGATGCTAAAAATTTTATACACAATTTTCGGCGTCGATTTTATGAAGAAACGACACCAAAAATGTAACTCATTATATTTCGGAATCAGTTATTATAACAAAAAACACTAAAATATATAGTGTTTAATATTATAATGTCATTTATGTTTAACTGATGATATAAATGAAACATTAAAAATACTTTTTCTACTAGTGTCATTGTTATGTCAAGGAAAATCGAGGACTAGAATGCTGGAAAATCTTACTTTTTAGTTACGGTACCCCAATTGTTTAACATTTGATGGATTTTTAGCCTTGTTTAAGGGGGTGTTTTTATCTTTCTTCTGTGAAGACTAAATTTAATCCCAGTTCTTAAAATCATATTGATATTATGGTTTTTAAATTTTATCATTTTTTATAATTTTGTATTGTAATAATAAAATAAATGTATATTTTCTTATTTTTAATTTTAATAAATCAATTTTATAAATATATATATCACCATATTTATGTTAAAATTTATTTTTAAATATAAAAAATAAATTTTTATCATTCATTTTATTGAAATTAAAAAATTATCCATTTTATTTACCTTATAAAAATGAAATAATATGTATATATAATTTATATGTTAGTGTGTGTGTGTATTAATAAACATATATATATATATATATAAAGAAATATAATTAAATATGGTTATATCACAAATTTCACAAAATTTATAAATGAACAGAAAATTCATTAGAAATATAACAAAATACGCATGACTTAGTGTTAAACATCATTTAATCACATAAGGGAGGCCCTGAGATCAAATATAGGCTTACAAAGGTATTTTTGATATCTTTCTAACACTAAGGAAGGGGTGGGGTGCATAATGGTGTATATTTTAGTTTAAAGAACTTGGAAATGTTTTGTAAGCGTTGGAAAGGGGGTGTCGGGGGTGCGCAAAAAAATATATTTTTTCTTATTTTTAATAGTGATTTTTTAATTTTGTTAAGGGACATAATCTAATATCACTAATTTTTTTAAAGGAACCCTTTAGCTGTACTAAATATTTTCCATTTAATGTCACCCTTTAGAAGTTCTAAAAAAATCACTGATAGAGGGTTCCTTTTGCATCACTTTATTATAGCACTATTAAAAACCAACTTTTAACATCGCGTGCAATATCAACACTTTTTAGGAACTAATAAAACCCTATAAAAAGAATTTTTAAATCCAAGATTTTCATTAGTGTTAGAACATATAAATGGATATATTTATGAAACATGACCCCTTTGAAAAAACTATCTAAATACTATAAGAGAGAGGGGAAAAACACATACCTAAACATTCAAGAGAAAGAGGCTAAACGCCCATGTTGAATATTAATTTGAAAAATGACTCCTTCAGAAAACGTTTGTGAATATGTCAAGAAAGTTTTATGATGTAGGAACCTACTTCAGCTTTAATGAATTATTATCCACATGCAATTTTATGAAGATATTTTTGATATCGATATGTTTTGAGCGATAATGCTGCAATGTATTTCTCGTATGTTTAATAGAACATTGATTATCATATCCTAAGATAAGAGGCAGCTTTAATTCGATAAGTAATTATTACAGATGAGTCTTTATCCACATAAGTTTAGTATAATATTGAGTGAAAAAAACATAGTCAGTATCATCTATGCTAAGAGTTAATGATGTTGTTTCATAGTATACCAACATACAAAACTCTTCCCTAGAAATAAAACATCACCAGATGTAAATATTCTATCATCAGAACGTCCTACTCAATCAGTATTTGAATACCCAAATCCGTAAATTCTTTTTAAGTAGTCATATCTTGTTCTGAAATATGTTGTTCCTTTGATATATATAAGAATTATTTTTCTATCCAATGTATGTGATTCTTTTGGTTCACTTTGGAATCTTTCATAAAAGGTAACAACATAAAAAATATGTAGTATTAATGTAGTCAAATACAAAAAAATCTAATCTTCTTCTGAAATTATTAGAGTAAACTTTCTTACCCTATCTATCATAAAAAAACGTGGTTCCTACTGAAACTGGTGTGGAAATTGTTTTTTAATTTTATATTCCTAACTTTTTAAGAAGGTCCTTATCATAATTTTCTTGAGAAATAAATATGTTTTTCTTCTTTTGTGAGATTTGTAACACATGAATGGTTTTAATTTCATTGAACATAGACATTTAAATAATTTATTCATATCTTCACCAAAACTTTCAGAAGTTCTTTTATCATTCCCAGTAAACATAATATCATAAACATATATAAAAACAATGAGAAAAATCTCCTAAATTTATTTGATGTATATATTTCTATTAACTGTTCCTTTCATGGGGACAAAATTTATTAATAAATTATCCTATTTTTAACACCATGCCCTGAGAGCTTGATTTTGATCATACAAGGATTTCGTCATCTTAAACACGCATCTTTCATACTTTCCAACAACAAAGACACTAGGTTGTTTAATATAAACTTTTTTATCGTGTTATCTACTTATACATACTTTCTTCACATCCATCTGAATTTTCTTAAAATTATTTTTCAATAACAAGAAGAAATATTCTAATTGTTTGTAACCTTTACACCAGAGAAAAATTCTCATCAAAGTCTATACCTTCGATATGTGAGTAACCTTTTCATACTAACTTTAATTTGTTTCCTATCAATTCTCTGTCTTTATTCATGTCATTTTGGGAGACCCACTTTGTAGCAATAATATTTTTCATTTAGATTCGGTAAGAGTTTACATGTATTATTTTTCTTAATTTTATCCAAACTCTTTATTCATAGTTTACATACATTCCGAATGCTCAATATTTTTATTAACATCTTTTAACTCAAATTTTGAATATAAAGAAGTACGTGTAATGAAATTTTTTTTCTTCTTATATGATCTTTTTGATATTGATCCGCAATTATGTTTTGAGCTTCCACTTTATTCCTTAGCCTAGGATGGGATGCTTGATATCCTTCCTCATCACTACAAATAAATGATTATGATTCTTCTACTTGTATGGGATTATAATTTTTTGTATTTTTTTAAAGGATGGGGCTGAAGCCTCATTTATTATTAAAGCACAACAAAGACCTCTTTAACTGGGTAGAGGGAGACTAATTACATAGCTTTAAGGTCCAGTGGGAATTTATCACATTACATGGCCCATATGACCAATTTTTTAGCCTAAGGCCTATTCTAAGAATAGTACTGCTATAGTACCTGTGTTTCTACAGTACCACACAGTACCCGCCGCTACTACAGTACCCCACCGCTGCTACAGTGTCCTGCCACCGCTACAATGCTCGCCATTGCTACAGTACCACCACTGCTACTATATGCTAGAGTACTTCTATAGTACCCTACACCCAATGGGTTTTGGACCTCAATTTTTCACGTAGTATTAAGGGGTCCATATTAGATATTTTAACAAAAATTCATTCATCCTCTTCATCTTATTCATCTTCATGTGTTTGGGATATATCTTCCCAATTTTTTTAAACAACATTCACATCAATAGAATAAATTAATCGTCCCATTTCTTTGTTGAAACTTTTATATCATCATATATGCAAAGAATTACCAAGAAAGATTCCATCTTCACCTATCTGATCAAACATTCCACGATTTCCATCTATGTTTATTATGATGAAGGGAATCCAAAAAACTCTAATTTGTTTTAAACGAGGATTTTTTGTCATAGAAAACATCATAAGGATTCATATAATAAATTTGTCTGTAGAAACATCCATTTTGAATATAAAAATTTGTACACATAGCTTTCTTATAAAATTATTGAGAAAGACCATGTTCAATCACCATAGAATGTTCCATTTCAACTAATGTTCTATTCTTCCTCTCAGCAACACCATTTTTTGGTGTGTTTGGTGCACTAAACTCATGCCAAATTAAATGTTTTTTAATATTACCTCTAAACTCTTCATTCTTATACTCACCACTATGATAATTTCTCAAATTATTCATAGAATACCCACATTATTTCTAATCTATTCTTATGAAACATTAAAACATCTTCAAATCATCAATATTATGTTTCAAATAAATAACAGAAGTAATGTAAGTAAAATCATAAATGAAACAAATGATCTACTTATCTAAAAAGGCTTATTTTTTTCTCATCAGCCCAAATAAGTTATAATAAAAATGTTCTTGGGCTTGAGCTGATGAATATCAACTTTCTTATGCACTAAGTTTATTATCTTCCCATTCTAAAAAACTGTGCAACAACAATATCTTCTTCTTAACATATCAGGAATACCACAAAAACTATCTCACATTGATAACATTAACATGTTTCTATCTCACATATGTCCAAAAATTTTATAACACAACTGATTTTATTTCATCATGATCAGATAACATGAATTCTTAATGTCACCGACTTTAAACAAATTCCCTTACATGAGTTGGACTTATACCACAACTTTTATATCTGTATATCACTCCACTACAAAAACATATTTTATGAAAAAATCATTATTTCCTTTATCAGAGGGTTGAAAAAACTAAATAAATTACGTTTGAACCCATCAATAGATAAATATTTCTTGTTTTCTGGTTTTCTTACCCAATAATAGAGGATCCAACACCTTTTATTCTGAGGGATGCACTATTGGAAAAAAATATTTTTTCCTTCTATGAAATATTTCAAATTATTATATGATTTAAAATATTATATTTTGTTATAAGAACACCCAATATCCATGTTCCAGGTTCATTATTCATTTTTATCTTTGAGAGTGTTTCCTATAATAATATATTTTTCATTCCATTTTTCATTCTTCACATCTGGCTTTAGAGGATTATTATAAACCTTTTGTTTTTCTGGTAATAAAACAAGGCATACATTTTCAAGATATACCGATTGTTCACATCATTCACAAATAGTTCATAAAGGTTTGAATCTATTCTCAATATTCAATAAATACTTCTTTGATTTCTTCAAAACATTGTTCATGAATTCCTTCTTTTGAGACGATTGAGTATCCCTTGATATTTTCCTTATAAAAATCTCATAATTACATTAATATAGTTTATTAAACCAAAAACTATTTTTTATATACCCTACTCCACCAGAATACCAATAGTAACCATAGAAATAATAATATCTTCAATAACATCCATATTTTCTTGAATTTTGAAAATGTTTCTCATCATCATTTTTATCTTCCACATCAGAACATTGTTGTGCCCCAATATTTTTGTTTTCACTCAGAATATTCTTCTACAACTTGAATTTATTTCCATTATTATTGGAATAGTATGTGGTAGAAACTTTTTTTGAGTCTCATAATTTTAGAAAATTATAAACTTCCAAATTTATTTGTTTTAGGCACATACACAATTTCTTAAACCTTTTCTTCTTATAAACATGTTCAATTTTTTTGACCTTTGAAGGTAACTTTTGACACTTATAAAATTCACTCTTTTTAAATATTTTACCATCAATAAATACAGTGTTTTTGAAACATATAACTCCCTACTCAGATGTTAAATATTTTTTTGGATAATTTTCAACTCTTATTCATTTTCCTTCAACTTTATTTTTATATGTTCATTCCAATTATTTTATTTGACAACATACATATTTAGACAACAAATCACTTCAAGTAACATGGATTTATCTTCAAGAAGACATTATTAATTGTTACTATAGGAATTTATTTCATTAACATCTTGATATCTATTTCAACTATTACAATCTTTCTCAGAAATTCTTTCACTTATCTCCTTAGATAAAATTAAATATCATTATCTTATTCTCTAGAACTAATAATTTTAAAATCATCATCATTAACTATTGAAATGAAATTATTTTCTCCATAAACATTAGTAAACTTTTCTTCCCCAAATTCATATTCTTCATATTCATCATATTTATATAAAAACATTCTACTTTTGGATTTCAAGAATATTTTATCCTTAACTTTTGAGATGGATTCAGAATTATCACAATGTTTTTTCCCAGTCGTTCTTGATCTTATTTATTCTTTATCACTATCTTCATGATTATTTATTTTGGGACATTTATCAGAAATGTTTCCATTGACTACACATTCAAAAAAATTCAACAGACATTTCAATTTATATATTCATATACATATTTTACATTTTTGAAAAAAATGTTAAAAATTCATCAAGATAATTACATACATTATTTTTAGATTTAGGTTCACAATATTACTCATATTCAACAATATTAATATACATTCTTCTCTTGGCAGCATTAATGGACATTTCTCTGTCAACTTTTTTCATTTCTGTCATAACTTTATCCCTCATCATTTAATAAGTAATTATAGTACTATAAAATTCATATAGAGATACTGTTTCAGGATATATATCTTCTCTAGATGAAAATTTTAAATCAAACATATTAGTAAGAATTATCAGGATATTTTCAACAATAATTGAGTCTTCTAACGTCTAAACAAGACATCTTATGGTGCTAACAAAATCATTCACCCTTGTAAAGAAGTCACATCTGATTCATACTCAACCATTTTGATATATTAATAGTTCATTGTAGAGACCCGATGCCTGACGTACATGGACATTAAATTACTTTTGTGGAATACTTAGTACATTACAAAAACACACACACAAGAATCGTAATAGTTTAGTGTCTTTGGAAACTCGGAATATAATCTTCTAATCGTGGTGAAAGATCTTCAACATCTCCCATAAAGATCTTCCTTTTTTTACCTAAAACCTTTCTTTATATCCTGGGGAAAAGAAAACATAAAAGGGTGAGCTCAAATGCTCAGTAAGGGTAAACAAAAGAAATATCAATCAAATCATATTCATAAGAACATAACATTTTGGAAATCTTAACCTGCAAAAGAGAGCATAATTTCATAACATGGGATAAATCGTAGTAGTGAAATGAAATCCCAATAATCATAACTTAAAACATGAAACTTTGTGGCACAGACACATAATCATAGAGAATCATTTCTTATTAGTCAAGACTCATTGCCAAGACTATCTTAGTGGAAAAAGTCCCTTTCTGAACCGAGTTACCCTTGTTTCAGTCCTGCTTCACTGAACCGGTATAACCTACCATTCCAGCCATGTCTATCTCATGAGATATAAAATCTTTACCCAATGCATTGGAGGGAGATATAGGTCCCACCCATCTCATAATGATACCATTCTTATGTGTGCCACAAAATCATAAATCATACATCCTTGCATAACCCATGTAATAAAAATGGGATTCTTAAACATCATGACATCATAAAACAATTCATATAAGATAAATGAATTCATAAAAATAATTCCATCACAACATAGTCAAATCAATGTAAGAATAGGGATAGAAACAGAACCCTATATTATCTTAGATGGAAAATAATTTTGATAAAACACTTAAACTCCATTCTTGAGGAAAATATTCTTTCTACTTCAAAAACATTTTCTTTTCTTAACATGTCATACAATTTTAAACTAAAATAAGTTCATTAAAAATAAACCTGAAAACTTGTAAAGTAATCTTCTTGGAAATAATGTTTTAAAAATACATTCATGCCGTATATGTTAAAAAACACATTTTTCTCGTACTTTTGTCGGAAAAGTCAAAAAGTACATCGTACGAAAAACGACAAAAGATTCCTTTCATATATTTTACTAAAAACTCACCAAAGGGTAAAATTTGATATAAACTATTATATAAGGATATAAATAAAATTAAATATTGAAAAAACATGGATGTGGATGATAAAATACACCACAGTAAATACCGAAGTATAAACAATCTCGGATAAAAATGAGATTGTGATATTTCCCTTACCTTATGTCCGATATGCTTTGTACGTATACGAACCTCCTGTATAATGATTTAAATAATGTCATTAACTTATTACAGAATCATATTAATTGTTATTATATCATATATGGTTCAATTATGACTTTATATTACCCGTTCTTTTGTAAATTCCATGTTTAAGAGCATTTTGGGTAAAATTGTTTCATTTGTCGTCCGTGTTTTGACTTATAATTATTCATATGATTACTTAGATCATGATTACTTAATTCCAGAATATAAAACATGATTTATATATATATATATATATATATTCAGAATATACATATATATAATAAATCAGTAAATGGAAAGAAATACACCGTTCATGGAGACGGTAGGCCGTACGTACGCATGAACGCTGTTTTCGTTTCCTTATTGAGTTGAACGGAATTAAGTAGATGACATTCATATATATACACATAAATCCAGTATCATTATTATGTCATATATTTCATGATTACTTATTATATATACTTTATAATCATTCATGAATGGTTAAAGTGTAGAATGAATCTAATCGCGTCGTGGAGACGGTAGTCCGTACGTACGCACAAGCGATGATACCATTCTCATGATCATGGGACTGTATTGGACTGTATGTATACTATTTCAGAATCAATATCACTTTAAAATAATAATATATAGTTATTATTTACACCATTATACCCATCCAAGTAAAGTGGTGGTGGAAAATAGATTTCACCACGGCGTGGAGACGGTATTCCGTACGTACGCACGCGCGGTGATTTCATTTTCCGTAGGATGGATAGATGGTGAAATAGGATTGTTTGATACTTATAATAACATATCAGTATATGAGTGATACTGATGTTATTAATTCATAATGAAACAACCTAAGAAGAAGAAGTGGAAGAAGAAATAAAGGTGAAAGAATCGGTAGCGAAAATTACCTCTTCTTTGAAGCGCCTCTTTGAGACCTCCTCTTAGGGCACTAAAATTGGTCTTTGAGGAAGACCAGAACCTCTAGGATGTTTCTAGGGAAGTGGAGAAGAGAATTTGACAGGGGTTGGCCAAGCATGAAGGCTCAATGTTGTGTGAGGAAGAGAGGGAGGAGGTGCCCTTTTATAAGGGAGGAGAGGGGAACCTTTGGAATAACTAAAAATATTATTTTATTATAAAGTCATGTTCGGTTTTAAATAGCTCCAAATTGATTTATTTCGAAGCTAAGGCGGGGATGGGTCGAAATCATCTCATACAATAGGATTTAGACAAGTTTAGGTTCCTATTTTAACCTTATCATTTAGATTTAACATTAAGTTAAATAATTTTACTTTTACCGTGTCTTCTTGTGTTCTTATACTATAAGGTTAATAAACTTACTATATCAAGCCAAAAGAACCCCAAGTTGTTTATTATTAATATATATAACCTTATCTAAGTCATTTTTCCGAACCTTATATTTTTAGGAATAAAATAACAATTAATAATATAATATTTGTTTTAAAAACTATTTTATGGCAATTTTGACACTATTTGGTACATGATTTTTATGAAATTCATAAAAGAATGATAATTTCGAACCAAGTTAATTAAATCAATAATAAAATGTCATATTAACCTATACAATTAGTGGAATTCATAAAAAGTCTCAAATTATATTTATTTGGGTATTTATAACATCAATTATGTCAATATTTCATTAATAAGATAATTATTGCATCATCGTTGTGCGATAAATAAATTAAATTAATGTCTAAAAATTACAAATAAAATACCATTATGTAGGAAATATTTTTATCTTTTCAATGAATATTTATAGTCGAATTTATCTTATGTATAACCTCATATTAAATTTTTTTTAGTAAATAAACTTTGATTTTAACTCTTTTAACCCTTCTTTAAATAAATTAATAATAAATGTCCTAATCTAATCCAAGTGGGCCTAAATGGTCATATTTTATTCCTAAGCTTGTTTCCGGTCGAATTACACTTATCCAATAGAATTTGGACATGTGTTAGGGTAATAATAATATCATTTTTACCCTTAATTACCCTATTTACTTTTAACCGTGGTAAATAAAAGTAAAAAGTTACTATTCACCAAAAATTATTTTCATCTCATTGAAACACATTTTACTTACTGACATCAACCGTGTCTCTCGGATTTTCGAAATTCCACTCACAGAAGCGGTAAAATTATGTTTTATGAAAAATTCAGTTTTTTAACTACCACTTAGTGGTTTCACTATTCATCAAAAATTGAAAGTTTTCAGAAAAATACCAAAAATTAGGCCTAAGCTATATTTGATATTATGAACTCAAAAATTATTTCTATTTTTCCAAAATTCAAAACATATCAGTTGCATTAATTAATTTAAAAATTAATTCCCGTCGTCAAAACAAAAGGCCTGTTTTTAAGAGATAATTACTATCAAAAGATTGACACTGGTTTATAACTTGTTTAAATGTGAAATTACATCCAATGACCAATATTGTATTAAATTGTAAAAATATATTCTAAATATACATTAAAACCACTCAAATTAATAATTTATCACTATTAATTATTTCTATTGAAAAAGTTGTTTTTAATTAAAATTTAGTTATTTTCACTATTCATCAAAATATGAAAGTTATCCGAAAATCACCAAAATTTCACCATAAGCTAATTTCGATATTCCGAATCCAAAAATGAAGTCCATTTTGAAAAATAAAATTTAAAAAATTTCAAAAAGTGGTTATTACTATTCATAACGTCTAGTTTTAATAATATTTTAATAGCATATCGTTGTTTAGCAAAACTTCTTGTTGTGTACAACACACGCTATCGTGGAAGGTAGCGATTGCGTGTAATTCAAGCCAGGTCAGAGATGTGTGTTGTAAAATCTCCTTTTGGTGTAGCGTATAACAAAAGACATTAATGAAATTAAAAAGAATATTTTTCATAAAATCTCGGGGTGTTACATTCTACCCCCCTTAAAATGAATTTCGCCCTTAAAATTCGTCGGGGTTATAAATGGTTTACTACTCGAAAGTTTGATTTATAAAAACCCACATCGTAAAAAGGAATACCAAAATATGGATTTAATAACTAAAGTATGAAATATAACAGTTACCCAAATTAACTCATCATTGGGTTTCCACGTAGGAGAACATAGGTGAAAATATGGATATGGAAGAAAAATATAACCATCAAATTCTGATGGAGAGTGGTAGAGAACATGGATATGAAAAAGCCAAAAATCGAAAAGCCATAAATTTGTGATGATCTAGGGTACCATCTGATTCATCAGATATAAGATTACTAGGAAAAAAATTTTGGTTTTCAAAATCATTTCCCTAAAGTTGAAGAATTTGAATTAGAATAAATACTTACTTTATTTTGGTACAATCTAACTATTGTTCGTACTTTGAACAATTTCCACTTCATCTCTTAATGAAATGAAGTTGAATTTTTTATTCATGAAGTGTTAATTGATCATGTGATAGAATGATGGGTCATTCCATCTGTTTCAAACAAAAGGTTAGCAAAAGTTATCAAATATACATAAGTCCATCTATGGTGAGATTAATCGTATACGATTCCAAGAATGAACCTATACTTCATATATCATACCGCATAATAAAATAAAACTAGTTTCTACTAAACAGGGACTTCCTGTAGGCCAGTGGTAGGTGATAAAGGCCAATCGCACGTCGGTTGTGGGTTCGATTCCCACAGCCTTGTCCGACGCGATGGGCTGTCACTCATCCTGCAAGTTGTCCTTTTTCTAAAACTATATTACTATAACATCCCATCAATAATATCGAAAAAACTTTTATCCTTAAACAATACTAACTTATGTCCAACATAATCCATTCTAATCTTTAGGCTTATCTAAAATACTTCGGTCCAAGCTCATAGTATAAAGAAAATGATTACTTGAAATGTCACAGAACAATCACGTGAATGCCATCATTTATCCCCCATATATCATAAGATATATCTTGTTGGTAAAATTACAAACATGTGAATAACTTAATCATGTATTCTCTTGAAGAATGAATACCCATTGAACCTTAGTGAAAACATGAATGCAGTTAAAAGTTAACATCTTCCACATACCAAAATCCTCAAAATTCTATATACACAAACCATGATATCACTTAGTCCTTATATCAATCATGAGCTCATGAATACTGTTAAACATTTCATTTTCTCGTTTTCCCTTCATTATGCGCATACCATCTACATTCCAAAAATATCTGAATAAACTTTCATGGATAGTGGTACCATTAATCATACACTTTCAAAACTCAAGGAAAGACAACAGTGTAACAATCCTTAGATGTCTCATTATTCCATAGTACCATGAGATTTCTTATACAACATTACACATGATAAACATGTAATAATTCCACTACATTCTTAAACCATTGACCGAGCTTCAACAATTCTTTCATCTCACATATCATTTGTAGTCTCTTCATCATCATTAACATAAATACTACCCATACGACCATACTGATTCTCTTCATGAGACTTTCCCTTAGGGCATTGGTTTGCATAATGCCCGTACATTCCATATTTAAAACATTTAACCATTGTTGATGTCGTAGCAATACCATTATCCTCATCCATGGTGTTAACTGAACCTTTTCCTTTGCACTTACTAGATTTGTGTCCTTATTTTCCACACCCAAAGCATCTTCCAGTTCCTTTGAAACATTCTCCTTGATGCCTCTTCCCACATGATTTACATAGGGGAAATTGAACTTTCTTTCCTCTATGATCATCATGAAACTCCATCTTTCTCTTATTAGCCGAGTTAGGAAACTTACCAAATTTTACTTTATTGATCATATTATGAGATTTCTGATTCGGCATAATAATGATGTTTGGACTTCCAAATCCCATTTCATTTGGTTGCTCATGAAGAATATCATTCCATTGTCCATCATATCCTCCATTATCGTGAATCATCTTGTTTCCAGCCATTTTCTAAAACCCAAAAAGAATAGTGTGAGAGGCAAAAATCAAGCTAGGGAAAACAAAATAATAAAGGGGGAGTACCCTTAATATCTAACATCTTAGGTTAAATTCTAAGATCGTTATCACAATTCTAGGACTATAACCTATACGTATACTTAACCTTAGAGACATCCCTAGACATACCTTAGAAATATCTCTAGGGATCTCACTAAAGTTCTCGCATCCTAGTTTCCAAAGGTTGACTAAACCTTTCCTCTGATACCAACTGTAGAGACCCAATGCCTGACGTACATGAACATTACATTACTTTTGCGGAATACTTAGTACATTACAAAAACACACACACAAGGATCGTAATAGCTTAGTGTCTTTGGAAACTCGGAATATAATCTTCTAATCGTGGTGAAAGATCTTAAACATCTCCCATAAGGATCTTTATTTTTTTTTACCTAAAACCTTTCTTTATATCCTGGGGAAAAGAAAACATAAAAGGGTGAGCTCAAATGCTCAGTAAGGGTAAACAAAAGAAATATCAATCAAATCATATTCATAAGAACATAACATTTTGGAAATATTAACCTTCAAAAGAGAGCATAATTTCATAACATGTGATAAATCGTAGTAGTGAAATGAAATCTCAATAATCATAACATAAAACATGAAACTTTGTGGCATACACACATAATCATAGAGAATCATTTCTTATTAGTCAAGACTCATTGCCAAGACTATCTTAGTGGACAAAGTCCCTTTCTGAACCGAGTCACCCTCGTTTCAGTCCTGTTTAACTGAACCGGTATAACCTACCATTCCATCCATGTCTATCTCATGAGATATAAAATCTTTACCCAATGCATTGGAGGGATATATAGGTCCCACCCATATCATAATGATACCATTATTATGTGTGCCACAAAATCATAAATCATACATCCTTGCATAACCCATGTAATAAAAATGGGATTCTTAAACATCATGACATCATAAAACAATTCATATAAGATAAATGAATTCATAAAAATAATTCCATCACAACATAAACAAATCAATGTAAGAATAGGGATAGAAACATAACCCTATATTATCTTAGATGTAAAATAATTTTGACAAAACACTTGAACACCATTCTTGAGGAAAATATACTTTCTACTTCAAAAACATTTTCTTTTCTTAACATGTCATACAATTTTAAACTAAAAGAAGTTAATTAAAAATAAACTTGAAAACTTTTAAAGGAATATTCTTGGAAATAATTTTTTAAAAATACATTCATGCCGTATAAGTTAAAAAAACATTCTTCTCGTACTTTTGTCGGAAAAGTCAAAAAGTACCTCGTACAAAAAACGACAAAAGATTCCTTTCATATATTTTACTAAAAACTCACCAAAGGGTAAAATTTGATATAAAATATTATATAAGGATATAAATAAAATTACATATTGAAAAAACATGGATGTGGATGATAAAATACACCACAGTAAATACCGAATTATAAACAATCTCGGATAAAAATGAGATTGTGATATTTCCCTTACCTTATGTCTGATATGCTTTGTACGTATCCAAACCTCCTGTATAATGATTTAAATAATGTCATTAACTTATTGAAGAATCATATTCATTGTTATTATATCATATATGGTTCACTTATGACTTTATATTACCCGTTCTTTTGTAAATTCCATGTTAAAGAGCGTTTTGTGTAAAATTGTTTCATTTATCGTCCGTGTTTTGACTTGTAATTATTCATATGATTACTTAGATCATGATTAATTAATTCCAGAATATAAAACATGATTTATATATATATATATATTCATAATATACATATATATAATAAATCAGTAAATGGAAAGAAATACACCGTTCATGGAGACGGTAGGACGTACGTACATGTGAACGCTGTTTTCGTTTCCTTATTGAGTTGAAAGGAATTAAGTAGATGACATTAATATATATACACATAAATCAAGTATCATTATTATGTCATATATTTAATTATTACTTATTATATATACTTTATAATCATTCATGAATGGTTAAAGTGGAGAATGAATCTCATCGCGTCGTGGAGACGGTAGTCCGTACGTACGCACGAGCGATGATATCGTTCTCATGATCGTTGGACTGTATTGGAGTGTATGTATACTATTTCAGAATCAATATCACTTTAAAATAATAATATATAGTTATTATTTACACCATTATACCCATCCAAGTAAGGTGGTGGTGGAAAATAGATTTCACCACGGCGTGGAGACGGTATTCCGTACGAACGCACGCACGGTGATTTCGTTTTCCGTAGGATGGATAGATGGTGAAATAGGATTGTTTCATACTTATAATGACATATCAGTATATGAGTGACACTGATGTTATTAATTCATAATAAAACAACCTAAGAAGAAGAAGTGGAAGAAGAAATAAAGGTGAAAGAATCGGTAACGAAAATTACCTCTTCCTTGAAGCGCCTCTTTGAGACCTCCTCTTAGGGCACTAAAATTGGTCTTTGAGGAAGTCCAGAACCTCTAGGATGTTTCTAGGGAAGTGGAGAAGAGAATTTGGCAGGGGTTGGCCGAGTTTGAAGGCTCAAAGTTGTGTGAGGAAGAGAGGGAGGAGGTTCCCTTTTATAAGGGAGGAGAGGGGCACCTTTGGAATAACTAAAAATATTATTTTATTATAAAGTCAAGTTCGGTTTTAAATAGCTCCAAATTGATTTATTTCTAGGCTAAGGTGGGGATGGGTCGAAATCCTCTCATCCAATAGGATTTAGAAAAGTTTAGTTTCCTATTTTAACCTTATCATTTAGATTTAAGATTAAGTTAAATAATTTTACTTTTACCGTGTCTTCTTGTGTTCTTATACTATAAGGTTAATAAACTTACTATATCAAGCCAAACGAACCCCAAGTTGTTTATTATTAATATATATAACCTTATCTAAGTCATTTTTCCGAACCGTAGATTTTTAAGAATAAAATAACAATTAATAATATAATATTTGTTTTAAAAACTATTTTATGTCAATTTTGACACTATTTGGTACATGATTTTTATGAAATTCATAAAAGAATGATAAGTTCGAAACAAGTTAATTAAATCAATAATAACATGTCATATTAACCTATAAAATTAGTGGAATTCATAAAAAGTCTCAAATTATATTTATTTGGGTATTTATAACATCAATTATGTCAATATTTCATTAATAAGATAATTACTGCATCATCGTTGTGTCATAAATAAATTAAATTAATGTCTAAAAATTAAAATTAAAAAAAATTATGTAGTAAATATTTTTATCTTTCTAATGAATATTTATAGTCGAATTTATCTTATGTATAACCAATATTAAAAATGTTTTAGTAAATAAACTTTGATTTTAACTCTTTTAACCATTCTTTAAATATATTAATAATAAATGTCCTAATCTAATCCAAGTGGGCCTAAATGGTCATATTTTATTCCTAATCTTGTTTTTGGTCGAATGACACTTATCCAATAGAATTTGGACATGTGTTAGGGTAATAATAATACCATTTTTACCCTTAATTACCCTATTTACTTTTAACCGTGGTAAATAAAAGTAAAAAGTTACTATTCACCAAAAATTATTTTCATCTCATTGAAACAAATTTTACTTACTGACATCAACTGTGTCTCTCGGATTTTCGAAATTCCACTCATAGAAGCGGTAAAATTAATTTTTATGAAAAATTCAGTTTTTTTAACTAACACTTAGAGGTTTCACTATTCATCAAAAATTGAATGTTTTCAGAAAAATACCAAAAATTAGGCCTAAGCTATATTTGATATTATGAACTCAAAAATGCTTTCTATTTTACCAAATTAAAAACATATCAGTTGCATTAATTAATTTAAAAATTAATTCCCGTCGTCAAAACAAAAGGCGTGTTTTTAAGAGATAATAACTATCAAAAGATTGACATTTGTTTATAACTTGTTTAAATGTGAAATTACATCCAATGACCAATATTGTATTAAATTGTAAAAATATATTCTAAATATACTTTAAAACCACTCAAATTAATAATTTATCACTATTAATTATTTCAATTGAAAAAGTTGTTTTTAATTAAAATTTAGTTTTTTTCATTATTCATCAAAATATGAAAGTTATCCGAAAATCACAAAAATTTCACCCTAAGCTAATTTCGATATTCCGAATCCAAAAATGAAGTCCATTTTGAAAAATAGAATTTAAAAAATTTCAAAAAGTGGTTATTACTATTCATAACGTCTAGTTTTAATAATATTTTAATAGCATATCATTGTTTAGTGAAACTTGGTGTTGCGTACAACACACGCTATCGTGGAAGGTAGCGATTGTGTGTAATTCAAGCCAGGTCAGAGATGTGTGTTGTTAAATCTCCTTTTGGTGTAGCGTATAACAAAAGGAATTAATGAAATTAAAAAGAATATTTTTCATAAAATCTCGGGGTGTTACATTCATCCTCCAGATTTTTATCTTTTCATTATTAACCTTTATTTTCCCTTCATAAGTTTTCATTATGTTTTCATATATACCTTTGGTAGAAAAAATTCCCTTCAGTATTAGAAACTCATGTTCAGAAAGTGTTGAGAGTAAATAATTCTTATCACTTCCATCATTCCACGGATTATTCATATCCAAAGATGTGAGATGAACCGTTTCATCAAGGGGAGGAAGTACATCCATAACCACTACCATTAAATCATACCCACGAGACATAATATATGAAAACATTCTACCATTCTAGATATGATATTTATTTTCCATCAATGAATGGAATCCCATTACTATTCACAGAATTCAGATTCTCCATAATCCCGTATATTTTATAAAATTATCAAAGAGTAAACAAAGAGAACCATCCATTTGATAATATTTAAAAAGAGGAAACTAGGATGGATATATCACTGATAGGGGGTGGGAGTGAATTAGTGACATCAATTTTCTTTTTTGTTTCATTTCTTTGGAAACAACATTTGACTCTGGTTAAAGACTTATCACTTTGTTGAAAATAAAACCTTTACACATCCATAGGAACACAAGTATTTACAAGGTTCATTACTCAATAATATTATCAATATACGTGGAATGGTTTTGAAATATTCCAATACCACACAATCTACTAGAAAACAATCCTTTTGTCTGCATAAAAAAGTAGGATATACCCATTCACTTTCTTAGCACTATGATCAATACAACAATGCATGTGATTCTTTTAGCATAAATGATGAAAAAAAATTGTGTAAAAAGCTATGAAACCTTTAAGAGTTGGATAATGAAGTTACTATACTTAATTTTAAAATTTTAAATAAATGAATATTCAAAACACACTTCTTCACATTCCAACCAAACAGTATGTAGAAAAAAACATTCTGGAATTTGTTATGAAAATGTAATCCGATGGCTCAGTCTGATTCATCTTTCCAATACCATAGTCTATAAAATATATAAGAAAATGATACCCAATAAATAATTCTGAACCAATTAAAACATTCCCTCAAAACCAATACTTGATGTCTCACTTCAATCTAGTAACGTGTCCATATTTTTATTCTATCCGGAAAAATTCCTTAGTAACGTTTAGTCCAAACCATTCTTCTCTCTCAACCTCTAACTCTTTTTCACTCTTTCTTCACACATGAAAAATACAAGTGTCAGAAATTACAATGTACTTACTTCTTTTAATAGAAGATATAAATGTCGAATGAGTAGGAAACTACTTTCACTTTCCCACTCAACCAAATTTCTGAAACATAGAATTTGAATTACGTTTAGACTATATCTTTGACTCTTTCATCAAATCTATACAAATATATATTCTTCAAAAATATTATAAAATATTATCTTTACTTCATACATATTTGAACTTCCTAACCATTATTCTATCCAATACTATTACATGTTCTAATTCAAGTCTTCAATATGATGAACTTTTATGGTCACTCGGATTTTCATGAACCACATGAAAATAATAAAAGGACTGAATTATTATCATTATAATGATTTTTACCAAGTAAAAAAATATAACTTTGAAAAAATTATTACATAAAAAATGATGAAACATCATTAGAAATTGGTTTTATTTATTTTTACACAAACATAGTTTAAAATTCTAAGAATTTCAGTACCCCTCGACAACACTTCAACACCCTCTTCAAACCCCCTTGAAAAAATATTAAGAAAATCTTCAGAAAATGTCACTTTTTTTCATTTTTCACGACTTCCTTAGACCGTGTTGAATGAAGTAAAATCCTTATCAACTTATCATTTTCATAATTTGTCTAATGGATCGGTCTCTATCTATGTCTGGTGGATCAGTTTCAATTCCAGTTCGATGAATATTGACCAACTTGAGAAACAAATCGTAGTTTTTAGCTAAACCCAATTGAAAAAAGAAACCTAATGAAAATGGTTGACTACATAGTTTGAACATCATCTGCATGATGAATCTATGACCCTATTAACAATCATCAGTCCCAGTAATATTTATATACTAATATGTGTTAATAGATCAGTCCAAAATTAACTAAAATGGATCAATGAAACCCTCATCTTATGGACCAGTGTCAGAAATGTATTCCTTCTTCTATTTTCTCTACAAAAAATGATCGGTCCATATGATTTGTTTATCTCGTGAATAGTAGTGTCTGGTGGAACAATCAATATGATTGATTAGTTGATTAGTACATTGGAAACACTTCAACTTCGGAAACTTGAAACTCTCCAACCATTATTCTTCTACAAACTTCTTCTTGTGTGATGAATTATTCATGACATCAATCATTTTGATCGATATAACATCATCTTAATTACATTATAATGATCTAAAACTTCTCTGAATTATAACACCTACCATAGTAAAAGTCAAAAAAATGTCTCCCCCTTTATTACACAAGGCTTTATTCATAGGTTTCTAAGAAACTGTTGATAATATAGATATAAAAAATAGAAAATGATCTTCATATTTATTATGGATTCATTCATACTCTGATCTTTTTTCTCATACCGATTGAGACTTTCATTCTGGACACAATGTGAGTCCAAAAAACATATTCTTTCACAAATATTATTAAGGATAAAAAACTGAGACTAAAGAAATTTATTATAAAAACAGTAACTGATTTTTTGATTATGGTTCACCCTTTCTTACCTATCATCCGGTCACCAAAAAATAGAACATGAATTGATTTTTTCATAATGACAACAAATAAAAATCAATGAAAACATTCTTATTTCAGTATCTAAAAACAACTTCTATATAACTTTGTGCAAAAACATACTTGATCCTTCACATTTATTGAACATAGAGGTCATACTTATATAAAAATATATCTCTTATGAGGAACATCTGGTGGAAATTCTGGATCATACAGACTGAGTTCTACAAAATAAGACCACTCACCTGGTCAATGTTATATGGTGAAACCACCAATTTGAGGAAGCTGTCTGGGATATCTAGGATATAATGAAATAGATATATCCATATTTTTTTTATATAGAAGTGATGAATTTAAAGGGTAAAATTAATTTTAATGGGGGGTATATTGTTACAAATTGGGCTTTCAGGAATTTTTTCTAATAAATTTATTTCTTTAGTAGCATGTGTTACACGCAATAACAAGTCCATAAAAACAACAATATACTACTAAAATATAAATATTTTATGTTATCAATATGATGTGAGATTAGTGGGAATGAATAAGACTAAAAAATTATGAAAATTTATTCCTTACACATTTCTAAAATTACTTCAATGACTATCAATTATTATGAAATGAAAATAAAAATTAGTTGAAAATTGAGAAGTTTTTTATATATTTATGCATAAAATGTATTTTTATACTATTAAATAAAAAATGTCACTATTTTTAATGATTTTAATGAAATTTATATATATAATATATTAAATAATATTTTAAAAATTAACTTATATGAAATATGATACAAATAAATATGGTTTTATGCATAAAATTGTTATTTTTCTAAAATATTATTTTCGTTGCATTTTGTGAAATTTTATTAAAGTTAATCTCTTCTACTTATAGGTAATAAATTTGAGAATATTAAATCCACACTTAAAATTTGGATTTTAAATTTTTTTAATGCCCCATTTGTTTTTTTAATATGAATAGTAATCGTGGTAGAATTTAACACATTAATAAAGTGTAAATCTGGTTAATCTAGGTTAAAACTATGTGATATATCCAAACATTTTCATCTTAAATCATATTTGATTATTTTATATAAAACCTTTTCACTATATGATATAAATTTACTTTTTTAGTGGACAGTTGTTCTTGATAATAAAATTTATAATATTTAGAAAAAAAATTCATGATGTGTCACTCTTTAAGTTTTAAATATCTTTTAGGTATTATTATTAGGAAAAATCAAGTTATGAATGAAACTATATAGTAATTTTGAGATTAATGAAATTATTTTCATGATATTAATTTATTTATTGACTTTTTTAATTATATAATGACCTTAAATTCTTATGAAACATTGATTGTGTATTTATCTGATTAAAAAAATGAAATAAATTATTTTAAAAATATTATAAGTAGTATATTTTGAGTGAGATAATACGTTCCATGAAATTTTTAGTTTAATATGACATATTAGTGTTATGTTAATGAATTATATTCTAATGAAACTTTTTATTTATGTATTTTTAAATCAAATAAAATGAATACAGTTGAAATTAACATTAATGATATTTTATCAATGTAACATTCTATTACATTTTATAAAAATACTCCAAATCTTGAAAGAGGACAAAGGGGATAAGATATGGGTGAAAATTTTATCCCTCTTTCATTTAAAGTCCATTGGGAACCATTTTTTTTCACAATGGCACTATTAATATTGAATATTTATGAAATGATGATTTTGTTCTATGAATCCCTTATAGAAAGACACCTCTTCATTATATTATTCACAAGGCTTTGAGCCATCTAGTTTAACCTTAACATAACAAATTTTCTTCTGAACATAAAATGAATTTTTTCTGAGGTTCTAATCCCCCCCCAAATCTAACCCTATATTCTTAATGAAATTATCTAGAGGTGGTCTCCCAAAAGAGAGGAGGTTGGAATTCTTTCCAAGAAAGAGGAACTCAAGGTAATATAATTTTGTATCACTTTTAATTTTAAGGGGTAAATTCCTTATAAATGACTTGTTTCTATTGTTGGTGTTTATAATTTCAATGAATTAATTTTATGATTATTATTATGAGAACTTTGTGTATTTACAAATCCATTCAAACCTATATCTTTCATGGGACTTATGATTAAAAATTTACTATGGTAGTAAGGTTTTTTTGTGATAATATAATTTTTTATCATATTTTTTTTTATGATTAAGTTTCTAACAATTAAATCATATTATATAACTCTCATGAAAATTATTTATATTCTAATACTATGTCCATTTCATTAAAATACATGTTTTCCTTTTATTTTCTTTATCTTATTTTCCTATGAAACCAAAATATGTTTTTAAAGAAATATTACCTTATATTTCTCTTCAGTTGATTTTGTTTATTAAATATACATTTTTTATAAAAAAATTAAATAAACATTTTACTATTATCCTATGATTTTTAAAGTCAGTTGTAACCATGTGTTTTTTACAAAATGGTTCTAATGTAATATTCCTATCATTTTCCGAACATGGTACTTTATGATTTTTACAATTTTGTAAAGGAATTATTTCTTTTAATATATATGACATGAATAAAATATCACAATATCATATCCATGTTTTTTTGAGGTATTAATTTGTTTATTTTCAGTCTAGTGCTTATCCATGTGTTTTCCCCTAGAGTCTTGGTGAAAAATTTAGAATCTTGGAATTGCATCATGTGGTGCATGGTAGACAAATGGTATATCAAACCATATGCCCTTGACCAGGAAATCATATGACATTTGGTCATTTTGGAAAAATGGTGAACGCACGGTTGGCGCATAGTTTTGTAAACTACGCGGTTAACTATGAGAAATGTATCTATAGAACAGTGAGGGGTAAATGGTTGCTACATAGTTTTTAAAAAAATGTTTGAAAATCATGTGAGTTTTCCATGTCATAAAAAATAGGAATGTTACCATTTCCCACTACAGTTTTTAACACTAAACACCATTAATCCTCCCCATTAGGGATTCTTCACCCTTAAAACCTCCTCCCTCCCTCCTTTCTCCCTTATATCATCGTGTATTGGCTGAATTTAGTATGTTCCCAAAGAATATTCATTTAATTTACTTCCTCCCTTAATTTCTCATCATTTCTAGGGTTCTTGTCCCTACTTTCTTGAGTTTCCATTTTCAATCATGTTGAATGACCTATTGTTGTTCCGATCATGTGTTATGGAATGAAATCATGATGTTTTTTGGTTTATCATACATTTATAGGGTCTTTTGGATGGGTGATTGTGTTTTCCCACCAATTTTCTGATCTTTCCAAGATTGAGGTAAGTGGTTCCATCCTTTTATATTTATTATATAACTTTAGCATTCTTGCTGTTGTTTATAAATTCATTCTATAGTTGACTTATGTGGTGTAAAATGTGTTATGAAAATATTTTGAAAATAATATATGATAAAAGTTTATTAGTCATGTTTTATATGAGTGTCATTGCAGTGCTTCTTGGATTCATTTTATAAAATATTTGAAAGTTGAAAATAATGTTGAAATAAGGATTTGGTGTATTTGTGGATTTGAAAAATAAGTATTTTCTGTGAAATTTGCTGGGTTTTCATGAGTACATACATAGATCAATGTTTATATGTGAATGTTATTATTTATGTGACATCTGAACTAGAAATTGAGCGCAATGGGAAATCCTAGGTGACTAGATGGGTAGACTAAGACTAGTATGCTTGTTAGATCGGTATGTTCGTGGTCTAGTTCCTTCTAGCACGATTGACACTACAATAACAACTAAACTATTATGATGATTGTATACCACTAGAATATTTGATATATTCTCTTCTAGTTTCCTATTAACAAGGAAACTATCAGTTCTGGTTGTTACACCATGTTTCACAAGGATATGAAGTACCTAGTGTCCCACTTTATCTAGTGCTTGTTGGGTTTTCTCATGACCTAGTCCTCTCCTGATATATTTTACATACTTTTAGAATGTGGTATACTTTGATTATTACTAGATAAGAAAGGCATGTTTTTTTACTTTAAAAATGTTTTACCAATAAAACTGTATCTTTCCCATTTATAAAAACCTACAAGTTATATCGTCCTATTTTTTTTGAATGGAATATTTTTTTTGATGAAACACTACTGGGATTTCGATCACACCCTACATAAACCTTTGGGTGTATGTAGATTTTGTTATGTATCTATCAGGTAAAGGAAATATGTATCAGGGTGATGATGGTGGATCGGTTTACTTGTGGTCCACTTCCTGAAGGTTTTGGTGGTGGTGGATTCAGGGTGATGGAACTACTATTTCATAGATATTTTAGGGAATATTTTTTGGTTACATTCCATTGATGTAATTTTGAGTTTTTCTTAAATATGCAAACATTGTATTTTTAAATCAGTGTACCTCGTTTGGTTAAGGATATTTTTTATTGTGATATTTATTTTTATTGGTTGTTTGTGATTATATAAATGGATGAAATAGTTCCCGAAGAATGATGTAGATACGTAGGCACTAGTTTCCAGCCTGTGGGGATCGATAATGCCCTCTAAGCTATGTTTCAGATTGGTTCATGACACCCACTATCATAAATGATCAATTTCCTGAAGGATTATTTATAATTTCCCCTATTTATTTTAAAAAAAATGTATTTTAGAAATTTTTTGATTTTAAATAAGTGATATAAAAATGGGAAGGTTAATTTCATCATGAATATTCCTAGTGATCTTTATAAATGATTATACAACAAACATTCAATCTTTTGATGTCACATAAGCCCCATTGGGGTTATTATCCAATTATAGAATCCATATCCTTTCTCTTGATAGTTTATGTTTATGATGATTATATTTTTATAAAATGCATTCCATTTCTCCATGGGATATGATATGATAAAATGTTTATAAAAGACGTTTTTTTCATGAGTTCTGATATGATGAATATATTTTGATCTTGTGCGACACATATGTGTGATTTTCAAAATGTTATGGGTGAGACACATATGTATAAGCCTCTAAAGTAATTATTTATTTCCAATAAATCACAAAAAAATTAATATGAGAAATAAAAATATTTTATGTTTCATATGAGTGTTTATAGTAGAATTTAGATTCTGTATAACCTTAATTTAAAAATTATAAAGTTATTAAAATTTGAGTAGGACATATTTAACCTTTCATTAAATATAAATATATTCATTATTCTACTCTCATCCACATGGCTTCAAATGATTCAATTTAGACCCAATGATTATTTAGGTCTAAACACACACAATAAATAATATTAGAACAAGTGTTAGGGTAATATGGAAAAATTATGTTTACCCTTAATTACTCGATTTACCCTTTTACCGTATTAATAATAATTATTGAAGTTAATATTCATAATGCACAAAAATAAAAGAAACTATTTAAATATTTTGAATCCACAGATTAAAAATATGAAATCAATTTTTAAAAATTCAAGACACAGTAGTTACAGTTTTAAATTTTAAATTAATCCAGATGTCTGAAGAGATTGGTATTAAAAGATAGAACATTTCAAAATACAGAAATGTTTTTACATAAAAATTAAATGTAAAATTAATTTAAATGACCTAAATTATATTAATTGATAAAAATATAGTCTATTTAAAATTTAAAACAATTAAATAATATAATTTAACCATAAAAATTATTTTAATGAAATAATATGTGTCCAATTAAAATTTTTAATATTTATATTATTCATTAAAACATGAAACTTAACAGAAAAATATATAAAAAAATCATCCCATATAAATTTTTATATCTCACTTCCATAGAATAAGATTAATTTTTTAAATAGAATATATATAGTTTCAAAACTATATTTAAAATGGGTACACACTTAGAAGGCGAAAAAACTACATTTTTTGAAAAAAATATATTCATTTTTTCCAAAAAATTGATTTTATTCTTATATCATGTCTTGGAAATATATAATATGAATTATACACATTCAATTGAATATATTAAATATATATTTCATTAATAAAATATATAAATTGTGATTTTATTATTTAATAAACTCACTTATTTGCATTTAAATAGTCTTTTAAAAAACCATTGGCTTTTATTTAAAAAGGGGTTTCTTTTCATTTATAATTAATTTCAAACAAAATAATAAATTATATATATTTTTAATGAATATTTTCATAATTTAGTTAATGTTTTTCATACCCTCAATTATAATGGCTATGTAATATGGTAACATAATAGTATTTTCTTGTTTGTTTATACTCAATCTTGCATGAAATGAGTTCTTTTAAAAGAACATGATGTTGTGTGTAACATAATCTAAGCATATTGTTTTATATATTTTATGCTATGATGATGTTTCGTGTAGTGAAATATTACAGTATTGTTTCATACAACACAAGACATCAAGGAAATTTTAAAATACACAAACCAAGAGTAAAATAAAATAAAATAAAAAATCTATCTCATAAAAATCACAGGGTGTTATAGTGTTTATTTGAAAATATATATGATCATATTTTGGTCCATGTCTTGTATAATTACACGTGATTATGTCATTGAGAAGTTTCTTCTCTCTGATAGTTTTTTTGATACATCCAGTGATGAATTTTGAGATGAGATAGTGTTGGGTGTAAGAGAGGGAATCTCAATTATTTAATGTAGCTTATACCATTTTAATTTTTATATTACTCATTTATTTTATTATAGTATTATTATTATATTGATATTTTTTCTTTAGTATTTTTTAATATATATCTTGTTTTGATTAACATTTAATGGTTGATATTGTTGTTTGGATCCTTTTTTGATCCAATTTTTTATTTATAAAATTATATTTATTTATAATGATGTTTATTGATTTTTTATTTGATTTTTAGGGATATTAATGATATCTGATGTGATACAATATTGATTGGATATATGGGTTTTTTGATTATACCTTTGGGATTTTCCTTCTGATGAGACACGGATGACAATTTGGTATTCCACATATAGAATTAAAGATATATGTGTCTTCATTTACAAGAACGTGGGCCCTAGATTGAGTTATATAGTTTGAATATGAATCATCATGGTTCATATATAATAAAATCTATGATGAAATATAGGTATGGTTTTATTTCATGATATTAAGTGGTGATCTCTTTTAGAAGGTTTTGACAATGAAACTATGTAAATAAACATAAATTACCCAAATCACTAACAGTTAAAGAGTTATGTGGAATGGACGAATTCAATATGGTCATTATTATCAACCATATTAATATATATGTCATGGGTTCTATTGTATATAGGTATAATTGTTTTTCCATTGAATGATATTGTATAATCTTTCAGTTAGATTCATGGATTGATGCTTGGTGTGTTATCATGATTGATGGTTCTCTAAGAGGTATCTTGTGATTTGGTTCGATGGTGTATATAATTTTATTATTTTATTATGATCCATATTTTTTAGATATTATGTAATTATGTTTTTTTATTTTTTAATCATAAAATTTATATTAATTAGAAAACTATATATGGTAGTATTTTCTTATATAGATAGATATTTTACTTTTATATTAAATATAATGAATTGAAACATCTAGAACCTAATTTCATTTTCCATAATTCAGGTTATTTCCAATGATCAATGGAGTTAACAATATATTAAATATATTTGGGTATAAAAATTAATGGAAACGTTTTTGGGTCTTAGTCTCATCATGAATCCAATAGGACCACACTACTAGTCATTGTCTTCATGTTTAAATAGAAACATTTTGTATGTCACATAATGATCTGTTTTTAGTATCATTTTTGTACACTATGATGGGGACATTAAAAAAATGTGTCAAAGAGTTTTTTTTTCATAATGAAGATAGTTAGATTCCAAGATAGGATGATAATACATGGGAGGAAGATCCCAAGTAGGCTTATCCAGTATTCCTTTGGTTGAAACCGAAGTTGACTGGGGATATTCTATATTATATGTATGGAGTTTTGAGTTGGAGGGTTAAATTCAAAATGAATCCATTTTATATGTATTAGAAATTATTTATTTTAGGTATAAATGTGGTAGTTGTATCCTAATTTTAATTTTATAATCATGATAATATCATGTCTATGTCAATGTACATGCTCTAAAAAATAATTTTGATTGTCGTAGTACCACGAAAATATAAAATATTAACTAAAAAACTATTTTTCTATTATATTCACTATCATATTTGTTATTTTGTTTTATTTAATAAATATTTATAATATAGTAATAGTTTTTATGTGAGTACCCAACAATTCATTTTTAGACTATATAAGAAAATTATTTTGGTGTTTTGTTCCATTGAAAAAAATAATGTTATTCAAAAATATGTTTCCTATGATTCCACATAATATTTAAAGTGGGGATGTAATTTTTTAGATATTTATGGGAATGGATTTGGGGTTGAGGATTCTCTTGTTTTTGGACAATTATTGAAAATGATTTTGAATTCAGATTTCAAAGAATTTTTAAAATAAAACATTTTTATAAAAAAAGACTTTCTAGAAATTTTTTTAATTTTTTAGCTTTAATAAAGAATAATTTGATACATATAGTTTCGTGAAAAACATAATAAATTTTAGGTAGCTATATATAATTTTTTGGGTTTTTAAATAGTTTACTAATTCTTTATAACTAGGTTTGTTAATTTTAACAATTTAATCAGTAATAATGTGGACTATTTTATATTTTTATTTTTATATGTGTCATGAAATTTATTTGATAATTTAATATGATTTAAGGAATAAAAAATTGGTGTTTAGATTATGTCTTGAGTAGGTAAGTATATGAATTTATTATTTTACTTGGTGGACTATAGGAGTTGTAATTTTTATAGAGAAAACTTTTGTGGCAAGAACCAATAGGGGAAACATTATTTATTTTATTATTCATTATAGTAAATATTATGATAATTTTTTAAAAATAATTGGCCACAAATATTTTGGGATGCAATGGTGTTCTTGTGAAATTTCATAAAATCATGACTGTGGATTTGAGGAAGGTTCTCAGGTGATTGGTTCATTATGATGGGAGGCTCTATAGATATTGTGGAGTAAGATGGAACTCAGGATATTATGGTTTTCATGTATAATTAATCATGTCATCCTTGATAATATAACTTGATATTTTTTAAAATATTTATCTTATATCATAGTTATAATAATAAAGCCCGGTGATATTTTATATAGGCAACATGATAAGTCAATGATGATTTTTGGGGGGACTATATAGATTTTAATATATATAACATTTGAGGAATTTTCAATAAATAATTCTATCAATTTAATTTTTTGGCCTTTCATTATTAGTAAATGATAGTTCTGTGGGAACTCTATAATTCATGGAAACTTGTGTTTGGGTTATTTTGAATTTTAACATTTATTTCAAGGGAGGGCCATTCTGAATACGTTTGGAATATGAAAAAATTTTGTTTTAAAGGTAGAGATATCTATGGAAAATACTCATAGAAAATTATCATTTTTTTGGTTTTATTAATTGAATATGTATGTTTTTTTATATAATTGGAAACTATTATCACATCATTGTGGACCATATGATAAAAATAGTTGAAATACCCAATAAGTCTGGCCACTATATTACATGTGGTCTTCAGAAAGGTACCCAATAAGACATTGGTTAGTGAGTGGAAGTCTTATGACGTCCTATTGGTATAGAAAATATTTTCCTAATGATGAAAAATAGTTATTTTTTCATTTTAAAAAAATCCCCAATCGGGGTTCCTTTTTTATATATATATTAAAAATGAAAGTAAAACCATTCTATTATTTTATTCTCATTGATTTCTCCTTGAATGTAATAGTTTTATAATTAATATTAAATGTTTATCTTATAAATTTCTTCATTCATGTAATCTATTATTTTATATTTTCAAATTTGGATCATTTTATTTATTGATTTGGATTGTGATTACACCTTATAAAAGAATAGTGGTGTCATATTCTAGAATGTTTAATAAGTAGTATCTTTAGGGGGATTGAGATGGGATAACACATGTTGTTACACACCATTCTTGTATATATACATCACCTAGTGAAATTTCATTTGTTTTTTTTATAAAATTTATTTAAAAATAATTTTATTGAGTTTATAAATGATATTATTTGTTATAGTTTTCACACTTTATTTTTGGTGTAATCACACACTGTCGTGAGATTTTAGTGCCCATTGGTCACTCAATTATTTTGAAAGATTTTTTTTTCATATTTAATAAATATTAGTTCAGAATAAAATATATATGTTATCTTTTCTGATAAATGTTTTTTGGATCTATAAATACCTCTTACAATTTCCTATCAATAAATACAATACATAATGAATTTTAGAAGTCTTGACTAATTGTTTTCATTAACTATTTGATATATGTTAGCTTTCGAACTCATTATATATTCTTCATTAGATTATTATTATTTTAGTCTCATATATGATTTTATTTATTGATATCACTCCATGAACGGGATAGACATATTTTATCACCCTGGCTAGGATGCATATATCCCAATACCTATATAAGGAAAAACATGGCCATAAGAGTATTACTTGACTAACAATGAATACCTGTATGTAGTGAGTGATGAAATAAAACTATAGGGAATGATTTAAGTTAAAATATAAGATTCAAAATATGAATGATCATAAAATATAACAATTTTTAATATAATATTTGGAATAATAAATTTAATTCGATACTATTTTTAGAAATAGAAAAGTTAGAGTATAATAAAAACTGGATAAGATGCACCAATAAAAGAAAATAATTCTCAATATATGAGCCACTATCTGTTCCAACATAATTACAATATGTAAGTATATCTCACTAATGATGACTAATTGTGTAATTCGTTTTCCTATATAAAAACCAATCATATATACATATCCACTAACTAAGCTTATAGGGGTGAGTAAAAACAAAATAAGATAACCAAAAAATCCAATAATTGTACCTTTAAATGTAATTATAAATACAATTTTTATAGTCACGATAAATCACAAAAACATCAAAACTAAAAAAATTTACATACCAATTTTTTTAAATAAACCCTTGATTTCCCAATGAATAATATATTTTAGGAAAGAAATTCCATATATGTGAGTTCATCAATTATTTTATAAATTCAATGATCCGTTTATTAATAATCACTTAGCAATGAGATACAATTTTTTATAAAATAATAATAAATCTTCAATTTTTTAAATGAATGTGAAAAATTACTATTTTTCTCAATATCCCTTGGTTTATCCCTATTTCTTAATTGAGAGTGGGAAATCCAAATTTCCTAAAACTATTTCACCATGATAAGGTATCTTAAACGTCATTATATATAAAATAATTATTTTCAACATTACTATAGTATAAATCCATATGAATCTATCTAAAACACATACAATAGCTAGTTTGAAAAATTTACCCCTATTTTGAAAAAAAAATACTCCATAATTACTATTACATAAGAACACATTACCTTTGATTAATCATAGATGTTTTAAATCATGGTCTAATTAGAACATTTATCACATAGGGACACACCTATTTTTATTTTTCCAAAAACAATGATTAAATCCACTGAATGAAAATCTACATATACAAATTAAATTATGAAATAAAATTTTGTTTTAATAATTTGTATAAAATTATTTAATATAAAATATCTATTTCAAATGAAATTTTAATACCCATTAATCATATAAAATTTTCATTTTTTAAAATCTCTATTTCAATGTTAAAGGTAAAATATGTTCAAAAAATTATAAATTATTATTTTAAAATACGTAATTTCATTCCAAAACCTATGGTTACAAGAATCCCAATTGTTTCATCAAAATTTATTATTAAAAAAATATTTTTATATAATTTCATAATTTAACAAGTACATGATCAAATTACTTTTAAATAGATCACAATAAATAAAAAATTTATTAAAAAATGATTATATATAAAGTATATATATTCTACTTAATAAGTGATCCTATATTATGTAAATCCTAAATTCATAAATCCTAAAATCACTCAAATATGGTTGAATATATAAATATATAATATTAATTAATAAAAACAATTAATTATATGTCTACATAATTTATAAATAAAAAATTAATAATTTTATATTAAATATAATAAATTACATAGTGACACAATCACAAAAACTAAATAAATCATTAAACCCTAACCTTGGATTCCTTGTCAGCATGAATGATACTCATAATTAAAATCTTATTTATTTGTACAGATGACTAAACTTTACATCCCGGATACCAAAAACAAATTAATATTATAAGAGAGGAAAAATGGAGGTTTGGTGAATTTGAAAATTTTTTAAAATAAAAAACACATAATAATCCCATACACAAGTAATTAGTTAACACTATTAATAAAATAGTACATCTACTAATTCTGCCAATTAATAGTATAAAATCATGCCAAATGGTTAGGCTAGATATGTGTCTCATTGGTAAGATGTTACTATCCAATTCCATTCTAATAACTATACACTTACACAATCTGACTAATAGTGAGCCTAACAAATCTTGTCCCCATACATTGAAAATATTTTCAAATTTAAATTAGGAATTATAAGTTCTCAATAATGGTTATAACTTTCTAAACTAAATAATTACAATTCTCACCAATATAATAATTTTTCTGTTAAAAACATTTTTGGACTTTGTTCTATATAAGAAACTCTATCCATTGAAATAAAATATCATTCTCTATCTCTACCATTCAAATTTTAAAACCATATCATGGTTCCACATCACTAAAACCAAATTAATAATCCCCCATGAATACAATGCAATCATTTATCCAAAACTCCAATCAGTTTATCTATGTAAGACATGTTGGGTTCTAGTTCCACGTCATCCCATCATAAAACATAAGATATATTTAGATAATATATTTTAATTTTAGATATATGGAATATGTCATAAACCTCATCATAAGATTTTCAAAAGGCCAATATATAACACAATTAACTAATCTAATAAGTATTATGAAATAGTTCATTATATCGAGGAATCAAAATTTCAATTTAACAAGACTTATGTACCCAAATCATTATGTCATATTATATAACTAAAAGTGATCCAAAATTAAACTTCAATTTTTAATGTGTAATTTCATAATTATATTAGGTTGAATTTTGGGTATTTTTCTAAAATAATCCACCATTTGACGAATAGTGAAAAATACTGCATTTTATTTGAAAACTGTATTTTTTTTAAATAATTATTAATGATAAATTAAATTTTATGTTGTGTTTAAAGCCACAATAGATCTATTATATAAATTTTAATTCAATTTAAGTCATTGTAACCAATTTATATTGAATATGGATAAAAAATATTAATGAATTTTTGAACATTTTCATGTTAAAAGACATGCTTTCTTGCCATGTCTAGGAGACTATAATTAAACATAAATTTTCCTATTATGTGAATTGAATTAGAAATAATGAATATACATGTTCATAATAATTAAAATATTTATTGTCTAATAAGTACAACGTATTTTTATACAAAAAATATTAGTGATGGTGATTACACATAACTACAACGATTAAGGTAAAATTAAGTTTAACAAGTGACTAAATCATAAACTTAAGGGGAAAATTGACTAGAAACATTTCAAAAATACATTTTCTACCAATATTTAGACCATATGATATTTATTTCTAATTTTATGAGTTAGTGGTACTCATTTTCATGAATAGGACCCATGTTATAAGTTATGTAAAGAAAAATACAAAAAATGAAACTTCATTTATTTTAATTGCTTTAATGATTTGGAGTATGGAAGAAGACACATAGCTTCAGTTATAAACATTATTCTGAAAGGTAAATAAATTTTATATATCATGATAATTAAATTTATTTTTTAGAGATGATATAGTTACATTTATCACCTATGAAAAACAAACACAATGATTATTTTTTTAATAATTAAATAAATTTAATGATAAAAAACATTAAAAGTAATTTAAATTTAATAAATTATTGTGTGACATTATTTTTTTAGATTAATCTATATTGTTACGCATACGTCAAATTAATATATTTTATATAAAATATTTTTTTGAAATTTTTAAATTAAAATAAAATAAATAATGTTAAAATTGACATCAATGTTATTTTACAATAAATGATATTTTATTAAATGATTTAAAATAAAAAAAATCCTATATTCTACCAATTTATTTTAAAATTTTAGTAAATATCAAATATAATACATTTATTTACCCATAATTGTTTTTTAATGAACACATTGAACCCTTAATTGTAAAAACATCATCAGTGTGGTTTGAGTTGAAGTAGTGTTTTTGCACGATACATGTGCTTTTTTTAAGATTAATTTCCAACACACATAGGATTTTATTTTTAAAATTTATATATCATATTCAAATTTTGTTGGGCCAATATTTTCTAATATATATCACTTTAATTTATTCTTTATGGTTAAATTACATAGGATAGAAAATAATTACATTAATAAAAACCAAAATGTTAAAACTGGGGAAACATTGATGTTAAGGAACAAAAGTATAAAAATGAACTTATTTTTATCTGGTGGAGGATTATATTGACCATATTTATCCTTGAATACATTATTTAATCATTTTTATACACATGATATATGGGAGAACTCCCAATAGTTCTTACCTTTTTATATTTACAAGAATACCACTCCCTAAAACATTAAAATAGGAACTCACCCATCCCAATTCATTACACCTCTCAAACCAGATGGCTAGTCCAAAACCTGACCAAATATCTCCAAGAAATATCTCCCCTAAACAAAAATTAATAATTTTTTTATAAATAAATCCAAGGAAATCCTTCGTTGAAGACTACAAGGAGGTACCAAGAAACGAAGTAACCATATTCAACTGTCACTTTTGTATTACTTCTTTTTGAAAAAGTTAAATTCTTTTTATTACATGATTATATAAAAACTATAGTATCTATAATGTAATAATATGTTTTATGTTAAGTTTTCTATGTATACCTACACATGCATCCATAAAATGGGTAACGAATTTATCAAACGTGTGTACGGCGGACTATTGCCTCATGAAATGATATCATGTGTTTTTCCAAAACAACCTATCACGGTTGGGAATCATATTAGAAATAAATTTTATTATATGATATATATAAATATATATAATATTTATGATTTATTCATACTAAATTAATTTTTATATACACATACATTCATGCTTTCCATTTTGTGTAGATACGATAACATCATCTGTGGACATGTGGACTACTGCCTCCTCAAAGTGATGTGATACATTCACACTTTCCATGAAATGTATTAAGGATGAGTTTAATGAAATATTTGTGGAATAAATGAAATATATATTATATTAATTAAATATTTACCTTTATTTTATTATAATATATCATTTTATTTAATACCTTTTCAAACATTGTAAAGTGATAACATCATTCGTGGACGTGTGGACTACCGCCTCTTCGACACGATGTGATCACTTCTAAATCATAATAACTATATATATTAGTATATATGATTAAATAATATAGTATTTATTATTTAATTATAACCCTATAATGTCAAATTTTTCTTAAATTCTTTCTGTAATGATCTTTTGTTAAATGGGATCATTACTCATGTGTGGCTACTACCTACAGTCTCTATGATTGTAATGTTAGTTAATTTTTCATAACCATATTTCATTATTGGATTTAAAGGTATAATTTATGTATGAATATGATAATTATGTAATTATAATTCTTTATATGTTTATTTAATGATCCCTTTGACAATATTTTACATACCAAAGTCTTTTTTTGACATATAAACTGAATATAGTCAAAACACCCAATGTAAACATAATTTTATAGTGGGTGTTTACAATATTGTAACAAGTGAAATAAAATTAATGAAAAAAATTAAAAAAGATTATGAAAAATGTAACTAAATAAAATAAATTTATTTTTCATTAAAATATAGATACATGTGTCAAGTTGGAGTCAAGGTACATGATTTTCATCTCACATTTCACATATGTGATATGAAAGTCATATTCACTACTTATTTATATATTTATCATATATAATTCTCATATTTTATTTTATATCATTAATAAATTTATCTTTATAGTATTTAATGTTTCATTTGATGTTATTTATTTCATGGGGTTTATAATTCGACACTTACCAAGTGGTAAGGGATTTCAACTCAATTTACCTTCCATTGAGACATATTTATTATATATGAAAAAATGAACATCAATGTTGTGTATATAGTGTCCATTTGAAATTTATTATCATGAATAATTCATGATTAATTGTATTTTAAATTTTAGTTTTAATTATCTCATCAAATGGGTTTGATTTGAAAATTACCCGTGTTGTAAAAGTTATCTTAAAAATATCACTTTCTTTTGTGTTTGTTAACTTTCTCTTGAAAAAATCAAATTTATATAATAATTTTTTGAAGATACATTTCTATGAAATATCCATTTCATTTATCATGGGTATGATTATTTCTCAAAAATTATACCATTTTTATATATAATGTTCATTTTTTAGTTATTTTAGTAATTATAAAAATATTGATAAATTTGTATGTTATATTCAATATGGATATTTGATGACGAGGTGTATTGATTAATTAAAACATTATTTAACATATAAAGAATGAATTTTATTTTTTATGTGACGGGCAAATCCCATTATTGCCCCTTAGTGAATCAGTTGGTTTCATGAGAAAAACTAGATAGGGTTTTGGCCAAGACCTTATCCATTTTTAAATTCTTGGCATGAGGCCGTGATTTTATTAGATTCTTGGAATGATGCCTCAAGGATCTGTTTTAGATATCCACCATTTATAATTCCATCATTATGATTTCAATTATTTTTTTTTCTGTGTTATTATTTTATGGGTTAAAATATTCATGGTTAGGTTTCATTATTATATTATTGATTAAATAGAATATGTTTCAGATTAATAAATTTTTATATTGATTATCCCTTATCTAGTAGTTTAAATGTAATGTGTTTATAGTTTCTTTTACCTTTCCATATTTATTATTCTTATTGATTCATGATAACATCTATTGTAATTACCCTTACTGAGTATTTGAGATCACCCTTATTTTCTTTCTATTCCCCAAGAAATAAAGATGAATCCTTTGAATGAGTATCAATGAAGTATTTTATTTTCATTTTGTTTGTATCAGGTTTGATTTTATATTTTCTAATGTAAAACTGGTATAAGGTTTGTAATCAAGTTTTCTAAAATTTCTAAACTTTTGGTTCTTTGACATTTGATTCACTATAATCATGAAAATTTAATAAAGTTAGGAACTGGCTCTGAACATCTATGGTTAGGGAAATATAGTTCGTATTAAAGGATTTTTAGTATATATGTTGGGAACTAGATTTAGGATAACATATTTTATCGAACAAAATCCTATGATAGACTATAGTATAACAACCCAAAGAAACCATGTTTATGATTATGAAATTAGATTCACATGATTTTTTAAATTTATGTTATACATTTCATTATTTTTTTGATTATAAATGATAATATATAATTTTGTCAATGTCATCATTTAGAAGTGGTTCCTAGTAGAAGGAATTTGAACCTTAACAATTCACATGATCCAAAGAGTCAAAATGATTATCTCTTATATGGTCTTAATATACTCTATCGAAACAAACTAATATTCCAAGAACTCTCATCTTATGAGGATGATGTATCGTTTTATAATGAGATAGAAAAACAATTATCATAGTATTATGGATTTGGATAGAATCATGATAATAGGAGGAAAACAAGAAAAAAGATAGATTATGTGAATAAGGGAAAGAAGTATTTTCCCACCTATGATAAATGTGGAAGGAAACACACTGGTACTTTCTTAAAGGGAATGAGAGTTTGTTATATGTGAATATATTAATTTCACCAAGAGAAATAATAAAATTGGATGAAAGGAAAAAATAATATTCTTTGTTTCAACTGTAGTGAAATAGTGAATTGTGCTAATTAATTCCCTATGAATCAAGAGAATATACTTCAAAGATGTGAATAAATCATGGTTAATCTTTTTCTATTACCAAGGACAATGAAAAATGATTAAAATTCATGTGTTTTGATTAAATAATAATTTAATTTTTGTATTTTATAATTATGTTACTTCTTATTAGAATTATGAAACATATAAGGAGTGTACTACATCATGTTTTCATTAAGGATTTGAAAGAATTTGTTGAATAGTATCAATGAATAATAAAATGATTCAATCAAAAAGTTTAAATTCATTGAAATAATTTGGTTGAGGGAAATTTGACACTCAATATGTTCTCAATACTGAGATAATGTTTTGTAATAAAGAGATGATTGATTTGGATAGTGTAAATTGGATTGTACCAACTACCTTAGAAAAAATTGTAAAATATTCGATCATAATATTTGGGAAAATTTAATCATTTATGAAATTATTTATGTTGATATTTGGACAACGTTTTATAGATTAATGTATTACTTCACCATTTGAGGAAACATTTTTTAATAGATGAATTATAAATAGTTCATGGAATAAGAAAAGGATAATATAGCGTTTATGGATCAAGTAACTATATCTACTTATATTATTAGAGAGTGAAATAATTTCTAAACAATAGAAAAATGTTCTAGAAACAATTTTTCTTTCCTATTATCATCATTTTTGATTATATCAATGACCTTCTTTCATACCTCTTATTTATGGATTTCTAGAAAAAAAATTCTCATGATTATGCTCTTAATCACTCTCTATCAGAACATGATAGTTATAATTTTATTCTACATTCATGTTTTACGTAACATAATATGATTCTAAAGCCATTTTTATGGTAAACATAACATTTCCAATTCCCTATTATTAAGAAAATGTGTTATTAACCTTATTCACAATGTGGTTTTTTCCAATAATAAAATTTTCAAATATCAAACCCTTTATTACAAATATCGATTTTGAATTGCGAGGGAATAATTTAATGAAGGTGGGGAGAATGTTACACCCCAATAATTTATTATTTTTTCATTTTATTATAATTTTTTAAGCATACATTATATGAAAAACCATGTTGAACAGAAACTACACACAACACTGATCTCACTTGTGTTACATGTATGACTGAGTTTTTTTCCTTTTAATTCCACATATATTTTAAAACTAAATTTTTAATCTCTCATTAGTTTTATTTTTTAAATAAAATTATTTTTTGAATTAGGAATGTAATTTTTTTTAGGATAAGTTTTCTCTTTGTTTCTAAAAAGATCCATTTTTTGATCAGTAGTGAAAAATACTACATTTTAGTTGAAGACTATATTTTTTAGAAATTATTAATGTTAAATTACATTTTAGGTTGGTTATAAAGACAAAATTGAGCACTAATATAAATATTAATAATATTTAGGATATTTTAACCATTATTATAATAAATTTGGATATAAAATATTTTTGAACTTTTAAACATTTTCACATTGAAAACTCGCTTTCTTTCTAGGTATGTGAAATTAGCATAAAAAATAAATTTTTCACTTCTCTAAATTGAATTTTGGAAAAAATTATATAAAAGGTTGCAATAGGTTTAATATTTATTATTTAATATGACCAAATTATTTTTTTTACCAAAAAATAATATTGAATGTGATTAAAATTAATTGCAACTATTGAAGAAAAATAAATCTTAATAAGGGACTAAAAGGTAAATGTAATGGAAAAAATGACCTATAGAATTCTCAAAAATCTATTTCATGGCCATATTTATACCACATAATTTTTGGTTATAATTTTATGAGTTAGTGTGACACATTTTCTTTAAAGTGTCCCTTATAATAAGTTATGTATTGAAAAAAATAAACCTTCCTTACTTTTAATTCCATTAAATATTTGTATTATTGAAGAAGATTCATATTTTCATTTGTAAACAATATCTTGAAATTTAAAGGAGTTTTTCTTACCATGATAATTTAGCAATAAATTTTATATATGATATAATTACATTAAATTCATAAGAAAAGGCAATGCAACGATTATTTAGTTAATAATAAAATAAAATAAATGATGATAAAAACATTAAAAGTAAATTAAATTTAATAAATTATTGTGTTACATTATTTTTTTAGATGAATATATCATTATAAAAATATATTAAAGTAAAATAATTTAATGAAAATAATTTTTTAAATTTTCAACATAAAATTAAACAAATAATTTCATATTTTACATCCATGATATTTCACAATAAATAATTTTTGATTAAATGATTTAAAATCAATAAAAATACTAAATTCATAAAATTGGTTAGAAAAAGTTAATAACTATAAAATATAGAATATTAATGGACCAATTTATCTTTTATAATGAAAATATTGACCCCTAAGTTGTAAAAACAATGTCAGCGTGGTTTGGGTTAAACTAGCGACTTTGCGTGTTACATGTGATTTTATTAAAATTAATTTCCAGAAAACATAATATAATTATTTATTAAATTATATATAATATTTTGAATAAATTATTTCTATATTTACTAATAAATTTTACTTTAACTTATTCTTAATGTTAATATTACATAGGATAAAAAAATAATTACTTTAATAAATGCCAAAATGTAGAAATTGTGGAAACATAGAGATTAATGAACAAAACTATAAAAATGCAATTTGTTTTGTTATTTAGAAGTTTTTATCAACCAGAATTATAATTTAATCAATTATTTTTCCATTTTAATGGAATATTAGGTAAAGTAGACCTCCCAATAGTGCTTAATTTTTTATATTTACAAGGATGACACTCTCCCTCCTCTATTAAAAGGCACTCACCCCTCCAACTTCATCACACATATCAAGACATTTTGTTCATAAAAAACCTTCAAAAATATCTCCCAAACATTTATTATTGGAATATAAAATACTCAATTTGGGTAGAAAGAAATCCTAGACGTCCTTTAGTGAAAACATAAAGGGGTTACCTGAAAATGAGGTAACATTCTTCAACGATCAATTTTGTTTTATTTCATTTTGAAACCATTAAAATATTTTTATTCCCTGATTATATAATATCATAAATATCCCAAATATATGTGTAATTTTTTATTTTATTGTTACAACATAAATCTACACACACTTACATCAAACGGTTAATGAACTTATCATCCATGTGTATGGCAGACTACCGCCTCGTGAAACGATGTTGTTCGTTATTCCTTTACCACCTCTCATGGATGATAATTATGATGGAAACAATGTTTTTATATGAAATATACATATATAATTTTTATGAATTATTAATAATTATTTTTTTAATATACACTTACCTGCATACTTTCTATTTGTTTGTGAATACGACAACATCATTTGTGGACGTATGGACAATCATCTTCTTAAAGCGATGTGATACTTTCGAAATTTACTTGGAATGTATTAAGGATGGTTTTAATGAATAATATGTATAATAAATGATATAAATAATATATTTTATTAACAACATAATTAAAATTTTGAAAATATTATATATCATTTTCTTTAACACCTTTTCACACACTAAAAAAGTGATAACTTCATTCATGGACGTGTGGACTACCACCTCCTCAACACGATGTGACTTCATTTACATCAAAATAATTTTATATATAAGTATATATGATTAAATAATATGGAATTTATGATATAATTATCAATTTATAAATATAAATTTTAATTACCTTCATTCAATAACATTTTTTGAAAAATGGGAATTTACTCATGTGGTTGTATGACCTACCATCACCATGATTATAACATCAGTTCATTTTTCATTCATGTATTTCATGATTAGTTTTAACTGTATAATTTATGTATAAATATTATAATTATTTCTTGATTATTATTCTGGAATTTGTTATATAACGACCCCCTTGACCATAGTAAACCTACCAAAGTCCTTTTTGACATATAAACCAGATATAATCAAAACACCTGATGTAAATGTTTTTTATGTGGTCATTTAAAGCATTGTATTAGGTGAAATAAAATTTATAATAATTTTTTATAATTTTATGAATAAATTAAATATTTATCATATGTTTATTATTTTTATAATATAAACACAAGTGAAAATTCAGACACAATGTTAGAGATTTTTATCTCACTCTTAACAATTGGGAGATAAATGCCATATTCACTAATTATTTATTTATTTTGGTTTATATACTAAAAATAATGTATTTTATATCATGAATAAATATATATTATTTTAATTTAGTGTTTTATTTTAATTTATTTATTTTAATGGGATTATAATTGAAAAGTTACCCAGTGGTAAGAGATTTCGTCTCAATTTACCTTCTATTGAGATTTATTTACTGTTTATGCACCAATTCACTTATATGTTGTTTATATAATACACCTTTGAAATTTAATATAATGATTCATTCATTCTTAAAATTATTTTATGTTTCACTTTGAATTACCTCATCCAAGGGGGTTTATTTGAAAATTTCTCAAGCAGTAAAAGTTATCATTGAAATCTCACATTATTTTTCATTGGTAAATTAATACTAAAAAAATGAAATTATCATAAGTTTTTTAGAAATTAAATTTCTGATATATATATATATATATCTCATTTTTCATGGTTATAAATATTTTATAAATCGTACACCATTTTTATATTTGGTGTTCACTTTGATGTTATTTGAGTAATTAGAGAAATATTGATAAATCTATATCGTATTTTAAATATGTATATTTAATGATAAGGCATATAGATTTATTAAATACATTACTCAATATATGAAGAACAAATTGGATTTATTATGTGATGGGTGGGGCATGATATATCCCCTCGATGCATCATTAGGTTTAATGAGATAAATTAGATATGGTTTTTCCCGAGGCCTTATGCATTTATTAGATTCCTGGAATGAAGACCTGATACTATTATATTCTTAGAACGAAAACTCGATGGTTTTTATAAGATATACATAATATGGATTCCATAATTATTAATTTTTTATTCCGTATGATTATTTGATTTATTAAAATAATCATTGTAACGTTTCATTACCATGATATTGATAAAATGTCTTGTGTTTTAGTTATCTACATTACCATATTGATAATTACTTATCCAGTTGTCTAAATAGAATGTGCATGTAGTTTATTTTACCATTACATATTTATTATTCAAATTGATTCATGATTACTTCCTATGTACTTCCCTTTACTGTGCATTTGATCTCACCCTTATATTTTTTCTTTTCCCCTATTTATGAAGTGGAATCCATTGAATGAGTTTCACGGATTAAATTTATTTTCTTTTTTAATGATTTATGTTTTATTTTCTTTTTACCAATGTGAAATGGGTATCATTTATGTAATCTAGTTTTCCAAAACTACTAAACATTCTGTCTTACATTATTTGATTCCTTGTAATCATGCAAATTTAATAAAGTAATGCACCCGCTCTAGTATTCTTGAGTCGGGGAACTATATTCAATATCAAAGGATGTTTTGTAGAAAAATTTGGAACTATATTTAGGGAAATATAGATTATCAAACATAACCTAATGATAGACTATAGAGGAATATCTCATGGAAACCATGTTTATGATTATGATATTAGCTATGCAAAAATTTGGAAATTTATGTTGTACATCTCACTATTTTGGAATTATTCTTGATAATATATAATTGATTCTATATTTTCATTTTGAAATGGAACCTAGTAGAAGGAATGAGTACCTCATTAATTCACATTATCTAAAGAGTAATAATTACCATTTCTTTTAAGGTATTAAGACAATATTTTTAATGGATCTAGTCTCCAAATAATTCTCATCAATTGAGGACATAGTATCATGTGCTAGAGAGATAGAAAAAGAATTCAATATATATTATGAATTTGGAGGGAAGCATGAGAACAATAGGACATATAAGAAATATATTCATAAAAGAAATAAGGGAAAGAAGTATTTTCCCACATGTGATAAATTTATAAAGAAACAACCTATTACATTAATGAATAGAATTGGTGTTGGTTATAAGTAAAGAAATAATGTTCACCAAGAAAAAGATAGAAAAGGGAAGAATAGAAAAAACTGATATTCATTGTTTCAACTATAGTTGAACAGAGTACTACACAAATAAATTCTCTATGTTTCAAGTGAATATACCTTAAAAGAAGATAAAAAATCATAGTCTATCTTATGCTATTGCTATGGAGAATGAGAAATGATTAAAATTCATGTGTATAGATTCATGAATTATGAAATTTTGTTATTTTATTAGTAAGATACTGCTTATTAGAATTATTAAATTTTTAATTATTGTACTGTATTACATTTTTGTTAAGGATTTTAAATCATGTTTTGAATGGAATCAAAGAATAAGAAAAATTTTATAGTGAAAATTTTGATATTTTTTAGAATATATGGTTGAGGTAAATATAATGGTCCATATATTCCTGATACTGAGATAATGATTTTTGAATAAAGGGATGATTTATTTCAATAAATTAAAAATGATTGTACCAAATACCTTGGAAATTATTCTAAAATGTTGGATCATAATATATTTGAGAACTTTCACATTTATGAAATGGTTTAAATAGATTTTTGTACAAGGTTTTAGATATTAATGTTTTACATCACTATATAATGCAACCTTTTCTTAGAGATGAAGTCTAAATAGTTCAAGGAAAAACCCAAGGATAATATTATATTTATGTATTGAGTAAGTATATTTAATTATATTATTAGAGAGTGAAATAATTTCTTAACACCAGAAAAAATTTATCGAGAAAATATTATTCTCCTATTACAATCATTTTTGATGATTTTGACAACCTTTTTCACACCTCTGTTTTCTAGATTTGTGGTCAACAACATTATCAGGGACATTTTCTCTATCTCTCTCCATCAGAACAAGATAGTAATATTTTTCTTCCATGTCCATTTTTTCAATAACGTTCTCCAATTCAAAAGTCTTGTTTGTGGTTTCCTTTAAATTTTCATTTTCCTCTTATTAATAATATTTTTTATTAACCCTATTTATGATGTTGGTTTTTCAATAATAGCATTTTCAAAAATCAAACTCTCAATTATTGAGAATGAGTTTTAATTTAAAAGACTCAATTTATTTAATGTGGGTAGAATGTAATACCCCAAAGAGTCCATGGGTGTGTAAATATAGCATGTGAATATGATTATCAAATAAATGTGAAAGATTCTAATTTTATTTTCATGCATTTTCATTTGCATAATGTTCTATTAGAATCAATATTAATTTATTTTGTAGTTGCATCACCACCACACATCATGATTATAATTCTTATTTAGAATTAATTATTTTTTACCTAATTTGAAAAACCTTATAAATATTTCACTGATTATGATTTTCATTTTTACTCCCCTAATCATATTAATAATTTAATGATGAATAATTAGGTTCTTAAAAATAAATGGGAGATTCATAACAGATAGTGAACATTTTAATACTATATTATTGACCATTATTTGGAAATAAAACTGGACAACCAACTAGTAATGTGGAAGTGTATTTCACATTTATTTTAAAATAAAGCTTAAATATTATTATTTAAAAGAGGAAATATTGAGAAAAATATCAATAAAGTTTTTCTAAAAAATATAGTAGGTTTTGAGGTTATCCATGAAACCCATATCGAATGTTAACTTTTTAAAATATTTCATTGAAAAAAATGGCATCATACTATATGATACAATTGATCATCATTGGAAATCCTAATTAGATGATATTTTATAAGACTCTAGAATAATTTATAAGAATAAATTCATCTATGGATATTCTACATAAATAATCCCATATTAAGTGTTGTTCCTTAATACTAAACATGATAGATAAATGCATACATGTAATCCATAGGAAAAAATGAAGTGTTCGGTTAAAGAAATGGATGAGAATATTGGTCTCCCTAAGTCATCATCGAAGGTTTTGTTTTTTAGGTGTGGAATAAATGTTCATTATGAAACTCAGTCATCCATGTGGAAATATCTTAAATGGAATCAACAAGGTGGTGTGATTAAGGGTTACATTTCGGATGATTATAAAACTACATATGAAATGTGAAATGAAAGAGATATTGTGTTATAGGATGAGGCATCCATCTTAATGTAATAAGGATGAAGTGGAATAATAAAGGGTTTCTTGTATTTGGATTACAGAATTATTTTATATGGAAGTTGAATTATATAAGGAATGAAATGTTTATGTGTTTCAATAATGATTTAATTTAATATTTTGAATGGTTCTGATGGAATAGTAAAGTGATATAATATCAAGGATATGTCCAAGGAAGAAAAATTATTAAGTGAAAGATAACCCTTAATATATTTTCTAGGTTATGATAATTTTTTTTGGATAATGATATATGGGATATGAATAAGTGAACATTAAGTGGGTGATTACCTTGTAACTAATTAAATAATTTTTGAATGGTAGTTTATGCTATCATTGAAAAAGTTAATTTTTTTTGATTTATATAATAAATATAATATACTTTGAATAAGGAAGAATACATGTTTTTTGGATGTATATATTGTAATTCAGGTTTTTACCATGTTTCTATAGAATTTATGATGAGGGTATCCACATGTTTGAAATGTGACACCCCAAAGCTACTTTGTGATATACGTTGTAAAAAATGTTAAGCTGATTTCATGAATTTCTTTTTAAAGTTATGTATTTTCATCATGTAGAAAGTTTATAATGTTAACTATTCGTAAAATGTTTAAGGTAAACTTCGTAGGAAGTATTTTTTCACTGAGATTTTATTGAAAACCTTTATTAAAAGTCTATTTAGTTATTAACATTATTTCAACAATGCCCATCTTATTTATTTTTGGAAGATATATTAGCATGGTTTTAGAAAAGGATGATAAGTGTTTCACTCCAAGGATGTGGGTCTTAAGCACATGACTGAAAAGTGATAAGTGTTTCACTCCAACTGTTGGCATACATGATGACAAGGTTAATGTGAATTTTTTTTTTGAATATTTATTAATGATGAACCAGTATAATTACTATTTATGTTTACAGATTAATAAATATACCATACTGATTTTGAAGAATAGTTAAATAAAAATAGTTATAATTTCACTATTTAATGATCCATATGATCCACTACAAGTGTATTTTAGAACTTTAGGTATCAAATTTAATTTCTGGAAATTCATTTTTGATGTAATGGATGAATTAAAAATAGATAAAATTACACTTAAATAAATAAATTATATATATATAAATATATCTAGTAGGTATATTTCATTATATTTTTTTTTCAATAATAGAATTAATTAATGTTAGGATAATTTTCCAAAGAGAGTGTGTTGTCCTAGTATCCTAATTTTGTTGAAGTGGTGTCCTTTTTAATTGTCCCAAAGTTATGACTTTGAGGCCCTAAACTTTTCATTGATCATTAACTTTTTTGTGATTAATGAACTCAATAAATCCATATAAAAATTTAATAATTTCTTCTATGTCCAATATTCACCCCAACCTATGTTCACCAGTGAGGAAACCTAGTTAGATGTTACTTTTGGTAACCAGTATGGTTTCAACCTTCCTTTTTTAAGGGAAGTTTTAGTATCTATTTTTGAAATGTGGGTTTCTATGAATGAATCAATAAATTATTAACATTTTGATAACATAGGTGAATTTAGAGGGATAAATTCATTTTAAGTGTGTTGAATGTAACACCCTAATGTTTTTTGAATTATTTTTTCCGAATTAAGTTAACATTTTTTAAAATTTTCATTTCACACAACATTGAAGGTAGAATATTTTATTTTAAAGCTCAATGTTTGGATTTTATTGTACACAACACCAAGTAAATCATTCACATAACACAACATAAAAATTATCTTTACCAAAATGAAACTACTACATGATCTTTCTTTACATGACACAATGACTTTCCTCAATGTCTAGCGTAACACGCAAGAACATATTTTACTGAACAATAGTACATCATTAAAATGTTTTTTGTTAATATAATAATTTTTAAAATAGTTTTTAAGTTAGGAGTTTTGAATATTATTAAATTATTTAAGAAATAAAATGTTTTATACAAATAAAATATGAATTCATTGGTTTTCAACTAATTAGAAACTAATATGAAAACTGATTGAATATAAAAGAAAATATTATTATTTTTTATAACAAATTATTTTTACCCTAAAAAATTAATTAATTATTATTAGTGAGTGATATTAATGTAATATATATTTTATATATTCAATGAAATAATTTTTATATTCATCAAATAGATTTGATAGTCATTAAACAACAACAAACCCAATTTTATCTTTAAAACCCAATATTTTTATTAAAGCATTTTTACCAAATTTTAATGGTGAATCAATTTTACATCCAATTTTTTGGAATTTTATATATCTAATAAGTAAATATAAACATCATATTTTAAATAATATAATAATAATTATGTTAGGGTAATGTTTTTATATTTTTTTATGAGGTTTTACTTTTTAATGATTAGTTAATATACTAAATATTAGTTCAAAATTTCTTTGTCAAATAATTTATTTTTAAGTATAAATTATATTTTAAATTGGTTTATGTATTTAATTATATAATTTTAATATCAATTAAAAAAATTTATGTCATTTATATCAATTTCAAATTGAAATTGGGTATAAAAACATTTCAATGTTTTGAATGTTTTTACTTTAAAAACTCACATTCTTGACCTGACTGCGGGATTAATTTTAAATTAAATTATATCAATTATTTTATTGGAATGTATAAAAATGGATTCAATATTTTGAATCATCATTATTTATATTGTTTTATAATGTTAACTTAGTTTTTCACCAAAAATATTACTGAAAGTAATTAAAATTATTTACATCGATTAAGGTAAAATTTAGCTTAACTAAGGACTAAACCTTAAATATAATACTCAACATGACATATAAAACTGTAAAAGAGAAATTTAATTTCGATATTTAGACACTATAATCAATTCTATATACTTTTTTTCATTATTGGATCAACCTGAAATGCGAAAACAGTGTATGGGATTGATTTTTCAAAATATAACAAATGTGCCACTCATCGTCTACTATTAAAAGGCATCCTCTCCTCCACTTATTTACACCTCTAAAAGCACATTGTTTCAAACATTATCTAATAAAAAATCCTCCAAAAAAATCCAACCATCCTAATTTAATCCTCCCTTGGGAATAAATCATTCCAAGAAATCCCTTTACTGCAAACTAAATGGAGTTACCTGATTAAGTGGTAACACCCTCCCTCAAACTCCTTTATGTTATTTTATTTCACCACTCCCTAGAAATTGTATCATTAATTTATTTTATAACTAATAAAATATCCTAAATATACTATAATTTCTTCATGATATGTTTTTAACCTGAACTTACAGAAACACTTCCATATAATGGGTAACGAACATACTGTTTATGGGTACGGAAAACTACCATTATACTAAACAATGATTGTTCATTTTTTACTTCCAATGAGGTTAGAAATTATGATAAAAAATATATTTAAAAATTTTATATATTATATTTTGAATGTATTTATTTTTATTTAATTATTTTAAAACATATATCTTTATACATTACTATTATTGTTAATACGACAATTTCATTTGACGAAGGGTGGACTACTGCCACCTCAATGCAATGTGATTCATTCATACACAACATAGAATGTATTAAGGATGGTTTTAATATATATATATATATATATATATATATATGATATAATAAATCTAATGTAATACAAATATATATATATACATAAATATATGTCTTTTTCTTTCTTTATTTCACATGATAATTAAATAAAAATGGCATTCATGTGTATGTATAACCTAACATCTCCATGAATGGTGTATTATGTTTCATAATTATATATTATATGGATTATTATAAATAAAATATAATGAATATAAATTATATTTAAATAATGGTTTATATTTTGGAAGTCATTATATAATTATCAGGACCAAAGATATGACAAATTAAGACACATGCGAAAAACAAAGCAGATATTACATGAAATGAAATTTTGACATTGAATTATTAATAATAAGGAAATATAAAAACATAATAAACCCAAATATGGTATTATAAGTCAAAATATTGTTCTATAATATATTTATAAAATAATTTATATTTTTTCTACTGGAGGATTGGATGAGTACGATGAGAGTTAAGACCCAAGGGAAGATAATTTCATCTCACTTTTTATTTCTCTGAGATGCATTCTTTATTCACCACTAATTCCTTTTGTGTGGTGTATATAATTACCCTAGATGTATTCTCTGATTATTATATTTAAAATAAAGTGTATTTACATATAACTTTTATGATATTTTTTTCATAGTATTTATTTTTCAAAAGTTATCAAATTGGTAAAATAATTTTGTGTCAATTTTCCTTCATTGAGAAACATGCCATGTCATGAACCTATAAATTTACATGGGGTGAAAATACTACCTCTAAAATAGTATTTAATGAATTTATGTTTTTTCATGAAATATTAATCTTCATTTAATTCCATTTTATTACTATGTGAGTCTGGTTCAAATTTACAAAGTGGTAAGAGATTATTGAAATAATATTATCGCTTTTAAAAATTATTCATGTTTATGATTACTTTAATGAAATATTATGATCCAAATCATAATAAATCTCATGAATTTTATTATACTATATTTATTAATGGTATATTAATTTACTGGATTCATTTTCCCACTCTTTTTTATATTACGTATTTAAGAGAGTACTTTTAAGAAAGATCTACTTTACTCTCTCTTCGATAAAAAAATATGTAATCAACCAAAACCAATTTTCTTAGAAGGGTTTCCATGAATTTTCAAATAATATCCTATGATAATTAAAATTCATTTTTACCATTTTTTACATTCACCAATGTTCAAAAAGGAATCATCAAGTAGTTCCTTACAATTAACTTTTATAGCCTTTTTACCTTAAAGAAGAAATGACATGTTTACCTCATATGACATGTATGGATATACCCACTGTCAATTCATTAAAGATTTATTTTATTGATTAAAAGGGTTATTTTTAAGAAAATGATTATAAAATATATTTTCAAATAAATTTATTATAATTTTTAACGATTATTTTATAAATTTTAAATAAAAAAATTATATAAAATACTTTTCAAGATCTTTTTATATGTTTTTAGAGAAAAAGGAATCCAAAAGTTTTCCAAAGATTTTTATATAATAATTAATGTTTTTTTGAAGAAAATGATTTTTTTTCATTTTAAAGATACTTTAACAAATAATAAATGATATTTTATTAAAAAAATGTTTTCAATGTATCATTCCATGTGCTTTTCAATATAAAATGACATCAGTTGATGTCACTCATGCCCTTATAAGAAATGATCCAATGTTTCCATTCATATTCCTTCATGAATGGTTTATGTTTTTATGGAATTATTTTTATGAAAAACATTTCTATTCCATGGATTATATTCTTTTGAAATACACTTCTTTCCATAGGTTATCATTTTGATGAATTGATTCTGAAACCTATCTTTTTTCATAGGTTAAGATACGATTACATATTTCTGAAACCCATTTCATTTCAAGTGTTCTGATATCAATTTTATGATTTTTTGGAACTTTTATGTATGATTAAATTATGATAAGGGTGGTAAATATATCTCCCACCAATGCATTGTGTAATCATAAATATTTTACATGCTAAATGGATATATGAGAGGACATCCCAATACTGAAATAAAAGGTTACCTGAGATGACATACCAAGCCCAAAACTAGAGGGTACGCTGGAGGACATCCCATGCCCGAAACAATAGGGTACATGGGAGGTATTCCCAAGGCTGAATTAGGTACATGGTTGATTAACCCGTTACAAAAATGATAAAAAGGACATGGCATGCTTCCTTTAAATATGTTTTTTATATTCTTATGTTTCTGCCACAATTCCATGTTTAATTATTTTGTTATTCTTTCTTGGATTATATTATTTATTTCGTTATTATTCATTTGTTATGAACTACCATGATTTATACCATGATACATGATATTGATCTTTGGTATGTAAGGTATGAAATTATATTTTCATGATCATTTTCTCATACCCGTATGCTCATAATAATGCTTACGTATCTCTTTTATTTACCCATACTGATCATCTGAGTTCACTCATTATTATGTATCCTTCCCCCAAGTTATGAAGATATGTATTATTTTTTATGTGTCTTAGAAGGGTTCTAGTCAGGAAAAAAAAATTTGGGAGATGATGTCGCTAATTTATGTACCGGTGTTTACGTTTTCATGATTTCATAGGGACTAAACTGGTACGGTCTTTAAGAATCTATTTTTATAATGTTTTATTTATTATTAAATTTTTAAGAAATGATAATGTAGGTCAGGACTATGTATTTATACATACTCCATGTATGTTAAGAACCTGATGATTTTCCAATGTAAAATCTCTCATAAAACCAATGTTATTTTAATACTAAGGTTAACACTAACTGTTGAGGATCCTTTCTAAAAAAGTAAAAGGATTCCAGTTGTAAATATATGAATGTTACACTAGGTGAAAAACATGTTTTAAAATAAATATTGGACATATAAACTAGTTATAACCTCATTCCATTATTTTGAAATGTATGTTATGGGTTGTGGTTCGCCAAACCATATAGCTCACTCTCCAACACACTAATCTTTGGGATTGAGTACCTAATTGTATATTAAATGATATTCCAATAAAACTTATAGATATCATTATACCCTCTAATATAATTATCACTGATAACCATACAATCATAGGTATAATGGAAAACAACCCTTTTCCATTGACACCAATTCCCAATTACAATATACTCTTTCATCACAGTTGGCAATGATAAGATTCCCCAAACCATTGGGAAAATGAGCCTCAATGAAAATATATATAATTTGAGCTATGAAATTATCGATGAAGAGTAAGTTGAAAATTTCAATTTGATAGAAACTATTGATATTGAAATTATGTATGTCATAGAGTTGTAAAAGTTTGTTTCTTTTTAGAGGAACACAATTTCTTGTATTCACTTGAGAGAAAATTTTCTCCATATTTTAAAATCCTCTCATACAATATTTTTTTGGGATAAACAATTATTAAGAACATGGAATAAATATTGAATGCCAACTTCTAACCAATTACCAGAATTTGTTAGGAAATTATGTATGTTGAAACATCTATTTTAAATTTATAATATTTCTTATAATTCAAGAAAAGGAAATGGAGTTTTATTAAATCACCTAATATATATCAGGTTATTTTAACCATCCAAATCAGAAATAAAAATATTATATTCCACATAAATGTGTCTATTATTTGGGGATAAAAAATATTTAATATTTAAATTTCATCTTTACGCAGTATTTACTAAGATTGAATTATTATTGATGTCTTTAAAAAGCACAATATGGAAATTGGATTGACATATAAAGATATTCATAGAATTCTAAAACTCATAAACCCCCAAAAAAATTTCATAAAAGGGATTATAAATGATCCAACTAACGATAATAGAGATTCAATCACAATTTAAATTAAATGTTTATTTAACTAGTTAATTGATGTTATTATCCACTCCATTCATCAAAGTATGTGGGTAGTACCAATACATGTGGTTATTAAAAAGGTTATGACTAATTTTATAACCAATGAGAATGGGTACATCATTCATATATGGGTGAGTTGTGGATATAGGTTTTTTATTGACTATTTTATGTTGAAATGATTAACTAAATAAGATCATTTTCAATATCCCATAATTGAATATATACTTTATTTTCAGTCTAATGACACTTTTATATCATTTTGTAGAAATTAAAATACCATTCATTTTTTAGATAATTTTAGGATTTTGTAACTTTTTCTAGTACACTAACTTATTTTAATTTGATTTATGATTAGGTAAAATAATGTAATTTATACAATATTTTGATATTTGAGATGCGAGATTGAATTTATTTCATCTAATACTAGATTTTATACTTTTACATTAAATTTAATTTCTATTAAACTTTATGATCCTAAAATATGACACTTAGAGTTTTTTTAAATGATACATAAAAATTTAATTGAGGATTAAAGGAATTGATGATTCATAAAAATGATTACAATGATCCATGAATTACATAAATTAGTTGATATTTATCACCTGTATTGTTTGTATACTATGATTCACAAAGAGTTTATGTTACAAAGAACTTCATTTCAAAATCCATTAGTAATTTTATTTTATAATAGATCTTACGATATTGCATGGTCAATGTGTTTTTTAGGATTGAAAATATTATATTCTGAATATCGATTTAAATTATATTTTGAGGATATGAAATTTTTTTCGATCAAAAACATAAAATTGAAGCTTATGTATAGATATATTGTCTTTTAAATCTTATTCTATAGAAATTGATGTTTTTAATTGTATTTATGATTGGGAGTACACAAAACAAGATCAAAGAGTGGAATGTGATACCTTAAGATTGGTTAATTCAGTGAACATCCCCATTATAAATTATATTTAATTATTAAAACTATCAAATTTCATAGGTCATAGGTTTAAAAGTAAATAATTCCATTATTTTAATTTTTTAATTAAATATATCCTTTTAAGAGAGTTTATATAGGTTAATATACTCAATAATTTTTAAAAATTACTATTTTAATTTTTGATAATATTATGTATATTCCTTTAATTATGTGTTTGTATTTTTATAGATTTATTTTACAATGTGATTATATTTTTACTTATAGTACTCTTTCATTAAGGAATATTATATATTTTTACGAACTAGATTGTGAGTTAGAAAAAAAACTTAGTTGATTTTATTGATTTAAGTCACCAACATATTGATGTTATATTACGTCATTATAACTAGGAAACACATGATATCCATGATTATATCTTCATTCCATAAAATACCTTGTAGAAGATAATAGCACTTTTATAATCAATTTTAGGGATTATAATTAGAATATTAGGTAATGTTAATTAATATTTACCACCAATAATTAATGGAGATTAAAATGAATATTATCATATTTTTATTAATTAAATTATCATTGAAGCTAGAGTTTTTATTATAATATGATGATCATAAATTAGAAAATTTTAGATTGGGAAATTTTACAATTTACTATAAATAAATGATATAATTTCATGAAAAATAAAATTTTCATAACACATTGTTATGTTTGATGACTCGGAATATATATAGTTTGATTTCATCATGTTAAATAGAAAATCAAATCGGGAGGAAAATTGAAATGAAAATTTCTTGTACTTTTAATGTATTAACTAATAGAATAACTATTCTCATAGATAAGTATCATGAATTTGAATAATACATATAGAATCAAATTCCCATGTGAAAAAATGATTTATTAATATATTTACTTGAATGAAATAACTTTATGGTCTTCAAATGAATAATGATCAAACCATAGAGTAATATGATAAGAATACTTTTAATGGAGTGGGAATCCTTGAGGATAATGATATAAGATATTAAATATATATTTAAGATGAACTTTGATAAATTTATTAAAACCTATATAAAATATATAAATCCAATTAAAATAGACATTAATAAAATAATAAAGGAAAATAGAGATATATTTTCTTAAAATTTGATAACTATAACTTCCACTTTAAACAATTATAATAATATTACATCTACCGAGAGTAGTTAAAAATATTATTTAAATATTAGACATTAAAATCATAGTGAAGGTGAAATTTTAAATCTTGTAAGTCATATTTAAAATATTTTTGGAATGAAATGCATTTGAAATGATCAATTAATAAAAAATTATTAGAATAATTTATGATGATGAGATACTTTTTATGTGATTTTTATTTCTGAAAAGACTCGTAGATATTAGATCTAACTAACCACCATTGAAATGAGGGGATAAGGATTCAAAGTGATATTAAAAGATAAAATAGGGAAAAAATTATATCTATGAAATAATAAATGGATCTATAGTGAATATACATCTTTGTATAATAGTGGTATATCAGATATAGATAACAAAATGAAGTCCATTAGTTTTTAAATAAAATATCCATGAAATGAAATAGTCTTTATGGAAATGGTGGAAAAATCATTAACCAATTTATCTTAAAATTATATCTAAAAATTTTCTTTTGATAATGAAGATGATTATTATTCCAACACATTTTAAGAAATGATGAGATATGTGGCTTATCGATAAAATAAAAAATATTTAATGAAATACTATGATTTTTTATGGAATATCATGATAAATCTATAAATATACTCACTAATATTACAACATAGGTAAATGATAAATCTATATATATTTCAAATAATGACGATTAAAAATAGTTCTAAAAATAATGTATAAAATTATATGTCTAATAAATCTTGAATAAAAATTTTCATTTGGTTAGTATAACATTAAAAGGCTTTTAAGAGAGATAAAACCTAATTATTAATATTTTTAAAAAGGGTTTACTTATATATTTTCATATTTCTAGTGATATTATTTTATATTAAAAAGTTAATTTTTTGTACTAATATTTAGTATTGGAGTCCTTCTATGAAAATGTTTTCCTGGAAACAAAATCCTTCTGAAATCATAGAGCATATTTATATAGATATATAATCTATTCAATACAATTTTTTTCGATATATCTAGATTCCTAACGTATTCATTAAAAAAAGAACCCAAATAAGTTGAGTATGAAAAATATAACATTATTTACTTTAGAAAGGATGTCTTAGTAGTAAAATCTACTACAAATATTTTTTTTCACATGATAGGGAAGTAGTTTATATTTCAGGATCATAAAAAAGGGAGTGGTAGATGCATTGAATTGGGAGACAATTATTATGTAAAATATGTTGGTATTGTTGATGTTTTATTTCTTGGTAAGACTCAAATATATAATGTTTACAATGGTTTAGGGTTAAATATAAAACTTATATTAATTATAAAATTATTGAATAAAGGTCTCACTTTGATATTTGTAGATGATAAATTTACTTTTAAATATTCGGATGTAGATAAAATTTTATCTACAGATAGGCATGAAATATTTTATAATGTTTACATAAAATAACATAGTTTATGTAATATTACATCAGATTTTGTGGTTGAGTATATGTTATTTTTTCTCCTTATATAATTTATAAACTATTATTTTAATATATTGGCTAAAATTTATCTAAAATTTTTACTAAATAAGTTACTAGAAATTATATTTACTTCTTCTAAAATATTCCATTCATGATAATATGGTATGTAGGATAAGTTAATAAATACACATGTTGGAGAAATATTATCTTAAGAAAAGTTATATATACTTTACATGAATGTATTTTGTATTACATATATTTAATGTAAAAAAATGAATAAACTATGTGTATGTCCTAGTTTATGATAATACCATATATAATTTGGTCTCTTTTCATGGTCCTAAATAAAGGGGGTTTATATTTTTAATTGGTTTTATGATCCTATTAAGAACATAAGAAAAATAAATATATTCAATATTCCATGTGATCATGGTGGATAGTTATTAAATAAAAATTTTATACGTTTTAAAGTAAACAAAGAATCATTCACAATTTCTTATCACCACAAACTCCATAATAGAATAGTGTATCTAAATGATAAAATCAAATTTTTTTAAAAATTAACTATATTTTTTTTTGTGAATAATGTATCACTATTTATTTCCTTTTTTAATCCGTTCTTATTTCCTATTATAAAATATACTTTTTTTTACATATCTCTGTTTTAAGTAAAAAACGATATGAAAGGTGGTTTGGTATGAATCCAATACATAGATACATAACTGTTTTCAAATGTAATGTTTTCTTATTTAATACTAAATAAAATTTACATAAATTTTATCTGAGTTATTATTAAGCTATTTTTCCTTCTTATTCCACCCCAAGTAATGTTTATTATGTTTTCAATAGATTGATACACTCCATGGAACAAAAAATTAATGTTATGTTCAATCAGACACGTCCTTTTGTTAAGCCACGCCATTGTGATTAAGAATATAATCCTTATTATATTTTGTAAAACCCACCCGTTTATATTAAAAAATTGATCAATATCCATTAGATATTATTTTTATAAAAGATACATTAATTGAGAATGTAAAAAATGGAAAATATTATGTTTTATTTAAAAACATGAGTTTATTGAGGAATCATCCTAGTGAAAATAACATTTGTGATGTGGATTAATTTTCCATAACTCAAAGTAAAAAAACTAATTTTCACATATAAAATTATTATATTTATTTGACCCAAAGAAATGGAAGAGGATAAATTGGGTTATATGAGTAGGATATTTATGATGCAAATAAAACATAATCAATCTAAATTGAACTTGATCCATACCATGTATGAGAACCCCAATGATCAATAATTTATAGGAAAAAAGCTATTATTTTGAAAACAAATATTATAATTTTAGAATTAATTCAGAATTAAGAGAGAGTAGTTTATAAGGGCCATAAAATCTAAGAGAGAATATATTATTATGGAAATTTTTTACCATTATATATAATTGAGTTTATTAAACTTTTACTATACCTCATAGTTCAAATGAATAATGCTCTATTTCAAATTGATTAAATGAGTTCCTTATATAATATATTCATTTAGGCGAACATTTTTATTGAATAACCACATCAATTTTAGGATATATTTTTCTTGGAAATGTATTTAGGCTTATGAAGAATCCTTATAGACATAAAAAATCCACAAGATTGATGAATAATAGATTTATTATATTTATACATCAAATTGATTTTGATAAATCAATAATATATATAAATAATTTTATAAAGATAATTTTTAATGAATCAATTATTTTAAAACTTAATCGAATTACATTATTTTTGTGTTAGCTTAAAAAAATTTCAAATAATTTTTTGAAACTTATAAAAATTTAATTTTATATTTGTAAGATAGGAAAAAATTATTATATTCCTAGAATCCACATAAAATATATATTAAAAGGAAAATATAAACACTATATAAGTACATCAGAAACATGTATAAAAAATTTTTATTTGAAAATGAAGCTAATATTAGTACTCAAATAGAAAAGTAATATATATTAGGACCTAATGAATCAATGAAATTGGTTGGTAAAAAAGTGTTTATAGATAATATTAGTTGTATATATTACATGATATATAGGTGAATAGACAATATGATTTATGGGTGATCACTTCTTAGACTTCAAGGAAACTTAAAACAGTTCTATATTAATTTAGTGAAATGTATAATCTGTTATCTTAATTGGCATTCAAAAAATCCTTTTTTATTACATTTGATAAATTTTTACTATTATGATTTTTTTATTTAAAGACATGAGTTATTTATAAATTTTTGGAAGGGGATATCAAAAACATGTATAATATTTAGAGAATCACTAATATCTATTTATATAAAAATAATAAATAAAACATTCCACTAAAAAATAATAACATATAGAAAATAGATGTTGTTTCACTTAATTGTTGTGAATTTAGTATGAAATCATAGTCATTCTAATTATTATTTTTTTGCAAGAAATCAATTCATTGTGTCATAATTATAATTATATTTTTAAATAATAGTATAAAAAACATCTACAATAATAAAACATACAGATATATATATATATAACACACAAAATCATCTAATAATTCTAAAAAGAGTTCTTATTTAGTTAGTTATTTTTACCAAATATCAACATGAATAGATTTCTATAGAATCATAAAATATTTATAAATGTGATTATATTAATAAAAAAATTGGTAATCTTAGGTTAAATTGATTACAAATTTAGCTTCATGTTTCAATTTTTAATTATATAGAAATAATCCTCTTGAAAGGGGGATGAAATTCATTTTCTTGAATTATATTAATATTTATATTGGGACATTTTATTATTTATAATTAAATTGAATATAAATTAAAATATATTTGAAAAAAAATCTCTTAAATCCACGCGTTATGGAATATGTATTTATCAATTTAATTTTCTTAATTATATTATTGAATGAATAATTTATTATTGAAATTAAATTTTATATGTATTTGATAAACCATGAATTTGTTTGATGTTACATTTAGTATTTATTAATTGAGTTTTTATATTTCTTTATGTTACTCCAACGATTTTTTACATTATTGGTATGTTTAATAAATTCACTCTTATATTTTTGGAAGTTACTTTTTTATTTAATAAATATTACACATATGTTTTTTATAATAATGACCTATATTTTGAAAAAATACAAGAAAATTGAAGGTATATTTTTTATAACTATTATATATAGATTTCATTTTCCACTAAGAGTCTCAATGAAGGGTTAGAGAAAATACTCACATTTAATATCTTGATACATTATTTTTTAGAATAATTTCATTTTAAGGAATCATATGAAAACATTCATGAAGTGTATTTTTTCTCTAACACAATAGGTTTTCATTTACTTATTTATAGTTAGTTTTAATTTTTAATTGGTTAAAATGTCCCTTTTTATTATGTTTTAGTAAAAAAATATATATTTAAGAGATAATTGATGATAAGAAAATGTGTAGGAAGGTACTGTTAGGATCTCTATTTATTTAATTATTAAATATCAAGTGATCTATCTATCTAAATCTAAGAATAAGGCCTTAAATATGGTAAAGTAATGGAGAAATTATTGAAAATAAAGAAATTGATTCAGAATATGACTAAGTAAGTTATAGAATATATTCAATGTATTTACTTAACATATCAATAAGGAGAAAAATTCATGTCTGTTATGTGAATATTTTAAATATTTATATATATATATTTATATATTAATTACTAAACATGACCCTAGTTTTTTTAATGAATTCCCATTTTTTGGATATTTTTAAAAATAAAAAATAGTGAAAATATGATTAAACAATATTTTTTCCTATATCTTAATTTTATATTATGTAGGAGAGTTTAAATGATGTATTGAATGTTAAAAATTCAATTTTTTATAGATCATTACATTTAGAATTGGGAGTGTTTATGTTGTGGTTGTTCTATTGTACAAAAGCTATGAGTTTTCAAAAGTAAATATTGTAAATATCATGGATTTAATATTCAAGGGATATTTATTGAATGGTATAAAAGAATTGTTTTCAAATTTTTCAATATTTTTTTCATTTGTGTTTTGTGATTTTCAAAAAATACTATATTTTTGTGTCAAATTAATCTTCTATTCCTTGTATTTTTAAATTCTAATCACAAGTCATTTTATCTAGGTGATACTTTTATTATACTATTAAAAAAATATTATAGACCAAAAATATGATTTTCTAAGTTGTGAAATAATGTGAATAAATTATTTTAAAAAGTTGATAAACCATATTCCAAATTTATTTTTTTAATGCTAGGGTGAATACAAATACTATTTCTTAACTTTCATCCGGACCTAAAGATCCTGGAATATGACTTTTAATGTTTGTTAATATATATATATATATATAAAGTAATATTAAGTTTTAAGGGATGAAATATATTGGAAAAAGATATAAATAATGCAGTGGAATTCCATATTGCACTGACAGTCCCGTCATTTATTATTAATAGTATTTGACTCTCTAATAAATTGTATTATAAAGAAAAGAATTGTAAAATATCAAAAAATTAATGAATTTTTTATTACACATATAATCATATAAGATCAATGAGTTTCCATGTATACAAACAGTTTATTCTAAACATTTAGTTCGACATGATTTTGTAGATTGGAATTTTCTACCAAATAGGATAATAAAATATGATGCTAGTGATAGAGTTAGCTTCTATGGATTCATCTATACATCAACCAATAGTAAAAATGGGTATCATTCAATAAATGAAATACTAAAAACCTATAGATTTTATATTGATACCTCCTATATTTTTAAATCAAATAATTTTTAATTTTAAAGATAAATATCTTGATTTGAGAAATAAAATATACTACATAGTTTTTTAAAAGAGATGAAATATGTAATAATAATTATTTTGTAAATAATAACCCTTATGGTGTGTTCTTATTGTTATCTGATACACTATTCTTTGTTTTTATTATACCATTTTAATGTTTAATTAGATTTTCTAGTTTACTTTGGTTAATTTTCTTACTTCGGATAAAATTATTTCTGACTATGATAGAATATTTATTTCTTATACTCTGCATTGATTAGTTATTTTAAATTTTGATCCACTTATGTTGTATATGAGATTAAAATTTCATGTCAATTTTATGGATTCAATTAATCAACCCACCAGAAGCATTTAAACTTCATTATATATGGGATAATAGTAGTGTGAATTGTCAGAAATAAGCGATACAACTTCTTAGATTGGAAATTAGGTTACCATAAAAATGAGGTTCCAGTAGATAGTTTCAAAAATCTTGTTTATTTTTTAATGGGTTTCTTTGACATAGATTTTTTTATCATTGTTTGGTTGTGGTTTTTTTTTTGCATTCATCAAGTCATATGTTTAACATATTTAAGAAAATTCACTATTTTGAAAGGTGGCACAAGGATTTCCTAAACCGTGCACCCACCCTAGGTAGAATATGAAACCCTAAATAGTGTATTTTTCATGGTTGGGGCATTGTTTAAAAAACCATACATCCACCTAGTAGAAATAGTAAGCCCCTACCCAGCTAACCATGCTCATATGAATTTTTATTTAAAAAAATTATGTTATAAATTCTCAATGAATCATATATGCTCCTACTTGACCCTAACTCAGGGTATTAAGAAATAATAGCTCTTAGAGGCTCTAATGAACCTATTTTTATCCTCCAAACCCTTTTATAAGTGTATCAAATCGTGGTGAACCTCATTTAATCCATTCCCAATATAGGTAATACCCTAATTAACTAGTATTTGTAATTTTTTATTTTTTATTATGATTATTATAGATGATAACACATCACCATTGGTTGAACTACATGTCTTTCCAAGTTATTAATATTGTCTACATTTCAATGTGATTTCTTTTACATTGTCTTGATGATGTGAGGGTTTTTCAGTACATTCATCATTTATAGGCTCCAAAGGACTAATATGCCATGAATATTTCAATTCCATGTTTACTTTTAGCATGTATTTATCTATTTAAAATAGTTAGTGATAGGATTATTTTTGGAAATGTGTTGAAATTTATCAAGTACTAAGAAAAAATAATTGATACATAAAGTGTCTACCATATCCTAAGAGTGTTTTTGGTATAGTATAATGTATTCAATATGAGGAGTTAGTTATAGAACCTTGAAGCATGAACCATTGGTCATATCAGCTAGAACATGTTATGGTTTGGATTAAGTGAATTACACATTGCAATTTATAAGAAGTATTCTCCCTTATAAATCAGAAATGGTAATCCATATAATTAATAATTTTAATTAGAAATAAATATATAAATAAAAATAAATTCAAAATGATTGTGACATTTAAAATTAAATGGTCATTATATACTTGTGATACGATAATTACACCAACACCTAAACATAGTATTGGGTAGATGGTTATTATTATTTTCTAATATGGACTTCTTCACCACATAGACCTAGCTTTTAGAGAAGGAAGTGAGGTGTGATATATTCATAAAAAGTCTATGTACAAGTCTTATTTATCGATCTTTGATCTTTCAAACTATTACATTAATTTATGAGGCATGTTTTTAGAATAGGAATATCATGCATCAATGACTTCCTCGATTCCTATAGACAAAAGGTAGTGATTACCATGAACCTAAGGTGGTGATCCATGAGCCACCGGTGATTCCTCCTTCAGTTCCACATATAGAACCTCTTCCAAAACCTAATATGGGAACTGAATCCATGTCTTAAGAATAGTTTTTCCACATAATGAAATATATGAACAATATTTATGAACCTTCCCTGAGTATGGCAGAGTTGACTCGAGAGTTTCAGCACTAGCATCCTCCCACCCTTTCAATTGATGAAGGACCACATGCGGCCATGTCATGGTAAGTGGAAATGTTTTCTATTTTTGACCATTTGTAAAATCCCTCAGATTAGTTGGTAAAACTCATTGTATATATTCGACATGATTTTTACAATCTATGTTGGGATCTTATTACTTAGTAAGATCGACATTGAGATATGGTTTTGGAATTTTTCTAGACAATATTCTATGACTACTTTTTATGTATACTCTGAGGGATGACCATGAAAGAGAGTTTATGAACCAGCTGTATAGATATATTTTTTTCATGCAGTATTCTACTCACATTACTGAGCTACAATGATTTTCAATGACTTCATTTGGTGATGAACATATTACCACAAGTCGATTTGATGATGGGATGGTATATTCCATCCAGTTGCAGGTCAATATATTTTAGTTGATGACTATTTTCTAGATAGAAAACTTGGCCCTTATTGACTAGGGGAATATGAGGGAAGATAATGGTTTGAGAAAGGGAAGTTTCGCCCCAAAATCCAGCAGTGTTTCTTTTATTGTACGTGTCACTTTGATGTTTCTCTTGGGGTAGTAGTTTTAATACTCCACATACTGGTATCTTTTTGATAAGTCAATAGTGCGGGAATCGTGGAAATTGAAAATATTCGTCTTTACAAGATTAAGTAGAATTTAGAGGCTACAACAATATGGGTCATATCCAGTGCTTCTGCTGGACCTTTCTATTAGTTCCTAGAGAGTGAGGATATACACCTAACCCACATTCTATAGAGGGTCCATAGTATCTCTCCATGAAGGCATCTAGAATACCATCGACCACTTAGGTAGAGGTGATGGTAGTGGAAGAGGTAATCAGATTTTGGATTATCAATTCTAGTAGAGAAGTATAGTATAGGGAAATTAGGATGTGACCTAGGGATGTGGTATGATCCTGTTATATGAAGTGTAGCCTATTCTAAAGGAGTAGATCACCCTAACTTATACTACTCACGGTATTATTATAGTAGCCTCCCCTCTAATGTATTTCTTATTTGTCATAGTAATTTCAAATTCCATTATACATAAGATGATTATGGAGCGTCCAGACCATCATATAGAGCACTTTAATGGTGTGATGATGCTTGATACCCCATTGGGTATCTGATATGAGATATTACACCATTATAAAAATTATCCCTGTGAAATAGGTATATTTATTTTTTTATAGTATCCATACCTCCTAGAAAAGATAGGGATTGATGTAATCATTGGAATATACTAGTATGTTCTCTATAAATATTATATTGATTATTATCATCGAAGGGTGTCTTTGACATCACTAGAGAGAAATAAGTATTTTAAAAAGGTAGAATGGGATGTTCTTTCAACTCAAGCAGGACCAAAGTAGTAGAGGCTAGGTTTCATGGAAAACTAGAATTCCATAATTTTCATGGATGGACATGATTTAAGATATGTGTTTCCCTCCTAATGTGGATCATTTTAGGGATGTCTTCCTTTAAGACTTTTCTAAGAAACCTCTTGTGTGGCAGGAAGAATTTAATGTTTATCTAGTTCTAGGAGTGGTACGAGTGTCCATTCCTATATATAGGATGTCACCTATAGAGCTTTGTAACTCAAGAAATAGTTGGATAATATGGAGGTTAAATACTTTATACACCCCAATACTTCTAAATGGGGTTCACTGATCCTTTTTTCTAATAAGGAAGATGCAACCATCATGACTTGTATGGATTACCATCGATTAAGCTATCTCATGGAAAGGAAATATTATCCACTACCTCACGTAGATGACCTCATCAATTTGATCTGTGGATGGAGAGTGTTTTCAATGATTTATTTGAGGTTGGACTACCATCATGGTCATTTCAGGTCCCTAGAAACACCTCACATATCATTCAGTAGCATGTATGGTCTCTAAGAGTACCTATTCATGTCATTCGATCTCACAAATAAAAGTGAATATTTTATGGATCTAATGAATCAGGTTATCTACCCGTATCTAGATTAATTCATGGTAGACTATTTTTGATGAAATATTATTGTATTCTCACCCTCAACATGATCATGAAAACAATCTGGAGATTATTATGAATACAGTTATAAAGAACCATCTTTATGATAATCTTAGTAAATGTCATTTTTGGATTGGAAAATCCACTTCTTGTGTCATATCATCTCAATGTTAGGAGTTTGAATAAACAAAGAGAAATTGAGAGTTTTAGTTTCTTGGGAGCATCCAGGGAATGTATTTAACATATAGAGACTCTTGGTGTTGTCTAGGTATTACATATTCTTAATCTAAAATTTCGTACACCTAGAAGTGCCTCTTACTATCCTAACTAAAAAGGGTGTGAAATTATTATGGACAAAATCATTTGAAATATCCTTTCCAAAGTTGAAGGGGGTTGGGAATGACTTCCATGATAAAAATTATTCTTCTAGAACCATGAAGAGTCTATGCTATTTATTTTTACACATTATGTATTGGTATAAGTTATATTTTGATATAGGAAGAGAGATTCTTCACATCTGTTTATATACAATTGAGAACTCAAAAGCATAATTAACTAACACTGTATGTCAATATATCTACAGTAGTTTATGCTCTAAAATGTTGGGGAAACAATTTACATAGAGGAAATTTTGTGGATTCACTGATCAAAAAAAGTGTCAAGAATAGCTTTATGTAATGTTTTCTCATGTAGATCATATGGGTTAAGTACCATCAATACATATATTTTGTAAATTATTATATTCATGAGAAAGGAAATGTAGTAGATGATGCCCAAGATAGAATATTCAGACATAAGTGGTTCAAGAGGCTGTTAGTGAGTGCAAACCCATTTCCTTGTTTTCAGATATGAGTATTAAGGTTCATAAGAATCATAGGTCATCTATTATCACCGCCTTGGTAGTGAGCCCCACTCTTATAAAATGGGTCAGAATAAAGTATATTTTAGAACCTAATGGCTTATATATATGGTAAAGTATATCTAATAGTGATTCATATTCTGTTTGGATCGTGGATGAAGATGTGATCTGATGCTTTAATGGGAATGTATGGGTCCCAATATACATTTTAGAGGAAGCAATATAGTAATTCTATGCATTGGCATAATAATTATTTTTATATTTCACTGAGATGTATCGATATATATGTCGCCAGTATTGGTGGCCCAATATGAAAAAAATATTTTTTATCTTTATCACTCGGTGTTCCACTTACCAGCAGGAGAAAGAAGAACATCAGTGACTGGTATGACTTTTATTACCATTTTCTATTCCTAAGTTGAAATGTGTAAGTGTTTTTATGAAAACTATTATTGGTTTAACCATATCACCTTATTTCCATGATATAGTTTGGTTCCTTGTTGATCATTTTACCGAGGCCGAAGTCTTTTTTACACATTCGAGATACTTTTAAAGTAGAAGATCAAGGAAGGATATATGTTAGGGAGGTGGTAGATATTTATGGAGATCCTTGATCTATAATTTCAAATAAATGTAATTGATTTACATATCAATTCTGGCATGGGTTTCATGATTCATTGGGTGCACAGGAACTTTTGAGCATGACTTATAACCATCAAACTGATGAAAAAATAGAGCATATGATTCAGGTGTTAGAATATATACACCATGCATGTGTTATTGATTTTAAGGGTTCCTAAGAGAAACACATACCCATTTTGAAGTTCACTTGTAGTAAAATATTGCAGTATACCATTTATATGGATCCTTACAAATCCTTATATGGTAGGCATTTCTGATCACCTATGTTCTAGATAGAGGTAGGGGAGGTAGCTATGCTTAGAACACATCTCATTTGTGAGACTACAGAGAAAGTACAATTGATTAGAGAGTGAATGATGAATGATCAGTCCATACAGTAGTCATGTTCTACCTGAATTAAATGACCTCTTGAGTTATAGGTCCTTGATTAGGTTTCCTGTGAGTTTCACCTAAGTTTTCCCATCGATGTATTTAGAGGCATGGTAAGATATCACCTCATTCTGTTGGACCCCTTAGGGTTCCTAAATAGATCGAACCAGTGTCATACTAGATAATAATTCTATTTAGATATCATTATATTCATTATTACATTCATGTATCTCTAATTTTATAATATCACCTAGCCCCATCACATGTCTTTGAACCTGATAATGTTGATTTAGAGATGTATGATTTATTTTAGGAGTATCCAGCGTGAATTTTTGATTAGATAATCAAGACACTTCGAGGTAGGTCAGTTAATTTGGTATGGATTCTATAGAAATATGGCCATGTATATGATGATAACTAGGATCATAAAGATTATATATAGTCCCAATGGTCTGAGATTATCTCATGTGATAACTCTTTATACTCTGAAGGCCAACTCGGGTATGAGTTTCTTTTAAAAGTAGAAGATGTAACATCCCATATTTTATCAATTGTAAGACTAATTATTTTTCAACTTAAACCCCTGTTTTATCTTTGTAAATGTCCACTATAACCAAAGGACAACCTTAAGAGAAACTCAATCTTGTTCAGAGCTCAGTGCTCTAGAAAATGGGAAATAGGATTAGTCGCACGGTTACCGAACGGTTAGTAATAACCATGAGTGTTTACATTTCTGGGAACCTTTTAAGAAGTAGAGGAGGAATGGTTTCTCTAAAATCGTGATACCTAAGATTCACACCCATTAAAAATTTCAATAAATCTTGAAAGTGGGTTTTTTTCACAGTTTTGACATAGTTATAGAAACTGTGGGCCTTAATCGTGTGAGGTATCTACTTAGATAGTGAAGGGATAACAGTATGATCATTGTTTCTCCAATACATGTGTATAAACTATGAACCCCCATATTTATGTTGAATTTACATTTTTACCCTCAGTTTCTTAAAAACCTAAATCCTCTTTCCTCCCATTAATTTCTAGTGGAGGGAACCTATTTTCTTCCTCCCATAAGCTCTCATTCTCCTATGGTTGGGATTTATTTCCAATCACTCACACAAACTCCAAATCAAATAAAATTGTTCATGTTGGATCCTCATAAATAATTAATAATATCATCTTAATTCCATTCATGGTTTCTCTTCCTATCATTTTTACTATTTTGGTGAGATCTCATTTTCCCTATTTTCAGGGCGTTGGACAATTCTTTATTTTTCATTCAATATACTTCAAAGAAAATGATGTTATTGGATAAGAAGTAATATATGGTCATAAGTTAGGTGGTATAGATTTTATTCCCAAATGTTTTGTTGTTCCCATAGCTGCGCCATTGTGACGTACGTTGTCCATTTCCACGTGTTTCCATAAAATGAGTTCTTTGATTTTAAAAAACTGTTTGAATATTAATGTACTCCCATGAATCATTGTTAGGTAATTAGGGGATTTCAAACTTTCTCATATCCATCCATTAGGTTTTATGTCTTGAAATTCCATTTTTTATTAATTTATTAAATAATCATAACACCGTAAAGTTTTTGAATTAGATTAAAAATGGGTTTTACCACTCCTTCACATGATTTCTTAGTTTCCAAAAAAACTCTCAAGTGCTTATATAAAATGAAATGGAATTTTTATTCATGGGATTATGAAATGGATTGTTTATACTTAATGTATTTCATCATGATGGTTTCCCTTTAATTAAAGAATCAAATAAAATAATTATAATAAATTATAATGGGTGGAAGGACCATGCAAATTGATTGCTTCTATACATATTGATCATATGAATTGTGACACCCCATTTTATATATTGGTCTAGATTCCTATAATTATTATAGGGTTATCCCCTAGTTTATTTTTTTTATTTTTCCAATTATATTGGATATGGAATGATGGTTATAGTTATTATTGAGTAGGATGTTTCACTCTCTTTTACATTAGGTGTTGATCATGACGTTGCTCACCGTTATACTTGTATTAGGGTGATGGGAATTACCTTATTAATTCCTTTTCTTAGGGAGTTGAACATGATGAATCACCCACCTATATTGAGTGATGAACAAGACATCACACATTAATTCTGATATTTACAGAATCTTCCCTCGTTTTGAGCCTATAGCTCATTTAGAATGGTTATGGATGCGTATGTTATGCCCTTCTGCAACCCGAACCTTGTATCAAAGTATATTCCTAATACTTTTTCACGTACTTAGAGAATATAGGTGGATACAATATAAAACTATATATATTATATTGTTATGGATTAGACATATTTTGGCATATGCTAATGTACGTAGAGCCAGCAGGTGTCCTTTATGAAACTGAGCTAGTTGGATCTTATTTGTTTAGTATTACTTATTATTCCTATTACTTGTAAATTGTTCATTATATGTACACTACATGGAATACATCAATACATCATTTTTGGTGGCCTACTAGGATTTTATCTCACACCTAGCTCTAGCCACATTTGTTACCTGAGTATATTACATGTATGCTAGTATAGATATGGGAAACCACCATTATATAGAATCTTGATATACTTAATTATAGTTTGATCTTGGGATAATAAGACCAAGAATATGTTTGAGATTCTATTGGAGTAGTATTTTTTCCATTTTTATTTTTTATATCATGCTATGTATTTATATCCCTTGTTATCCTTTTTATATTGTATCCTTCCACGATATCATGTATCTGAAACAATATTTTGGAATTTGATATTATTATTTTTGTTTCTCAATCATTTAATCTTCCATGGTTGTTTATTATATTTATTTTATTCTATGACCACAATGACAGGTTACTAGTCTACTCATTATAGTATCTCTTTATATATACTTCCACTATTTTTTGTTTGTTTATCATATCCATCATGCCCCTCTAATATAAGGGTATAGTCTTCACATTATATCACCTTTACACCCTCTCTACTAGTTGACAACCTCTGATGTACAAGGACGCATGGTTTATTCCATGTTTCCCACATACTCAGGGCTCGACTTAAGTTCATCATGGGATGGGCTATTATGCATTGATCCATGTTTCCATCGTTCTTCATTAGAAATTGTTATTTTGCGTGTTATGTTATGTGATTTTGTGATAAAGTTATTTGGTCCCATTCATATTCCCATTTAGCAAAACATTGTTTTCTTTATTTATTTATATTTCTTTCAATTAAATTATGACAACCCAATTTAGCACATATTGAGATTTGAAATTGGGTTGGAAATTTTTTTATGAAAAAGTACCAATTCCAAATGAATTGGAAATTACGGTGTGATATGAATTTGATGGAAATTATGAAATTGATTTTTGAAATCATATTTGAGAAAAAATGGTTTACGTTGATTTGATAAGAACCTATGATTGGTTTTATCATGGAAAAGGGATGAATTGATTAATAATCCTTATTTTTATTTTCAAAGGGAAGTTGACATATTGAAACTAGAAATGGGGAAATTTTATTTTAAATTGTTTTGAAACAATCTTCCCATTACATATATATTGTTTTAGCATAGGCATTCCTTGTTAGTTAGTCAGTTATTTTTGATAAAATGCTAATATAGTAATTCTGTAGAAACTGGTTGTCGCATTACAAGTCTAAGAAAAACCATGTTCGATGTATCTTATCCCTAATGGGATGTTGATGAGTCCTATTTGGATAGTACCTAAGGGACGTGTGTACACATATTTTTTGTGATCATTTATATGGTATGTGTAATGGATCTTATAACCAATAACTATCACATCATAGGGAATATTTACATGTTTCTTGTAGTGATTACATTGATATATATTCTAGTTATTTAGAAACTACATTACTCTTGCCTAGTGATATATATAAATAGTTTTATATAAAATATTTTCATGGTCAATTGATTTAAGTGTTTACATCTTATGAAATGATAAGCATGTTTTTATTAAAATATGCAATGGTAATTCCATGAATTTTTTTATTTTAAAGTATTGTTTTCTCTATATATTAAGGAATTATACTATGGAACACTTGGTGAGATGCTATTGTAATTTTAGCTCACACCCTCCTTTTTTCATTTAGTAATTTTAATATTTCCTTCCTCGAGTTTCGAGAATGGGGAATGCACCACTTGTTGGTGGTGGTTGTTGTTTATCCTTTGGAATCATAGTTCTATGTCCATTGGGACATTGGTTATTTATCTTGTTAGTTTTTGAGTACATTAATGATGTATTATTTAGGTTTTGTTTCACCTAATTATTCGTTTGGTACTGTCTCATTTGGGAGTTTTCTTTGTGAATACTGATATATATCTATATATTCAACCTTTATGTGGAAAATAGTTCACACATATATCTTGTATGATGCTATGTACTATTTTCCAACCCATGTGGATCAAGAATTCCCTTCGGGAAATGGTATTTCCATCTCATTTATCACGAAACTAGGGTATATGGTTTTTTCACAAAAAATGGTATCAGAGGTGTATGTCAAGAATCATTACTTGATGTTAGTATATATTTTGGAATCTTTTTGAGAATTAGGGTGTAGTTGTGAGAAAGTCTTAGACCAAATCTCATGATAATGAGCCTCAAGTCACTAGGAGTGGTTCAAGAAAGCTATCTTGAGGATTAGTTCTACTCTCTTCCATTACTATAATTTTGATAGAATTAAATCCTAATATTTTTTTATCTATAAGATAAGATTATGTTACCTATTTCTCTTATTTGAATGTTGATCAGGCTAATCTATAATGTCCCTGACCCAGAATCCACTAAACCGGTGCTCCGAGCCGGGTGGTTACATGACCTTAAGCGTGCCTCCCCATTCGCCAAAGGCTGCTGACTAGCAGCGGGGGTCTATAAGGTCAAGTGGGGAGACTATACCCCCTTTTTATCAGATTAAGCCACAAAAAAAATAAACCAAATAGCAAAAAAAATCCAATAAACAAGAAATATGTATATCAACCATTTCCAACAATAAATATGTCATGTCATACTACAAGTGCAAGAGTGAAAAAAAACCAAAATAAGGACAATGGCCACAGTCGCCAAAATGGTCCCGACTCCAAGTATGGATCCTCCACCAAGTGCTACCCATGTCCACTAAACTATCTAGAAAGAACCCTTGCCCTTCTCTTGACCTGCAAACATGAAGTCTTCCCGGGTACCCAACGGCGGCCCAAGCAGGGTGTGAGTACGACTCAGTAGGCCAACACCAACAGTGTCTTGAAAATATCCAGTATAAATAGGTAGTGCATGCAAAAGGAATCTGATTGATAATTTCCAAGTAATTATTAAAGGTTCCACTAAACAGTTCAGAGCCAAAGCCAATGCCACTTCCATTACCATTCATTTCACACCAAATATCATCACACACCATCTCATCACATTTCCATTGATTAATCACATACATTATGTTACATGGGTCTAAGGCCAACAATCACATGCAAGAGGGTGAAGACATTATTATCCTATATCAATAGTACTAACACTCTCATAGCAACCATATCCTCACCTCAAAGCATCATTCTGGGTGGATGCAACCATTAAGAGAATAGACCCTCATTCCCCTTTCCTAACCCGTGCATTTAGGGTGGAGTTTAGAATCTAGGTCTTAGCTCAAATCACGGGCATAGATCCTCAAGTAATACCCCAATCTACGAAACCATGTTCACATGATTATATATATAAGTTACCATCAACTATCCAACCCATTTCCCTTTGGCAAAGACTATTCACAACAGCCCACATGGGAATCCACATCATGCTTTAACCCATTAACACATTACCAATTCACATCATTTAGCCTATCACCCAATTCCCAAGTGTTATTCCTAGCTCACTAAGCATTTATCACTTGAACCATAACCTATCCATTATGATCTTTAATCATTTCACACATTAACCCATTTTACCCGTTCATCATTTCCATGATTCAACCATTCATGCCAACATGTTTATCAAGGGCTCTATAATTCACTACAACAAGGTCACTTGTTTAATAACAATCCCTAAACCTGGGAAAAGTCGGAACATCCCATGGATAGCCCTAAATTAGGTCAAGTCATTCTCAACACATCTCATGGGGATCATGAGTGTTCCCATTTTCCATTTTAAACATCATTATTACCAAGCATGCCAAGGTTAGTCAAAACATAACCAAGGGAAAATAAGAACACAACTAAACATGTAAAAATACCCAAATAACCATGGGATATGACTTATAGACCACCTACCTCGAAACCGCAGTTGAACACACTCTCAATCGAGTCCTTAGACCTCGATCCGAACAACCTTTGGAGCTTTAACCTAAAACTCACCCAAAAGATAGTGTTTTAGAGCTTCGAAACAAGAGGGAGAGAATATTTAAACCCTAAACCAAAAATAGGAGAAAGGATGGAATTAGCCTTACCGGGAGATTCGATCTGCAACCAACGACACTCTAAATGGAAAAACATCAATGGAGAACAACCATTGTGAAGCTTGGTTCATCCATGTTCGTCACTAGGGTTAAGAGGGGATGAATGGAGAAAAATCCCGAGTTGGGGTTTAAAAGCTCAGAGTAGAAAATTTGAAATTTTTCCCAACATTAAGAGGTCGCACGGTTTATCCACAAAGTTTGACAAACCATGTGAAAACCATGTGAATGCCACTGTCTGGAGGAGTAGGGTTGCACGATTTACCTGGGTAGGCCCAATGGGTTGGCGTGGCCGTGCGCAGGCCGTGCACCCAGGCCTGTCTTGCCCAGGTTTCCTTTCTTTCGTGGCCCGAGCCCTCTAAACACCCCCAAGGCCTCTCATACTTTCAAAAGACATCCCTTGAAGCCCAAAACAATGGATTCAAACAAAAAATAATGAAAACATACCTTTCCAAAAACCAGGATCTTATAACCTCCCCACTTTATAATGGTTCGTCCTCGATCCGAGTTCCCAAGCCTCATTGGTCCACTGAAGAGAAGAGTTTGGGCCAGTGAGCCCTCATATCCGATTCCTGCTCCCATGTTTCCTCCTGAACTTTTCCATGCTACCATAGTACTCACACTAATGGAACAACCTTCCCTCATAGGACCTTTTCACTATGATCCACCACACGAACCAGATTCTCCTCAAAGGACGCATCATTCTCAAGCTCCACATCCTCCACGTCAACCACTTGAGATGGTTCAGGGTGATACCATCGAAGCTGTGACACATAAAAAACAACATGAATCCCACCATACCATTGTGGAAGAGCCAATCAGTAAGCCACTGGTCCGATCCACTCCACAATCTCAAAAGGTCCCACATACATGGTTGCAAACTTACCCTGCTTTCGAATCCGGCGGTGACCCAACCTTGGCGACACCTGAAGGAACACTTCATCACCAACCCCAAACTCAAGAGGTCTACGCCTCCGATCTGCATATGAATTATGCCTACTCTAAGCCGTAGCCATTCCCTTCTAGATCAACTTAACTCTCTCTAAATTCTCCTTCATGAGACTTGGCCCCAACAACTCAGATTCACCGACCTCTAGCCAACACAACGGAGATCTACATGGCCTCCCATAGAGTGCCTGAAACAGTGCAATCTGAATCGTAGCCTGAAAAATGTTTTTTTAGGAAAACTCAACTAACGATAGGTGCCCTCCCAAGAACCAGCAATGTCCAAGATACATGCTCTTCACATGTCTTGCAACACTTGGATCGTACGCTCTGACTTCCCATCCGTCTGCTGGTGGAAAGAAGTACTCAAATACACCTTTATACCAAGAACCTTCTTCAAACCTTGCTAGAAACACGACTTGAAATGTGGATCTTGGTCCAAAACTATGGTCCACAGGACACCATGCAACCACACTATTTCCCGAACATATAGCTCACCCAACTGGTCGATGGTAAAGGTCTCTTAAATCAGTAATAAATGAGCCACTTTCGTTAACCGATCCACAACCACCCAAATTTCATCATTCTTCTGTGGCGTCCTCGGAAGACCAAAAACAAAATCCACTGTTACATTATCCCACTTCTATTCCGGAATGGGAAATGGATGTAGAAAACCACTTGGGCGTTGATGCTCGGCCTTCACCTGCGGACAACTTAGGCACCATGCCACAAATCCCACAACATCATTCTTCATTCCAGGCCACCAAAACAGCCTTTGGAGATCACTATAAATCTTGGTCAAACCAGGATGCACTGCCCACATGGATTCATGGAACTCACACGTCAACTATTCCCGCACACACTTTGGCACAACCACACGATCATGAACACGAACAACACCATCGACGCTGACGGCCCAACCAGAAGGTAGCTCCCCACATTTAAGCATTTCCTTCATGATCAAACACTCAAGATCATCAATTTGAAATTCCTTAACTCGACTAAAAAGTGTCGAATCCATCGTTAAGGAGGCAAGAGTGACCTGACCACTCTCCACCTGCACCTCCAGGTTCATCTCTGCAAACAAAGACATCACCTTCCACTCGGAGTTGGACTCCTGAACCACCAGATTCTGAACCTTCCTGTTTAGATCATCTGCAACACTATTTCACTTTCCCAACGTGTACAACAACTCAAAGTCAAAAGACTATAGATATTCAACCCATCTTCACTGAAAAAGATTCAGGTCCTGCTGTGAGAAGATGTACTTTAAACTCTTATGGTCTGTAAACACAGTAAATGGTTCTCCCAGCAGATAGTGCCTCCAGCACTTCAAGGAGTACACCACTGCAGCCAAGTCAAGGTCATGAGTGGGATAGTTCTGCTCATGGGGTATCAACTGGCTCGACCCATATGCCACAACCCGCTCATCCTGCATCAATGCAGCCCCAAGTCCGACTGTAGATATATCAAAAAATACGACATACCTCTTACCCGGCTCAGGTAAGATCAAGATAGGTGCAGTCGTCAACTGCTTCATCAAGTCTTGGAAGGTGCTCTCACAAGCCTTAGACCATTTGAACCTGATTCCTTTCTTGGTCAATCCCGAGAGTGGTTCTACCATGTGAGAGAAATCCTAAAAGAACCTTCAGTAATACCCAGCCAAACCAAGAAAACTCCAAACATATGAAACACTATTGGGCTGCTCCCATGATACAACTGCCTGCACCCTCTCTGGATCCACTGACACACCATCCTCCGAGATGATGTGACCCAGAAAATGAACCTCACCTTTCAAGAATTGACACTTTTAGCTAGGAATATAGTCGATGCTCTCTTAGCATATCCAAGACGATGTCAAGATGTTGGGCATGATCATCGTGAGTTTTCGAGTACAATAAGATATCGTCAACAACGACGACCAAAAAATGATCAAGATTGGGATGAAAAATCTGGTTCATCAAAGTCATAATCACTATTGGTGCATTGGCCTAGACGAAAGGCATTACCACAAACTCAAACAACCCGTACCAACTCTGGAAGGATGTTTGCGGTACGTTAGAAGGCCTCACCCTCATCTGGTGATAACCTGACCTTAGCTCAATCTTAGAAAACAATGATTCACCCCTCATCTGATCAAACAGGTCATAAATTCTAGGAAGAGGGTACCGATTCTTCACTGTCATCTATTTCAACATCCAATAATCAACACACAGCCTCAACGACCCATCGGCCTACCTCGCAAAAAGCATGAGAGATCCCCAAGGAGACGTACTAGGATAGATAAACCCTTTAATCTCCAACTCCTTAAGCTGAACCTTTAGTTTTTGGAGTTTTGTTGGTGCCATTCGGTATGGTGGAATGGAAACTCGCTCCGCTCATTGCATAAACTCGATCGTGAACTCGACATCCCTCTCAGGTGGTAACCCCAAGAAATCCTCATGAAACACATCCTGAAACTGATCCACCATAGGAGGAAAATTAGATTTCTCCCCTCCCTCATCATCATCAATAATGATACATGCCACTTGAGCCGTGATTCCACTCATCCGTTGACAAAACATCCCCACACGCCCTGCTCGAACATCCCATTCTCCATGGTGGGCATAAGAGTCACCCTCAAGTGACCTGAACGATACTCTGTGATGATAACAGTCCATGTGCACCTGATACAACACCAACCAATCCTTTTCCAATATTAGGTCAAACCCTGACATCTCGAGAATGAACAAGTCCCATATAAAACGATACTCACCAACTTCAAAGGGACATACGTTACACTGCTTGATATCCTCAGCCTGCACTCCTAATGGAGTGTCAATTGACATAACTACACACACCCTCTCCACAAGAAAACCCAGCGCTACCACAAGCTAAGAATAAACAAGAGATTGTGCGGAACCTGTGTCAAACAACACACTAGAAAAAGTAGATGCTACAAGGATCGTACCTCGAACAATCGACGGTTCGGCTTCTCCATCACCAGGTAAAAATTGAACTACCAGAAGCTGACCTACCCCTCTACCCTGAGCTCCTTCCGGAGAACCATGTGCTACACTACACTACTGGTGTGAGCGATCATTCCCTAGAGTCCCACATCCGCCACCCCTGCCAGTACAGGCCATGGAGCTCCATCTTCTAGCCTGATAAGGGGCAACTGATCCCCTACCCGTATCTTGTACCTGCCTTCCACCATCATACTCGCTCACCTGCTGAGGTTTCCTACAGAACTTCTGTACATGTCCCATATTGCCGCACAAACGGAACTCAACTGGAGGTCGAGGACACTGACCACGTATATGACCCAACCAACCGCACTGATAGCCGAACTCCTGATTTACACTCTGAGAGGCTGACCCTCTCTTCCAGCCACTTTTCACACTTCCTCCATGCAATGAGCTCTCATTTCATCACTTCTGACCCTCGGTCGCTGAACTAGTCATCTACCCCACTGGCACCATAAGCCCACTACCCGAATCTCACTTTAGGTTTCCTTCCAAGATCAATGCTTGATCCACTACCTCTGCGAACCTCTTCAAGAGGAATATGTTTACTTGAGACCCGATCTCATGTCTCAGCCCATCCTGGAAACGCTTTTCTACCACTGCCTCATCCCCTACTAACACTGGGACAAATAATCTCAAATAAGTGAAGCGACTAGAATAGTCTATCACCGATAGAAATCCCTGAGTTGGGCTCATAAACTCTACATCCCTCTCCTGTCTCAAAGTCTCTGGATAAAAATGCTCTAGAAACTTTTCCTGAAAAACCTCCCACGACATTCCCTCAACTTGCTCGATTGGAGCTAGAATGTCCCACCAACACCTAGCCTGGCCCCGCAACATATAAGCGGCCAGCTTCACCTGCTTTTCGACAGGGGTCTCTAGATGATCCAGTATTGCCTGGACAGACTCTGACCAGAACTCTACTGCCTCTGGCCCACCCTATCCGGTGAAAGTCGGAGGGTGTTGTAGTTGGAACTCCCTAGTCTGCTCAAATATACTCAGTGCAACCCGCCCTGGGTCCCGATCCATCGCCTATATAAAGTGAGCCATGTTCTCCCGTAACTGGTCTTGTCTTCCTTCATTGATCACCGCATTTTCATGCTCCTCTACCGGAGGAGTGTTCTCAGCAACATCTTCCCGTTTCCCAACTGGTAACCGACGTCGTGGTGGCGTCTCTCTACATTTCCAAGAACAAGATTTAGCATGCATACCATAAAATATTCACGACTCCATCACAAAAGACTCCTTACTAGCCACAAAAACCCACTTTTCATACACTAACCACACAACATTTCCAAATTTTTTCAAACCCTATTATTAAATTAAACATCATTCACCAACTTGTTTTATTTAATTCTTCACATCATTACTTTGTTTCATGAAATGCATACTGCACCCTACCTTCCTACCTCACACACCCACCCCGTGCCTGTGCATAACACAATGCATGTCACCTATCTCTCTAGGTGCCTACAGTGATGCATGAATGAAAATCATCGTGCTATTAAGGTCACAAGCCAAATATCATAAAACAGTCACATCAAACCACATGTGCATCACCTAATGGTGAAATATCATCAGTTGTAACAACACACAACCAAGAACAACAATTCCCACTCAGGGTGACTTGGGTTTCCCCTGTACCTAGGTTAGCTACTCCCAAGCACGAGCTCATTACCAAGGCCTGACACGTCTTAACCCTTGGATACCAATACCATATAACAATACCTCATAGAAGGAGAAGAAAGACCTCCTCTGATACCACTATGTAACTTCCCCGACCCGGAGGCCACTAAACCGGTGCTCCGAGCTAGGTGGTTACATGGCCTTAAGAGCACCTCCCCATACACCAAAGGCTGTCGACTAGCAGTGGGGGTCTATGGGGTCAAGTGGGGAGACTATACCCCCTTCTTATTAGAGTAAGCCATAATAAAAATAAACCAAATAGTGAAAACAAAAACCAATAAAAAAGGAACATGTATATCAACCATTTCCAACAATTAATATGTCATGTCATACTATAAGTGCAAGAGTGAACAAAAACCCAAAATAAGGACAATGGCCACAATCCCAAAAACGGTCCCAACTCCAAGTCTGCATCCTCCACCATGTTCTACCCATGTCCACTCAACTATCTAGCAAGGACCCTTGCCCTTCTCATGACCTGCAAACATGATGTCTTCTCGGGTACCCAACGGCGGCCCGAGCAGGGTGTGAGTACAACTCAGTAGGCCACCACCAACAGTGTCTACAAAATATCCAATATAAACAGGTAGTCCATGAAAAAGGAATATGAATGATAATTTCAAATTAATTATTTATGGTTCCATTAAACAGTTCAGAGCCAAAGCCATTTCCACTTCCATTACCATTTATTTCACACCAAATATCATCACTCACCATCTCATCACATTTCCATTGATTAATCACATACAATATGATACATGGGTCTAAGGCCAACAATCACATGCATGTGGGTGAACACATCATTATCCTATCTCATTAGGACTAACCCCCTCATAGCAACCATATCTCACCATGAAGCCTCAGTCCGGGTGGATGTAACCATTAGTAGAATAGAACCTCAGTCCCCTTTCCTAACCCTTTCATTTAGGGTGGAGTTTAGAACCTCCGTCTTAGCTCACCCCATGGGCGTAGATCCTCTAGTCATACCCCACTCTACGAAGCCATGTGCACATGCTTATATATATAAGTAACCATCAACCATCCAAACCATTGCTCTTCAAAAAAACTATTCACAACACCCCACATGGGAATACACATCATGCCTTATCCCATTATCACATTACCATTTCACATCATTTAACCAATCACACAATTCCCTAGTGTTATGCCTAAATCACTAAGAATTTAGCAATAGACCAATAGCCTATCCATTATGGTATTTAATTAGTTCAAACATTAACCCATTTAACCTGTTCATCATTTCCATGACTCAACCATTCATGCCAACATGTTTATAAAGGGCTCTACAATTCACTACAACAAGTTCACCTATTTAATAACAATCCCTAAAACTGGGAAAAGCAGGAACATCCCTTGGATGGCACTAAATTAGGTAAATTCATTCTCAACGCATCCCACGAGGATCGTGAGAGTTCCCATTTTCTATTTTAGACATCATTATTACTAAGCATTCCAAGGTTAGTCAAAACATAACAAAGGGAAAATAAGAACACAACTAAACATACACAAATACCCAAATAACCATGGGATATCACTTGTAGACCATCTACCTCGAAACCGTGGTTGAACACACTCTCAATCGAGTCCTTAGACCTCGATCCGACCAACCTTAGGAGCTTCAACCTCAAACTCACCCAAAAGAAAGGGTTTTAGAGATTGGGAACAAGAGGGAGAGAAGATACAAACCCTAAACCAAGAAGAGAAGCAAGGATGGGATTAGCCTTACCTGGAGCATCGATCCACAACCAACGGTGCTCTAAATGGAAAAACATTGAAGGAGAACCACCCTTGGGAATCTTGGGTCGACCGAGTTCAACACTAGGGTTGAGAGGGGATGAATGGAGGAAAATCTTGAGTTGGGGATTAAAATCTTGGAGTGACAAACATGTAATTTTTTCCAACATTATTAGGACACACATTTTGTCCGCACAATTTGACAAAATGTGTGAAAACCATGCACATGCCACTGTTTGGAGGAGGAGGGTTTCACGATTTACCTGGGCAGGCCGCATGGTTTGGCCTGGCCGTGCGCAGGCCATGCGCCAAGGCCTGTCTTGCCCAATTTTCCTTTCTTTCATACCCCGAGACCTCGAGACACCCCCAAGGCCTATCATACTTTCAGAATACATCCCTTGAAGCCTGAAACAAGGGATTCAACCAAAACATAACGAAAACATACCTTTCCAAAAACCGGGATCTTACATAATCTCCGTTGAATTAAATGTTTTTATAGATTTTGTGTAGTGTCATGGATCTAAGATTATGTGTAAATAAGATCTAGCAGGAATTTTATAATGAACCAATGTGATCGAACCCTCCCATGGACTAGATTCTGGTTGAGGTTATAGTACGTGATATCAATGCTCTATTAAAGGAACCTACACCTATTCTCATTCAGGATCCAGTTGTGGAACTTCATAGTGGTAAATAATAGAGTCATGCTCAAGAGTTTACATTCTATAAGCCATAAGCTCTTTGATTATCTAATAATATTCAAATGGATAAGGATTGGTTGAGCGAGATTGAGATACTTTTTGAGCTTTTGGAAATTCCTGATGCAATCAAAGTGAAATGTCCCACATTCAAGATAGAGGGACCCTACATGAGATGTTGGGACATGATGGTGATGGTTAATAAGAATAAGGACTTACAGTGGAAGGATTTTAAATTTATATTCACCGACCATTTCTATCAATATTCTATGGTGATTGAAATGGATATATATTTTCCCAAACATTGGCTGGTTAATAGGACCATGACAGCATATGAAAATTTATTTACTAAGACTATGTAGAACACACTTGAGATAATATCAAATGTGAATATTAAGACCTGACAGTTCAATATTAGAATTTGATGTGATATTAATTCTTATTTTTTCTTTCTAATGGTATCTTCTTTTTGTTATGCACTGGATTGAGCATTGATGGTTGAGCTAGGCTTGGATGGTAAGTTAGGGTTGACGAGAGTTATTTTTTCTCCCAATCGATGTTCAGTGAGTTTCCTTCAAAGAAAAGGGAATGTATGATGATTATCATAGTGGATCTTGATAGGACTATTCTTCTAGGCTTCCTATATCGTTAGGAAGATGCCCTTTGATTTTCAACTAGCGTGGAAAGCCTGGGAACTCAAAAAATTGTTTTTACTGAGGCACCCATGGTATGTAGTTCATGAAGATTCTAAGATAAGTTGTATAATTTATTTCATATCAATTCTTCTCCACACAGTGGAATGAGATCATGAAATCATAAAATTATTATGGTGAAAATAGATAATTTTGGAACTAAGGGGTTCTATCCATACGCATCTAGAACAATGCATCTTCACATAGTGTAAGAGTTTCTGAAGAAAGTATACAATGTTCTTACAACTATGATAGGTACCATAACTATGGCATCATCTTTAATGAAACCTTTATTTTATATTAGGTCATATAATTTGTTCATTTCTACTATATAATGAATTTTCAAAATCTTCATATGGAGTGTTTATCATAGGTGAAGGATAAAAATACACCCTCATAATGAATAGTGATTAGGGTCTCCATTGCCCCACTTGAGGTGATCTTGTTATAATATATTTAGATTACATGGACTTTTTTGGTTCTTGATATGAAATATCTTAATTTCTTATTCATTATGGATTAGATCACAGATGATAAATCATGAATTGGATTCTATCATTGGCTAGTCTCAATTACTGTACATAATGGGGTGTGATGTGTCTTTAATAGATAATGGGACCCGAGGTGTAGAAGAGCATGAACTTATTATCCTGAGTTGTAGAAGATGATAAAAGTGATTTTTATTCAGAGAGGGAATATTTTAGTATTGATCTCCCTCTAGTTTTCATTGAGTTTTCCGATGCCTTTACTTCTGTTTTCTATAGTTTTCCATTGGTAAGGGAGGTACAATTTTCTATTGATTTAGTGATTGGTACTCAAAAATTGTTTATAACTTATATACATTTGGAACTAAATAAAATTAAAGAGTATGAGTCTTAGTTATATGAACTTTTTTAAAAAGGATTTATACGTCTGATTGTTTCACCATGGGCAGTGCCAGTTGTCTTTTCAATGAAAGTTGTTGGGTCACTTCACCTTTGTGTTGATTATAGAAAACTATATTGAGTCACAGTAAATAATGAGTATACATTTACATATATTTATAATCTTTATGACCACTTGAAAAGTGGTGAATTGGTTCTTGAAGATTGATCATTCATTTGGTTATCACTGTTTGAGAAAAAGAGAATCCGATTTTAGGAAAACCACATTCCATAGTAGATATGGGAATTATTAGTATCTTTTCAGGACATTTGGTTTAATCAATGCATCTAAAACCTTTATTAATGTGATGAAAATTAACTTCCATGAGTATCTTTACACTTTAATGGTGGTATTTGTGAATTATATCCTTATATACTTAATGTATGAGTAGGATCATGTGCATCATCTGATAGTTGTTCTGGTATTGTTGAGAAATCACAAGCTTTATGCCAAGCTATTGAACTATGATTTCTAGATTTTGGAATTTAAGTTCTTTGAACAAGTGGCATCGAAACTTGATATCTTAATTTATCAGGATAAAGTGAAAAAATTTATTACAAGGGACATTCCATGTAATGTTTTCAAGATTCAGAGCTTCTTTGGTCTAGTAAGATATTACATCTAGTTCATAAAGGATTTATCAATGTTTGATTCTCCAATAATGTATTTGAATTAGAATGTAGGAAATTATACCATGGATGAGATATTTCATAGTTCTTTTGAGGAGATGATATATCTTCTGACATTTGTATTGATGTTGACTCTTCTAGAGTCCTCACAGGGCTGAAACATCAGCTTCGGGTTTAGGTTGTGTTCTTATGCAGGGTGATCACTTCATTTCTTATGTATCATAGTATCTTAGATCGGACATTATGAATTACTTGAACCATGACCATGAACTCATAGATATGATTCTTTCACTTAGGAGGTTTCACATTACATATTCAAAGAAAGGTTTACCCTGTACTATGACCACAAGATCATGAGTTATATCTTCTCTCATAAAGATTTGAATATATTATAGAGGCATTTTGTATAACCCCTAATATCACTGGATTTTGAATTCTCTTATACCATTGGAAAATGTAATGTCATAGAAAACCCTTTGAGCATAAAACTTCCAACATAGATGGTTAAAGAATCATCCATAGAGTGGAATTTGATGGATCTTTTTTCATAGTAGCATATTGGATTTTGGGAAATAGGGGCTGAGGTTACCATGTCCAATGATTAGTTGACCAGTACTATTTTTGAGATGATTATTCAGTAACATCATATATATAATGAATTCAATAGAATTAGAGAATATATTTAGGGTGGGGAGACCAATGTTGAGTTTTTTCTCTCCATATATTGTATACTATGTTTCTGGAACAGGTATATTTTATCGTTTCTAGTGATAAAAGTTGTGAAGGTGGATTTAAATAATTTCCAGTGGGCAGTGAACATAGTAACAATGGATATGTTTCATTCATATTGAAATGATTCTATTTTCCATGTAAGATATGGAGAATTATTTATTTTTCTCTCATTTTTATATGTTCCAGCACATCATGGATGAACACTACATACCTTAAAGATTAATTAATCCACTTAAAGTGATTACTTAGAAGTGATTGGATATATCTATTAATTTTTGTGATGGTTTTCCATATACCTAGAGAAAAAATAGTGTGATATGGGTTGTGATCGATTAACTGGATAAATCAAACCACTTATTATCCATATCTGATACAACCTAGTTGAGGAGTTGGGAAATCTATATGTGAATGATATTATTTGTTTTCATGGAGATCCATATAGTATAGTCCTTTATGGGAATCACTATTTTACTTCTCACTTATATAGAGGACTCTAGGAGGCATTGGGATATTAGGCTTTTTTTGAGTATGGATTATCATCCATAGGCAGGTGGTCAGATAGAGAGGACTTTAGAGATTCATGAGGATATGATTAGAACGTTTGTTATTTAATTTGGTAGATATTGGGATGACTATTTGGTACTTTTTGAGTATTATTATAATAATAGTTACTATTCTATGATTAGAATGACTCTTTTATGGACTTGTATGGCCAGCCTTGAAAATTTCAGTTTTTTTGGTAAGAGATTGCTGAATGTTATTTGGTTGGAATGATCATGTTCCAAGAGGGGACATTAAAGATTCAGTTTATTATTTAGATAACGTCGATGGAAAATAGATGGTATAAATCTTATGATGATCATCACCATATTCCATTGCTGTTTTCATTTGGTGATCATGTGTTCTTGAATGTTTCGCCTCTTTTGGGTCATCAATGGCTGTAGAGGTAAGAGAATATTGGTATGTGTATTGTGGGACCTTTAAAGGTTGTTGAGAAGGTGGTTAAAGTGGCATACCATTTATCACTTCTTCCATATTTGATGTTGATATAGACTATGTTTCATGTATTGTGGCTATTAAATTACCTTTCTGATCCATCTCATGTTTTGAGATGGTGTGATCATGTTGTTCAGCTTGATTTATCCATGACTGAGCATCTAGTAAACAAGGTTGATTTTGAAACCAAGGTACTTCATGAAATAATGATACCATTGTATTGAGTCTTGTGAATTCACGATTATAATACACATGATACATGGGATAGATAGAGGAAATGATGAGACATAAGGGGACTCAACTTTTTTGATATGGAACCATATTGAAAGGCTTTTTGGGGATAAAAAGGATCTATGATGGGGAGGTTGTAACATTCTGTTACTATTTTTAAGTACTCATTGAACCCTCTATTCTATTGTTCTTAGGTTGGGGTACATTTTTGGTTTCTTTAGGATGAAAGTTTGAAATTTTCGAAAATTATGGGTTATGTACAGTTAGATCATGTTTTTCCAAAGCCGTGCACCCACCCAGGGTAAACCATGCTAACCCAAATAGTGGGGGTTTTGATAATTGGCACACAGTTTGAAAAAACGTGTTCCCATCTTTTGGAAACTCTACACCCCATCAAAGGGCCCATAGTTAGGTTTCACAGTTTGACAAACCAGACAGCCATTTCTAGCAAACCATGCACCCATGTATTTTTATTTCCTAAAACTATTTTATAATTTATGGTCCTTCGTATAACCTCCCGCTTGACCCAAACTCTGGGTATAATTAAACCATATTCCTTGGAGGCTCTGAAAAACCCATTTTGGCTCATCTAAACACCTTCTGTAGCATATCTTTGTGTGGTGAATATCATTTGATATCTTCTAGGTATGAGACCTTCTCACATTCCTTATCCCATACTCTCTCTTTATTTCCTCCATTAGGTTTATTAGATTGTCTTTTATTGATGGATATAAACTTTAATGTTTTTCAACATGAATTTAGGTTTGATTCTATGGTCCTTATTTCCATTATTCTTCATTGGAAAATCCCATTGTGGTTTTTGTGTTATGTGATTGAATGATAATGTTAGTCTATTCCATTGATATTTTTCATTTTATAATCCCTTAATTTTTTGATTGATTTATATCAATTTCACTTAAATTATGAAAACCAAATTCATCAAAGCTTAGGATATGAAATTTGGGTTGCATTTTTTTTAGTAAAACCCCCAAATTTCAATGGAATTGGAAATTGGGGTGTAATTTGAATTTCGTGAAAATTGTGAAATTGATTTGTAAAATTAGATTTTTAGAAAAATGGATCAAATTTATTTGATAAAAACCTATGTCTGGTTTTATCTTGGAAAATGCCAGAATTTGTTTAAAAACTATTGTTTTAATTTTCAAAAGGGAAGTTAGCATATTGAAAGTGAAAATTGGGTGATTGTATTTTAAACTATTTTTAAATACTTTTCCCATTATTGATTGATTGATAGAACACATGCGAGCATGGTTAGTTAGTGGGTTATTTTTTACCAACACGGTTGGATGGTAATTACTTAGAAAAAGATAGATGATTTACAACTCTAAAAAACATAGTTGGGAAACTATTTACCCTGATGGGGTGATTATGGGTCTAATATATATAGTTTTTGACAGACATGTGTACACATATTCCCACGATCACTAATACGAGAAGTGTGAGGATCCATTAACCAATAACTATCATATCACAGGTTAGAGGACCATGATTCCTATAGTGATTAGTTTGATATAAATTCCACTAATTTTGAAATTGATTTACACATATATAGTAATAAATATAAACTATTTTATACAAAAATTTTACCCAATCCATTGATTGAAATGTTTCCATCATTTGAAATGCATATAATTTTTTGTTTTAAATATTTGATTTTACCACCATTCCTTTTTTTAAAAAAATTGGAAGCATTATTTTGTCTATTTATTTTGTCATATTATTATGGAACACATAGTTGGACCCTCGTGTCATTTTATCTCACACCCTATAATTTTATTCAGAAATTTTTAGATTTCTTTATTCCATGTTCAATCAAGGTTAATGTTACACTTAGAGGTGGAAGTTGTTTATAATGATTTATACATGATGTGTTATGTCCTTTGGGACTTGGGTAACTTATCTTATCAGTTCATTCTTACATTGATGATGTACTATATTGTTTTTTTACACCTTCTAGTTCATATGGTACTTTCTCATTTGGGAGTTTTCTTTAATATTATTGATATGTTTCTATTTATTCCTCCGTGTTTGTGGAAAAATCATTCCCATTTTTATCTTGTATGATTATTGGTTTTAGTCACCAACTCACGGGGTTAGGAATTCCCTTCAGGAAATTTTGGTGCTGACTTGGTTATGAGGGTACTAGGGTATCTGGGAAAGTTTGTGACATGATTATAAATGATGAAACTTTACTTATCTATTTTTAACTTTTTATATCAAACAAATTATTATCTTGTTTTATAATTCCCATAGTACCCTCTAGTTGTGTATGATAGGAATATTTACTAACCTTTAATGGGATTCTTAAGAAATCAGTAGGGATGGAATATCTATATTTTAGTATAAATTTTAGATATTTTTGATCAATTTAAAGATTATTATATTTATATTTAATGATAAAAATATTTTCAAAATGTAATAAAAAAGACATTTTATGGTAACAAAAGGATTGATCATTTGGTATATTTTCATTGGTCGGTAAATCAAAGGTAGTTATCATTGGACACCTTCCCTTTAAAAACAATTCACAGAATTACAATCAATACTTGGAGACTATGGATTCCGTTGAATGTTTATTAGTAAAATTAGATTCATTACACAACACATTTTTATTTTTTAGGAAATAAAAGGTAATTTTTTATGAAATGTTTTTGTGAATCCATATAAATTCTCAAGTAATGTATTATCACTCCACTAATAATGATATCTCTGAATTATGACCTTCATCATTTGAATGTCAGTGATTTTATTATTAGAGATATATTAGGATAATTATGATATGAAACTATGATTATCATTTCTTATATGGGGGAATAAATAAACAAAGGTATTAAACCGTCATTAAAAAGTAATTTTATTAAGGATTGATTGATTATGTGGGAACTTTTCCTAAATGTTTAGATGTAACAATAATGGAAACAAATATCATTCAAAATGTAGTTTCTAACTAACTTGGTATGGTTAAATTTAAAATTAATTCATCCAATAATTCATTGTCCAATTCATTTTATAAGGATTTTATCTTCACTTTTGAGAAAGTTTATGAACTATACAGATATAGAAATATAATTAGTGATAAGTATAATTCCCTAGGACCTATGAACATAATCTTGTAGGATGTTGATTTCTAATGTCACACACTTTTTTATTTTTAAATATTAATTATATATTTTTCTCCAATAAAGTCATTAATAGATGGGTCTTGGAGGATTATCAAGTAGAGGTTCGAAAATTTTGTTCTCATGAGGTAAATGTAGAGTACTTTTCTAAAACAAAATCACCGCAAAAGTATTGAAAAGGTGATTATTTTGGTCTTCCCAATAATTATATCCAATAAATTTCCAAAAATCATTTCATGGTGAAAAAAACTAGGGTCCATAAATAAAAGGAATAAAATTCTCCTTAATAATATTTTGATTTTAGGATGTATTTATTTATAGGGAATTGATTTTATATGACCCTGTTTATACTCAAAGTGACATCTTTATATCCTTTTATTGTTAATTATAAACAAATATTTTTTACTGTATTCCAACAGTGATCAATGATCATAAGGCTATGATTTTTTTAGTCATTGAAAACTACATTTTAAAGATTCTTAAAAATAAAACTATTATTAGTGAATTTGGAACCCATTTATAAAATCACCAATTCCAATAACCAGGAATATATATGGATTATCTCATAATATGTTAATTTAATACCACCCAAAAAATAATGTTCATTATGAGCATAGAAATATAGAACGAAATGAGAATTTTAAAAAACTATTTATCCAATTACAGAAATATATACTCATGAATCTCTTAGATACCCATTGGGAATATATAAAAGATATAGTACCACTCTATTAATGTCACCATATCTTTATTTATAGAAATTTGTTCCATTTTGTAGATTAAATTTGGAATAATTCATTTTAGATCACAATAATATTAATTGTGACTATTGCAAGGATAGAAATCGGCTGTGTTTGGAAATTAATAAACGTGAGGTTCTTAAGATGTTGTCATTTGGAAATTAAACGATTAATGAATCTAGGGTTCCAATCTATTAATCATAATGTAATGTACTTTAGCCAAGAAATTTTTTGATCTAATACATTTATAAATTTCATTTACACTGAGTGATGGTCAGGCCAAATGATCAAGGTCCTACATTGAGCATCACATCTATCTTATTATGGTTATTGAGATTTATAATTATAAGAGTGGTCATATCATTATGATGATTTTTCATTACATAATGTTTTTCATTGAATCATATCATAATAATAAAACTAAAGTGGATTTGAATAAGGAATCTAACAAAGGATAATATGTTTTATGTGTCTGGGGTAAATACAGGGGAAGTAATTATGTACAATGTTATTTTGATGTAAAAACTATGATTTAATTGTTTTTATGGTACTTTTTCTCTTCATATAATTAAAAAATAATTTTAACCAAATTTTAGTTTTTATTTCATACAGTTAATGGAAACCTTTTTTTTCTCTGGTATTCTAATGATATTTATCTAGAATATTTACAAGACGAATTAATTATTCTATGAATTCATTTTATATTTTATTAATGAACTTTTCTCCACCACCTTTAGAACCATTTTTTATTTTTTAGCTCTCTTATATTCCAACACTGTGGGTAGTGTGATTCGATAACATGGGGGTTGAAAATTATTTTATTTTCAAAATATTTTGGATTTGATGTAAAATCAAATTTCACTATTATTTTAGGTGATACTATAATTTTTGAAAAATGAGACGCGTGCCCTGATTCTTGAAAGTAATCATGTTTTTTCTCATTATTTATATTTCAATGTAATAATTTGAATTGTATGTCACCTAATATATGTTTAATAAAGGTGATGGTGAATAATAATTGAATGGAATTATTGATAATGAATCCATGAATAATTATATGATGATTGAGATAATATCATGTTATATAAAATTTAAATATTATACCGTGGATATGAAAAAATTATTTGAAAGATTCTAGGAAAAAGTGTAAATATATATAATGATGTGAGAATTATTACTAAATTAATAAATATGTGATAATTATATTTTCATAAATCACTTAGTTAACAACATGAAGAAATATTGATGATTGATAATTCTAAAGAAAAATATATTATTTTTTCATAATTAATAATGAGATAAGTTAATTAATTTTTAATTATTTCTTGAAGATAATTCAAAATGTTTGATAATAAAAACCATATTCTAATAAGGCTATTTTTTCATATTTCACTTAGTAAATTTTCAATACGATTAAAAAAAACACAAAACCATAGCCAACTAAGGATCTACCTTAAACACTCATGAGGAAATGTAATCAACCACTTCAGATCCATATCAATAAGTAAAAAAATGGGGTAGGGTAAGAAAGAGGAGGAGACTTTACATAAGAAGGTGGGGGTATGCAATATTTTTACGCACATTAGTCAAGATGGATTTTAGACTCTCATGCATGGAGGGAATAAGAGGGTGAGGGTGGAATCCAAGATGCTAAAGAATTGTTCTGAGATGAGATATATGTAAAATTTCTTATTAATCTGAGGCATTGCTATATTAGTTCTGATGCTGGATCACTCAATGGATGATTAATATTACCATATTAGAATTATATACAAGTTTTGTGGGTTTCATTCTCAAATATATCTCTATCAACAGATCAAAGTAATTTTAATCTTATACATATATATATAAAGGGTTATTTTGTGAATTTTTATGGATATAGTAGAACATTTAACCGACTATGTAGAATAAATATAAGCTACCTCATAAGTTACTAAACCAAATACAATAACACTATGAAGTAGTGATGAGTAATGAAGACACCATAGATACCTGGAAGATATACCACAATAATTGTGATTTCACAGTAGATGTACCAAAATAACCAAGAGCCAGAGCCCACCACATGATATTAAAAAGAACTATCTATATACTAAATATTGAGCACGTGTTGTTTTCAACATTACATATTTAATGGGGAGATTGTTGAGAAAGTGTTGTTTTCAACAATACGTTCTATTATTAATAAGGGGGTATTGTTGAGAACAATACTCTGTCTCTTTATGATGATTTTGGTGTTCACAAATACCCTTCAATTTTTTTCTAATGATTTTAATTTACGTATTTTCAAGAATTATATATTTTATATATTCTCATTTTTGGAAGAATATTCAAGTGTTTGCACAGCGTGGAACAATTTCTAAACCATTCTGGAATCAATTGAAAGTGTTCTAGAAACACTATCCAGACCTTACATTTGGAAAGCTTAGGGTAAAGAAAGAAAGGAATGTGTAGTGTAAAGAAATAAAGGAAAGTGTAGCATAAAGAAATAAAGGAAAGCGTAGCATAAAGAAATAAAGGAACCTATTGTTTACTCTTTACATATTATCAGAAAAGTATGGTAAAAAAACCATACATTATCAGCAAATTTTGAACGAAAGGAACCCTATGTAAAGAAGAACACTACGTTTGGAAGGAACTCTACGTTTGGGATATTTAGAAATTATAGAAGAAGAACATTACGTATGTCTTTAATGTTTTGTTTGTTTCTCAAAATTATGGTTAATAAACCTTACTTTTGTAAACAACCTTACGTTACTTGAAAAATTATGGTATACATTTGGATATGGAAGAGAAAGGTATGGATGGTTATCCCTATGTTTGTGGTCAACCATATGTCATCAAACTTACATTCTTCATCAACCTTACCTTTGAAGAATGCGACATAAACCCTACATTTGATCTATGTTACGTTTCATAGGATTCAAGCCGTGCAACTCAACCTTACATTTGGCATCAGAAATTTGAAGTTGATATTTTTGTTCAATGGTCTGTAAGCGATTGATTATGATAATTTTAAGACGAAATAAACACTATTTTTAAAGCGTGTCCTTGAAAAATTCATCACCATTTGAAGGATTGATTTAACCATATATTTTCATGGCGACTATTATGGAGTTTTAGGACTGCTCAGATTAATTCACAAGTTTTAATATTAGGAGTCAAAGGGTGATATTTGTGGATCTAATTTTTCAGAGGAAGTGCTCGATATATCTGTTCTCATTTTTAATTTCAAATAACACAATACACATCATAACAGAAATAATTGGGATATACAAAAAATTGTCCAAAGATCGATATTGCGAATATTTCAAAGAAGAACACATAGAGATCAAGAACGCAAGTGAAGATAAAATCATTGTATTCGAATGAAAGATCTACTGTACAGAAAACACTATTTCTGAAGAGAGAAAATAGAGGCAAATAAATATACAAATATCTACTAATTATGAAGAGTGACTACGCTCTGTTTTATTGAAAAAGAAGGAACACAACAGAAGATTCAACTATTTTTCAATGAAAATATTTTTTGAATCTGCTGCTGCTTAAGTTGCGAGTATATTTTCTATATCTACTACATCCAGATCGACTCAAATCTTCTTTGACTTGAAGATCAATATTTTGGAAGATGACGATCCATCTGCTGTCAATTGAATTCTATTGCAATTGTGAAGATCAACTAGATAAGTTCTTTCTAAATGAAAAAACTTTTTATCTTGAGTGACTAGCTTCTCTTACTAAGATGAGTAGGTTCCTGTTTGAACCAGAAGGCTTTGTTTGCCTGAAAATTGTTAAGGTGTCAGCTGCTTGTTTTCAGTTGTTGGACGTTCTGTGGAAAAGATGACCAGATAGTGTAAATCACCAAGCTCATCGAGTAGAGCGTTGGTGGAGTGGACTAGGGGCCTTCTGTTCCCCGAACCACTATACATCTGTGTGTCCCTACATTTACTTATTCCGCTGCATGATCAAATCTGATAAAGCATAGAGGATAGAACTCGATCAATTGAAGAGTTAATGAAAAATCTGAAAGACACAATTCACCCCCCTCTAGTGTATAATCTGTATATTCAAGATCAAACAATTGGTATAAAAGGTGGAGCTTCTGATAGAGAATTACCAAGCAAGAAGTATTTAAATATTATAAAATAGAGCATCATGACTAATACAAGAGAAAAGATATTAATGGCCAGAGCACCATATTTTAATGGAGACAACTATGGCTACTGGAAATCGCGCATGATAATATATCTGAAAAACCTCGGATATTATGTCTATTCAATGATTCTGACTCCTTATGAAATTCTTGAAAATCCTGAGACATGGAGTACTTCTACAGAGGTAGAGTATGTTATGATTTCAAAGGCTATGAATGCAATCATCTGTGGTCTAGGACTAGATAAATTTAACAGAGTATCTCAGTGCCCGACATCATATGAGATGTGGCAAACAATATCTGTGGCGTATGAAGGAACAGAGCATGTGAGACTAATGATATTTGCTACTACCAAATTTAAATTTGATACTTTTAGAATGTTTTAAGGTGAAAGCATTACCCAAATGAATGGTAGATTGACAGAAATTTTCCATAATATAATATCTCTTGGAGATCCTATCAAGCAGGCTGATCAAGAATTAAAAGTACTGAGGGTACTTCCTACTCGATTGAATGGTATCTCTACTATAATCAAACAATCAACACCTATTAAAAATCTAACCATGATAGAGCTGATTGGTACACTGATGATGTACGAAGCTGAAATGCAAGATGAGGAAAATGAACACAAAGTCTACATAAAAATGGACGATACATCCTTGAAGGTAATTTCACATCAAAAGAATTGAAATATGAAGAAGAGAGAAGTTAAAGCCTAATCAGAGAGCTCTGACTCATCAAACTCAAAGGAAGAACTGGCTCAACTAGATAAAAAATTCTGAAAATTCTATAGAAAGAAAAGAGGCTTCAAAAAATCCTTTAAGAAATATGATAAGGAAGTAAGATTCTAGGAATTGAAGAAGACGGGGAACATCAAACTAGATTTCCCACAATTGAAAGATGAAAAGAAGAAGAAATTATTCAAAATAAATGACTATGAGAATAATGAAAAAAAATCTATGAAAGCCACTTGAAGTGTATCCGAAGACTCCAGTAGCTCTCTAGAATCATGCTCAGAGAAAGAAGAAGTCAATCTGAAAGAAAACATGTCTTTCATGGAAGAAACAAATGATGTACAATCATATTACTCCTCTGACTCAAATAATGAATCAAATTCTGAGTCAAGCTACAAAAATGAAAATTTTACATCCTACTGAAATATGCTTGAAAAATGATATGACTCACTATTTAAGAAACATAAGTCACTAAAAAACATACATAAGGTTGTTTCAGATGAAAGAGATAGAATGCTGAAACAACATAAGGAATTAACTGATAAATACTATTCTATTAACACTGACTATATTAATATTGAATCTAGAATAAAAACACTACAGGATGAATTAGAATCTCACAAACAGGTAACACTGGTTTTTACAAAAGGATAGAATTCATTAAATTAAATTTTAGGAAAAACTGTCATTAAAAAGGAATGATTTGGAATTGGTAGTAAAGGAGAAAAACATAATATATAAAAAAATTATTTTGTTCCTAGCACTAAAATGGTTAATTGTAACTTTTGTGGGACAAAGAGACATATAGCTAAACACTATTTCTTAAGAAAACCTCAAATTTGTGGTATTAATAAAGAATATGATTCAAAAGACTTATATGATTCACCTGATTTTAAAAGAACAAAGAAAATCAGGATACCCAGATCATTGGTAGCTGACACCCCTATACCCAATAGAATATGGGTACCAAATAAATTTGTTTAAATGTATTTTCATGTAGCAGGACACCAAAGAAGAAAATATATATGGTACATAGATAGTGGATGCTCAAGGAATATGAGTGGGAACTCAAAAAAATTTATAACACTCACTCAAAAGGAAGGAGGACTTGTCACATTTGGTGATAATGCCAAAGGAAAAATCATTGGCATTGGATCGGTTGGAGATCCAAAAATAGTCTCAATCAACAAAGTACTTTTTTGTAAAAGGATTGAAACACAACCTAACAAGTATCTCTCAACATTGTGATGATGTATATACTTTTTATTTTACTAACAATTGATGTATTGTTTTTAAAGATAAACTGTTTAAATTTAACACACCAAGAACTGAAAATGTCTATACTTTGGATTTAAATTCCTTGTGTAAAAAACAAGTAAATTTCTTGAATGCTAAAGTAAGTGACTCTTGGATCTGGCATAGAAGACTTGGAAATTGTAATATATATGTTTTACATAAGTTATTTAAGAAACACTTAGTTTCTGATTTTCTTAGTCTCAGATTTGAAAGTAACAGATTATGTGATGCATGAAAACTTGGAAAGCAACCCAAATCATCATTCAAATCTGTTAACAAAGTTTCTATAACTAAACCTCTAGATCTTATCCATATGGATTTGTTTAGACATTCATGAGTAGAAATCTTGGCTATTAAATTATATGTTTATGTATCAGTTGATGATTATTCTTTATTTACTTGGATTTTATTTTTGAAATTTAAAAATGATGCTTTTACTTTATTTGAAATTTTCTACAAATATGTTCAAAATGAAAAAGGTTATAATATAGTCTCATTGAGAATTGATCAAGGTTGAGAATTTGAGAATCAGGAATTTAATTCTTTTTTCTCAAACATGGGTATTAAACATACTTTCTCTGCACCATGAACACCTCAATAGAATGGGATTGTAGAAAGAAGAAATAGAACAATTCTAGAAATGGCTAGAAATATGTTAAATGAATATTTCTTACCTATATATTTTTGAAAAGAAGCTGTAAATACAACTTTCTATAGAATTAACATTGTTTTAATAAGGCCTATTTTGAAGAAGACACCCTATGAACTATGGAATAACTGAAAACCTAAAGTAAATTACTTTAAAGTTTTTGGATGCAAGGTTTACACCTTAAACACCAAGGACAATCTTGGTAAGTTTTATCCAAAATCTGATGAATGAATTTTCTTGGGAAATTCTGATATTTCCAAAGCTTATAGAATTTTTAATAAAAAGTCAAGGATTGTTAAAGAATTAGTTCATGTGAAATTTGATGAATCTAATCCCTTTGAGAAAAGAACAGATCAAATAGATGAACCTGACTCTAACATTAACATGAGACTTTAGAACTTAAAGAATGATTTTGAAAATGATATAAAACAAATTCAGTCCAGTTCCGAGGAACATGATACTGAAGAATCATTAAATGTATTTCCTAGAAAATATAGAACCCTAAAGAATCAACCTTTAGAAACTGTGATTGGTGACTTAGAAACTGGTATTCAAACTAGAAGAAACATCTGAAATCTAGTGGAATTCCATGCCTTCCTATCCCAACTAGAACCCAAGACTATAGAAGAAGGATTAGATGATGAAAGCTGGGTAATAGGAATGCAAGATGAATTAAACTAGTTCAAAAGAAATGAATTTTGGAAATTAGTGGAAAGACCTCAGAATTATCCAGTAATAGGAACCAAATGGGTCTTTAGAAATAAACAGGATGACCAAGGTATAATAACTAGAAATAAGTCAAGATTAGTAGCTAAAGGTTATAATCAAGAAGAAGGAATAGATTATGTTGAGACTTTTGCACCTGTATCTAGGATAGAAGCCATTAGAATCATTTTAGACTATGCATCTCATATGAATTTTAAATTATTTCAGATGGATGTTAAATCTTCCTTTTTAAATGGTTATTTAATGGAGGAAGTTTATGTTGAGAATCCTCCTGGTTTTGAAAACTCTCAAAATCCTGATTCTGTTTTTAAACATACTAAAGTTCTTAATGGCCTTAGACAAGAACCTCAAGCTTGGTTTGAAAGATTAAGTTCTTTTATTTTGAAAAATGATTTTACTGTTGGATTGGAAGATCCGACACACTTTAAGAAAACTATGAAAAATAATGTTTTATTGGTTCAAATTTACGTTGATGATATAATTTTTGGGTCAACTAATAAAACACATTGTCATTAATTTTAAAAATTAATGTGAGAAGAATTTGAAATGAGTATGATGGGAGAATTAAATTTCTTTTTGGGACATCAAATATTTCAAAAATATTTTGGAAATATTTTAAATCAAAGAAAACACATTTCGGATTTACTTAAGAAATTCAGACTTGAAAATAACAAGACATTTACAACACTTATGTGTACTAATATAAAACACGATTTGGATGAAACTGGGAAATCAGTTAACAATGAGTTATATAGAGGTATGATTGGTAGTTTGTTATATCTTACTGCTAGCAAGCCAGATATAATGTATTCAGTATATCTTTGTGATAGACTTCAATCAAATCCCAAAGAATCTCACTTAACAGCTGTTAAAATAATTTTTAGATATTTAAAAAGAACTATGTTTCATTCTCTACCCTATCCTAAAACTTTTGATTTTAATTTGATTTCACATTCAGATTATGACATTGGAAGTTGTATATTAGATAGAAAAAGCACACGAGGAACATGTCACTTTTTTGGAAGGTTTTTAGTGTCAGGGTCAAGTGAGAAACAACATTCAATTTCCCTGTCAACAGGTGAGGCAGAATATGTATCTGCTGGCATTTGTTGTGCACAAGTGTTGTGGATGAAAAACACTCTTATGGACTTTGGATTGAAATTTAATAATACACCTATTTTATGTGATAATAAAAGTGCAATTAATATTTCAAAAAATTCTATTAGTCATTCTAGAACTAAGCACATTGATATACGGAATCACTTTTTAAGAGATCATGTTATTAAAAAGGATATATTTTTAGAATTTATAAATATAGAAATTTAATTAGCAGATATTTTTACTAAACCACGTCCCATTGCAAGGTTTGATTTTATCAAGGGGGATCTACGTTTATTTAATTTTAAATATTTTTTTAAATTTTAAATTCAAATTTTTTTTATTTAATTGTTTTTATTTTTTTTGCTTAATTATGTAAATTTTGTTTTGTTTTTAAATACTGTTTAAGATCAATTAATTATTTTTTTATCAAAAAAAGATTCATTTTTTTTTAAATTTATGTTAAATTCACAGCATACAAATTTTATTTTTTTAAAAAATAAATGTAATGATTAGTGATTACACGGGAATCAAGGCTGTCAGAGCCCTTTTGAATTTGAAACCATTTCATTTTCACCAAAAAAATCCCTTTCATACCCGAAACTGTATATTGTTACAAACCCATGATATTCAAATCTTCAAAACCTAAAATAATTGAACCTTCAAAAATCTACTCAGTAATGACAAAGACCATGCAAGAAGATGAGGCCGAGAGCAGTGACACGAAGAAGAAAAAGTCAGTTGGGAGAAAAATTTTTCAAGGTAAAGTTATAGATATGGAATGGCTATTCTAGACTAATCTGTTTTTGAAAAAGGATATGTCTTATCAAAACCTTGACCAAAAATTCAATAGTGAAAGGTATGAGTTTATGTATGAGGTAGAACTGCGTTATTTCTTCAGAACTATTCAGTTCAGTCTAGGTGAGGACGAAGACACTATGATTGCAAATATTGAGGACATAGATTTCTCAATCTATTCTGTTGAAATAGGAAAAATCCTAAATTGCCCGAATGAAGGATTATATCATTTTGATTTGAAAAACATTTAAGATGTTCTGTATAAGTCATAGGACATTATTTCCTTTTTGTTTGGAACAACTACTATTAAGAAAAAGATAGTAAAGGATTTAGAACCAGATCAAAAGATCTTGGTTAAATTTTTTCTGACTGGAATAGCTCCCAGGATGTCAGAAATGGAAAGTATTTTGTACCCTGATATGTACATAATGTATCTTCTAGTAAGTGACATCGAATTAAAATTCCCAAGGTACATGGAAAGGTACCACAATTACTGTTGCTAGAGCGAGGCAAGAATGAACTTATATTATTTTGGAAGGTTCATTTCAAATTTGTTTCTCTAGAAAGGATTGGTAAATCATGTAGATGCGAGAACAAGGTGTCATCACGGTAATACCTTTAGTACTGGGACACTAAGAAAAATTGATTATTTCTGGAGCACTATAAAAGGAAAAATCTTTCTAGTGGGGGAAGAAGTGGAAGAAGAGGAGATAGCTCAAGCTCAGCCTGAAAAAGCTAATGAAAAGAAACCTGAAACCAGAGCAACTATAACTGCAAGGAAAATTCGTTTAGAAATTTCAGAGGTTGAAGATGATGGAATTCAAGAAGGACTTCAAGTAACAAGGAAAAGAGCTACAAGAGGTGAAGCGGAAATAGTGGTTTCACAACCACTATTTGTTAATGATATTTTGGACTATAGTTTTGTGAGTGATAAGGCTAATATTGTTGAAGCTCAAGAAGAGGTAGCTCAAGTTAAAATGGATGTTGAAATAGAGAGACCCGAAACTGCTATTGTTTAACCTAAAAGAGTTGAATCAGTGGCTGAACTTCAAAATGAGACTACAATTGAAGTTGTAAAAGAGGGAGTGCCTAGAGGAGAAGTGGCTAGTCCTCGGGCTGTTCAGGAAGAAGATGTTGTTGAAAATCTTGTTCAATATGATATCATTATTGAAGAACATGCTGATGATGCATCAGATGTTCACACTGAAGTGTTTCAGGAATATTTTTCTATGGAAAAGTCAAAGAAAGACTCTGAGGAAAAATCAATAGATCAAGATGAAAAGGGAGATGAAGAAACAGTTGCAGAATCATGGCCCCTAGTGTTGATACATCCAAGAACTGAAGAAGAAAATCAAGCAAAGAGTGCTTTTACTTCACTGAATGATGTAGTTGAAGAAGTTTACAAGGATTTAAAATGAGTAGAAACTATGAATATTGCTCTAAAAAGAGTTTTGGAATTAGAGAAGTTGAAATTTCAGAGACTGAAATCCAACACCATTTCAAGAAATGAAGTGGAGAATTTCAAGAAGGAAATGTTGATAGAAGTGGTAAAAATGAAATCATAAATGGTTTTGAAATCAGATCTGTATAGTTTTAAAAATTATATGGAAACTTAGTTTGAATCAATAAGGTCTAGTGGAGCCAGTGGTTTAGGTACATCATCTGACCTCATAAGAAGATTTTAGGATATCACAACGATTATGGGCAATATGAATGGGAGGTTGACTGAACTTCAATGTAACAGTGCTCCATTATCAGTGTTGCTGGACAATCAGAAATTTTTAGTGGATTAGCTAACATATATTGAACCAGGAATCATAACAATGATAAATCAGATGTCATAGAAGCTGTTAGTGTTTATAGAAAAATAAGAAAATATGCATGAGTTTTTCAAAGCCAATTTAATTGAGGATATTCATATGACTCAGGGGAACAGAGAGCTCATTATCAAACTTGGATATTAGATGATGAAGATACTGAGGAAAGAACTTACAAAAATCAAGGATGTTGCTCAGAGAAGACAGAACTTATCTTAACTCTAATATCCCTTGTTTCCTATGTATATCATTATCATGTACATACTGCTATTTTTGAATGAAACTTTGTTTCATTTTATATCTGTTTATTCATCAGTTTATTTATCTTTTTGTTTATTTATTTTTACTCTATTATGTTTAATTATACCAGTATACCAGATTACCTTACTGATAAACAGTTAATTAGAGCATTTAACTACAGTTCAGTGCAACATTAAATGTGTTAAAATCCATGAATTATCATTCTTTTTTATATCACAAAAGGGGAAGAAGTTTGGATAAACACAACATTTTATTTTATTATTTTAAAACTATATATAAATGATTTATTGTGTATTATAAATCCTTTTTATTTTTATTTTTTGGATCTATACATATTTATACTTATACAATAAACTATTTTAAGTTATTACCACTAATTTATTATAAAGAGGAAATTTTATTTTACTTTATATTTGGGAGAAATTTGAATAAATTAATTTTATTCAGAGGGAGAAATTTGGATAAAACTAAAAACATTTATTTCATTCTTTACTTTTGTTTTTAAGGAAAAATAATTTTATTTTGTTTTCATTAAAAATAAATGGGGAGAAATTAATTTTTATATAATCTTTATTTATTGAAATGATTTTATTAAAATTAAATATTGTTTTATCTTTTCAAAATTCGAAACTATAAGTAACTAATTTTGAATGTTAATTTAATTTTATTAGTTTTATTATTTTATGGGTTTTGTGATCACGAAAAAGGGGGAGATTGGTGAGCACATATTGTTTTCAATAATATATATTTAATGGGTAGATTTTTGACCAAGTGTTGTTTTGAACAATATGTTATATTATTAATAAGGGGGGTATTGTTGAGAACAATGCTCTATCTCTTTAGGATGATTTTGATGTTCACAAATACCCTTAAATTGTTTTCTAATGATTTTACTTTAAGTATTTTTTAGGAATTATATATTTTATATATTTTGATTTTTGGAAGAATATTAAAGTGTTAACATAGCGTGGAACAATTTCTAAATCATTCAGGAATCAATTTAAAGTTTTCTAGAAACAATATTCATACCCTACGTTTGGAAAGAGTACCATAATGAAAGAAAGGAAAGTGTAGCATAAATAAAGGAAAGCGTAGTGTAAAGAATGAAAGGAAAGCGTACCGTAAAGAAATAAAGGAAACCGATGTTTACTCTTTATATATTATCAGAAATGTATGGCCAAACAACCATACGTTATCAGCATAGTCTGAAAGAAAGGAACCCTACGTGAGAAGATCGCTACGTTAGGAAGGAACCCTACATTTGGGATATTGAGAAAGCATGGAAGAAGAACATTATGTATGTCTTTAATGTTTTGTTTGTTTCTCAAAAGTATGTTTAATCAACATTACTTTTGTAAACAACCTTACGTTACTTGAAAAAGTATGATATACGTTTGGATATGGAAGAGAAAAGAATGGATGGTCAACCCTATGTTTGTGGTCAACCATATGTCATCAACCTTATTTTTTCCATCAAACTTACGTTTGAAGAATGCGACATCAACCCTATGTTTGATCTATGTTACGTTTCAGAGGATGCATATAGTGTAACTCAACCTTACGTTTGGCGTCAGGAATTTGAAGTTGATATTTTTGTTCAATGGTCTGCAAGCGATTGATCGGGCTAATTTTAAGCCAGACTAAACACTGATTTTAAAGTGTGTCCTTGAAAAATTCAGAACCGTTTGAAGGATTGATTTAACTAGAGATTTTCATGGAGAATATTATATAGTTTTGCAACTGCTAAGATTAATTCACATGTTTGATTATTGTGAGTCAAAGGGAAATATTTATGGATCTGATTTTGCAGATGAAGCACTCGATATATCTGTTCTCATTTTGACTATCAAACAACATAATACAAATCATAATAGAAACAAGTGTGATATACAAAAAAGTGTAAAAATATTGATATAGTGAAGATTTTAAATAAGAACACATAGCGATCAAGAATGCAAGTGAAGATACAATCATTGTATTCGAAAGAAAGATCTGCTGCACATACAACGCTATTTATAAAGAGTGAAAATAGAGACAAATCAAGATACAAAGATCTAGTGATTACGAAGAGCGACTACGAGCTGTTTTATTGATGAAGAAAGAATACAACAGAAGATTAATCTATTTTCCAACAACAATCTTTTGTGAATATGCAACTCCTTAAGTTGCGATTATATGTTCTATATCTACTGTAACTGGATCGACTCAGAACGGCTTTGACTTGAAGGTCAATATTTCTTAAGAAGAAAATCCATCTACTGTCAATTTCATTCTCTTGCAATTGTGAAGATCAACTGGAAAAGTTACTTCTAAACGAAAACACTTTTTATCTTGAGTGACCAGCTTCTCATACTAAGGTGAGTAGGTTCATGTTTGAACCAGAAGGATTTGTTTGCCTGAAAATTGTAAAGGTGTTAACTTTCTGTTTTCATTTGTTGGAAGGTCTGTGGAAAATAAGACCAGATAGTGAAAATCACCAAGCTCATGGAGTAGAGCGTTGGTGGAGTGGACTAGGGGCCTTCTATTCCCCGACCCACTATACATCCGTGTGTCCCTGGCCTTACTTATTCCACTACACGATCAAATCTGATAAAGCATAGAGGACATAACTCGATCAATTTAAGAGTTAACAAAAAATATGAAATACACAATTCACCCCCCTCTTGTGCAAAATCTGTATATTCAAGATCTAACACTAACAACTAAAATAACAAAAAAAATACCACTTAAAGGGATGAACTCATTGTATATGGAGGGACTACATAAACAATAATGACATTCAATTGGTGAGATAAAATCTAATATACCTCATGTTGGATTTATGGTTATATATATAGTGATGTAATGTATATGATACACATGAAGTGGAAGAATAATCCATGAATGGTATTGTTTTATGATTTTAAATCATACATGAAGTTCCACATGCAGGCATTTGATAGGAGAATGACTTTATTGTGAGATCAATCATATTCCAATGATCATTTACAACATATTTTATACGATGTGCACAAAAAGTATTATATATAATGTATACTATAAGGTTTGTCTATTTAAGACTGACACCAAGTGTGGTGTTAATTCACTCATATTTTTATTCATGATTGGGGGATATGATTCATGAATTAAATGTATGGAACACAAACACTATTGAAATTTGTGGAAGATAATTGATAACATTGTTTATTTGTTTAACATATGAATAATAGTTAATGATATGTAGTTTCCTTCTTGTATCAAAATGAGGATACATTATAATGAAACACAAGAATTATTTTAGGAAATTTGGTTGTGTGTTTTATGTCATAAGGCATTCATTTCGTGAGACTTGAATACATGTTATTATTTATATGATGTTGATTTTTTGGGGGATGTGATAATATTAATTTCTATAAATCAGATGGTAGAATGAATATAGAGTCTACTATTGATTTAAATAGAGACAAATACTTGAATTATATTGAGTTATTAATTTGAATTAAAACTAAAGAACTATCCCCTTGAATTGATTTTGTAAATCATCTATCAACAATGGTTTTTAGTGAATTTATATTATTAATATGAATAATATTATCAACTATATAATAATTTTTAATATAAAAAGAGAATGTTCATGATAGATAATTGATGGTATAAATTTAAGAATAGTTTTTCATATTAGTTTACCAACTTAGATACTGATACATCATATTTTTAGGAGAGAAGGTGAGATGAGTCCATGTTCCCATAATGGAGACACACCTGAGTATTAAAGGATTATTTAGATTCTAGATTATACCAGATTTAGATGATGATTCTAGATCATTAAACATTTCCAAATATTTTGTTTGAGATCATTACATTTTACAAATAAATTTTTGATCATACAGGATCATGGAAGAAAATTAATTTAATTATAATAGAGTAATTTTTGATAACAAATCAGAAAGCGTAAAGTAAGCGATTTTAGCTATATTTTACGATAAGTTTCATAATGAAATCATGGCATGGGAGTATAACCATTAAAAATAATTTGAGAATGGTAGGGGGTATAACCAATCAAATTGAAAGAGTTAGTATGTAGGGTGAATAACCAAGAGTATTAACTTCGAGGTTGGACAACCTATTTATTCCAAAGATTCTAAAATTCATGATAATATCATAGTGGATAATTCATATTGGGGCATCTAAAAATGATTTAAATGAGTAGTTATTTATATCAACCAACTTAAGTACATTATGAGGATCATTTTCTCATTACTAGTAAAAATGATGTGAGGTTGTTAGATACTATTTAGTGAATCTAAATCCATGTTTTGTTTCAGAGTTTTGTTTATAATAAAGACTATCAATAAAATAAACTAATGATTCGCCCATAGTATTCATCTAGCATGATACACAATAGGTGGTATCCAATAATGTTTCTTCTAAATATCCAAAAATTAAAGAATATGGAATTAAGGACTTATATGATCACTAAGAGTGGGTAAAACCCTAATGTGACTTATAAGGTATTTTATGTGTTCATTTCCCTTATTTTTGGAATGTGTGAAATGGGTAAAGAGAATAGCATAAAATTATTACCAATGGATTGGAATTATAATGGAAACAAACACCTTAATATAAATTTCCAAATGGAGAATCGGATCCCTGTATAAGATAAAGAAGATTCACCATTATCATGTCGCTATTTTTTTAATGATATGAATCTTCATTCCTTAATTGAGATAGAGAATAAGAAGTATTATTTTTTAAGAAAAAAAATCTTGTTGATGAAATAGTGAATATAGTGTCTAACCATGAGTGACTCTTTAGAGACCCTTAGGATAAGATTACTTAGAAGGAGAATGAATAGTTTAGTACACAAGTCATGTCTCACATGTCAACATGAATTGAACCGAGATAGTGAATTTATCAACAGATTAGATGAGATATAATTTCTATATTATCAAAATTGTGATAAGATAGATTCAATTGAATGATTAAAATCTACACCAACTAATATTAAAAACAAATAATTTTCCCTATAACATTGAAGTTGATAAAAGAAAATCTAAGGTGGTTTCGACCATAAATATGAAATAAAATCATTCAAACTAAATGAAGGAAGAAATTAGTCAGTAGGACTACTACCCACTCAAAAAAATAACTCTTACATTATATTTGTACAAAAACAACACAAATATGGAATATCAAAATTTTAAGGGTACTATTGGTGTTGTGGTAAGTATATACGTAGGGACTCTTCATTTTTATTCAATACATATTTTCTAGGAATGAGGTAAAATTGATGGGGAGTTGTGGTAATCATATGAGGATAAAAACCCAAGTCAAAATATTTAATCAAAACTACATAAAAACAATCCAAAAAGAATGAATTTTAGATAGACAATAATGATTAATGTTTATGTTTCTAATATGGTAACATGTATTAGGTTTTTAAGAGTATGGTAACATGAAAAGATTCTTATACTATAAGAGTCAGGGAAATTATAAATAAATAAACCCTAAAATGAAAAAAATTCAAGAAGGCATGTGTGAAGCACAATTATATATTTAAATCATAGAAAGAGTTTTTTTTTGGCCTAATTAATTGGCCTACGATAAATAAATTAAGGAAAACATGTTATTGCGGAGATAGAAAAAAAACTCTTCATGAGGATTCATTTCATTGGTGGAAAATATTTTTAAAAACATTGAAGGATTTCAATAATGAATATAACACGACCCATGCTGACATTGGATATAAGAAGAAGGAAATGAATGGAGGAAACGCTTTCCCAAAATGATTATCTTAATGGAATAAATTTGTCCCTCGTAGTTTATTATTTATTTTTTGTGTTTATGAAATATAATTCATGGAATTTAAAGATTATAGGGAGGCTAAAACCTTTGGAAAATAATAATTATGAGTTATCTAATTGTGTTGTTTTTAATAAAATTGTCAATGATAAAAAGAATATAGTTTCATACCTTTCATAGGGGTAAATGTAAAAGTTTTCTCCAGTTTTTTATTCCTTGTAAATCTGGATTTTTTAGAAAACTTTTAGAATGTGAGTAATAAGGTTTTCAACCAAAATTAAAAACACTAATTTTTATTATAGTAAATAATTTATTGAGGTTAATTATTGGTTGATTAAAATATAAAACAAATATGGTGATACATGCTTATCACTTGAACTTTTTATTGTGTTATTTATGATTTGTTCAACATACAAACAAAATCATGTGAAATTTTTGTTATACATTACCTATATTAGAAATGATAATTTTCAAAGCATGATATCACCAAAATGGTGGTGTATGAGCATCATTGACAACATTAGTTGCATCTTTGCTGTTTTATACATTGATCTAGTCTATGCAGATTTATAGTAGATAGAGTAAATTATTTTTTCTAAAAGAACATTTTTTTATTGTACTTCCTTTTGAAAAATCATATAACATATTTTATATGATTTGAAATGAAAAATAATATATGATAAGACCCTTACATTGTTAATTGAAATTATTTCCAATAAGTGGTGGGAGAATGAATACATCTTAGAATGCAGAGTCATACTAACGATATCTGGTATTGGAAAAAAATTAAATTATAGAGATTGAATTTCCCATGAAATAATTTCATTAATTTTAAATTAACATAAATATATATTTAATTAATGTGATGTTGAATATGAATTAGATTTTATGTTTGATAAAAAATCCATGTTTTTCCATAAGATTATTTAGATAATACCATTTTATAGGGAAAAATAAATGTTATGATTCAATCTTGAAGAATATATTTGGATTATTATTTGACTATGTGGATATATATATCTGCTTATTGGACAACTATTATGAATGCCAAAAAAATATGCCCATTTTATTTGGAGAAAGAAATTTGATTACAACATGAAGAAATATTGATGATTAATAAGGTTATTAAAAAGTATTTTTTGGATGAATAATTATATAAGTCAATGCATTATTTTATTATTTCATGAATGGAAATAAGAAGTTTTAAAGACAAAAAAGAATATTTTGGGAAGGATTCCAAGGAATATTTCATTTTGTATTTCTTCTAAGTCTTATCAAAAAGGTGGTCCAACAACTATTGAGCTAGGATCCAGCTAAAATACTAATGTGAGAACCAAATCAACCACTCACAAGACATCTCAAGTGGGCCACTAATAGTGGTAGGGTGGTAGAGATTTTAACGCCCCGACCCCAGTTACCCAGAGTCGGTGCATTACTTCGTAACATTGGCATGATCACAAAAGATCAAGTCTCGAAAGACCAATTAGTTTAGTAGCCTTAAAAACAGTAGATACATTCATAAATGTTACATTACATCATAAAGTAAAACAAAACTACAACATCTTCTCTTTATATCCTCTTATATTATCCCTGCAGATCATTCATAATATACTTCTTCACATCCTAGAAAAATTAAAACATTGAAAGGGGTGATCTTAGATGCTCAGTAAGGATAAAAATATAGCGGAAGCTTTCATAAATGAACATTAACATTTAAGGCAATGTATAACTAAAACAAAAGCCTTTTAAACTTGAACATTAGCATAATATGACAAAAGTAAAATGAAATAATTCCATTTACTTACTCACATGGATATTCTACTAGTCGAATAATCACATGAAATATCAATAACCACTTTCATAATGATGGAATGCATAATGCCAGACTATCATAACCACATAGCCAAGGCCTCGTGCCAAGACTACAAATAATATTTTGTCAAGGCCTCGTGCCAAGACACTAGTTTGTATCATGAGAACTACCGATGCATCGAGGAGCTGTAGCGGGCTCCACCCATCACTTATTAAGTCCAATGCATTCCTCATATGAACAGGTTTAAACATATCATAAACCATAACATATTCATATCACATAAAATATGCATAAAGGAAATATAAAATGTCCACATTTCAATCACAAGATATCAATAAATCACATTTTTATAATAAAAACACTTTCAAAACCATTTTCAATACCAAAATAAAAGAAAATTAAAACATGGAATTTATTTTTCATTTTAAAAAAGTTATGGCTTGTAGAGGAAGCAAAAACCCAAATAATGGAAATGGTGGCGGAGAAGTCATTGTCGCCGCATACGTACAACAAGAAAAACATTCCTTTTTGTCGTTTAGTAAAACACTTAGTATAAAAAGATTCCTTTTGAATAAACGTAAAAGTAAAAGGGGTTTATACACCGTATAAAGGAAAGTTGTGTATAAAACCAAATATGCCTCAATGAAAGGATATTGAGACGAAGACCCTTACAAAGATCATTTTTTTAAATAAAGTAGATCTATTATGTGTATTCACTATAAGTACACATAAATAAAGTACAAATACAATATAGGACATAATAATATCATGACATAATTTGAGAGTAGGAGATTAACCCAAAGAATAGAAATTGGGTTAAGAAGGTCCCTTACCTTGCGTCCTGTCTTGAGTCGACCATTCTTTAACCTCCTGAATAATAAACGAGAGTTAATATATAGTTTCTTAAGAACCTTTTCAAGTATCTTATTCCTTTAATATCACTTATAACCATGTTATGAACATTATGTAATTATTTAAGTTAATCACGGTCGTTTTGTCGATCTTTGGTACTTGAGTCAAAAATAGACTTCTTATAATTACAAGTTGTTCATGTGGTGAAATATCCATTATATCCAGAATTATATTCATGATATAGATATCATATATCTCAAATATATCCAGTATATAAATTCATTCATAATATTACATGACATTTAGAGGTAAGAAATGAAATGCACCGTTCATTGAGACGGTAAGCCGTACGTACGCATGAACACTACTTTCATTTCTATTTCATATTTAAGGGAATGAAATAATAATGATATAAAGGTATATTTTAATTCCAGTATAATATCATATATAATATCATTTACTCCATCCTTTATACATCCCACATATGGCATTAACTTTTCAAATCACTTTGAGGGGGCGGTAGTCCGCACTTCCTAAAATGAAATTATCGCGTTTACCCATAATGGAAATCATAAAGTATGCCATAAATGAGAAATACAGAAGCATAAGGAAAACATAAACATAACATATATTTCATATATGAAAATTGTGTCATCAAAATGGCCACCATTAGAGGTGTTAAAAGAATATTGAACAATCATCGTTTCGTGATGCAGTATTTCGCCACCCACAGAAACAGTATGTTCTTTAACCATTAGACGAAGGTGTGTGTAAGTGTAAACCAAATCCTTATCATAAAAACATCCTATTATATTTTAGATACTGGTTTTGTTACAAAATAAAGTAATAAAAAGAGTTTAAGGGGTTGGAGAAGAAAAATAAAACAAAACAACATTAGAGAAGACATTACCTTAAAATCGGGTAACTCTTTTTGATTTGAGATAAGGGCTTCCTTGGGAAGAATTATGCCCAAAGTGAGGCTTCTAGGAGTAAGGGAGGGAAGTTGGGAGAGTATTTGGGAAGAGTTTGGCCGAGCCAAAAGGCTTTTAAAGTGTGAGTAAGGTGGTAGTGGTGGGGGCCTTTTATAAGTGGGGAGGAGGTGCACTCTTGGAATTTCAAGAAATGTTACTTTATTAAGAAATTATTTTCGGATTCTAAAGGTCCCACAATGATATATTTCGAGGATAAGGTGATAAGGGTTCTAAATATCCTCATCCAATAGGTTTTTGACAAGTTTAAGCCTTAGATTTTATATTATCCTTTCATTTTATTTAAATCATTAACTAATGAGGTAATCGCGACATCATCATGGTGTCATATATAATTTAATTTATTTAATGTCTAAAAATAATAAAACAATCATCATGATGTAGGAAATATTTTTATCTTTCTAATTAATATTTATAGTCAAAAATATGACTTGTATAACCCCATTTAAAAATTGTTTTAGTAAAACAACTTATGTTTGTGACATTTTTTGTTTTAACTTTAAATAAAAGTTATTTATGTCATTTTCCTACCAAAGTGGCTTCATGGGGTCCCCAAGTTGACCCATGGATTTTCGTGGTCGGCCATGACTCATCCAATAGGGGTAGGAAAAGTTCCAAGGTCATTTCATATTATTATAACACTATCTATACCTTAAATTTCACTAATTACCTTTAATCGGGATTAATTAAACTTAAAAGTTACTATTCACCAAAAAATTATTTTAATCCCATTGAACCAAATTTTACATCCTAATGACAACCATGTATGTCGGATTTTTGAAAATCAAATCACAGAAGAGGTAATATTTCATTTAAACGAAAATCAGTTATTTAACTACCACTTAGTGGTTTCACTATTCATCAAAAATTGAAGTTTTTCAGAACAATGCCAAAATTTCACCCAAAGCTATAATTGACATTCCGAATTCAAAATTGATGCCTATTTTATGAAATTCTAAACATATATGTTGCATTAATTAATTTCATAATTAATTCCCACTGTCACAACAAATAGCGTGTTTTTAAGAAACAATATATATCAAAAGATTGACAATTGTTTATGTCCAATATCAAAGTGAAATTAATTCTAATGACCACCATTGGATAAAATGGTACAAATATATTCTAATTATACTTTAAAACCACTCAATATTATAATTTTTCACTATTAATTTTTTTTATTAAAAAAGTTGTTTTTAAGTATTTTTCACTATTCATAAAAATTGGAAGTTCTCAGAAAATTACAAAAAATTCAACATAGGCTAATTTTGATATTACGAATACAAAAATAAAGTCCATTTTGAAATATAAAATTTCTATAAATTTAAAAAGTGGTTATTACTATTCATAACGACTAATTTGATTAGTTGTGGTGTGTTAGAACTCGAAGTTGCGTACAATGCAAGCTATTGCATTATTGAATGAGAAATGTATCATGGAAGCTCGGGGTGTTACATTCCCCCCTACTTCAATAAATTGCATCCTCGAAATATCATAATGTTCTTCGAAAATAAAAGGTTGAAAATATAAAATACCTTTGTGGAAAACCCACATCGGAAATAAGGTTAATAAAAATATAACATTAAAAGAACGAAAGATAAGTACAAAGGTCACCCGAGATAGACCATACAAGGATTCTATGAAAATATGGATATGGAGGAGAAAAAACCATTATGGTCTGATGGAGAGTTATAGAAAATAGGATTAGAAGAAAGTTTAACTACAAGAAAATCACAAACTTGTGATTGGTTAAACAATCATTGATTCCCCAGTAGGAAAAGTTAACCGACAATGTTTTTGTTTAAGTTACCTTTTATAAAGTTGAGGAATTTATTTAGGAGATTTACTAAGAATGTAAGGGAATATATATACTTGTTATGTATACTTCCATTATTTAATAAATATTTACCACAAACCCATCTTTTACTCCAAAAGGTAATAGAACTCAAAAATATTCTATTTGTCCTAATTGTATAAGGTTCCAAATATTAACACATACCATTTAGATTAGTAAAACTTTTTGGTAATAACCAGGGAATTCCTGTAAGTTAGTGGTAGGTAATAAAGGCTTGTCTTACTATGGTTGTGGGTTCGATTCCTGCAGCTTTGTCCGACGCGATGGGTTACGCCCCACCCTGCAGGTTGTTCTTTTCCTAAAACTATAGTTATATAATATTCCAAAAATAATCTTCAGAAATGTTTTAACCTTAAACAATACTATTCAAAGTTCAACTTAATCCATTACAACCTTTATAGTTATCCAAAATACCTCCGTCCAGACTTTCTAAAAAGGGTCCTTAAATTCCAAAATCAATTGTAACATTAAATTCCCTAAACAAAGTAAAGTTTCACTTATTGTCACATAATAAAAATATGATTACCTTTATCATATTAAAACCTTAATGAAAACAACATGTACTGTAGTACAATCCTTATATATATCACATTATTCTTATAACCATAATCTAGTTCTTGAGTCCAAAAACACAAATACAATAATTATTCAACTTCATCTGTAGTAACAACATAAGCTTGGCCTTGATCCCTTGGCCTTTTCTGAGGTATGTTTTCTTGATGCTTAGGACATTCATTTTCATAATGCCCCATTTCCCTACAATTGTAGCATTCAACATTGATATCCTTTTTCTTTCCCTTGCAATCACGCGCCTGGTGGCCTTTTTCTCCACATTTATAACCAACTCCCATTCCTTTTAGGCAAGTACCGGGGTGATTCCTCCCACAATTATCACATAATGGAAAATCCTTCTTTCCCTTTTCCCCTTTATCCGTCTCTTGTTCCACCGTTCTCTTCTTCTCTTGCTTTACTTTATTGTCATAAGACTTAGAGAATTCCTTTTCTGTCTTGATAGCACACGAGACTATATCTTCATATGTTGAGAAAGATTTTGATACTAAAGATCGATGGAGAAATGGTTTTAACCCATCAAAGAAATGATCAATCTTACTTCATGGGTTATGTATATAATATGCCGCATGTCTCGCTAACCTTGTAAAATTGGCCTCATACTTTGCGACATTCTCATCCTCCTTTTGTCTCAGACTCAGAAATTGCCTTTCCATATCTGCTCGATAGTCATGTGGAAAGTATTTTTATAAGAAAATTTCTTTAAACTACCCCCATTCCATACTTGATACTTCATCATCTTCCTCTGTGTTTTGAATCAGTGACCACCATTGATCGACATCTCCAGTGAGGCGGTAAACTGCCATGATAACCTTTTCCCTTTCACTACTCCCCAAGGCATGGAATATTTTCTCTAAGGAGTTTATCCATTGATCATCTACTAATGGATTTGTACCCCCATTAAATGTTGGTGGTTGCTGCCTCATGAAGCGGTCTAACATTGATCCTCCACGTTGCGGATCAGGGTGCTCTATACGAGTAAGGTTATTATTCATAACCTGAGTGAGTTGTCCCAGTATGGTAATAAGTTGATCAGCACCAGTTCTATCTCCAGCTCTATAATAATTATCTTGAGCAGGAGGGAAATCCCTACATGGAGTGCGTGCATTGATACAGTTTCCATTCCTTCCACTAGGTTCCATTTCTAAATAATGGCATAAACTAGATTAGTTTATGAATCAAAATACATAATTCCATACTTATAAAATACTTAACATAAATTGAACTATTTATGGATATAATCCATAATCATAAAAAGGTTTTCTTTGAGGAAGTATATACTCATAACCCTTCATAGTGGTTTGTAAAGAAAACAAGAATTATCCTAAGCATATCCCCCAGGAGTGTCGTAACCAAGAGTGCAGCAAGGCCCGTTGTCATGCACCAGTTCCCGTTCGTGTCTAGCTCAAAGCGGTGTTTTTGGGTTTTACCCCTAGGTACATCTGTGCCAGAGCCACCTCTACCTGCTCATATCCAGACAGGGATGTATTTCTCGAAAAACTCCCAAAATCTCTACAATACCAAAATTCTAGGAAGTTATTCTATACTAATCTTCAAAGTCTATCTTTGGGCTATGTGCTCTAATCAGAGTTTATCTAAATCTTGCTTCCAAGGTTAGTACTCAACTGCCTCTGATACCAACTACAATGCCCCAACCCCAGCTACCCAGAGTCGGTGCATTACTTCGTAACATTGGCATGATCACAAAAGATCAAGTCTCGAAGGACCGATTATTTTAGTAGCCTTGGAAACAGTAGATACATTCATAAATGTTACATTACATCATAAAGTAAAACAAAACTACAACATCTTCTCTTCATATCCCCTTATATTATCCCTGATGATCATTCATAATATACTTCTTCACATCCTGGAAAAATTAAAACATTGAAAGGGGTTAGCTCAGATGCTTAGTAAGGATAACAATATAGCGGAAGCTTTCATAAATGAACATTAACATTTTATTCAATGTATAACTAAAACAAAATCCTTTTAAACTTGAACATTAGCATAATATTGAAAAAGTAAAATGAAATAATGCCATTTACTTACTCACATGGATATTCTACTAGTCGAATAATCACATGAAATATCAATAACCACTTTCATAATGATGGAATGCATAATTCCATACTATCATAACCACGTAGCCAAGGCCTCGTGCCAAGACTACAAATAATATTTTGTCAAGGCCTCGTGCCAAGACACTAGTTTGTCTCATGAGACCTACCTATGCATCGAGGAGCTGTAGCGGGCTCCACCCATCACTTATTAAGTCCAATGCATTCCTCATATGAACAGTTTTAAACATATCATAAACCATAATATAATCATATCAAATAAAATACGCATAAAGAAAACATAACATTTCCATATTTCAATCCCAAGATATCAATACAACACATTGATATAATAAAAACACGTTGAAAACCATTTTCAATACCAAAATAAAAGAAAATTAAAACATTGAATTTATTTTTCATTTTAAAAAAGTTATGGCTTGTAGAGGAAGCCGAAACCCAAATAATGGCCATGGCGGCGGAGAAGTCATCGTCGCCGCATACGTATGACAAGAAAAACATTCATTTTTTGTTGTTTAGTAAACCACTTAGTATAAAAAGATTCCTTTTGAATAAACGTAAAAGTCAAAGGGGTTTATACACCGTATAAAGGAAAGATGTGTATAAAACCAAATATGCCTCAATGAAAGGATATTGAGACGAAGACCCTTACAAAGATCATTTTTTTTTAAATAAAGTAGATCTATTATGTGTATTCACTATAAGTAAACATAAATAAAGTACAAATACAAGATAAGACATAATAATATCATGACATAATTTGAAAGTAGGAGATTAACCCAATGAATAGAAATTGGGTTAAGAAGTTCCCTTACCTTGCGTCCTGTCTTGACTCGGCCATTCTTTAACCTCCTGAATAATAAACTAGAGTTAATTTATAGTTTTTTAAGAACCTTTTCTTGTTTTTTATTCCTTTAATATCACTTATAACCATGTTATGAACATTATGTAATTATTTAATCTAATAATGGTCGTTTTTTCGATCTTTGGTACTTGAGTCAAAAATAGACTTCTTATAATTACAAGTTGTTCATGTGGTGAAATATCCGTTATATCCAGAATTATATTCATGATATATATATCATATATCTCTTATATATCCATTATATACATTCATTCATAATATTACATGACATTTAGAGGTAATAAATGAAATGCACCGTCCATGGAGACGGTGAGCCGTACGTACGCATGAACGCTACTTTCATTTCTATTTCTTATTTAATGGAGTGAAATCAAAATGATATAAAGGTATATTATAATTACAGTATAATATCAAATATAATATCATTTACTCCATCCTTTATACATCCCATATATGGCATTAACGATTCAAATCACTTTGAGGGGGTGGTAGTCCGCACTTCCTAAAATGAAATTATCGCGTTTACACATAATGGAAATCATAAAGTATGACATAAATGAGAAATACATAAGCATAAAGAAAACATAAACATAATATATATATCATATATGAAAATAGTGTCATCAAAATGGCCACCATGAGAGGTGTTAAAAGAATATTGAACAATCATCGTTTCGTGAGGCAGTATTTCGCCACCCACAGAAACAGTATGTTATTTAACCATTAGACGAAGGTGTGTGTAAGTGTAAACCAAATACATATCATAAAAACATCCTATTATATTTTAGATACTGTTGTTGTTACAAAAGAAAGTAATAAAAAGAGTTTAAGGGGTTGGAGAAGCAAAATAAAACAAAACAACATTAGAGAAGACATTACCTTAAAATCGGGTAACTCTTTTTGATTTGATCCAAAGGCTTCCTTGGGAAGACTTATGCCCAAAGTGAGGCTTCTAAGAGTAAGGGAGGGATGTTGGGAGAGTATTTGGGCAGAGGTTGGCCGAGCCAAAAGGCTTTGAAAGTGTGAGTAAGGTGGTAGTGGTGGGGGCCTTTTATAAGTTGGGAGGAGGGGCACTCTTAGAATGTCATGAAATGTTACTTTATTAAGAAATGATTTTCGGATTCTAAAGGTCCCACAATGATATATTTCAAGGATAAGGTGATAAGGGTTCGAAATATCCTCATCCAATAGGTTTTTTAGAAGTGTAAGCCTTAGAGTTTATATTATCCTTTCATTTTATTTAAATCGTTAATTAATGAGGTAATCGCGGCATCATCATAGTGTCATACATAATTTAATTTATTTAATGTCTAAAAATAATATAAAAATCATCATGATGTAGTAAATCGTTTTAGATTTCTAATTAATATTTATATTAAAAAATATGACTTGTATAACCCCATTTAAAAATTGTTTTAGTAAAACAACTTATGTTTGTGACATTTTTATGTTAACTTTAAATAAAAGTTATTTATGTCATTTTCCTACCAAAGTGGCTCCATGGGGTACCCAAGTTGACCCATGGATTTTCTTGGTCGGCCATGAATCATCGAATAGGGGTATGAAAAGTGTAAAGGTCATTTCATATTATTATAACACTATCTTTACCTTAAATTTCACTAATTACCTTTAATCGGGATTAATTAAACTTAAAAGTTACTATTCACCCAAAAATTATTTTAATCCCATTAAACCACATTTTAATTACTAATGACAACCATGTAAGTTGGATTTTTGAAAATAAAATCACAGAAGTGGTAATATTTCATTTAAACGAAAAATCAGTTATTTAACTACCACTTAGTGGTTTCACTATTCATCAAAAATTGAAGTTTTTTAGAACAATGCCAAAATTTCACCCTAAGCTATAATTGATATTCCGAATTCAAAATTGATGTCTATTTTATGAAATTCCAAACAAATAAGTTGAATTAATTAATTTCATAATTAATTCCCGCTGTCACAACAAATAGTGTGTTTTTAAGAAACAATATATATCAAAAGATTGACAATTGTTTATGTCCAATTTCAAGTGAAATTAATTCTAATGACCACCATTGGATAAAATGGTAAAAATATATTCTAATTATACTTTAATACCACTCAACAGTATAATTTGTCACTATTAATTATTTTTATTAAAAAAGTTGTTTTTAAGTATTTTTCACTATTCATAAAAAATTGGACGTTCTCAGAAAATTACAGAAAATTCAACATAGGCTAATTTCGATATTACGAATACAAAAATGAAGTCCATTTTGAAATATAAAATTTCTATAAATTTAAAAAGTGGTTGTTACTATTCATAACGACTACTTTGATTAGTTGTGGTGTGTTAGAACTCGAAGTTGCGTAAAATTCAAGGTATTGCATTATTGAATGAGAAGCGTATCATGGAAGCTCGGGGTGTTACAGAGATAGTAAGAGAAAATGCATTTTTAGCTATATTTATAGACATGTAGTGCACATAAGATTCAAGATACACATTAACGTCTCATTTGTGGGGTAGAACAACATTCTTATGATAGTGTATAACACTATATAAAACAGTTATGGGTTGGAATGGAGGAAATATTTATTATAAAGAAGAGGAATTCCTAAATAAGGATAAATGTGGGATCAGTTGACAGAAAGGTAATTTTACTATGTTCAATACATACACACATAATATGGACCACTTTATCAAATATATATATGTTGTTTGAAAAATGTATGTTTTTCTACCACTTGTCATTTTGGCTTGTACCCCATAGTTTTTGATCTACCACAAAGTGTATAATCAAACCTAATGAATCATTATAAGATACCACATGAGTTGAGTAATTGGTTGTAGGAACACTTTAAATTGACCACCATCAATGAAGAAACCACATGTATTGATTAGAGAAACCATATAAAGTGTGATGACATTAATTATATACCAACCATATGACGAACATGAAACTAACACGTGATGTGTGATTCTATGGTCGATATCAAACTGAATAAATAACTGAAACATATCACATAAAGGAATTTCCTTGTAATTTATGGATCTACCACACAAAAAATATTGACCTATTATGAGTTATATAAACTCCATCATACCATAAGTTAAATGTCTAGAGAATTATATACTCATATCGGACTCATGATTAACTAGAATAATTAAATTTATCTATGAATGATATTCTTTTCACTCCATGGTTTTAATAATTTATTACCTTTAAATAATTTAATGTGTTTATTGCTTTTCCACATGCAACACCGAACATAAATAAAATTTTGATATATTTAGATAAAATATAAATATTTAAGTATTATCATTAAAACACAAATTTTGAATTAACAAGAATGAACATGAGTAATTACATTATGAAATATTTATATATAAAAAATAAATACTACAATTAACATAAATAAAATTCTATTGATATAGTTAAAAAGACTAAAAATGACCATTTTATAATTATAAATTATTTTAGCTAAATATTTCATTCCTATATGTTGTTAATTACTATTTTAAGAAACTATAGTTTAATAATGATCAATTTATTTATATTAATAATTTTTTAATGCTTATTTACTGAGTAAATGATATGGAATATGTCCGAGAATGATTTATATTCATAAAAATATATTTTCCAATAAAAAATGTTATTCATTATATCTATAATTTTTATTTAACAGTAAAATTTATAAATATTTTAATTTTAATTTAAAAATATAAATTTTAAATTTGGAATCTCCATTTTAATATAATTTTTAATATTAAATTTTTGGTTTTTTTGATAAATAAATTATTTTCATGTGAAAATAACATTTTTTCAAATTACATGACTACTATGGTGTTATTATTATACAATTATTAGTTTTAAATTCATTAGAAAAAATTATAAGACCAAATATTCATTTCATAAGGGAAATTGTAATTTCAAAATTGTTTTTTTTAATTAAAAAACCCATATTTCATTTTTTATAACATAGTTTATTTTTTTTTTTGAAAATTGTTTTTAAATCACTATATATTATTTATTTTAAAATTAATATTTATATGTATTATTTATTTAATCTGATGAAATGGTCATTAAATATTGAAAAATTGGGTCTAAATTATCTAATAATGTCTGATTTATTTATTGGCATATAAATTACTTTACATTAAGTAATTACTAGTTGTCATAGTTAAAGCTAAAAAAATAATAAAAGTCACCAAAGTAGGGGGGTAAAGGGCTTGATATGTGACAAAAAAATGTATATAATTTTGTGAATGTAGTGTTCATCTACCTTATCTCTTCCCCAATAAATTATCTATCAATTTCATATCCAGAATACATGATTTCTATATGCCACATTTATATTATGTTAAAATATTACACAAATTTCATTCTCAATAATTTTAAATTGGGCCTCTCATCAGCCCTTCATAGTACACATAAAAATTGGGTTCCCTCATTAAAACCTAAAACATTTCATTCCAAAATTATTTTATTTTAATATTTTTAGATTTTAGTCACAAGATACGATCATATTCTATCCATTTCATTTGGATCTTTAAGGGAAATATCAAAATTACCACTATAAGTAATCAATTTTAAATAAGTTAATTATTTTCAAATTTATTCTAATTATATCTTCCATATTCTTATGTAATGAAATTGTCATTATTTATATACTAAATTTTATTTTTCTATGGGAATATTCATTGAACAAGTTTCTATTTTCTATTAAGGAAAAGTAAACTATAATGAATGTGTTGTGTGGACTACTTACTCTATTATGCAACGTATTTTGTTTTCCATAACCAAAATAAAATCCCATTAAAAAATTTTAAATTAAAAAATAATTATGATGTTAAAATATATTATATTATAATTAGACAATAAACTATATTTCAGATTTTTCCAATTCTATTTAAAATGAACTCGTTAACCATGCATAAGTGTGAGTACCTCTTCATTTAAATGATTGGTTTTCAATATTATTTTCATAAATAACTTATATGTATATTGATTAGGATGATATTAAAAGGATAAATATGATGTTTTGATATTATTTATCTTTCAGTATAACATATTTTAGAATCAGTTAATTATTTTACCAACAAATGATTATCGTTATTTTAATCATTTAAAACAAAAGATCTAAAAGGATAATGTTAACCTATTTCTATGGAATGAGTTTATATAAATTTTAGTATCATTATAATTCATCAAAAATATATATATATCACACTAATAAACACTGAATATAATCATCACAATTTTTTAATAATGATATTACAACTAAACAAACCCATAATAATCCATGAATCATTCTAGGTTCAAGATTGGGTTAGTTTATACTCCTAATTAGAAAATACTATGAATTTATATAATATATAACAATAAGTAAATATTAACTAGTATAATTTGATATAAATATAGAAATAGTTTTTTTGATTTAGTAAGGTTATATCAATATTAAAATCATTAATTAATAAATCAACATTTTTTCATTCAGAAGCATTGAATCATGCTTGTCACTAATTTCAAAATCACCTATTATAATCAAATATACCTTAAAAAAATTATAGATTTATAAACCATATTCGAAAAAACTATTATATTACATTATATTTCCAATGAATTATGTAATCGAGAAAATAATATATACAAATTCCCCTTTTATGAAACCAGTTCAAAGCGATAAATATTACACACAACTAGTGTTGAAAGTAGGTAAAAAGTAACTAATGTATACGTATATTATGATTATAAATTTAGATAATAAAAGAATATAGTTATTATTAAGAATCTTAGTTATGAATTTAATAAGAATAATTTAAATAATCAGAACATTTGGTTCATCTAAATAATGAATCGGGACTAAGGTAAGGGATTTTATCTCATATTCCTCTCTTGGACACATGTTTTCTATTATGAACATAATTTCATTTATATAGTGTATATAAATCCTATTTGATAAATAATATCATGTGTTATCTTTTAATAATGGTATTTGAAATTAAAATTTTATCCCTCTCTTTCAATGTTCTTTATTTGAATGTATTTAATGGAATATGGGATTTCATGGCCTCAATTTAGATTCTTTGAGACATAATACATATTGTGAACCATGGTTTCTTAATATGGTTTATTCACATCCTAAGGATATATTTTTATAAAAATAACTAAATATCATGGGATTTAATAGAAAAATTAATTTCACTTATTCATCTATCCATTGATTTAGTGGATTACCTGGTACTATGGTTTTTTAGTAACTCAATTTTCAGTCATCGAGTTATGATCTTTCTCTGGAAAATATAATTTGGCACATTTTCCACTAATTTATTTTTTTGTATTATCTCATTGTGTTATTGGGATACAAGATATTACTAGATAAACCCTTTTAAAAAGATGTCTCATTTTTTAAGATATGATTCTCATTATGGATATTGGTTAGTGAAATCTCTTTCTTTGAGTTAAACTCTTTTATCTTTAACTCTTTTGTTCCATGATTGGGTTCTCCCCCCCTAATACTTTATATAATATTATAATCCTATTTGGGATAATTCTGTTTTAATATAGGGAAATTGTTTTTATCTATTTACAATGTGGGTTTTCAAAAAATTTAATTTTAATTTTTTATAATGCCCCTTTCGTAATAAAATGGTCTATAAATTGGATCAATATTTCCAATAAAAATGATATTTCATTAAAAGGATCAATTAATTGTGTTTTTTTAATTAAATTATTTTTCACTTCATCTTTTGATAATGTATTTTTATGGGACCTTTAACATTAGTTTTTTGTCAATGTGAAACAAAATTCTAAAATATCTTTTATGTTTTTAAAACCATTTCCCTATTAAATTTAAAATAGATTTACCTTAATAGAGTTTATGTTTTAGTATTTATAATATAATATATATTTAAATTTTCCATAGAATGTCTCATGATACTAAACAACCCAATTCCTAATTCCTTCTTTGGTGGTATCGTTCATGAATTCTAATACAAGGATGAGTTTCCTCAATGTCAACATCCTACTATGTTTCCTTTATTATAGAATATTTATTTTATATCACAACCATAAATCTTATTTACATTGATGGGTTATGATCTTTTAACCCCTATATTAGGTAGGATAAAATTATTGGAATAACGAATATTTTTACTCCCATATGGATGATTATCAATAAGTTAATCATTCTTATTATTTCATAGGATGGGTTATAATAATATTATCTCATTTATTAACATGGGAAAAAGTAATCTTGTACCATATATTAATATTGTAATACATATGGTTACTAGAAAGTTTCACTATTCGTTTTGTTTTTAAGGATTCAATTTGATTATGTAATCTCTTTTATTAACATGATGAAAATTATTTACGTTCATTATTATTATTGACTGATAGTGATTTTTGATCATGTATTTATATTCCTTATTCTTCATTATATGGATATACATATTTTTATTTGGATAATAACTCGTTAGGAAATGGTATGAAATGTATTGTAGACTCTTTTGGTGAATGGATTGGACTTAAATTAGTGATGGGTGTGGCCTAAAATTATATATCCCCTTGATACATCAATATGCCTTGTGAGACAAAACATGGCAGATTTTTGTGTATACCTCTCCCAATTACAGGATAGTGTATTGGGAGAGGACCTTGATTTTGTTTTCATTTCTGAAATTATGTATTCTATTATTATCTGATCATTATAATGGATATATTTTTTAATATATTTTTATGAATATAGAATGGTCATTCCCCCACACCCAAAATGGACCCTACATTGAAAACAATGATAGAAGAGATATAATGATTCCAAAATTCCACCTTCAGTAGTCCTCAATTTAGTTAAAAACTATGAGGTTATATAATACACACAAATGGGGTGAATTTCCCTCTATGATGAACCAGAAAAATGAGATATATGATAGTTCCATCCAATAAATAATTTTATGAATATAATAAAAGAGATAAAAAACATGCTTGAAATTTCATACAACTATTAAAATGAAATAGAATACTAGTATCAAAATATAATCATTGATAGTGAACTAAAAAAACAAAAAGATTTTGAATAACTCCCCGAGTTAGTAATGTATAGAATAATCTCAAAATAGCTCCTACAGAGCTATAAATAGTTTATATTTATATAGATTGTGCATACCAGGTATACACAAAATGATCCTTTCGAAATCCTCTTGTGTTAATGATAAATAAACAATACTAAATCCCATTAAATAAACATGTTAGGCTAACTCATACCCTAAATAGGTTTTAGAATATCCCAGAATCATTGGTCCTATCTTACTATGTTTCATATATAAGAGATGACATAATATCAAATAAACATAACAGAATATATCGCACTACCACTTCCCCCAATGTTTTCAACTCTTCCCCAATGTCGCATACCATGATCCTTCTCACTCTATATATAAGAGGCCTTCCAAGTAATAAATACCTAACTAATATATATTATTTACTCCATGAATAACATCACAACTGTATCATACCATGAATCCAATGCATCACATTTTCTCCTCATCTTCATCCTCACCTTAAAAAAGTAGCATACTAATCTATAGAAGGCACCACATATTGTACATAATGTATTATTCCTAAGGACAACAAATCCAATACAAAACATACCGATAATAATTTATTGCATACTATATCGATATTTTAATTTTTGTGATATAACTACAAAAAATTATAGCACTATACACACATATATAATGGAATGGTAACCATGTTGTATTGCAACACATAATACTACCAAGAGATAAAGTTGGTAACTAGGGGTTAGTTATCCATTGATTCGACACTGAAATGTATGTTGGGGTAAGGTCCTATAGAATCCACTAGTTTTGGTCAACCAATCGACAAGGTCATGGTAGAATATGAAATCCCATTACATGGTAAGATACTTATTTATCATAACCACACTATGGGAAAAAAACTATCCAATGACTCATCTATAACTATCATATCTCAAAAACCCAACAACCACCACTAAGGAAAAGGTATCATACATGAAAAAAAATCATTTCTATGAATTCAACTAATTCTTCCTTTTAAAAATTTCACAATACATTTGTAATTATCCAATATTCCATGTCCTTCATATATAAATCATCCTCTTCCAATGTTCCCCCAGATTATTAATATTTTACATTCTACCATTCCACTAACAAGAAGGGATAATTTATTAAATATTCTCTAATATTTCCATTCCATATAATCATGTACTCTATAAATTTTCCTATATTACAATAAATGATTCATAAATGAAACAAAATCAGTTTCATCTTAAAGCAAGGAAGGAAATGAAGAACTAAAAAACCCATCTATAAAAAAATTAAAATATATTCGTTAGTAAGAAAGAAACCTATATTTTAGAACAATAATAATGGGAAATCCCAACTTCAACCCTCTTTATAAAACTTTGTTTAATCCACGACACTATTATAAATATCAGTATGCATTCAGTCCTCTTAGGATTCAACTATTACTATAAACATGAGAACCCATTCCCATTAATCGTTAACCATCAGTCATCCTAGAATCACATTATGTTTAATTGTAAGGATCACATCTAGAGAAATCACATAAGGTGACATTAAAAAACATTTCTATCAAGAATCTAGCCTTCAAAATTGAATGTGAATTATTGGACCCAAAAAATTGGTTTTATCAAACAACCAAATTTTTTTACAATATATAATTTACTAATTTATTTACTATAATTTATAACCACATTAATATAAAGGAATAAATTATAAATGGATTTATTATATTTGAACATGTCTTCAATATTAAAATCCAGTATCATAGAACTATAAGGGAGATCATTTTCAATTAATAATTCATCCAGTATCATTTTAATTTCCAAAACCCATAGAGATTTGACCACATAAAAACCTCATTTTATTACATAGACCTTTTGCATAGTATAAGAATCCATAACACAATCCTACTTTGTATGTGAAATTTCATCATCTCTCCCATTTCCTCCTTTGATATCCCTCTTAACACCTCTAGAAAATCAACCAAACAATTAGAATACTATATGTATTCAAAACCATACAAAATGTACACAACAAATAATTATCACACTTATGAATTTGAAATAATTTGATAGATAAAGGAAGGATAAAATGGATCATTTAAACTTACACCCCATGACATAGTTCTCAAGAAATTTTCCATCACATGAGGACAACTACCATACTCAAAGAATCAATTTGTAATTTTATAGAACACTAATAACCATATCTTATGCACTATATAATGTAAGATACATCACTAATAAGATAGAAAACATTAAAAATATTTTATGCAGAGAAACCCATTTCTTAATATGAATAAAGAAAAATAAATTAAAAAATCTAAAAGAATACCAAACATAAAATATCTTGTTATATTGAAGGATATTCGATTAATAATGTTCCAAGGAGCTCTAAAAAATCCATAATGCCACAAAAGTATATGATCCATGGTAATATAATTCATGCACAACACATTCTTCTATAAGTCCTCAATCTCTACATGTTTCACTTCAATGGTCACCCCATTGTCAACATCAATCTCCCCCAATCAATGACATGAGGTTCATCATGATGATAGTGAAGAAAATATGATACATAGAGAACATGATATATATATATATATAATCTATGGGAAAAGTGAAATCCAATACAAAATGACTCCCAATAAATCCAGAACCTTGAAAGGACCATAAAATTAGTGAGAAACTTTACTCCCACAAACCCACCTTCATTGGTTATGACGAGGAGTCACTATCAAGAACACATGATTTCCAACATATAACTCTATAGGACTCCACATATGGTCAAAATAAGTGTTTTGATGATCCTTAAATTCTCTTAACTTATCATGAATCACCTTGATTATATAAATAATATTTTTACATTGTTATGACATAAAAATTAATGATTTACTAACCCCATCCCAACACAAAAAAGAAAAAATTGGACACCTTATAAATTATCAAATTTTCATATAACAATCAAGGAGTGAAAAATATTTTTATAGGAGTACAAAAACGAGAAAGGTTCCTAATCCAAATAAATAAAAAATCTGGGACACCAGATCACAACATGTCTTCAAGATTTGGTATATTCATATGTGTGTGAACATTCATCTTTGGATAAAATATAAAGATAAGGAATAACAGAGTTCGAAAATCATAAAAGAGACATATACACACCTTTAATGTAAAATGAACATAATTATAGAAAATTATCATCCTTATGAATCCATCTATCCTTAACATAACATCCATATACTTCCTCAATAAAAAATCCACTAATTTTTACTTCTTGTTCTCTAATAAGTGATCCATATTTCTCAAATAGTCCACTATCACACATATGTTATCATACAATTCATGATCGCAAGGTAAACTAGTAAATAAGAACAATGATATGTCTTCCCAATTCCACAATGGAATATTAAATGGTTGGATAAAACCACCAATAACATGAAAATTAACCGCGACCTTATAGAAAACCAATCTTTTGGAAAAAAACACTGCCACTAAATTCCTTACCCCAAGACATGACCAAATTACATATCAGAGAATGATACTTATTTAACATGATTGGAAATACTTTAAAAGGTGATATATTTAACTCATAGAGAACCACCTTTCACTTAATCAATAGAATAAAGATCCTCCCCTAGAAAAACACCTGGTGATGATCATCTGCCAATCAATAGTCATGGGCATTACCACAGATAACTCTATATAATTAGACCTCTACCTTCATGTCCCCCTGCAGGGACTCCTCCACCTACTACACCAAAGGTGACTGTACTATTATCTCAAAAATGAATTCTCTTCCACCCACCTTTCCCATATCAAGTTGCATTACTATGAACTCTTCTATCATTATCCAAGAACCTCTATATTCTTACACAACATTAGATTATAATGTCATATTTAGCACATAGGGAATAATATTACCCCTTACTAAGTTATTGAAAATATTGATTTCATATTCCTATAAGAATTTTTTCCACATTAATTGATTCATGTTTATTTCATGTAGGAAGAAGTCATTCATAATTATTTTTTAATCAGCACAAAACAAAATGTATTCATCGATGGGGTTATTTCACCATAACTATAAGGAAAATTCATTCACTCCCAACACTAGACCATTAGTGGTATAGATACATTCATAAAATATTCCACTAAGAAATAACTAATCTATTCTAACATAATGAAAAGTAACATATAATTCATCAAGTATCATAAAAACAAACAAATTGACCTCCCACTTATGGAAAATAGAGAACTAAAGCACTGGACTATTTCTACCCCACATAATAGAAAGCTACTAACATTGGGTAGTTTATGTAATTTATATTTTAGATCTAAAGAACCAATAATATCATGAAGGACCAGAGATTATCTAAACCTATATAACATTCTTTAGGGATTCCAAATAAACAACCATTTCAATCGTCAAATAATCCACAACTACACCACTCTGGGACACAACATCTCAATGGAATAAAATTCATTACCCCAAAAATCAAACTTTAATAGATTTAGTATTAGATAAAAATGATGAATAACTACCAAGTCATCTCATATATTTCTTGTGTTATAATCCTTTTACATGAAGTAAAAAATGATTTCATTAATGAAAATAATCTTAAAAATGGCATAGAATCCTTTGTAAACTATATTTAAACAATAATTAATCATTGATGGAAAATTCATCCCACTGTACGACATCACTATAAATATATAATTACCATAATGATATCAGAAAGTAGTCTTCAGAATATATTCATCCATAACCTGCATTAGATGTTATCCAAAATGTATATCAACATTCAAGAAACAAATAACTATGTTTAGATGATAAAAAAATCAATCCATTGAATATGGATGTGATTCTTCATTTACACCAGGTTTAAGAAACAATAATCGATATATAGATGTAGACTACCATTAGCCTTAAATATAAATAAAATCAGTGAAATCCAAGGTGAAAATCTCTACCAAACTAAAACTCATTGCAATTGATCATTTAATGGAATTTTTAGATACAACAAATCTGAAGGCTCCATGTAATAAAACACATAAATATCGATGGAAATATTTTCTATAACACTATCCAAAAGTCAATAACCTATCAATGGGTAACTAAAAACCCTCCTTAGGAAAAGAATCAAGTTACTCTTCCATTACCATGTAAATAATTATCTAATAAACTTTTGAAAAACTAAACACCATGTCATCTATAAAGGAAGACAATTGAAAAACATTCCTCCAACCTATCCAATGATATCTCTCACTAAGGAACATAGAAAACTCTCCATATGTAATATAAAACATAATCTAAATCTTAAGGAAATACAAAATATATTACACCAAATTCATCCAATCTAGGTCAATCATGATTTCATATGGTTATATTAGAAAATATAGGTAATATACACAAGAGTGGTGCTCTCCCACCACTAGATCCAATTTCCAATACACTTTGTACAAATAAGATCGAACTCCAACTACTATCTTAAAAAAAGGGAACTTTAATCCTCTCAAAATCAAGTAAAAATGCATGTAATAGGTCATTTGATATGAGATATTGTATATCTACTAAATAAAATAAATAATGATGCTAATTAGGAAGAAATTAAAAGGGAAACTTGAATGATGTCTGACTGTCCTAGATATAGAAACTTTTGAGCATGACACTAGCAATTACCTAATCCATAACCTATCTTACCCTAATTATGACCACTTAAATTGTTATTACATACTCACTTGGAAAAAAGATTATAAAGGGTCGTCAAAGACATACCCCTTATTCTCTATGCTGACTATAACATAGATCACTATTCTACTACTACCCTTACTGAAATATCCATAATGGAAGAACATGAATCTAAACACCATACATACACTACCTACCTATAATGGTTTGGAACTCTCATTTTGGGTGACAATGAAATCCATAATAATAAAAGTCTTCTGATATATTATTGGGGGTATGATTTGTTCCACCTCTAAAGAAATGAGATTATGAGAGATGAGACCTACCTCTAGATATTTGAAAACTCTACTATCTATAAAATTAGGAAACTTAACTAAAACTATTCTACTTGAATGATGTAGATTAATACCATATCATGTTGATAATATCTAAGATAGTATCTTCGCAATGACCTCTAATATTTCCAGTACCTCTGGAAAGGTGAACAACATTAATATATTGACCTCATAGTGGATATCTATATATATTTACTCCCTGAAATTTCTTCCCATATATTATAAAAAATTAAATTTTTGTGAATCATATCAGAGATGTATCCTAAAATTGATCCCACACTACCACACACCGAAACACTTCAATCGAAGGGTCCATAGATATTAGTTATAGGATACATTCATGTTCATAGAGAGAATCATATATCAAGATGGGTCTCAGAACTCCTATAATGATATAGAAAACACCTTATGATACCTAAGGAAAAAACCACCACTAACTAGTTTCCCCACATAGTATAATCACCACAATGAAACCCCAGTGATTTCTAAAAGTAAATATGAAAATTAATGTTATCTCTATCTCCTTTAACAAATTATATTTTACCAAGTCTAAAACAAAGACCTCATACTTCTATATGATATATTGATAACACATTCAAAGTGTCATGCTCTATGTTTCATCATCATTGACCTTAACTCTATTGTGATCTATGGGATCATTCTACTAAACATATTTGGTAAAAACCTGATGAGGCTGTCAATCTAGGGATGTACCTCCAAAATCAAAAAAATTCATCGACTGTAAAACCTATAAAATATAAATTTTATGATTAATTATTTAATATTTATTATTTAATATTTATCCTAATCCCAATATCAATGCATTTCAAATACAGAATAAGAATGATGCATGATCCCTTTCCTAATTCTATACCTCGAAACTAGTATCACGTCACTTAATTCACATAGTAAATATATGCTTCCATATAATAGATCATATAGTTCCCTATATAATTATTTCCTAGATGTTTTGCGTTGTTTACACTGATTACATGGATTGTCTTAAATTTTTCACCTACTATCTCTTGCAGTTCTCATCAGTTCCTACCTCACAAATATATCTTTGCCTCAACATGAAAATATGATAACACACCATCACAATACACTTATCAAAATGGTACACATTTAGGGATATAAATGAGATAAGTAAGATACTGATTCATGAATCTCTCCTCAAGTAGGTCATATGTTGTGGACAAGAATAGAGGGTGTATAGTACACAAAAATGGGAGGCATTTCACTTTCAGAAGTACATAATGAATAACAATTAATATGGTACCACCCAAAAATTACTTATTATAATAGAATAAAATATCTCCCAAAATATGCATGAAATTTTATAAATATAAAAAAATTACAAAAATGGAAACTATACGAACCAAATATTAATCCTCAAAACGAACATCAAAATGAAAACAACTTCTAAGATAATCTATGAGCTAGTAATTTTCATATGAATCTACAAACAGTTCATGAAGGCCTAAAAGTAGTTAATATAGTTGTTGGGAGAAGAAAATAGCTATACTCAGTATGATCCATCCTAGAACCTATCATAAAAGTGAAAATGAAATATAGTAAATCCTATTGGATAAAAAGTGAGGTTAACTCGTCACCAAAATATGTTTTATAGGTTCCCAAACTCACCATGGATCTCTCTCACCAAATATCTTATATATGTGATAAAAAAATGAAAAAAATATATAAAATAAGGAACTACTCTATCACTTACTCATTGGTTTTCAACATTATCCCAAAATCACACGTCCTAATGTATCTCACTCAAAATAAATGAATCATTCTACAAAAACCTTGGCATATGTAACATATCTTTCACCTTGTGTATCACAACACTACTATATCATACCATGTACACCAATAGTCCTATCATCTAATCATTATCCACCACATATTTAGATAGTAACCAAGTAATTTCCATTTTCCATCATTGCCCTTACATCATGTATTTTGGTACGAGACATCATAGTCCATACACAAAATATCCATAATAATCCATTTGATACTATATTTTTAAAACATTAATTTGAAATAACCACAAGAAATTAAATAAATCTACCCATGTATATAAGGGAAAGGTTACTAATGTGAAACCCTTGAGATAATAATTGTTGGAAAAGAGAGTGGGGAATGAGGGGGTTTTTCATTCATAAATTCCTTAATAACCTGGATGTAAGTGTAAATACCCTCTAGAGTCCACTTGTGTCAGACAATATGATGACATTATGGAGTATAATATGTAATAACATAACATAAGAAGATATATATAGCTTAGAAATAAACTATGTTAAAGAACATAACCTTAGACTCAACTACATCCATCATCACTCAGACTCTCGGCGGCCACTGGTAAGGACTAGATATCATAAAGGCACACACGAATTTTATGTGATTCAATTAATTCTTAATTTAAAACATTTCAATGTTATATTTTTTTCAAACCAATTAGTGAATTCCCTCCAGACGTAAACCATAATCATTCAAGTTTCCTCAAGATTATCATCATCTAGAATCCCACCAAACCATAAACCCTAAGGGTTAATTTATTTAACATTCAATATTCATATTATTTCCATATTTCTATCCTATATAGATATCATCTTAATACACCAAAAAATGATTCATAAACCAAACACAACATGATGAATCATGTATTGGGAAATGGAATGTTGAAACAAACTACCAGGCCATCCCGACATTAAAAATAATTGGGCAATAAGAATGTATTTTACCATTTAGTATGCCAATAATAAGAAAACCCGACTTCATTCCACTCTATTACTCTTTTTGTCCTCCCCAACACTAAAATGAACATTAACATGATTATTTTCAATATGGGATTCAAATTATTTTATAAACCCCAGGACCTCATCCCATCAGTCATCAACATTCATCTATCCTAGGATATCATCATGTAGTATCAAAATGCTCACATCTAGAAAAATCACATATGATATTAAGAAAACATAAAAATTCAAAAACGATTCTAGGATCTAAAACCATGGAATCCATTCTTAATATGGATATTGGATCTCTTATCCGTATAAAACCATTTCTATTAGATAACCAATTGTTTTCCATGTTCAAATTACTGATTCATTTATCATAGGTTACAATTACATGTATCCCAATTAATTAACATTAAAAAAGTCGAGATATTTTAAAATTCATTCAAAAAATCTATAGGTTTCATCAACATATAATAAATAACAACATCAATTAATCATGCCCTAAAATCAATTCTATTTATATGAAATGAAAATGATAGTGGTAAAAAATTATCATTCCTCCTTTTAATTTATCCTTAATTAATTACCAGCTTAAAATAATTTTAATGTTTACATTATTTATCCAAATTTAAAAATATAAAAAAATGATAGATAAATAGTAAAAACATAAGTATCACATTATTTGGAAAATCAATAGAAAAACTATTATCTGGATATAAACACATGTGAATGCTACAACAAAGAACTAATTATTTTCTTTATTTATGTATAATATTCAATAAGGACAATTTTAGTATTATATAAAGAGATAAATAATGATAAATATAAAATTGTACATAAAAAATGATAATAAATGAATCCCTTAACTTATGGATTTCATCCATATTTGAATGATATTAGAATCGTAATGTATATATATATAATCACCCCTGACACAATGAATCTATATCCCTCTAAGGATGTTGTTCCACAACCATTTAAAAAAACACCCAAACAACTCCATTAGATAAGAGTATATCAACTATAGTATCATGGAATGATGTAATGAGATGAAAAAATTACCTATCTTAGAATAAACATAATAGAAAGATGAAAATAGAACTTGTATCTTTATAGGTTGAACATGTGAGAACTTGGATCAATCATGATCAAAAGGGATTCAAAACACATTGAATGTACTCTTATGAACACTAAGGGTTTTGGAGGAAAAAGGTGGGTGAATTACATGTTTTCTGGTGGTTTGAAAATTTATATTCAAACTGGAGTTTATAAGACAATTGAATAGTTCCCTACACAATGATAGAAACCTCTCGACAAATGTAAAATCTATGGCATTGGGAAAGGGACCACTACATAGTAAATCTTGTTAAAGATGAATTTGTGAAACAAGGTGTATTATACACCAAATATAAAATAAATCTAAAAAGTATCCATTGATATATTGTCCAAAATTTCAAAAAATCCTAATTTCCAAAAAATATATCAATGTTGAAACGCTTATCAATTGAGCAGTGACCTCAAAAAAGCTAGAACCACTGAAACAAAACATTAAGGATTCTATGTCAAAACCAATATATAATGTTTATGGGAATTGAAATTGGAAGAATAACCCAAACCTCCCCTTTGATATTATATGATATAGCACTTATCCTACACCATATCCTTATCCCCCTAACTGGACTCAAAATCATTGTACAATCTTATATGCTACAATCCTACTATGCTCCAAAATTTTCACCTCAACTCCCCAAATTCATCCTTTAAGTCTCTACATGACACCATTGACACCTTAGGAACAAAAAGGGATAGATATAAGGATCCATACCCTTACAATCATTCTCTTAGTTTTATTTTTGTATTGATTGATATTGTTTATTTATTCTTTTTAATAATATCCATTTCATGTTTAGTCATCGATTACCTATGTTGTATATTTTCCCTTAATATGCATTTGAGTTAACACCTTATTATGTTGTCATTTTCCTATAATTTGAATAAATGGAGTAAATGGGAAATTTTTAGAAAGATAAAATTTGTAAATAATTTATAGAATACATTTAAGATTCATTATGGATCATGTGGTTTCTTATATAAAATAAAAAATTTCTTATTGTTAAAAATAACAGGTAATTTATATTTATCGATTTCTCATAATTATATAAATTTTTAAACATGGAAATATAATTTTGATATAAGAGATTCAAAAATAATTATTTATTTATAAATATATATGGCTATAATCTATTTTATTTGTAGTATCAATGTGAGTATGTAAAGTATGTGTTTATTGCACTAGATCCAGGAGTGCAGGTCTACGATATCACTGTTGGAATTGAAGAAAATAGTTAAAAAACATTGGGGATTATGATTTTTATTGAAAATAATTAATGTAGTGATAAAATAAGGTTAATCATATTAGAAACCCAATTTGGATAGTATATGATACAATTTTAAGGAAATAATGAATATTTAATTTGGTGATTAGGATTAGAGGACATTAGTAAAAATTATATGAATTAGTCTAAGTATGGGATGACATCTGTAATATTTGATAATTTCATGATTATGTTGTATTACTATGAATTTCATTACATTATTCTTATTAGAATTTGGATCGATCTGAGGAATATGTTTACCTGTTGGTAATCACCCTGAAAAGGGATATTTCCACATTTACACGATCTCAACTCTGCTGCGTCATGAATGGGCCAAGGAAGAAACACATAGATGGTAAATCCATGGTGTTGTGGATATTTTAATTAAATTATCTTTAAAAACCATTATTAAGGACCTACTTTCTAATTAAATTAATAAATTAGGTCAACAAGTACAATAGAACCCTATTTAATTCAATTTAGATTGAACTTTAATTATAAAATAATGAAATTAAGTTACAACTATATAATATATATATATATATATAAGGATGGTGTCTTCATAATCATATTATCATCTGATCACATTTTATTTTTATAAATGTTAGGATTTAGTTTTTGGTTGAAATTTGATCTAGGAATTTGTGTCGTTAAATCTTGTTACCTAGAAACTATTGTGTATAATAACATAATATATGACAACACATAAATGGTTAGGAATCTTATTATTTTATTGTTATGTGTAAGAATGTATGTTTCCTTGTTTTATTAGTGGTAGTGAGAATGATATTTTAATAAGAAATTAAATCATGAAACTTTTATCTATTCTCATTTGGGAGTGAAGCTTATCGATGAGATTTTAGAACATTCAAAATGTTAATGAGGTTTATGTGAAACATCTATGGATTGTTATTTAGTATTTATATGCTAATGGTTTTAAAATACATATAAAATGTTATCAATATCCATTAAAAATTATTTTATGAAAACTTTATATTTTTGTAGAAGAAAAAATAAGAACACATGTTTTATGTTTTTATAAGACTTTAGTTTAATATACGAAAAGTTTTAAGATAATTAAGGGGGGATTTATTTGGAAAACGTACGCTAGATAGTGTTTTTAAAAATAGGATGGATAATTGGTTTATAATACTTTTAGTAAGGTTCAAAACATTTTACTATTATTATATAAATTGAATAGAGTCTGACCTTATAGAAAAGTGGTAAATACCTTTATAGGGTTAAAGATAAAGTTAATTTTTTGGATTAATATATAACTTTTCTTTGGTTTATTGACATGGAGATTCATATGGTTTAAGGAACATTTTTTTATTGAGAATATAAGATTAAGGTGTATAAATACTTGGTTATATGAATATAATAATGAATAAGGTTGTTTGAATAATGATAAGTAACTTGATATAATGAAAGAAAGTATGGTATATGTCATATTATTGGATATACCCTAAATAAAGAATATGTTAAGATTACCCTCACTAGTATTTTTCTGCGAGTAAAAATTAAATTTTCTAAGAAGAAATTAATTTTTGGGGGAACAATATAACACCCTTAGATATTGATATATGATTACCTTTAAATAATTCAATTTTTCAATATTATGATTCAAAAAAACACTAAACATAAATAAAACTATGATGTATTTGGGTAAAATATAACTATATTATTATTAAATTCAAAAAAAGTAATTAAATTTCTTTAAATTAATAGGAGTAACCATTTTATGAAATATTTATATAAATAATATGATGCATAATTTTAAAATAAATGAAATAAAATTAATATAACTAAAATGACTAAAATGATCATTTCAAACATAGAAATGTTTTTTCTAATTACTATCTTTCTATTTTTTGATTTGAATAAAGTAGGCTTATCCCATTGGAAAAGTTTTAATTCCCTTTGAAAAAGAATTTCTATGAGATGTTAATTTATATTTTAAGAATATTTTTATCAATGGAGGTAAAAAAATTTGTATAAATATTTTTATTGATTTAAAATTAATTACTAAATAATATGGAATATGAATGAGAATGGTTAATATTTTTAAACATATATTTTCCTATAAGAATAGTATTTTTTATATCTCACATTTTTTATATAAAAAATAAAACTTCTAAAAATACTAATTAAAATTTGATAAAAAATAATTTTTTTATTTTTCATAGATATATTTTATTAATATTTATTTTTGTGATTTTTCTAAAAAAATAAATTTTATGTTAAAAAATTATTTCTAAAAATTACTTGAAATTTATGATGTACTTTTACTATAAGTATGAATTTTATATTCATAAAACAATATTCTAAAGTTAAATATGTTTTTTAAAAGTGACTTATAAATTTTAATATTGTTTTATTGAATTTACAAACCCATATTTGATGTTTTAGAATACAAAAAATATTTTGTCAAAAATGTGGTGTAAATATAATATAATGTTTTGTATATTAATTTATATAATTTTATAAATTAACTCCAATGGAATTTCATTAAATTTAGAATCATTTTGATATAATTGTCTAATAATTATCAGTTTGTTTTTGTCCATAAATACTATTTTATATTGGATAAACACTAATTACTATGGTAAAATCTACAAGGATAAAATTAAAAATTCAAGGGGTGAATGGATTGAAACAATATAAAATAATGTCAATAATTGAGTTTATGCAGTGCGTCTCAACCTTATCTCATAAACACTCAGTTATTTCCCAATTTTTCGGCAACTTGACATGTTTAAAATGTGTTCCCATTAAATTAATTTGAGATATTTAAAAAAAATTAATTCTCACTACTTATAAAAGTGGAAACATACTATCCATTCATTGAAACACAAACAATTATATTTCATTAAAAAAACTAACCCCTAGAATTAAATTTAACTCTATTGAGATATCGATAAAAAAATATTAACTTATGAAATTCTTTGCCAAGGGATATTCCAATGAAATAAAAAAGGTATCAACATGTGTAATCATTTCTAATTAGCATTGTTGATTTATAATAAGAAAAATGATAATGTAGATTTTTTCTTCTGTGGGCTACCTCCCCACAACGTTAGGTGTTTTTTCCATCACCACCTTAACTGAATCGTCGAAATGGATAATTTAATATATAATTATGATATTTATATCTTGTTTATGATTTCTAAAGAATAAACCATATTTCAAATTTATCCTATTTTATGTAAAATGAAATAATTATGCACACTAATCTATGACCGATGCCTCTATGGAATGATTGATTTTTTTGTTTTTATTCATCACCTACTAAAATGGATGGTCCTGAGGATTGGATTAAAGTATAAATATTATTTTAATGTTATGATTAAGGTTATAGTATAAAATTGTGGTGATTTTGTTATTTATATGATCAATAATTTATTGTCATTTATTCAATCATTTAAAACGATCCAATAAATTGAAAAATGATATATTATTTCTTTGTAATAGGTTTATATAAGTAATACTATCTTTATAAAACATTAAAATGATGATATATTAGAATAATAAATAATAAATAAGATATTTATGGTTCTGTTATAATGATATTACAACTAAACAACCTCAAAATCATATATTTATCATGGAAGGTTCATGTTTGATTTGGCTTAATAACCCACTTAAACAATACATTGAATTTAAATCACAGATGAAATCAAGAACATATTTATTGGAAAAATATAATATATTATAATATATTATTTTTGGTTTTTAATAATTACTTATCAATATTTAAGTATTTATTTAATAAATCACCCTTGGTTTATTATGAATCACTGAAACATGTTCATCGCCAATTTCGACATCTTAAATTACAACCAAAGCTACTGTGAAATGTGTTCATAGAATTTTAAACTATATCCTAAAATCTATTCTAATTATTTATATGATATAATAAGGTTATAATTTGGGATATTTATATATGCCAAAAATTATTTTAAGAAACATATTCAATGTTAAAAAGACTACTTACAATCGATGTTGAAAATATTTGGAAAATAGATTATATATGTGTGTGTATAGATTGATAATAAATTAAGATTAAAAATGGTTTTAATTATTAATATGGTTCTAAATTATTTATTAAATGACTTTGATTTAAATATTATGGACATTTTATGCAAGTGAATAATGGATCTTGACAAATGTAATGGATGTTGTTTCTAATTACTCTCTTCGAGACATGTTTGGTGTTATGCACCAAATATATTTTATATTATGTATATAATAACTATTTGAGATATAATATCATGAATTAAATTTTAATAAAATAATTTTATTTTCAATTTAAATACCTCTCTTTCAATGTATTTTAAATCAAATGTTACTTAATCCATACGGGTTTCCTTGGACTCAGTTTGGATTCTTTGAGACATAATATATTTTGTGAACTAGGTTTTCATTAAATGGTGTATTCACTACCCCAGGGATATATTTTTACTATAGAATTTGTATTTAAAGGGATTTACTAGACAAATATTTTTGCCTTATTTAATTTTCTACTAATTTATTTGTTTCCCAAATATTAATAATTTTATGTAACCTAACATTCATTCTTAAAGTAATGAACATTCTATTAACCATTATGTTTTCTGAACATTATTCCATTTAATTTAATTATTTGGTATTATCTCATTGATTTAAAGGGAGATATATTCTTTACACATAACCCCATTGATTAATATTTCTCAATTATTAATATATGTTTCCCATAAGGGATATTTGTAACTCAAATATCCTCCATTGAGATATAATGTTTAATCATAATCATTATTAATCAATTAATAGATTATCCCTAACTAATAGGTTTTTGGTATTTTATTATCCACTTTTATAAAATAATTTTTTTTATGAATATGGTTTTAAAAAATATTTTATAATGTAGGTTTTCAAAAAAGGTATTTCATGTATTAAAAATCACTCTTTCATAATCAAATGTGTTACCATTTGGATAAATATATATTATATAAAATTTTATTTCGTTATCAAGGATATATTAGTGGATTTTTTTGAATTAAATGTTCTCAATATATTTTCACTTTACCTTATTAAAATTAATTTTTGAAGGGACCCACAATATCATCTTTTATATCAATGTTAAAAATATTTTCTATGATATTTCTTAAAATTTCAGTATAATTTCCCTTTTCCTATTTTAAATGATTTACCAAAATAGGGTTTATGATACATTATATATAATATAATATATATTTACCTTTTGGTGGAATTAACTCATGATAACTAACAACACAATTCCCTATACCTTAATGGGAGGTATTGTTCAAACATACATGTGCAAGGATGTTTTTATGTTATGTGAAAATAATTCATTGTTTACTTTGTTATACTGGGATTATACTCTTTTACAATCACCCACCTTCTTTCTTTATATGTTTTATTATCATGTAATTACTTTTATTTACATGGGGAAAAGTATTTGTGTATCCTATATTGTTATTCCAAAATAATGAGTATTAGAATGATTTACCATTTTCCTAAATTCTAATGATGAGTTATGATAATTTTTTCAAATTTATTAACATGGGGAAATGTATTGATGTGACATATATTATAATTACAATATGAATGATTATTGGAAATTTTATGCATCCACCTCTTTTCTCACTAAGGTTTATGATCATGTTATCCTTTTTATTAACACTAGTAAATGTATTAGCATTCATGGTTATTAATGACTTAAAATATAGGTTGATCATGTATTGATATTCAATATCTTCCATTATATGGATAACCAGGTTTTTATTTATCTAATGGGTCCTTAATGAATGGTTTGAAATTACTTATTTTCTTATATGGTGAATTCATTGGAAAAAAAAAGTGATCAGTGGATTCCAACAATTTATTACCCTCAAATGATTTAAAAAGTCTCAAGAGGGAAAAATATTAGGGATTTGGTGTATACCTATCCCAAAAATTTTAATGTATCTAAAAGAATTACATTATAGTATGTTTATGATGAATGGAATTATGCATTCCCTTAAAATGTTATCATTATTATTGATATCCATGTTTTCATTTATTGTTATCAATATACCATTCCATAAATTTTAGTTGAATGTGATTTTATGTTTTTTACTTATTCCTATAATAATATGTATTCCATGTTTTTACCATGATTACCTTAGTTGTATGATTTACCTTATTGAGTGTTTCTGATCTTGTTTATTATTTTTCGATTTTTCAATTTTATGAATAAAATTAATCTACATGACATTTTTAAATACATATAATGAGTGATATAATTTATGGGAGATGTTAAAGAATCATTATAGAATCAGTGTTTTCAAATATAATGGAAAACATGTCTACTAGATACAATGAACATGGTATTTGTTAACTAATGTTTTATCTTAATTATATAAATCAAAAAATTAAAATTACTTTATGGTATAACATATGCAATAATGATTTTTAATTTGAAATTACATAGGGTTATATATAGGCTATCATAGTTTGTTTCATTGTTATTATGTAAAGTATGGAACCTAAAGCTGAATTTTGGGTCCATGGTGTCCTAATATTGGTTTGAGTTTAATTTTCAAGCATATAGTTTCACATAATTATTGTGTGATGAGAATGAGTTTATTATGAGATCAGGACTCATCCAATGTTCATGCATAAAATTGTGCTTTCAATGTGCATAACACATACAATAATGTATTCACACCACAACTTCAAAACATTTAAAATATAAATTCAGTGATTAATTAATTCATGCATACTTCTATTCACAATTGTAATGTTTGAGTTGCATCTCATATGTCTTGGATACATAAACTTTTTGAATCAATGACCAATAATGAAGAATTCATAGGTTAATTCTATACTATAAGAAGAATAATTAATAAGATCCCATGTCATGTGGGTATCTACATGAGGGTAAAGGAAGATGAAATTAATGAATGATTTATATAATTCCATCCTTGTGGATTTAAACTACTGGGAATACGATGCATAACAACTATTAACATGTTATTATTATATTCGAATGAATTTTTTAGAGGATATTATAACTTCTCTATTTTTATTTCACATTGGAGAATGATGTATGGGCCTTCTAGATATTTAAATTGAGATAATTTATATGATATTATGAAGATCCTAATGAGAAAACAAATTGGATAAATATCCATAGAAATTTATTTTTATGATAACCTATGACCCAAGAATTGTGGACAATGCATCTTAAAAATATTATTAATAATATATTCTAAATTATTGTTATGAATATTAAAATATAATGCAGGTGTTTAATAATAGATGTGAGAAATTCACGAATCCTTTTTATATTCTTATATTATCTAATAGAAAAATATATTATGTATTAAGGAGAGAAGGTGAAACGAATCCATGAGTTGCTAATGGAGTCACACCTAAAAATCTGAATATTGAGGTGATTTTAAATTACACTATAATTTTTTTATGGTTCAAGACCATAAAACTTTCTAAAATATTTTTTTGATGATCATGATGTTTTTCATGATAAATTACAATCATACACACTCATATAGGATCCTCACCCGAAAGTAGAATGATGATTTTATGATACTAGATCATCAAATATAAAATTAGATCTTGTTTCTAGGGAGTACAACTAATTTATAAAGATTATCATGGCTGGTTTGTATAATGAGTGAAAAGAAGATGAAAAACATTGTGGTGTATAACCAACATAGGGAGGAGAGTTGTAGGTTTGGGTGTATATTTGGGATCAAATAGAGAACAAACTATTACAGTGCCTTACAAATTTCTTCCCAATCAACTATAATTGATGATAAAATTATCATAGAGAATACATGTAGGTGAAACTATCCAAATGAAAAGGAGTAGGCCATTATAATGAACCTTTTAAATTATTTATTTTAATCATTATATTTCTAATTTTATAAAACATATTGATATTATAATTTACTATTTAATAGATTTAGAAACTTACAATATTCAAGGGATCGATTTAAAATAATGAAATTTCATAAAATAAACCACATTTTCACCCCCCCATCAGTAATGAATGATTGTATGAAACTATAATGAATATATATTTTCGTAAACATAGTTATATTACAAGATATTTCCCTATCTTTATCTTAATCAATTTAATAAAAAATTATTATTCAGGTATTTTAAACTATGGGGTTTTATTTTGACTAGTTAAAGAATAAACAATTTTTCATATGTTCTATGATAATTTTATTTGTAGTTTAGGTGTCTAGAAATGATAATACCTAAAAAATAACATGTAGACAAATTTGTTTACCTTATATTTGTATTCCAACACCTGTGGAAAGTGACACAATTTATTTATTTCCCTTAGTTATTGTTTACATCTCAATTGTACATAATTGTATTAAAGAAATGTACAACATTCAATACATGTTGATAATGACTATATATATATATATATCATTGTCAAAATAATTTTATATCTAATAAATTAAATATAAAAAAAAGAAAACATATTAAAAATGGATACTCAAATAATGTATAAAATGTGTTTCTCACCATGGATATATATCATTTACACTGAAAAAAAGAATAAACCCATATTGAATTTGCGACACTTAACAAATTTTATGTTTAAATTGAATTATATCAATTTTATCAAAATTTCTATATCAGAATGGTCTTGGCCTTAGTATAATACAGAGTAAATTTCTTTATTTAATTATTATGGGGGTTATATGATTGGTTTTCAAGTAATATCATAAATGAAAACCTTATATGTTATAATTATTTTTTATAGGGAAATAGAATTTTTATATTTGTGTGTGAGTATTCTTATAAAAAATATGAAAAGTAAAATATGTGATGTGATTTTATTCAACATCCATTAATACTTATGAAATTCTGGAGCCAGTGAATTCCTACTTTTCATAGTGAGGTTTTAACTGATATGTTACCAGAAACACATTGAGTTTTACAATTTTTTAGTAGATGGGATGTTAGGTGAACCTAGCCCATTTTATGTGGGTGTTATTAAATACTCCAAAAATCAATTTTTGTTTATGAGATATTTTTGAATATAGTTATGTAAAAATATTACTATGGTTTACCACTATAAAAGTGATTGATTTAAGGCATTAGTTTTACTACTTGGTTACACAATGGATTAAAAAATAATGTTGGGAGCTCTATAATTTATCACTATCCTCATATGCAGTAGTTGTTTCAATTTTGTGATTGGAAACTTAATATTATCTTCATATGTATACCTATAAAGTGAGTCACATATCACATTGTTTTTTTCCTCAATACCATGAAATTCTTTCCCATTTATTGTTCTCTAATAATGATTGATACCATTATTTTGGTTGTCATACAAAGATGGAAAAATAAAGTTATATTTATATTTGTGTGTCTGTACCAAATGGTTTTCTAGTATCTAACCGCAAAGAGGAATCCTTCATATCAAGATGAATATGAATAAATACTACAAAGAAAATAGTTCATAGTTTAAGGTCATATGTCAGGACTAGTCCCTGGAGTTTAACATTATTTAGTAAGGATGTTTGAATCTTAAAAGGGGAGAAAATATAATATTGAGAATTGATTATGAAAGGGATTATTTTTCAGGTAGATTTTACCTATTAGTAACCAAACAAGATAGGTTATTGTGAGACTCTAATACAATATGTTATGTTAAAATAATGTTCTCTCACATTGAATATAACCTAAAAAGTTAATCATTGAATTCCTTGAATGCGACCCATTGAGAAAAAAATTCCCACATGTAATATGGGATATTTATGTGTAGTTATAAAGTAGGGTAAATATCCCTTTTAGGTAATGTGTCTCATAGGGAATATGACCCACTGAGTTTGAGTATTTGAAACGGAACATGTCTTATTGAAGTGTTATTTAACATCCCAAGTAAGTAATGAATAATAGATATTTTTATCTATGTCTATTAATGAATTATATAGTGTTTTAGAGGCTTAAAATTAAAATAAATCCAATCTTAAGCATGGAATACACTAATATTCTTAAAAGATTGTTTTACTGCCTTTTGATGGAAAACCCTTTTTAAATCAATATTTTGACAATTTTATAATATATATTTTTCAAAAGAAAAATATTCATTATGATTGGGACATTTAATTTTACATTGGATAATTATTTGGTATTTTTCTGACAATGTTCATTTTTTAATGAATAGTGAAAAATACTGCATTTTACATCAAAACTGCTTTTTCATTTAATTTAATTATATGTATATATTATATTTTAAATTGGTCTTAAAGTTTAATATGAATATAATTTTACCATTTAATCCAATTGTGGTCATTAGGATTAATTTCACTTTTGAATTGGTTATAAACTAATGCCAAACTTTTCATAGATATTGTTTCAAAAAAACCCGCTATTTGTCATGATAGCGGGAATTAATTATTAAATTAATTAATTTAACTTATATAATTTTAATTTTTTAAAATAGACATCATTTTTGATTTCGGAATATCAAATATAGCATAGGGTGAATTTTTGGTAATTTTCTGAGAAACTTCAATTTTTGATGAATAGTGAAACCACTAAGTGGTAATTATAAAAACTGATTTTTCCGTTTAAATGAAAATTTTCCATCATTGTGTCTTGAATTTAAAAAATACGACATACATGGTTGTCATCAAGAAGTAAAATGTGGTTCAACGGGATTAAAATAATTTTTTGGTGAATAGTAACTTATTAAGTTCTTAATCGCGATTAGTGGTAATTAGTGTAGTTTAAGGTAAAAATAATGTTTTAATAGTATGAAATGACCTAGACACATGTCCTACCCTTATTTTATGTGTCATGGCAGACCAAGACAGGCCATGGGTAAACTTGGGGACCCCATGGAGCCACATTGGTTGGGAAATGACATAAATAACTTTTTATTTAATGTTAATGTAAAAATGACACAAACATGAGTTAGTTTACTAAAACAATTTTTACATGGGGTTATACAAGTCAGAATTTTGACTATAAATTTTCATTAGAAAGATAAAACAATTTCATACATAATATTAGTTTTTTTTATAATTTTTAGACATTAAATAAATTAAATTATTTATGACATCATGATGATGCAGCGATGACCTCATTATTTAACGATTTAAATAAAATGGAATGATAATGTAAAATCTAAAAACTACACATGGAAAAAACCAATTGTATGAGTGGATTTTGAACCCTTATCACCTTATCCTAGAATTATATCAATTTGGGACCTTTTTAATCCGAAACTCATTTTAAAATAAAGTAACTTATCTTTACTTTCCAAGAGTGCCCCTCATCTCCTCTTATAAAAGGCCCCCACCTCTACCTCCTTACCCACACTCCCAAAGCCTTTGGCTCGGCCAAAACCTGACCATTTTGGCTCTCCACATCCCTCTATTACTCCTTGAAGCCTCACTTTGGGAAGAAGTCTTCCCAAGGAAGCCTTTGAGCTCAAACCAAAGGGAGTTACCCGATTTTAAGGTAATGTCTTCTTTTGAGTCCTTTTGTTTTATTTTGCTTCTCCAACCCCCTAAACTGTTTTTATTCTTTTCTTTTGTAACAACTCCAATATCCTAAATATACTAGGATTTTGTTATAATATGTATTCGAGCTACACTTACACACACCTACATCTAATGGTTAACGAACATACTGTTTCCGTGGATGGCGAATTTATGCCTCCCGAAACGATGATTGTTTAACATTCTTTTAACACCTTCAAAGGTGTCCATTAAGATGTAAATATATTTATATATGATATATAATATGTTTATGTTTTCCTTAAGCTTCTGTATTTTTTTATTTTGGTTATACCTTTATGGTTTCCATTATGGGTAAACGCGATATCTTCATTTAAGGAAGTGCGGACTACCGCCCCCTCAAAGCGATATGATTCGTTAAATACCATATGTGGGACGTATAAAGTATGGAAATATGATATTATATATGATATTATACTGGAATTATAATATAACTTTATATCATTATTATTCCATTCTATAAAATATGAAATAGAAATGAATGTATCGTTCATGCGTATGTACAGCTTACCGTCTCCATGAACGGTGCATTTCATTTCTTACCTCTAAATGATTATGTAATATTATAAATGCATTAATGTAATGGATATATATGACATATATGATATCTACATCATGAATACCATTCTAGATATAATGGATACATGAACAACTTGTAATTATAAAGGGTTTATTTTTTACTCAAGTACCAATGATCATTAAAATGACCGTTATTAACTTAAATAATTACATAGTGTTCATGACATGGTAATACGTGATATAAAAGGAATAATGAACTTGAAAAAGCTTCTTAAGCAAGTATAAATTAACTCAAGTTTATTATTCAGGACATTAAAGAATGATCGAGTCAAGTCAGACCCAAGGTATGGGACTTCGTCTCAATCTCCTTTCATTGAGGCATATTTTGTTTTATACACAACCTTCTTTTATACGGTGTATAACCCCCTTTGACTTTTACGTTTATCCAAAAGGTATCTTTTTTATATGAAGCGTTTTAATAAACGACAAAAGGGAATGTTTTTGTCGTACGTATGCGGAGACAACGACTTCTCCGCCGCCATGATCGTTATTTGAGTTTCGGCTTCTTCTACAAGCCATACTTTCTTTTTAAAAGAAAAATAAATACCATGTTTTAATTTTCTTTTATTTAGGTATTTAAAATGGTTTTCATAATGTTTTTATATCAATGTGTTGTATTGGTATCTTGTGATTGAAAGGTGGAAATGTTATGTTTTCTTTTATGCATGTTTTATGTGATACGATTATGTTGAGGTTCTTGGGCATTATTATGAAGACGGGTGGTTCCGTGATAATCTAAGGGCGGGTGAGCCCGATATAACTCTCCAATGCATTGGGTAACGTGAAGGAGTGAAATGTTAAGGTTTCTCCGAAGAGATTTAGGGAATATACTGTGATGGGTATTCCAAACGTAACCAAGAGGGTTACTCCCTACGTAAGGATGTTATGAATGCCTCAAGTTAACTTTATGTCTTATGATTTCTATGATTTATTCATGATTTTATGAGGTATGCTAAAATGCTTAAGTTTTATGGGTAAAGTATGATCTCATTCTTATATATATATGTACCCATGTTTCCTTTCCATATTTTTATATCCCTTACTGAACTTTTTATGCTCATCCCAGGTTTTTTTTGAAATGTTTTTCACAGGTCAAGGGAATGGTAGATGATATGATGATAGTGTCAAAGAAGTGTCAATAAATAATCCATGTTTTATTTTAAATATGTTTCCATTGATGGGAATGAAGAATACTATCTTTATGTAACCACTTTGTTTATATGTAAAATGTAATGCATGTTTTATGATCTAATTATCTAAAACTCTAAACCCGAAAAGACCCTCAATGTGTAATCTTGTAATAACTCAAGATTAAGTAAGGTTTAAGGCTGGGGCATTATAGTTGGTATCAGAGGTAGGTTTAGATAACTTTAGGAGTTAGAATTCTATTAAATGATTATCCAAAAATATTTTTTTCTGAAATGATATAGCATTTGAAGATTACTATGTTGCTTCATCTAAGACATGTTTGTTCAGAATGGTTTTTCGCAGAGGAAACAGGGAAGCAGTGATAGGAAGGCATAAATAAGGAAATAACCTTCTGAATCAGCATCCTAAGATGGTCGGAATTGGAACTAAATAGTTTGTTGCAGTAATGGCGCAGTTGAATCAAGCGATAAATGGCGGTGGTATCCATACACGAGATCAGCCAGATCAACCGCAGAGTAACATGTCAGTGGTGGAACATTTCATGAGGCAACATCCCCCATCATTCATAGGATCATCTGACCCTGTTCTAGCTGAAGGGTGGATTAAAAAACCGGAGAAGAGTTTTGATGTCATGGGGTGTTCAGACAATCAAAAGGCTAGTCTTGCTATTTACTGTTTGGAGGGTGAGGCAGATCAGTGGTGGTCTATGGTTAAAAATATCAGGGACGCCGATGAGATTGATGCTCTTGATAGGGATGAATTCAAAGGTATGTTTCTTGAGAAGTATTTTCCTAAGGCTGTTCGACTTAGGATGGAAAAGAAATTCTTGGAATTGAGGCAAGAGGAAGACTCGGTGGCTACCTATGAAGAAAGGTTCACTCGATTGGCAAGGTATGCTCCAAATTTTATCTGAGACCTTGATAGTAAAATCAATCATTTTTACTCAGGAATAAAGCCAAAATATCGAAGGGCATTAGCTTCTCGTGAGTTTAAAAGTTATGAAAAGCTTGTTCCATGTGCTGAGAAGGTGGAAATGGAGTTTGCCGATGATCAAGTTTTCTATAACAACCAACAGAAGAAGAGACTGAGGTGGCAGGAGAAAGGTAAGAATTATTCAAAAAAGTTTGATGGTAAGAAAACTAAGTTTCCAGTTTGTGATAAATGTGGCAAAAGGCATGCTGGGGAATGTCTTCTGAATTCTGGAAAGTGCTACCGATGTGGTAAGATGGGACATAAGGCTCGTGATTGCACTGAAAAGGATCAAGGTGAAGGTAAGACCAAATTTGATTTACAGTTAGTGAAATGTTATAAGTTCAATGAGATGGGTCACTATGCAAACGAGTGTCCAACAAAGAGCTTGAGTGATGGGAAGTAGTTAGACTACAAGTAGAAAGGGGTGGTGAAATCCTTTGCAACTACGTCAGCAAATGTCGGGCCATCAAATGAAGTTGTATCAGGTACTTTGTTTGTTTTTTCAGATTATGCTAGTGTGTTGTTTGATTCGGGGTCTACACATTCTTTCACCTCTGAAAACGTTTCTAGTAAAATGGGAATACCATCTCAAGAAATGACTCCTAAACATGTGGTAAAGACACCTGGGGGAAATGTTGAGGCAAAAAGAATTTATAAGAATCTTACTATCCTTATCTGTGGAAAGAACCTACTTGAAAACCTTATTGTTCTACCTCTAGTAGAGTTTGATGTTATCCTGGGTATGGATTGGATCTCTATTTACCATGCGAAGATTGACTGTAGAGCTAAAGAAGTTTCTTTTCAGAAAGACTTTAAGTTTTTTTAAAATAATGAACCCTTACTTTTGATAACATATCAAGAGGCCGAGAAACTTGTAAAAGATGGAAATGAATGTTACCTTGCACACATCATTGAAAATAAAGAAACTGTTCAGATTAATGATGTGCCAGTGGTAAATGTGTATCCTGATGTTTTTCCTAATGAGTTGCCTGGAATAATACCAGATCGGGAAGTTGAGTTTACTGTTGACTTAGTTCCTGATGCTAAGCCAATTTCAAAACCCCCTTATCGAATGGCTCAAATTGAACTTTTAGAGTTGAAGGAGCAATTGCAAGATTTATTAGAGAAAGGTTTCATTCGACCTAGCACATCACCATGGGGTTCTCCTGTTAGATTTATTAAAAACAAAGATGGTTCTATGAGACTATGCATTGATTATAGAGCCTTGAATAATATCATTGTTAAGAACAAATATCCTTTGCCTCATATCGATGATTTGTTTGATCAGCTCCAGGGAGCTCAGTATTTTTCAAAGATTTACCTAAGATCGGGGTACCATCAGCTGAAGGTAAAGGAAGCAGATGTTCCGAAGACTGTGTTTCGTACAAGATATGGCCATTATGAATTTTTAGTAATACCTTTTGGGCTAACCAATGCACCTGCTGTATTCATGGACTTAATGAATATAATTTTCCGTGAGTTCTTGGATAAGTTTGTGGTGGTTTTCATTGATGATATTTTGGTGTTTTCTAAAAGTAAATAAGAGAATGAAAGACATTTAAGGGTTATCTTGCAAACCTTAAAAGAAAAGAAATTGTATGGGAAATTTAGAAAGTGTGAGTTTTGGTTGCAACAAGTTTCTTTCCTTGGTCACATTGTTTCTAAAGATGTGATAACTGTTGATCCTGAAAAAACAAAATTAGTGGATGACTGGCCAAGACCCACAAATGTAACTGAGATTCGTAGCTTCCTTGGTTTGGAAGGCTATTACCAAAGGTTTGTTAGAAATTTTTCACGGCTATCTAGTCCAATGACTATGCTAACTCGGAAGGGTGTTAAGTTTATCTGGACAAAAGAATGTGATGATTGTTTTCAAGAATTGAAAATAAGATTGGTGAATTGTCCAGTTTTGGCACTACCTTCCAGGAATGGTGAGTTTGTTATATACAATGATGCTTCATTGAAAGGACTTGGTTGCGTCCTAATGCAGAATGATCAGGTAATTTCTTATGCTTCACGACAGTTGAAAACTCATGAGGTAAATTACCCTACACATGATTTAGAATTAGTTGCTGTTGTTTTTGCTTTAAAAATTTGGAGGCATCATTTGTATAGATTAAAGTGTGAAATATATAACGATCAGAGAAGTTTAAAGTATATATTCACTCAGAAATAATTGAACATGAGACAAAGGAGATGGCTATAATTAATCAAGGATTATTGTTGTACAATTCTATACCATCTGGGAAAAGCAAATAATGTGGCTGATGCTTTGAGTCGAAAAAGTAATGCTTCATTAGAAATGTTGCGTTTGGAACATGATCCTTTGGTTAAGGATTTGATGAACTTTGGCATAGAAGTTGTTGGTGCAAGAAGTTCTTCTGTTTTGTTTCAGGTATCAGTGAGATCATCTCTATCAGATAGAATCAAGCAAGAACAAAAGCAAGACAGTGAGTTGCAGAAAAAGGTAGAGCTGGTTCAGAAAGGTAAGTTGCCTGAATTCAACATTGAAAATGATTGCGTTTTGAGATTTGGGAAGAGATTTTGTGTGGCTCGTGATTCACAGTTGAAGAGAGAGTTGTTATTCGAACCTCATAGTTATTCGTTTTCAGTTCATCCTAGCAGTACTAAGATGTATATAGATCTGCAAGAGTATTACTGGTGGGATGGAATGAAAAGAGATATTGCTGATTTTACTGTGAAGTGTTTGACTTGTCAGCAGGTTAAAGCAGAGCGGCAGTTACCGAAAGGGATGCTTCAGCCTTTACCAGTGCCAGAGTGGAAATGGGAGAATATATCCATGGACATTGTTGTGGGATTATCGAAGACATCTCGAGGTAATAATGCAATCTGGGTTATTGTTGATCACTTGACTAAATCTTCTCATTTCCTTGCTATACAAGATACTTTTTCCCTAGATCAACTTTCCCGTTTGTATCTTAAAGAGATAGCCAGTTTACATGGAGTTCCTCTCTCCATTGTATCTGATCGTGATCTCAGGTTCACTTCTAACTTTTGGAAAGGCCTTCAGAAGTCGTTGGGTACTGAATTAAATTTTAGTACAGCTTTTCATCCTCAATCAGATGGGCAGTCAGAACGAAAAATTCAGACATTGGAGGATATGCTACATTCTTGCTCTATGGATTATCAGGGAAGTTGGGACCAACATCTTTCTTTGGTTGAATTTTCATATAATAACAGTTTTCATTCCAGTATACAGATGGCACCATTTCAGGCATTATATGGAAAGCAGTGTCGAACTCCAGCTTTCTAGGATGAAGTGGGTGAAAGGAAGTTTATGGGACTAGAATTGGTAGAAGAGATGGCGGAAAAAGTTCAGCTGATTCAGAAGCACATGAGAACAACTCAGAGCAGGCAGAAAAGTTATGCAGATAACCGGAGGAAGGATCTATCTTTCGAGGTAGGTGATCATGTTTTTCTCAAGGTTTCTCCTTGGAAAAGTGTGATGAGATTTGGTAAGAAAGGAAGGTTGAGTCCAAGGTTTATTGGACCATATGAAATTATGGAGAGAGTTGGATCAGTTGCATACCAGGTGGATTTACCTCTGAGTTTATCTCAGGTTCATAATGTTTTTCACGTTTCGATGTTGAGAATGTATATGCCAGATCCATCTCATGTTTTGAGTCCAGAGGTAGTTCAGCTAGAAGAGAACCTATCTTATGAGGAACAACTGGTCTAGATTCTTGACCACAGGGAGCAAGTGTTACAGAATAAGGTGATTAAGCAGGTAAATGTTTTGTGGAAAAACCACATGATGGAAGAGGCAACATGGGAATCTGAAAATGCAATGAGGGATAAGTACCCCCATTTATTTGATAAGTAAATAAATTGCGGGGACACAATTTTCTAAAGGGGGGAAGGATGTAACATCTCATGTAAGTAATGAATTATATATATTTTTGTCTATTTCTATTAATGAATTATATAGTGTTTTAGAGGCTTAAAATGAAAATAAATCCAATGTTAAGCATGGAATACACTAATATTCTTAAAAGATTGTTTTACTGCCTTTTGATGGAAAACCCTTTTTAAATCAATATTTTGACAATTTTATAATCTATATTTGTCAAAATAAACATATTCATTATGATTGTGACATTGAATTTTACATTGGATAAATTTTTGGTTTTTTTCTGACAATGTTCATTTTTTAATGAATAGTGAAAAATACTGCATTTTACATCAAAACTGCTTTTTCATTTAATTTAATTATATTGTTAGATTATATTTTTAATTGTTTTTAAAGTGTAATCTGAATATAATTTTACCATTTAATCCAATGGTGGTCATTAGTATTAATTTCACTTTGGAATTGGTCATAAACTAATGCCAAACTTTTCATAGATATTGTTTTAAAAAAACCCGCTATTTGTCATGACAGCAAGAATTAATTATTAAATTAATTAATGTAACTTATATGATTTTAATTTTGTAAAATAGACATCATTTTTTAATTCGGAATATCAAATATAGCTTAGGGTGATTTTTTGGTAATTTTCTGAAAAACATCAATTTTTGATGAATAGTGAAACCACTAAGTGGTACTTATAAAAACGGATTTTTCCATTTAAATGAAATTTTGCCATCATTGTGTCTTGAATTTCAAAAATCCAACATACATGGTTGTCATAAAGAAGTAAAATGTGGTTCAATGGGATTAAAATAATTTTTTGGTGAATAGTAACTCATTACGTTCTTAATCACGATTAGTGGTAATTAGTGTAGTTTAAGGTAAAAATAATGTTTTAATAGTATGAAATGACCTAGAAACATGTCCTAACCTTATTGGATGTGTCATGGACGACCAAGAAAATCCATGGGTCAACTTGGGGACCCCATGGAGCCACTTTGGTTGGGAAATGACATAAATAACTTTTTATTTATTGTTAAAGTAAAAATGACACAAACATGAGTTAGTTTATTAAAAAAAAATTTACATGGGGTTATACAAGTCAGATGTTTGACTATAAATATTCATTATAAATATAAAAAGATTTCGTACATCATAGTAGTTTTTTTATAATTTTTAGACATTAAATAAATTAAATTATTTATGACATCATGATGATGCAGCGATGACCTCATTATTTAACGATTTAAATAAAATGGAATGATAATGTAATATCTAAAACCCACACATAGAAAAAACCAATTGGATGGGTGGATTTAGAACCCTTATCACCTTATCCTCGAATTATTTCAATGTGGGACCTTTTGAATCCGAAACTCATTTTAAAATAAAGTAACTTATCTTTACTTTCCAAGAGTGCCCATCCTCTCCTCTTATAAAAGGCCCACACCTCTACCTCCTTACCCACACTCCCAAATCCTTTGGCTCGGACAACCCCTTCCCATTTTGTCTCTCCACATTCCTCTCTTACTCCTTGAAGCCTCACTTTGGGCAGAAGTCTTCCCAAGGAATCCTTTGATCTCAAACCAAAGGGAGTTACCCGATTTTAAGGTAATGTCTTCTTTTGAGTCCTTTTGTTTTATTTTGCTTCTCCAACCCCCTAAACTCTTTTTTATTCTTTTCTTTTGTAACAACTACAGTATACTCAATATACTAGGATGTTTTTATAATAAGGATTCGAGCTACACTTACACACACCTACATCTAATGGTTAATGAACAAACTGTTTCTGTGGATGGCGAATTTATGCCTCTCGAAATGATGATTGTTCAACATTCTTTTAACACCTTCAAAGGTGTCCACTAAGATGTCACTATATTTATATATGATATATAATATGTTTATGTTTTCCTTAAGATTCTGTATTTTTTTATTTTGGTTATACCATTATGGTTTCCATTATGGGTAAACGCGATATCTTCATTTAAGGAAGTGCGAACTACCGCCCCCTCAAAGTGATTTGATTCGTTAAATACCATATGTGGGACGTATAAAGGATGTAAATATGATATTATATATTATATTATACTGGCATTATAATATAACTTTATATAATTATGATTCCATTCTATAAAATATGAAATAGAAATGAAAGTAGCGTTCATGCATAGGTACGGGTTACCGTCTCCATGAACGGTGCATTTCATTTCTTACCTCTAATTGATTATGTAATATTATAAATGCATGAATGTACTGGATATATATGACATATATGATATCTACATAATGAATTCCGTTCTGGATATAATGGATACATGAACAACTTTTAATTATAAAGGGTTTATTTTTGACTCAAGTACCAATGATCCTTAAAATGACCGTTGTTAACTTAAATAATTACATAGTGTTCATGACATGGTAATAAGTGATATAAAAGGAATAATGAAATTGAAAAAGTTTCTTAAGCAAGTAGAAATTAACTCATGTTCATTATTCATGACATTAAAGAACGATCGATTCAAGTCAGACCCGAGGTATGGGACTTCGTCTCAATCTCCTTTCATTAAGGCATATTTTGTTTTATACACAACCTTCTTTTATACGGTGTATAAACCCATTTGACTTTTACGTTTATCCAAAAGGAATCTTTTTTATACTAAGAGTTTTACTAAATGACAAAAGGGAATGTTTTTGTCATACGTATGTGGCGACAATGACTTCTCCGCCACCGTGACCGTTATTTGAGTTTCGGCTTCCACTACAAGCCATACCGTCTTTTTAATAGAAAAATAAATACCATGTTTTAATTTTCTTTTATTTTGGTATTGAAAATGGTTTTTATAATGTTTTTATATCAATGTTTTGTATTGGTATCTTGTGATTGAAAGGTGTAAATGTTATGTTTCCTTTATGCATGTTTTATGTGATACGATTATGTTGAGGTTCTTGGGCATTATTATGAAGACGGGTGGTTCCGTGATAAACTAAGGGCGGGTGAGCCCGATATAGCTCTCCAATGCACTGGGTAACACGAGGGAGTGAAATGTTAAGGTTTATCCGAAGATATTTTGGGAATATAATGTGATGGGTATTCCAAACGTAACCAAGAGGGTTACTCCCTACATAAGGATGTTATGAATGCCTCAAGTTACCTTTATGTCTTATGATTTCTATAATTTATTAATGATTTGATGAGGTATGTTAAAATATTTATGTTTTATGGGTAAAGTATGATCTCATTCTTATGTATATATGTACCCATGTTTCCTTTCCATATTTTTATATCCATTACTGTGCTTTTTATGCTCATCCCACATTTTTTTTGAAATGTTTTTCACAGGTCAAGGGAAAGGTACATGATATGATGATAGTGTCAAGGAAGTGTCAAGAAATAATCCATGTTTTATTTTAAATATGTTTCCATTGATGGGAATGAATAATACTATCTATATGTAACCACTTTGTTTATATGTGGAAAGTAATGCAATTTTATGATCTAATTATCTAAAACTCTAAACCCAAAAAGATCCTTAATGTGTAATCTTGTAATAACTCAAGATTAAATAAGGTTTAAGGATGGGGCCTTATATGTTATGTCTCACATAGAATACGATCCATTTATATTAAGTAAATTACATGGAATATAAAATTTTGAGTAATAATGGGTGTTAATTCTAATGAACATTCATATATTACTCTCTAAGTAATGTTTTTTGATATGTAGGTTAGTATTGATGATTAGAATCATAGTAAATATATTCCAATAAAGAAAAGGTTATGCCTTACATATGGGAATATCATAGAGTCTCACAATTTTTATATAATAGAAAAAGGTTCATTGTGGGATATACATATGATCATAGGATCTTATATGGTTAAGTGCAACTGTTTGGAACAATGGTTATATTGTTGGGGAGTACACCAAGTAGGAGGCCCATTTATTTCATTTCTCAATGAGATATAAAAAGGAGACCATCAGATGTTATAGTTGATATGATTCTTGGTATGTGGAAGAAAGGATGAGCGTCAAGATAAATGCAATGGTCAACCAGTATTCTTACAATAGGAACCCTTGATATCAATGGAATACATGATGGTAAAAACAATACGTGCCCTTTAATTTTGGGAAGAAAACACATGGAAGGATATTCATGGGAGAAATAATACTTATCACCAATGGAATACATGATTCATCTGGTCTGATATGATGTGAATAGACCATTTATGTAACCCAAGAATCTAAAGAGGATGAATGAATAGGTAATAATCCTTGGTTGGGGTAATAGAGAATTTGAAATCTTGTGTGAGTACCGAGGTCAATTGGTTCCCAAGTTTGATACTTGGGTGATTTGAAGAATTTGTATAAAACCTAAGTGAAGTGGGACCCTAGTATGAGGGTTGGTTAAATTGGAATTGAGATATAAAACCTAGGTTAAGTGGTTACTAGGTATAAGACATGGGGGATGGGTGAAAATATTTAAGTATTGGGTTATGTGTAAACTGTGGATGAGTCATGCATGATGTGACACTGAGGTATAAGACCTAGAAAATATGGAACCTATGTATGAGGACAATATTATTGGGTGGATATGTATCAGTTCTCTATGATATGGTGCTAACATATGAGGATTGGGTGAATTCCCCCACCTAATATGGGGGGAAGGAGGATGTGTCACACTAGTATATACCTCTCAAGGTTTATTTGGTGAGTGGATCTCTAGTACAACACACCTAGGATTATTTGGTCATGTTACACATGAGTTTGGATCTTATGTATGGGTCATTCATACTATTAGTTATAAAGGGAAGTGGGTATTTTTTAATGTTTTAGTATTAAAATCAATATATGAAATAATAACTCCTAGTTTCCATTATTATTTTTATTTTTGAATAATAATATTGTCTATAGGATATGGAAACACTAGGGTCCATGATTTAGTGTTCGTCCATCTTTTTTATAAATTTCCTTAGTTCCCTAATGACATATCATTATATGGGGATCAATAAAGTCTATTTATATTTAATATGATACTATGGTGAAAGTAAATCGACACAACCCCAAATCATTGGATTCAATGGGATTAGAAATTCATCTAATGTAATAGACATGATGGAAAGTGACTGAAATATATAGAATGTGAAAAACAGAAGAATATAAAGGCCCTTGAATGAAAAATTAAATTCATGCAGAGGATTGAGCTAGTATGGAAAATTACTTATAGAGGATATTACGGAAAATGACTTGCTTTTATGAGGGACTTGAGTACATATTAGGTGACCCGTGAATCATTTTTCATGGAATTTTCTTAGGTGGATTTAGAAAGTTTAATTCCCCATGTCTATATGGGTATTTTAAATTTTATAAGGAACTTTAATTTTGAATTTGTGGATTAGATGTTATTTAAATTGTACTTCATAATGAGGTTACAATTGTTGGAACACCTTAAACACCTGTAGTTAGACATGAAAGATGTATCCAATGTTTTCATGAAGGGTTTGGGTGAGTTTAAATGATTTAGTAGTGGACATGGACTATTAAATTGTTTTTATATAGAAACCTTCTACCTGGTGGCCATGTAAGTATCCCAGTGGGGAATCATGGCTCACTAGCCAACTGGTGGGGGTCACCATTAATATTTTTTCCATGTTTATATAATAATAAAAAGGTTTATCTTGGTAATTTAATCCTTTATATCCACTTTTCTTCATACCCTTGATGCTCGACCGCTTTTTCCCTATTATAACCCATCATGACCCTCCATCTCTTTTCTCCCCCCATGGCGGATCACATTAATTTCATGTTCCATTGGACTTTCTTATATTACTATTTGAAGATGGAGGTTATTCCCCAAGTATTCATCTTAATTTTCTTTATCCTTTTCTTTGTCAAGAAGTGTCTCACTATTTTTGTCTAATATACCCATTTGATTGAGAGTATTTTGGGTTTCTCATGTTATACTAATTCATTCCTAACTGAATGTTGATACTAAATAAGTGGTATTATCTAAATATAAGTTAGTTGTTCCTATAATTTAACCTAAAAACATTCATAAGTTTTTAGATAATGTGTGGTTAGGTCTCTTCAGGTTTCCATGTGATGAATTTATTCTTAATTAAATGTTTTAGATTGGGTAATTCGTTTACTAATTTTTTTTCTATTTTATGTAATTAACATTGTTTAATAAAAAATTTAAAAATGATTAATAATATTTGAATTCATTCTCATATGTGATTATGTTTTGGAATTTATGATTGTTAAATTGAATTTTGGTATCATCTGTAAATGAGAAATGGAATTAATTCTTGAATTAAAAGTATGAAATATTCTCATGTTTTGTAAAATGATGAATTTTGATTTTTCTATTCATAATTGAAATGGAATAACCTTATTGATATTTATGAATATATTTTTAGACTATTAAAAGTGTATTTTTTCTAATGAATTTTAAACTATTTCCTTATAAAAAATTTGATATCTTGGTAGTGTTTTATGAAATTAGAAGATGGATATTTGAAGGATTTTTGTTATGTTTTTTGGTATGAATTGTTTTTTAAAAGTGTTATAAATATCATAAATATTTTTTATTCATAAGTGAATTGTTTATAAATTCATTATTGAAATATAAATTTGGTTATGTATTGGACTGGGAGTAATGTGTCTTGTTTTGGTAAAATATTTATTTTCTATTTTAAATGTTTTAGTAGAAATAATAAAACTCAATGGGGTGGTCTTATTTAATTGAAATGAAAACGAACCATTTGGGTGTATTATTTTAATGAAATGGAAAACATCCCATGGGGTCATCAATTTTTAATGGAAAGGAAGTTTAGCACAAGGGAAGATAACATTTTAAATGAAAGGACAACACCCTTAGGGGTATTGGTAATTCATTGAACAGAAAACATCCATAGGGTAGGTACATGTTACTATTTTGATTATGACACTAGACTATAAAACTATTGTAATAGAAGTTAGTTTATCTTATTTTGTTATTCCATTATCTATGAAAACATTGATAGAAGAGTTCAACTTTACTTATAATTTATATTTGTAAAACCTTAGTCTGTTTTATTATGAGGAATAGTCATAAAAAATATACCATGAGACATCATGACACTTTTCAAATACCATATAATTGATCAATTTCATAGAACTTCAGATAAAAAATGGAATAAATTCTCCTGGTTTCATAAAAAATTAATCAATAGTTGTTTATTACATTTCATAAAATGTTTTAAATTGTTAAATTATTAAATTATTTATTTAGGTTACTTTTCCATGTCATTGTATATCAGATTGGTCATTTTTAGTGTCATAATTATGTGTAGACTATTGAGTTGTACTCACACACTACTTTGGATTACATGGCCCTTAGAAACCCATGAATATATCATTATGTCGTTGGTAGTTACATTTTTATCACAATTTCCTATTTTATGTTTTTTTTGTAATGTTATAGTGGAGTATGGGTGGGGGTATCAGGCCATTCCCACGACTATTCTGAGATGATTTATGGATACAATATATTTTTCTGATTTTTTTATCTTTTATATATTATCTTTCCTTAAGGGATCTACTATGTAATGTTTGAAAAAATATATTATTATAGAATTTGATAATGTGCTTTTTTATGTTTTATTCATCTAATCTATGATCTTAAAATTCCCATGTTAAAAAACTATATTACTTATATTTTTATTAGATATTGTATTACCCACATAGTATCCCCATTGAACCATGATGTTAGTCAGTAGCCAAAAGAATATAGGGAGGAAGGCTTGAGAACATGTTGGGATATTAGATCCCGCACTGACTAGTGTCCCAAGGTGTATGGACGTCACAAATTTGTATCAGATACAATTCAATTTATTTTACTATTTATGATTGTTATAAAGGAGAATATGATGTGTGTGATATTTATTATGTGCTCAAATGTGCGGGTGATCAACCTAGTCCCAAGGAAATACTTAAGTTACTTGGAATGGGACTTGTTGAACAATATATTTCATTTTTTTGTTGAATTTCATTATCATCTTGATTGAGAACAAATGTTTTTTTATTATTTGGTGGAATATATGCCCATTTTATGGTATATAAAGGGGTGTGGTAAAATTATTGAATCACTTCAAGCATGTAGGGATTGACATGACATGAATCATTCTTGGGACATGAGATTTAGATCTTTATTTCATATTGCTAATGAATTATATCAGTTTCTTTACTATAATCATCTAATTTTTATCTTTATTTTATTATGACTTTATGTTTATAATAAGGTTTTGGTCATTTTATGTTTCAACATCATCATATATGGTGTTTTCCCATTAATTCATATAAAGGAATCTTTCATGGACTATTCCTTAAATGATATAGTAATTTTGTAGTAGATATAAATTTATTTCCAAGTGAGGGTATTTGATAAATAGATCTATAGTAAAAAAACTATAATTTTTCTTCACATATTTCTTACGAATGAGACTATTCTTGGAAAAAAATATTGGAAAACAAAAAACAAATTGAAATTTTAGATATTTAAAATTTGATTTTTAAAGAAAAATAACTGTAAAACTTGTTAAAAAGATAATTTAATTCTATTTTACTAATAAAAAATTTCTTTCATGAAGAGATTATATGAACCCCCTGGTTATAGTTTTTTAGCTCTTATATATAAAAATTACCATTGCATATGGGGTTTCGAGGTATCGGGATTACAAGGTCCACATACTATGAAATATAATGAGTTTCAAGATATATGCATGTTTTCATCTCAATAAATTTGGAATATGGTTTTATAGGGGCCATAGTTGTATTGTGATGATCTTGAGAGTGATAAATTGTGGGATAAATATAGATATATTGATTTAGAAATCCTTCCTTTGTTTTTGGTGTATTGCATTAGAAAATATACACATCTAGTATTTTTATGTTGATCTATCATGTTTCAGGTTTTTGATACGTTGTAATGAGTAGTGGAGGACTATCATGACTTATGGTTTGTGTCTCACCAGGGAGAGAGTAGGATTTAATAGACCCATTATTATTTGTGTGGACCAGTCTATTTTAAATTTTTATTCCAACTGACTTAATTATTAGAATGAGTGTCATCCTAATAGATATAGTTTTAGTAATACCTAGTTCATATACTTGGTGGGGGACCTAGTGACATTTTATACATTATTCAATATTTTAAGTGAGTCCATTACTAGAGATATATAAGGGTAAATACTAGGGTTCTATACCATTATTATGTATTCCATTAGAGTTGTAAGGTAGGGACATACACATTTTGTTATGCGATCAGTTTTTGTTCAATTTTTCCTAGTTTTTTATAGTTATGGATGAGCACCTACAGTGCTAGTTACACATGATTATGTGAGTATATATGGATATGAAGCTTTTTATGCATGAATTTTTTTATTTGTACACATGATTTTAGCATATGGTGGAAGCATTGGTAATCATATTGGATTCTTGAAAGAACACTTGATATGAGTATTGGTCACATTCCTAGACTTGATACATGTAATGAGTCTGGAATTTTTTAGAATGAATCTAGGATGCTACTCATTAGTAAATGTGATATTCCATGAGCATGGTTTGTTTCCCAATTGGTAATGTGAGCAAGGGAATGGAAATTCTTCAATCACAAGAAGAAGAGTCAGGTTCAATGCATTAGTCATAGTAAATAATGTGATAATAGGGTTTTGATATGATTTAATTATGAAGGTTTGATTACCCATTATATTAGTATGAAATAGACTTAATAATTATTGATCATGTTGGGCATGGGGTGGTGGAAGGAGTTGTTTCCATTTCCATTTGGAATCATTTGGCTATTTGAGATGATCAAGCAATGTGATGAAAGTAGTTCCATGGTGAGATTTTGTCTCAGGACCGCCTAACAAGAAGGTTGTGGGACCATGAGATATTTGGTAGGATATTCCTCTTGATGTTGGGTAATCATAAATTGGTGTATACTCAATGATGGTGTCCTATGATCTTTGGGAATTATTTTTTAGTTTTTCATAGTAAGGGATGATGTTAGTGGATGGATAATGATGTTGTTGAATTATTGATATGAGCTCAACCTTGATGTTGGGGTTGATGTTTTAATGGTTGGTTGATGCATTGATGGAGTGCTACATATTCCTTGGTTTTAAAACCTTTGTATATTATTCTAATTGTGTGGTATGGTTAAACCAATATTGTAGTGGAGAACAATTGGTTGAGTGAGGGAATGACCCTCATTAAGGGTTTGGGTTTTTTTGGATGAAAAGTATAAATTCCATTTGAATCTAGAATGGTTAGTTTTTTGTGTTTTTTACCTGGCGAAAAGGTGAAATTTGAATAATAATCTTTAACCATCACATTCAAGGGTGGGAGGATATTGTAACATTATTGAGGAGTTTTTGTTTTATAGGAGTGGTTAAAGGGAATCACCCATGATGGGGGAGTGTCATGTTAGTTGGGGACATATGGACCTTTTTATAGAATGATGTTTGTTTTGTAGGACTGGTCATTATATTATCTTAATTACATCATATATTTTATCATAGGTGGATTTTTTGTAATATGGATTTCATTGGAGTGATAGTTTTAAATTTTAATGTGAAAGTACTGGAGTCGAAATGGGTATTTGAAGCTCAGGATTAATTGTGATCCATGTGTGGATCAGTATGGTGGAACACTAATCATGTCTAAGTTCACAAGGAGTAGTTTATATGTTTAGGGATTAAATATAAGAGTTTCACTAAAGGGATAGGGAAATACATTACTGTGTTATATGCATGATCATAGGATTCCTCCATTTAATAAGGCATAATTCTCCAACAATTAACGATGAATTGATAGAACAATCCTGGTGTTTGAGATGGGCTAGATAGAAGAGTTTCATCTGGATTTGTTTCAGGGAATTCAATATAGTGACTACATAAATATATGAAATAAGTCCATAGGTATATAATAACAGTTTTTTGAAGTTTTTCTTTAGTATTTTCATGAGTTATTTGATGTGATCATGTTATTCTTGTGAGGTGGTGGTAGTTTCATTTTTTTCATTCAATTTATTATGTAGGAGTCGGTAAGTACATTGGACTAGATATATTTTTTATGTTGAGGTGTGGTTTATCTAGAATTGTGCTGATAAGGATTATGGACAACTAAGAATGTGTTTCAGTAGGCTAATTCCAATCTTGCAGCCACCATGGTTTTGAATTGTCCTCTTGACCTATGTCTTACGGAAGGATGTACCATATGTCATATAATCAACAACATGGTGAAACATGGGTGTCAAAATATAGATGAATGTTATGGAGATTTGTTTTTATGGTCCAATGATAAATAAGAGTGTTTGATCAGGATTGGGAGAATTTTAGAATTTCATTATATTTATGCTCGAGGAGACCATTGAACATTAATAGAGGGATTGTGATGAAGGTAAGATGAATTGATGACCATTATAGGTTGGATTTTATTGTTGGGGCCCCAAAGGGAATTTATAGGGATGTGATGTTTTCTAGTGGGGAGTTTCTAATGCCTTGTGTCTATATGAGTATTTCAAATTTGATAAGTAAGATAAATTTTGAAATAATGGATGGAAAATATTTTTTATCGGTCTTTGGAAAGATGTTATTTATGTTGGGAACCCTTTAAAGTGTGTAGATAGACAAAAAATTTGGATTGGTAGGTATCCCTGAGGGTTTGGGTAACTTTAAGACGATCAAAGAGTGGATTTGGCCTATATCATGGTAGCTTCAATGACATTGGCTAGCATATATAGGTTAATTTGTAAGATGGGGTCCATGGTAGTAGCTTAGTGGGGAAACTAGGCTAACAAACTAGTCAATGAGATAGAATCATACAGTAGATGAACCCTCAAAAATCATATGGGGGTCATCGATGAGCTAGTAGACTGCTTGTAAGAATTTCAATAAAGTTAAGACCGATAATTTAACATGGTCTATACCCTCTTCTTCTAAATTGGTATGTTGCCCCCATTTTAGTATAATAGAATTCACTCATGGAACACCCTATCCTTCATCCCACATGGTGAATCTCCCTTAATTCTTGTCCTATTGGAGTGTCTTTGAATATGATTTGGATCTAGAGGTATGCCTTTAATTCTTGTTACTTCGAATATTTTTTTATTTAATTGTTAATAATTACCTCATTAGTTTTCTGTAATATGATCTATTTTGAGGGAGTAATTACTGATTCTCATTTTATTCTTTTTCATTCTAACTCGACAGTTGATACTAGGTGAGTGGTATTTTCAATCATTTAGGTAGGTGGTCCATTAACAAAACTGAAAGTATTGATTTTGGTTTTTATGCATGTTTTTTTCCATCATACATGTTTTCTATGAAATGATCTTAGTCAAAATTTTATGTTTTAGCTATGGTTTGGCATTTCCTAGAATATCATGACATTATGAAATTATCTTTATTTACGAGGTCATTCATAAATGGTTAATTCATCATAAAATTGATCCAACATGGGGTTATGTTTTTAAATAGAAGACAATGAAATAGAATTTCAAAGTCATTAGTTAATGTGAAATGGAAAAGATTCTTGAATGATCCCTTTGAAATGGCAATGGGGGAGTTAAAATGATGAATTTTGGTTCATCATGGAATAAATGAAAGGTAAAAATGTTTTCTAAATTTATAAATTCATTTTGATATAGTTTGAAGGGTGTTTTGGGTTATGAATGGAAACTGTTTTCCTTTGGAAAATGGTGCGACTTGGATATGTTTAATGAAATGGAATGCTTGATTTTTGATGGATTTTGTTTATTTGTCTTAGTAGTGATTTTTTTAATAAATGAGAAATAATCTTCATGAATTTTATTTTTGAAATGTAAATTTATTCGTAATAGTTTTTGAAAATTTAATTTTTGTTGTGTATTGCAATGGAATCCATGAGTCAAATTTTGATATTAATGAACATTTTTAATTTTAACAGTTTTAATGGAAATAAAAACAAACCATGGAGTGGTCTTGATTAAAATAAAAATAAAAATACCCACTTGGGGGTAGTATTGTATTAAAGGAAAGGAAAAAATCCCTTGGAGGTGGTCATTTTTTAATGGAAATTAATATGACCACTATTCTAGTAATTTTTTTAAACGAAAGAGATACAAAATTAGGGGTGGTGGTGATTTCAGGCTATAAAAATCCCCACAAGGGATGTATGTGTTAATATTTGTATAATGCAATAATATGATAAAATAACCATACTAGAGGTCTATAATACATTTTATGCAATCCCAAACGATTATAAATCTTTCATAATCGAGGTTTGTGTTACTTATCATGTATGCCATGGAAACCCTTTTCTATTATATTGGAAGGCATGGTCATCACGATGTGTTCATAGAAATAACTACATTATTCAAAGTATGTATGGTTAATCAGGATCACAAAACTATGGATCATCAATAGTATGACTGACCTTGGTTACCATTGAAATCTCAGGGCATCAATGGTTGTTTACTACTTTTGTTAAAATTTCTAAAATTGCAATGTTCATTATTTTTGGATCTTCTGTTTGAACATGTATATCACACTGGTTTTTTTGGGATGTTATTGGTGGTGGCCCACTAATTTTCACTCACACCATTCATGGGCCTCAAAGATAGTTGGGTACCCAATATGATATCATTATATGGTCAAAGGTTACATGTTTTTGGAAAGGTCCCCATTGATATTGTCATCATGGATTGATAAATTTGAGTATGGGTGATTGTACATTATCACAAATGGGAAATGTTCCAGATGAGTTTTGGTTTTATATCTTTCAATTTCAATTTTTATAATATATATATTATCAACCATAAGGGGGTTCCATTGTCTCTTTTATAGAAGACTCCATTGTTATAATATTTGGTACTGTGATCATTTTTGGGATTTTCCATGTCTTGGTTACAATGTTTATCTAGCATGTTATACTTTTTTTATTTTGATTATGCTATTTTTTTCACTTTTAATAGACTATATAATCCCCTCAAAATATCATTATTGACCTTTAACTCTAATTGACAGCTTCTGATGTATATGGAGGAGAATTTGAGGCAATATAACAATTTCTATTCTGAGAAAAATTAGTGGCCTAGGGTAGTGGGACCTCAAAGAATGGATTCATGTGAATAGAGTCGAATGATATATTTTTCTCATGTTTAGAAATATATTATAATTTTAACATAATTATGATGTACTTATTTAGATGAATTAATTCTCACCTCAAAAGGTTATACATTTGATTTATAAATTTGTGTTGGATCCTTGTGTAGTGGAATTGGAGAATAAAAAATGAAATAATTCAGTATTTACTAAATTACACTACTTGAGGTATTTTTAATGTTTAAAAACTAAAATAATTCTCTTGAAATGGGTTTCATAGTCCTCAAACCATTTTTTATATGCCATGACCACAGAATCCTAAAGCTGGGGCCTTACATTATTAAATTTTATTGATTAAAACAAATCAAATATTGAAGGAACTAAGAGTTTAGTAGTCCTAGTAAAATGGATGCATACATAAATCATTTAATAAAAATGAATTCTCTAATTTCAACATAATTTCTTCATAGAATAACATTATTCCAACATAGCATATCCATGCATATCTTTCTAAGTGCACTTCTTGGATTCCAAGGAAATGGAAAACAAATACCAGTGAGCTCAAATGCTCAGTAAGGGTACATATAGTAAAAGAAATAATGAATAAATGAGAATAATCATAATAGAAATGTAAATAACTAAGAACACATTCCAAATAAATATCTTGATAAGGCACAATCAGTAAGAAATGTTATGTAACTAAAACACGTGTAATTTAATCAATAAAATGAGACTGAACTATAACCATAGATAATGTCAATGTGAAAATATCATTAAAAAATAATAACTAAATTGGAATTAAGAAATTTCCTAATTATAGGATTCCATGTTTCCTATGTACATGGTACCTTTACCATCGATACATTTCACAAGATGGTTATTAACATATCTGGTAAAACCCCTATCTGATTGACCAAATGATTATTCCCATGATAAAATCAATTCATCAAGGGGCTATCAATAATTGGTCCCCACCCCTATCATACCTGTCAAAATAATTCCTCATATATCAAATAATCAATTTATTTCTTGACCAATGTGACTTTACATATATCTATATTTAGTAAAAGATACGGATTTACCAATATTTCCTCAGTTAATCAAATAACTGTCATGTGAACACCATATATAAAAATGGTGTACATTTTTAGAAATAACTATAAAAATAAAACAAGAGTTTGGATATATATATTTTTTATTTCCAATAAAAAATAGTGATAATAAAGTGATTAATTTTTGTATAGAAATCTAAAAATCACAAAATAAAGTGAGATTACAATGATAAATTACACCACTTGGTAATTTTTAATTTAAAACACTTTACATGAGATAATTCAAATAAAATGTAAAAAAACATGAATATAAAAGGATTCATGTTATAATATATCAAAAGGGGTATTCGATACACCACACAAAATTATTAAGGGGTGAATATGACATTTATCTCACACATGTAAAAAGTGAGATGAAAATCCCTTTCCTTTCATTTCCTTGTTGGTGAGTATCCTCTAAACTCTTGTATAAGGGTTTTAAACATGTTAATAACTAATACCATAATTATTATAATTTTCATAATATTAAATATTATCTTCTAATATAATCTTATTACCCATTTTTTAACAATAGTTCTTTATTTTTACTATTTCAGGTGTTAATTTCCTACTTTTTCGAGTTTGTTTTCACTTTTTATTTTTGTTCTTCATATGGTGGTCATGATTTAACTATATTAATAATATAATCCATGATTTAATTATCATATATATTTATTATATATGAATTTATAACAGTCCATAATATTTGGATATAGGTAATTAAATGCATCGTTCATGGTGATGGAAGGTCAGACGTACACAAAAAGGATTCTTCCATTTTATTGTCATAATAAAATAATTAAAATTAAATGATATATAATTATAATATAATTTCAATATAATATTTATTTCATATATTTCACATATCTTTATTAAAATAATTTTTATGCATTTCATTTATAGCGTGAACGAATCACATTGTTTTGAGGAGGCGGTAGTCCACACGTCCACAAACAAAGTTACCATATTATCACATATTAGAAAGCATAAAGGTATGTGTAACGACCCAAAAATTTGAATAAATTTTATTTCCTAATTTTGTGTGTTATTTTATTTTATTCTTAACAAAACTATATCATTTAATTAATGATGTGAGTATAACTGAAATAATACTGTTGGGTTTCGAATGTTATATGACTGTTGGTCAATTTGACAGTAGGAAACTAAACTCTTAACGTTACGATTATTGTTTATAAATACAAGTGATCATGGTTAATTAATACAGAAAGCAGATTTGATGGCCTCATCTAATAGGATCAGGTTGTACGAATCCTATCTGTCGGAGTTTTGGAAAGTGGTAGCATCACTGGGCTTCGCTTTGGACCAATCCTAAGAAGAACTTCAATATGTGAATCCTGAATGAAATTTCCTATGGTAGAAGTTCAAGATGATTGAAATCACCACTTAGGGAATGTTGTCTAAGCCACCCCATGATTTTTATCACCATAGCATAACTTACATTTAGGTCCAATACAGGTGTTATAAAGAGCTATGTAACAAGGCCTTAGTTACTTTGTGTAATCCTTTTGAATAAATAAATTTTTTATTTATTATTATGGTAAAATTTGTGTATTTCAAAAAGTCATATAAATAAAGGATGAATTTATAGAAGTTCAATATTATTGATCAATTTTGGAAAAAGGGTTATTTTAAAATATTTTTGTATACTTTAAATAATTAATAATGTGAAATGATTTTCAAAAAAATGGTCTTCTATAGTTGTAATCGGTAAGAAATTTAGAGTCTAAAAATATCAACTTGTTTTTAGTGAATATTAAATTATGAATAGGAACACACCCTTATGAGTATTAATGAATAGTAACTAATAGTAAATCTGCCAAAAAAATAGAAACATGACCCATGAATGTATACAGAGAATTTAGACGTTTTTAAAGGGAAAAAACGATCATAGTTTATGTTTTGGTATTTTTATAAGTCATAAATATATTATTTAGAATTTTATAATTAATTTAATAATTTAAAATGAAAATTTATTTTCATAAAATGTAATCATAAATTGATACTTTATTGTATTATGGTTAAACAATAATTAAATGATACATTGTCTACTTTTTTAAGGTGTTAAAAAAAAGTTATAGTTTTAGAGTTGTTTTCATTAATAAATTATTATTTTATTTAAAATTTAAATTAAAAATATTTAGAAAATTATTTTCATAAAATTTATTTCATTTTTGAATTTAGTGAACCGATATTAGGCTTGGGTGAAATTATGATATTTTTATAAAATGTTTTGTTTTTTGGTGAATAGTAAAAATATAGTTTTAGGTTTTGGTGTGTTGAATGATGTCATTAATGATGTAGTCATGATGTAATAACTCTGGTAAACTTTTGAATAGTAATATATCTTATGAGGTGTCCCAAGTTTCCATTACCATTGGAAAATACCTTGGGCAAGCTTGTGGTTTTGCAAATACCACGGATGAGGTGTCCCTTGAAAATTAATAGAATATTCCCTCACATTTTCTATAAGTACCATGTCATTCCATCATTCCATTCATACAAATATACTCCTCAATGAATATATTGTCTTTTTACCTCCCAATAAGTCCTCCCAAGGTTCCCTCAAGCCCCCCAAGGTCCCAACCATTGATCTTTCGCAGTTACTTTTCAAGGTAAGGGAACTTTCACCCTCCTCTTTTAGTCATGATTTCCTTTAAGTTATGTCTCATAGTTTCCATATTTTTATTTGGGGGTATGTTATTATATATTATTATTGTTGTCCATTTCATGTCCAATTGATGAGATACCATTTCTTCTCTCATAAATTTATTTTCTTAATTTCTAAGTGATGTCTTTAAAGTGCTGAATTTTCATAAAAGAAAATACATTTTCTCTTTTCTTTCATGATTCCTTTTCATGTGGTATGTCATTGAACACCATGATCGTATTTCTATTTTTTATGTCCAAAAACTGTAAAATTATTCATTTATGGATATGAGTTGTTTTCCCCTATCTTTTTGTTTATTTCTAAAACCATGTTATATAGCTGTTATTGTAAATACCCAGAAATTCCATGTAATTTTTTAATTATATGGGATATTTTACGAGTCCGAGAAATATTGACGGCGCGTGATTCCAATACCTGGTGTTCCCGAAATGAATTTATGATCTTATCTTCAGGTACGTTCAGTAAATATGCGAGTGGTTTTTTGTAACATTTGAACCGGTGCTCGGAATTGAAAAATGAGGACACCATTGAACTCGCAGCACCGGTATTCACTTAAGGGGACTTTCACCTCGATGACAGTTGGTTGAGGTTGAAAGTTAGTTTTCGTGATCTTTCATGGAATAAGAAAAATAAAATGTTTATCATTTTTATTTTTCTTTTTGAAAACCTCTCAACATAGATTATGGTGGTGGGGACCACCCGAACCCCTCCTAATGGGGGGAAAAATCTCAAATAATCATTAATTTATTCTCTCATTCAATTATTCCAACTCTCCAATTAATTATTTAATCCATTTAATTTTTTACCAACAAATATTAAATGTATAAACCTACTTTAATTTATGTTGGCTCATCATGTAATCATTGGGGTAAAATTGATGGCAAAGTGGAGAGTGGTGAAAAATTTAGAGAAACATTTTCCAGCGAAGAACTCTTCTCCTTCGTTGAATATTTTTCCAATGAAGTACTCCGTTAGAGGATCTCCAATGGCGAATGAACTGATGATCGAGGAAATGTCGTCATCACTGACTTCACCTTTTTCTTCTCCTCAACATCGTCGTTGGAGGAGACTTGTTTCGGGATCGAAAAACGCCAATCGGTCTCAACCGCGGACAATCTTCAACAGAACCATCAAGGCATGGGTTTTTTTTCTCTTTTTCATTGTTTGAGTTGAATTAATCCACTTGATCTGCTTGCTACTGAACTAATGTATAGGGTTCAGGCCAAACGAACATGACCCGATCCCTCCGCTGTTATTCATTGTTGTCGTATCCTATGTGGTGGAGAAAGGTGGAAGCCAGTAGAGGCCGACCGTAGGACGGGGAAACAACACATGTCCATGCCACCCAAGGAGCATGGTCCATTAATTGTGCCGTGACGACGAAGGGGAAGGAGGCCAGAGTTCGGCCAGCTGCGGAGAGGCAGCGCACGATGCGCCACCGTCAGAGCAAGGGGTTGTGGCCCTCTTGGCCACGGTGGATGGAGGAGGCACGACTGGAATTTGGGCGGCCGTAGAGTGGCGGCACATGACGCACCATGGGAAGGACCATAGGGCTGACCATTTTCGGCAAGCCGAGATGGATCGAGCAGGACCGGCTCGGGTCCCGCGTGATAGCTAGAAACCGAACGGCCAAGCCCTTCTGTGTTTGAGAGCAGGAGGTGCAGGAAACCCTCCACATGTGGCTAGTTTGGGCCGCCTTGCATGGGCTCGACCACCCAGAATGGGCCGGGCCAACCTGAACCGGACCGGGTCGGGCCAGGTCGGTCCGACCAGGTCGGACCGGACCCGGACCAGTTTCAACCCTATACGTAATTTTGTCCATAACTTTTGCTTCGAGATCCCATTTGACGAACCATCTATGGCGCTAGAAACCATAGAGTGAAACTGACCTTTTGGTATACCACAATTGAGTTTTGGATAATGTTTGGGTACATTCGGGTTGGATCGAGTAGGAATCCAACCGGTCCCTCAAGACTAAAATGCTAACAATTTACAGACTGGGCATTTACGCACTATCTATTTCATTGATACCCTTATTATGTGGTGGTCCCTTGGGAAACATCTTTCATGGGACATTGTGGAAGTTGGATTATCAACCATTAGCTTGAAAAGTGCACTCTCCCAGAGATGAGAAAATGTAGTGTGGTTACCCAGTAGCAATTTATGACGATGTACTAGGATCCTGTGTGGGTTTGATGATGTACTAGGATCCTGTGTGCATCTCATGATGTACTAACGATGTATTAGGATCATGTGTGGGTCTGACGATGTACTGAAAATGTACTAGGATCCTCTGTGTGTCTGACGATGTACTGACAATGTATTAGGATCTTGTGTGGGTTCGACGATGTACTGACGATGTACTAGGATCCTGTGTGGTTCAAAAGATATAATGACGATGTACTAGGTTCTTATGTGGGTCGGCCGATGTATAGACGTTTTACTAGGATCTTTTGTGGGTTTGGCGATGTACTCACTTGAATTAGGATCCTGTGTGTGTCTGACAGTGTGCTAGGATCCTGTGTGGGTCTGACGACATACTAGGATCCTGTGTGGGTCTGCAATTTGGGATCCTTCATGGGTCTGCCTATTAACTGAGTAACATGATTCAGTATTTACATCTAATCATCTCTGTTACCGTATCTAATTTATACCTAGTGTGAGATGAGTTCATACCTGTTTGGTACTTTCCTTCGTGTTAATACCTTGGTGGTATTCTTCTGTGTGGGATACCTGTGTGGTACTTACCTTTGTGGTATTACTTACTTTGTGGAATAGTTGGGCTTTGAGATTTTAGGTTGGACCCTGTGTTTCCTCATGATTTAGATGGGAATACTTGATAACTTAGGTATATGTATGGGCATATAAATAAGTAGGGTTGTCAGATGATTTCATTCTTTTGGATATATCCTTTTTGGATTTTGTGAGATGTTGAGGGTCTCGGGGTCCCTACTGAGTATCGTTATACTCACCCCTGCACCGGATATGCTCGCACCTTGTTGTGTTTGATGTAGACGATGGACAACACTGACTGAGGATGAGAGTACCAGGACTGGAAGTAGCTCGGAGGTGGACATTAGATGAGGTGTACCGTAGAGTCGACCGTTTGGGAGTCGTACCTACTTTTCAGGTAGGATCATTAGCGGGTGTTCATAAGAGTTGTTTCAGTTTACTTGTACCTTTCAGTTTTCTTGTACTTTCCAGTTGGGCTTGTATTCCGGACCCTTTTTACTTGCTTTCATCACTCTCTTGATATACAGTTTATTTGTTTTCGTATCTTGTTGTGTGCTTGGTTGTGTGTGTTCGTAGATATAAAGGCAATGCCTTCCTGGTTTTTAGGGAATACGCTTTCGGTGCTAGTTGCCAGCCCCTGGCCTATTGAAGGCGGGCTTGGGGTAGTCACGGAATGGTTCTTGTGGGACGGGTCATGACAAATTTGTTTTAGAGGAGTCGATTATACCATAGAACATTGGACCTTGATCTTCTTTTTAAAGGCAATAATGTTAAGTGTAATGAAGGTGGTTATCAGTTTAGGGAATCTAGTGTTGGTGCGGTAGCCGACGTATCCATACACCAGGACCCTGACTACTAATTTCTGACTTAGTCCACAAAAACACTAATTACTTGGGTGTTTTCAAGATTTTCCTTTGTGATCTCTTTGAGTAAGCTCACCAGGTATAACTTATTGACCATGGTGCACCTGTTTCTTTTTAGGATGCCTCCACACAGACAACCCTCTATGGTTCCGGGTATAGTACGCACTGTTATCCCACTGAGCGACGAGGCCTCAGTGTAGGCCCTCTTTTAGTAGAGGCACCGGTACCATTACCTATTGGTCCACCGATTCTACCAGCTCCAACCGAAGAGGGTGCACACCACTTGAGTACATTGCATGATTTCCAATGCTAGAGGCCACCCAGGTTTAGGGGAGAGATGGACCCACAGGCGGATGAGGATTGGCTGGAGGCCATGGTGAGAGTCTTCTGATTTGTAGGGACACCAACTGATCTCATGGTGATCCATGCCGCCAGTCTTCTATAGGCAACATCAGGTAGATGGTAGAGATTTATTCTCGAGGTTCACGATGAGGTGACGCTTTTTTGGGCAATCTTTGAGAGCCTGTTTTAGGAAAAATTTGTCTCAGTGACTCTTCGCGCAGTCCGCATAGAGGATCTTCTTCATCTGCAGCAGGGCAGCATGACTGTGGCTCAGTAATCATCGTGGTTCACCGACCTCTCATGATATTCCACTGATATAGTATGTGACCCATTCTTCAGGTCCCAGAGCTTCGATCAGGGACTCTTTTGGAAGATCAAGGCATCAATGATCTCACTCAACATTCCGGCGTAGGTGGGGGTGTTAGAGAAAGCCCTCTTAGTATAGAGTTTTCTTTCTAAGAAGTCACTAGCAGCGAGACCCACCACCAGTCATCACATAGAAGAGACTTCTATAGTTGGAAGCAGACATATGTCACATATGTCCAATAGGACCAGACCTATAGGTGGACGACTGCATGACTCAGGATCAGTTGTGCAGGGTACCATAGATAGAGCCAGTCATTCGAGGAACATGCAGTGTTTCACATGAGGCAGGCAGGGTTGTGTGAATCGTGACTGTCCAACCAAGCATATAGATAATCAGAAGATGGTCGAAGGACCTCCCTGGAAGAGATAGAGGTTCGATTGAGGTGGTCCATAGGGAGGAGGCAGACGTGGCAGAATAGATGGTCGTGCAGCTATCAGTGGGAGACGATTCAAGATGTTAACGCCATCACCAGTAGGTGGTCCACCCTCGACCATAGGGAGCAGGTGGAAAGGTGTGAGCTCAGTTCCAGGAAGCTTAGTCCTACGACCATGGAACTCTAGATATGGTATGAGGTATGATCTATGTCTACTCAACCTTAGCTGCAATACTTATAGACATAGGTTCCAGTTATTCTTTTATTGCCACTACCCTCATTCGAATCTCGGAGATTCTGATGGAGACGTTGGCTCGATCCTAATGGCTAGAGACTTCTATGGGAGATGATTCGACGATTAAACAGTAGTTCCAATAGTGTGAGATTACTCTAGAAGAAAAGAGCTTTGGCTGGGATCTCATAGTAGCAACGTCGAGGCCTTATGACGTTATCTTTGGTATGGACTGGTTATCTACAGTCGATAATCAGATTAACCGTATTAGGAACAAAGTGCGGTGTGTCCACGTAGATGGGACTATTTTTACTTTCACCTGTGAGAAGGGAGCCTTTGCAGAACATGATGAAATTACTCGGAGGAGAGTACAACTGATCACTGATCAGTTGGCTAGCCTTACCCTCAGAGCGGTTGGTGTGGAGAGTCTGAGCTATCCTGTAGTGGTGAACTAGTACGCGGATATTTTTTGGCTGATGATGTTCCAGGTCAACCTCCTCATAGATAGGTGGACCTTTACATTGACTTGTACCCTAGGACGACATCGATATATCCTTTAGCGTATCAGATGGCTCCTGCGGAGCTTCGCGAGCTGCGGGTATAGCTGGAGGACTTACAAGAGAAGGGATTCATTTGGCCCATTTTTTCTCCTTGGGGATCCCTAATTTTGTTCATCAAGAAGGTTTATGGGAGCTTGAGACTTTGTGTCGACTATCAGTGCCTGAAATGGGTGACCGTGAAAAACAAGTATGCACTCACGAGGATTGACGACCTCTTTGATCAACTGAAGGAAGCACGGTGGTTCTCGAAGATAGACCTTAGGTCAGGCTATCAGCAGCTCAAAGTGCGAGACGAGGATGTGTAGAAGATGACTTTCCGATGACGGTATGGCCATTATGAGTTCATGGTTATGCCTTTCGGCATGTCCAACTCCCCTATAGTGATCATGGGACTCATGAACAGGATCTTTCAGCCACACCTTGATTGCTTTTTAGTAGTCTTCATCGACGACATTCAAATCTACTTGGCTACTGAGGAAAAGCATGCCTATCATTTGAAGATAGTTCTGGACACACTCCGAGAGCACCAGATTTATGGTAAGCTCTCAATGTTCTAGTTCTAGATCTGATAGGTGCACTTCCTATGACACGTCATCTCAGAGGGTGGTGTTTTAGTGGATCCAGTGAAGTTTGAGCTAGTACTTTCTTGGGAGCCACCCAAGAGTGTGGCGGAGGTGTGTATTTTAGAGACCCACACATGATGTACAAGGACATTACATTACTTTTGTGGAATACTTAATACATAACAAAAACATACACCCAAGGACTGTAATAGTTTAGTGTCTTTGGAAACTCGGAACATAATCATCTAATCATGGTGAAAGATCTTCAACATCTCCCATAAAGATCTTCCCCTTTAGTTTTCTTTCCTAAAACATTTTTTATATCCTAGGGAAAAGAAAACATAATAATGGTTAGCTAAAAAGCTCAGTAAGGGTAAACATGGAGAACATAAAACAATCCCTAATCATTTGAACATAAGTACATGAACATAAAACATCAAAATCCTGGGTAATGACATATATCTTGACTGTATATAAGGAATATATCATAAAGGAACATTAATCATGATAAAATGGCATGGGAATAAAACATATAATTGTGGAAACCATTAAGTAAAAGTTATAATTTCCATAGTATCCAAGTCATTGCTTCCAAGACCATCATAGTGGACAAATTTCATTACTGAACCGGGTTTACTTGTCGTTCTACCCCTGTATTATTGAACCAGAATCCCTTTCCGTTCCATCCATGTCTATATCATGAGATATAAATCATTACCCAATTAATTGGATAGAGATATAGGTCCCACCCATCTCATAATGAAATAATTCTTACATATGCCACAAAATAAACACAAATCATTCATCACAACCTAAAAAATAAAATGGTTTTTATAAACATCATCCCATTATAACATAATACATATAAAACAAATAGATGTCATTTCATAATAAGAAAAATCACACCATTTAAATAATATAGACATTATACTTGAAACATAAACATATTAAATACTATCATTTTAGATGGAAAATAGTTTTGATAAAACACATGAAATGAATTCTTGAGGAAAATATCCTTTCATCTTGAAAATCATTTTCTTTTCACAAAATTCAATTAAATTTTAAAAGAAAAGAATTTTGTTGGAAATAATAATGAAATCTTGTAGAGTAATATTTATGAAAATAAGGCGTTATGAAACATTAAAAATAAGTTCATCCCTTATATGTTAAAAAACATTCTCTTAATACTTTTACCGAAAAATTCAAAAAGATCCTCGTATGGTAAAAAAAGATTGATTCCTTCCATAAAACAATGTAAAAGTCAAAGAGGGATAAATACTACTATGAAAATACATGGAATAATATTAAAAAATTTATGAAAAACAATTTTGTGGACATGGATGAAAAATATAACCTGAGTAAATACTTACGTATAAGAAATCTCGGATAAAAATGAGATTTGAAAAATTACTCCTTACCTTATGTCCAATTTCTTCTATATGAGTCTGAGAATTTTGAATAGTGGGTTTAAACATATTATTAACTTTCAACATAACCATAATAATATTTATGATATCATATATTATTCACTTCTAACTTAATATTACCCGTTCTTTGGTAAATTCCATGTTAAAGCAGCGTTTTGGGTAAAATCATTATATTTATCGTACGTGTTTCAACTTGTTGTTCTTGATATTATTTCGTATATCTTGATTTACTAAATTAAATAATGTAAAAAATTATTTATATATAATATATATTCATAATATAAATATATATGATAGATCAATAAATGGAATGAAATACACCGTTTATTGAGACGTTTGGTCGTACGTACGCATGAACGTTGTTTTAGTTTCCTTATTGAATTGAATGGAATTAAGTAAATTAAACATATATGTACATTAATCCCGTATCATTATTATGTAATATCTTTCATGATTATTTATTATATATACTTTCTAATCATATTGAATGGTTAATTTTGGAAAATGAATCTCATAGCATTCGTGGAGACGGTAGTCCGTACGTATGAACGAGCAACAATATCTTTCTTTTGATATTAAAATCGTATATAATTGGATGGTATATAATATATAAATAATCTTCATGATGTTATATTTATTATTTATTCCATTTATACTCGTTATTATACCCATCCAAATGATGAAATGTTTGAATAACAAACTACACCACGACGTAGAGATGGTAAGTAGTACGAACGCACATGTGGGGACTTCTTCATTCATACGATGGATAAAATAACTAATATGGTTGTAAAATTTTTATAATAATATCAAAATATCTATAAGAGACTGGATATAATATTTTATAATGGAAACAACAAATAAGGGGGGAGTGGAAGAAGAAAGGAACTTGAAATAGGTGGCGACATATTTACGTCTTCTTCATGTTCTTCCTTTTGATTTGATCAAAAAGGCTTCATAGGTTGGCTTTCTAACTAAAGGAAGAACTATAGGATAACGGTAGGACAATTGAGAGGGTATTTGGGTAGGGTTTTGCTGAGACAAATGTCTTTTGAGGTGTGAATTAGAGATAAGGGGGAGTTCCATTTTATAAGAGTGGTGCGGGGAAACTTAGGAAAAACTTGAAATATTATTTTATAATAAATTCAAATTCGGTTTATAATTGATTAAAAGTGACTTATTTTGAGGCTAGGGTGGGGATGGGTCGACATCCTCACAAAAAATAGGTTTTACACAAGTTTAGGTTACCATTTTAAACTAATCATTTAGATTTAACTCTAAGTTAAATAATTTAACTTTTACCGTGTCTTCTTGTATTCTTACACTATATAGTTAATAAACTTACTATAAACAACCAATAGAACCCCAATTGGTTTCGTAATTCCATATATATTATTATATAAGTATATTTTCTGAACCTAATATTTTTAAGACCATTATATCAATTAATAATATAAAATTTGTTTTAAAAACGTTTTTATGTCAATTTTGACAGTATTTGGTATTTTGTTTTTTCTATATTAATAACAGAATTATTACTTCAGAAAAAATTCATCTAAACAACCCTTATATGTTATATTAACCATGAAAATTAGTTTAATTCAAAAAAAGTCTCAAATTACATTTATTTGGGTATTTATAATATCAAATATGTTAATATTTCATTAATAAGGTAATTACTGCATCATCATTGTTCCATAAATGAATTAAATTATTTAATTTCTAAAAAATATAAATAAAATACAATTATATAGGAAATGTTTTTATATTTCTAATTAATATTTATAGTCTAATTTATCTTCTGTATAACCGTATATTAAAAATGTTTTAGTTACTAAACTATGATTTTAACTATTTTAACTCTTCTTTAAATAAAATAATAATAAATGTCCTAATCTAATCCAAGTGGACATAAAGGGAAATATTTTATTCCAAAGGTTGTTTTTGGTAGAATTATACTTATCCAATAGAATCAGGACATGTGTTAGGGTAATAATAATATCATTTTTACCCTTAATTAACATGTTTACTTTTAACCGTGGTAAATAAAAGTTAAAAGTTACTATTCACTGAAAATTATTTTCATCTCATTGAACCAAATTTTACTTACTGATATAAAACGTGTCTCTCAGATTTTTTAGAAACAACTCACAGAAGCAGTAAAAATAAGTTTTATGTAAATTTGAAAATTCTCCTAGGAGGTGGGTAAAGATGGTAAAAAGTTCCATAAAATTTTTATATATCTAAAATTATTATAAAATCACTCCAATTAATTAAATTGAAATTATATGGGTATTATTTATTTATTTTGACCTAAAATATATTTAAATAAAATAAATTATTATTTAAATTAAAATTCAGTTTTTACCAATAACTCAGGGTTTTCACTATTCATCAAAAAATTGAATGTTTTCAGAAAAATACCAAAATTTACCCTAGGTTAATTTCGATATTCCGAATCCAAAATTGAAGTCCATTTTGAAAGATAAAATTTATAAATTTTCAAAAAGTGGGTGTTACTATTCATAATGGCTAGTTTATATAATATTTTAAAAACATATCGTTGTTTAGTGAAACTCGGTATTGCGTACAACACAAGCTATAAAGGAAGGTTTCTCTTGCATGTAACTCAAGACAAGAATAGTGTCTCATATACTACAAGCTAATACGGTGTTGTGTATATTGAAAGATAATCTTGGTGTAGCATACAACACAATACATCAATGAAATTAATAATATTTCTCATAAAATCTCAGGGTGTTACATTCTACCCCCCTTAAAATGAATTTCGCCCTCGAAATTTGTTGGGTTATAAATGGTTTACTACTTGAAAGATTAATTCATAGAAACCCACATCGTAAAAAGGAATACTAAAACTTAATTTTAAAAAACTAATTTATGAAACATAATGGTTACCCAAATTAACTCATCACTTGGTTTCCGCATAGGAGAACATAGGTGAAAATGTAGATATGTAAGAGAAATCTAACCATTATGTTCTGATGGAGAGTGGTAGAGAACATGGCTATTAAAAATCCAACAATCACAAAGCCATAAATTTGTGATGATCTAAGGTACCATCTAGGACAATGATTTTGGTCTTCAAGATCATTTCCCTAATGTTGAAAAAAAATTGAATTAGAAGAAATACTTAATTGGATTTGGTACAATCACATCGTTGGTCATTCCTTGAACAATTTACACTTCATATCTTAATGAAATGAAGATGAATTTGTCATTTGTGAATTTTTAGAAGATCATGCAATAGAATGACATGCCATTCCATCTATCTCAATCAAAAGGATAGAAAAAGTTATTAAATATACATAAGTCCAACTATGGTGGTATTAATCGTATATGGTTCCTAAAAGGGACTTATAATTCATCTATCATACCGATTAATAAAATAAAACAAATTTCTACTAACCAGGGACTTTTTATAGGGCAGTGATAGGCGATAAAGGCTTGTCGTACTTCAGTTGTTGGTTCGATTCTCGCATCCTTGTCCGATGTGACGGGTTATTCCTCATCCTACGTGTTGTCCTTTTTCTAAAACTAGACTATTATAACATTCGAGCAATAATTTCCAAAAAAGTTATAGCCTTACACAATACTATATGATATCCATTTGTCCTTATATCAGTCATGAGCTCATTAATACTATCAAATATTTCATTATCTTTTTTCCCTTCATTATGCGCATATAATTTTCTTTCCAAAAATATTTCAATCACTTTTCATGGTTACCTGTACCATATAATTTTTGAAAACCACAAAAAACCAATACATAGATGTTCCAATATTCCACGATACTAAAAATGAGATTCCATAACACTATTTTGGAATCACATTACATAAACACTTATTCATTCCACCACTTCATTGTCATATTCAACATCACCAATAATGATTGCATGTGACTTCCCTTTTTCCTTTTCCGTGAGTGGTTGTTGATGTCAATCATCATTAACCCTTGGATTAGGGCATTAGTTAGACTAATGCCCCATTTCCATGCACTTGAAGCATTGAAGTGTTGGTGGTGCGTTCTCTATAGTCTTTTCTCTATTCACATCATTAGCTACCTTTTCCCCATTACATCGGCACCCGGCTACTTGATGACCTTTTTTCCACACTTAAAACATTTTCTATTCCCTTTAAGACAATCTCCACCATGCTTCTTTCCACACTTTGAGCATAACAAAACATTTGTCTTCTTTTCACCATTATTTTGAGATTTTTCCTTGAACTCCATATTTCATTTCTCATCAAAACCATGAGATGGATATGTTACACCAACTTCTAGTTCTACCTTGATAGCACAACACACAATTTCTTCATCGCTACTGAAGACTCTTATAGAAAATGTCCTTCGAAGACTTGGTTTTAAGACACTGAATAACTGATCAACTTTACTTTCAGGTTGGTTGATAAAGATAGATGTATACCATGAAAGCCTTGTAAAATTCACCTCGTATATAACAACAGATTTATCATCCTTTTATTTAAGCTCAAGGAACTCCTTTTCCATATTTGTTCAAAGAATACAAGGGAAGTACTTATTGAAAAACATGTTCTTGAACTCATCCCATTCCATGGATTCAATTTCATTTTGGAGCCTTGAATTATGAATTAGAGTCCACCACTAGTCTGTTTCACCATCTTAACGGTAAATAGCTAAAATTATTTTTTCATGCTCTGAATTGTGATTTATGGAAAATATCATTTCAATGGTACTGATCCATTGTTCAGCAACAAGTGGATTGGAGACCCCCTGAAAGAAGAAGGACGTTGCCTCATGAAGAACTCAATAGAATATTGTTCCCTTCTCTTCTCATTTGGATGTCTAGATTGATTCATAGCTTGTGTAAGTATAGCAATAATATTTTTCACTCCGTCTCCCATAACATTGGTTTATTTAGGAGGACCATCATTGCATCTTCCATTACATTGATCAACGTGGTTCCTTCGGGTTCCAACCATCATCTAAAACCCAAAAAGAATAGTGTGGGAGGAAAAAAATCATACTAGGAAAGAAATATAATCATGTGGAGTACTGTAAATCTCAAACATATTAGGGTTAATTGTTAGATCGTTACCATAATTCTAGGAAAAAAACCTATACATATACATAACCTTAGAGACATCCCTAGATATACCTTATAAATATCTATAGGGGTTTCACTAACGTTATCGCATCCTAGTTTCCAAAGGTTAACTAAACCATTCCTCTAATACCAACTATAGAGACCCACACATTATGTACATAGACATTACATTACTTTTTTGGAATACTTAATACATAACAAAAACAGACACCCAAGGACCATAATAGTTTAGTGTCTTCGTAAACTCAGAACATAATCTTCTAATCATGGTGAAAGATCTCCAATATCTCCCATAAAGATCTTCCCCTTTGGTTTTCTTACCTACAACCATTTTTTGTATCCTATGGAAAAGAAAACATAAAAAGGGTGACCTCAAATTCTCATTAAGGGTAAACATGGAGAACATAAAACAATCCCTAAACATTGGAATGTAAGAACATGAACATAAAACTTTAAAATCATGGGTAATGACATAAATCGTAACAGTACATAAGGAATATATCATAAAGGAACATTAATTATGATAAAATAGCATGGGAGTAAACATGTAATTGTGGCAACCAATAAACACATGTTATGATTTTCATAGTATCCAAGGCATTGCTGCCATGACCATTATAGTGGATAAAGTCCATTACTGAACCGAGTTTACTTGCCGTTCCAGCCATGTATTACTGAACCAGATTAACTTTCCATTCCAGCCATGTCTATCTCATGAGATATAAATCTATACCTAATTCATTGGAGGGAGATATAGGTCCCACCCATCTTATAATGAAATCATTCTTACGTGTGCCACAAAATAAACATAAATCATTCATCACAACCGAAAGAATAAAATGGGTTTCATAAACATCATCCCATCATAACATAATCCATATAAAACAAATGGATATCATTTCATCATAAGAAAAATCACACCATGTAAATAATATAGGCATTATAATGGAAGAATAAACATATTAAATACTCTCAGTTCATATGGAAAATACTTTTTATAAAACACTTGAAATGAATTCTTGAGGAAAATATCATTTCTTCTTCAAAATCATTTTCTTTTCACAAAATGGCATTCAATTTTAAAAGAAAGGATTTTTTTTGAAAATAATCATGAAATATTTTAGAGTAACCTTCATTAAAATATGGCTTTATGAAACCGTAAAAATCCGTTCATTCCGTATAAGTTAAAAAACATTCTCCTCGTACTTTTTCCGAAAAAGTCAAAATTTCCTCGTATGGAAAACAAAAGAAAGATTCCTTCCATAACGAAATTGTAAAAGTCAAAGAGGGTTAAACATGATTTTAAACATTCAAGTAATAATATTAAACAATTTATGAAAAACATTTTTATGGACATGGATGAAAAATTTTACCCCGATAAATACTTACATACAAGCAATGTCGAATTAAAATGAGATTTGAAAAATTATCCCTTACCTTATGTCCAATTTCTTCCATATGTGTCTAAGACTATTATATAGTGGGTCTGAACATATTATTTACTTGTAACATAACCATAATAATATTTATGATATCATATTTGATTCACTAATAACATTATATTACCCGTTCTTTTGTAAATTCTATGTTAAATCAGTGTTTTGGGTAAAATCATTTTATTAATCGTACGTGTTTCGAATTTTTGTTCTTTATATTATTACCTATATCCTGATTTAATTAATTACAGAATGTAAAAAATGATTTATATATAATATATATTCATCATATAAATATATATGATAGATCGATAAATTGAATGAAATACACCGTTCATGGAGACAGTTGGTCGTACGTAAGCATGAACGCTGTTTTCATTTCTTTATTGAATTGAATGGAATTAAGTAAATTGAACATATATGTACATTAATCCAGTATCATTATTATGTAATATATTTCATTATTATTTTTTATATGTACTTTATAGTCACACTTTAATGGTTAATTATGGAAAATGAATCTCATCATGTTCATGGAGACAGTAGTTCGTACGTACGCACGATCGACAATATCATTATTTTGATACTAAAATCGTATATAATTGGATGGAATACAATATATAAATAATAAAAATAATGTTATATTTAATATTTATATCATTTTAACTCATTATTACACCCATCCAAATGATGAAATGTTTGAATAACAAATTACACCACGACGTGGCGACGGTAAGTCGTACGAACGCTCGTGTGGTGACTTTTTCATTCATCGGATTTATAAAATAACTAATATGGTTGTAAAATTTTAATAATAACATAACTGTATATTGAAGATACTGGAGTAATTATTTTAGAATGAAAACAACAAATAAGGAGGAAGTGGAAGAAGAATGAAACTTGAAATAGGTGGTGAGATATTTACCTCTTCTTCGGGTTCTTCCTTTTGATTTGATCAAAAGGGCTCCTTAGGTTGGATTTCGGACTAATGGAAGGCCTCTAGGATAAAGTTAGGATATTTTAGAGGGTATTTGGGTAGGGGTTTGCCGAGACAAATGGCATTGTAGGTGTAAATTATAGATAATGGGGAGTTCTCTTTTATAAGAGGGGTGAGGTGCACCTTTGGAAAAACATAAAACAAATTTATAATAAAATTATATTCAATAGATAATGACTCCAAAGAGACTTATTTAGAGGTTAGGTTTGGGATGGGTCACAAGCCTCTCAACAAATAGGTTTTAGACAAGTTTAGGTTACCATTTTAACCTTATCATTTAGATTTAACTCTATGTTAAATAATTTATCTTTTACCATGTCTTGTTGTATTCTTACACTATATGGTTAATAAACTTTCTATAAACAGACAATAAAACATCAATTGGTTCATTAATGTCATATATATTATTATATAAGTCTTTTGGCCGAACCTTATATTTTTATAATAATTATATCAATTAATAATATAATATTTGTTTTAAAAATGTTTTTATGTCAATTTTTATACTATTTGGTAGTTTGTTTTTTATAAATTCATAACAGCATTATTACTTCGAAAAAAATTCATCTAAACAACCCTAATATAATATATTAACTTATAAAATTAGTTTAATTCATAAATAGTCTCATATTAAATTTATTTGGGTATTTATAATATCAATTATGTTAATATTTCATTAATAAAGTAATTAGTTCGTCAAAATTGTGTCATAAATAAAATAAAATATTTAATTTCTAAAAAATATAAATAAAATAAAATTATGTAGGAAATATAATTATCTTTATAATGAATATTTATAGTCGAATTTATCTTAAGTGTAACCCTATATTAAAAATGTTTTATTTATTGCAGTCTTATTTTAACAATTTTAACTCTTCTTTAAATAAAATAATAATAAATGTCCTAACCTAATCCAAGTGCACTAAAGGGTAATATTTTATTCTTAAGGTTTTTTTGGTCGAATTATACTTATCAAATAGAATTAGCACATGTGTTAGGGTAATAATAATACCATTTTTACCCTTAATTACCCTGTTTATTTTTAACCGTGGTAAATAAAAGTTAAAAGTTACTATTGACCAAAATTATTTTCATCTCATTGAACAACATTTCACTTACTGATATCAACTGTGTCTATTATATTTTTGAAATTCAACTCATAGAAGCGGTAAAATCATGTTTTATGTAAATATGTTAATGCTCCTAGGACGTGGGTAAGAGATGGTAAAAAGTTCAATAATATTTTTATATATCTAATATTATTATAAAATGTCTCCAATGAATTACATTGAACTTATATTGGTATTATTTATCAATTCTTACCTAAAATAAATTAAAATAGAAAATTATTATTTAAATAAAAAGTCGGTTTTAACCAATAACTTAGAGTTTTCACTATTCATTCAAAATAGAATGTTTTCAGAAAAACAAAATCACCCTAGGATAATTTCGATATTAAAAATCCAAGAATGATGTGAATTTTGAAAGATAAAATTTATAAAATTTTAAAAACTGGGTATTACTAATCATAATGGATACTCTGTATAATATTTTAATAACATATCGTTGTTTAGTGAAACTCGGTATTGCGTACAATGCAAGCTAGCGGGGAAGGTTTCTCTTGCATGTAATGCAAGCCAAGAATAGTTTCACATATACTACAAACTAATACAGTGTTTCGTATAGCACATGATAATCCTGGTGTAGCGTACAACAGAATACATCAAAGAAATTAATACTATTTCTCATTAAATCTCGAGGTGTTACACGTAGTTATCTAGGTTTGGATGGATACTACCATAGGATTCTGCCAGATTTCTCTAGAGATGCAACACCATTATAATCATTGATGAAGAAGGGGAAACCCTTCGGGTGGTCAGAGAAATGTCAATGGTGTTTTCAGGAGCTGAGACAGAGGCTGACTAGTGCCCCCATCTTGAGGCTTCCAGAGGAGGGTGTAGGGTATGTAGTCTACTGCAACGCATCGGGGACAGGGCTCAGATGTGTCCTGATGTAGGAGAGAGAAGTGATCGCATATGGTTCTTGATAGTTGAGACCACATGAATGGAACTTCTCTACCCATGACATGGAGTTACCAGTAGGGGTCTTAGCCTTGAAGATATGGTGATATTACTTTATGGGCAAGGGTTTTACAGTCTACTCGGATCACAAGAGTCTCAGGTATATCTTCTCACAGAAGGAATTGAACCTGAGATAGGGACGTCGGCTTGAGTTTCTCTAGGAATATTACTTCGAGATAGTCTATAATCATAAGAAGGAAAACATTGTAGAAGATGCTCTTAGTAAGATAACTGGTATACAGTTGCTAGGTGAGGTGACATAGAAGCTAGCTGCTTTGCAAATATCTTTTGTGGATCGAGATGGAGCAGCTTTTCTTCAGTCTCTTACAGTCACTCCCCTACTTCATCAGTGAGTTAGGGAGGAGTATCATGGGGAAACTGACTATGAGGATCTATGTTCTCAGATATCCACAGGATAGGAACCTGATAGATTTTTTGAAGGTGGGGAGCATGTCATCCTCTTCAGGGGACATACCATGGTACCTATGTCGCTTCAGGAGGAAGTGATGAGGGAGTTCCACACATCCCCTAGAGCGGTACATCCAGGAGTAGTGAAGATGTACCCGGATCTCTGACGACAGCACTGGTGGCCAGGAATAATGAAACAAGTAGCATAGTTTGTCTCTCTGTGCCTCACTTGTCAGTAAGTGAAGGTGGAGCATTATGTACTAGTGGGCTTGGTTCAGCCTTTAGAGGTCCCTGAGTGGAAGTGGGATGGGATATCCATAGACTTTGTGACATGACTTCCACATACAGCCATAGGACATGATTCTATCTGGGTGATCATAGACCAACTCACCAAGTCGGCCCATTTCCTACCGATCAGAGAGCAAGGTTCAGTAGAGAGCATGGGATGCCTCTACGTGCAAGAGGTTGTGCGTCTACATGGAGTACCCTCAACGATTTTCTCTGATCGTGATACACTTTTCACTTCTCATCTATGGAAGGGGTTGAAGGAGGATTTTGGGACGCAGCTTCATTTGAGCACCGCCTTCCATCCTGAGATGGATGGGAAGACTGATCAGACCATTCAGACCCTCGAGGACATTTTATGTTCTCACATCCTCAACATCAGTCGCTGCTGGGAGAATCACATGCCTTTGGTGGAGTTTTCATACAACAAAAGCTATCACTCCACCATTGGGATGACACCTTTTGAGGCATTGTATGGGCGACCTTGCAGATCTCATTTTTGCTGGACTAACCCAAGGGAGTTAGCACTCATGGGACCAGAGATGGTACTAGCTACCATAAGAAAAGTGCATATCTTCAAAGAGTGGATGAAGACTTCACAGAGAAGGCATAATTCTTATTCCAATAGGAGACAAATACCTCTAGAGTTAGGATAGTGACCAAATATTTCTACGGGTCTCACCACGACGAGGTTTGTAGAGATTTGGTGGGGAAGGAAAGTTATCTCTAAGGTTCATTGGATCCTTCCAGGTCCTCAGCAGAGTTGGTGAGATGGCTTACCGCTTAGAACTTCCCCCTCAGTAGCACCAGGTGCATGACGTCTTCCACATTTCCCAGTTGAGGAGATACGTGCAATATCCATCTCACGTCATAGACCATGGCGAGCTAGACATCGATAATGAGGAGAAATTTTCGGAGGTTCCAGTGGAGATTGAGGATCGACAGGAGAGAGTCCTTCATGGGTGTTTGATACCTCTGGTGCGCGTTTGCTGGTAGCATGGGAACCTCTAAGAGGGGCACATGGGAGCAGTAGGCTCAAGATCGTGCTTAGTACCCCACTTATTTCCTTAGATTGAGTTGTGGCTTACGGGGATGTAAATCCCTAAGGTGGGGACATTGTAAAGACCCAGAAATTAAATGAATTTTTTAATTACATGGTAATTTTTACAAGTCTGCGAAACTTAACGGCGAGTGATTTCGAGGACCGGTGTGCCCGGAATGAATTTCTAAACTTTTCTTCAGGTGCATTTATTGAACATTCGAGCGGGTTTTTGTAACATTTGAACAGGGGATCAAAATTGAAATCCGAGAACACCGTTGAACTCACATCACCGATATTCTCTTAAAGAGACTTTCACCTCGATCGTAGTTAGTCGAGGGGGAAAGTTAGATTTCATGATTTGTCATAGATGAAAAAAAATAAAATGTTTACTTTTTTTTTAAAACCCATCAACATAGGTTATGGTGGTGGGGACCACCCGAACCCCACTTAATGGGTGGAAAACCTCTCAACTCCACATTAATTTATTCTCCCATTTAATTATACCAACCCTCCAATTAAATATTTGAGACATTTAGTTTTTTGAGTACATAAATTAATTTTATAAACCTAATTTAATTTATGTTGGCTCATAATTTAATTTTTGGGGGAAAAATTGTTGGAAAATGGGAGAGTGGAGAAATATTTGGAGAAACATTCTCAAACGAAGAACTCTTGTCCTTCGACGGATATTTCTTCAACAAAGAACCCCGTCGAAGGATCTCCAATGACGAACGAACCGATGATCGATGAAAAGCCATCGTCACCAACTTCCCCTTTTTCCTATCCTCACCGACTTCGTTGGAGGAGACTTCTTTCGATATCGAAAAATGCCAATCCCTCTCAACTATGGACAATCATCAAAAGAATCATCAAGGTACATTTTTTGTTGTTTCTTTTTAATATTTTGAGTTGAATGAATCCCCATGATCCACCTACTACTGAACTAATGTAGAGGGTGCATGACAAATGAACACGGACCGATCCCTCCACTGTTATTCTTGTTTGTCGTTTCCTACGCCGTGGAGAAAGGTAGTGGCCCGAAGAGGCTGACAGCACGATGGGGTGATAGCCCTCGTCAGTGCCTCCTGACAAGCAAGGGTTGTGGATTGTGCCGCAGAGACAAAGTAGATGGAAGCAGACGTTCAGATGACCGCGGAGAGGCCACACAGGACGCTCAGCCATCGGAGCAAGGGGTCATAGCCATCCTGGCCACGTAGGATGAAAGAGGCGCGGCCGACATTCGGCCGACGACATAGCAGCGGCACATGACCTGCTACTGGGAGGACCCAAGGGCTGGCCGAGCTAGACCTAACAGGACCCGATCGGGTCCCACGTACTGGTTGTGAACTGAATTGCTGAGCCGTTAGATGTTTGAGGTGGGGGGAATTCCCCCCCCCCCCACATGCGGCCAGGCTGGGCTGCCAGGCTGAGTCACCCAACGCGGGCCTGGCCGGACCCTGCGGGCCGGGCCAACCTGAACCAGACCAGGTCGGACCGGACCTGGACCAGTTTCAACCCTAAATGTACTTTTAGCCATAAATTTAGCACCAAACATATGTTTGACGAACCGCCCATGGCTACGAAAACCTTGGATAGAAAAGGAACATTTGGTATACCCCACTTATGCTTTGGATAAAGTTGGGGTATGGTCGGTTTAGATCAAGCACGAATCCATCCGGTCCCTCAGAACTAAAAGGCTAATAACATACAGTCCGGGTGTCCGATTGATGAACTTTCTATTGTTCTGAGACCCCTATTAAGCAGCAGTCTATTGGGATACATCTTCATTAGACTTCGTGGCAGTTATATTGTCGAAAAATAGCTTGAGGTGCACACTCTCTTGGAGATGATCTTTCTTAGTGGGGGTACCCTGTAGCTGGTTCTGACGATGTACTAGGATCATGTGTGGGTCTAAAAATGTACTGATGATGTACAAGGATCATGTGTGGGTCTGAAGATCTACTGACGATGTACAAGTATCCTCTATGGGTATGAAAATTTACTGACGATGTACTAGGATCCTGTGTGGGTCTGACAATGTACTGACGATGCACTAGGATCCTGTGTGGGTCTGATGATTTAGTATTGATTTACTAGGATCTTGTGTGGGTCTGATGATGTAAAATGATCCTGTGTGGGTCTGACAATGTACTCACTTGAACTAGGATCCTGTTTGGGTCTGACAGTGTACTAGGATCCTGTGTGGGTCTTATGATATACTATGATCTTATGTTGGCCTATAATTTGGGATCCTTCGTGGGTCTACCTTTTAATAGAGTATGATGATTTGGTAGTTACATCTAATCATCTCTAATATTGTACCTAAGTTATACCTGGTGTGATCTGAGTTCATATTTGTGTGGTACTTTCCATTGTGGTAATACCTTGGTGGTATTCTTCTTTGTGGCATACCTATTTGGTACTTACCTTTGTGGTATTCCTTGCTTTGTGGAACAAGTGAGATTTGGAATTTTGGGTTGGAACCTGTGTTTCCTCATGATTGAGATGGGTATACTTGATAAGTTATGTATATGTATGGTCATATACCTAAGTAGGTTTTTTAGTTGATTTCATGCTTTGTGGTTTAACCTTTGTAGATTTTGTGAGACCTTGAGGGTCTCGGTGTCCCTAATGAGTATCGTTATACTCACCCCTAAACGGGCTATGCCAGCACCTTCTTTTGTTTGGTGCAGATGACAGACAACGCTGACTGAGGATGAGAGTACCAGGACTGGAGGTAGATTAGAGGTGGACATTAGACGAGGTGTACCGCAAAGATGACCATTCACGATCTGTACCCACCCTTCTGGTAGGTTCCTTGGTGGGTGTTCATAGGAGCAATTTCGGTTTACTTGTACCTTTCAATTTTCTTGTACTTTCTAGTTGGGATTGTATTTGGGCCCATTTTTACTTACGTTCGACACTCTCTTGCTATACAATTTACTCATGTTCGTATCTTGTTGTGTCCTTAGTTGCATGTGTTTATAAGATATAAAGGCATTGCCTTCCTGAATTTTAGGGAATACGGCTTCGTTGCTAGTCGCAAGCTCCTGGCCTATGGAAGGTAGGCTTGGGGTAGTCACGACACGGGTCCTGGGGGATGGTTCGTGACAGTTATTCTGTAGAATTTGCATCTCAAAATCTCTCTCATTTTCACAATAAATTATCTTGAATTATTTACATGAATACCCAAAAATAATTTCATTTTCAGTGGTATTCATCAATACATAAAATTGATCTATTTTATTCTGTAATTGACATACATATAACCCTCACTCGCTTTCCATGGGTTATAAATGACTTGACAATCATGTTTTTAAAGAAATTTTAAAATGTCTTGATTTTGAAATGAAACTCGTTTATTTTATTATCTATGGGTTATTTATGAATTGTTTGATTATATCTATGTGGATCACATGAAAATAAATACATATTATGGTTGTTCCCTGAGAGCGCTCCAATGCATTGGGTAGAGAATTAATTTCTAGAGGTGACAAGTTTCACGATACCTTGGTGAATAACCTTGGTAAATTTTTATGACACCATGGGAATAAACCATGATGATATGTTCATGAATGTATAAATGAAATTTTTTAGCCACATATTCATGTTATGATTCAGGTTATTTTTATTATGATATTTATATTTTTTCTTTTCTCGTGTCTTATGATTTTTATCAAGTTCTTATTGATATCACAAGTAAACTGATTTTTTTGCTTTCCTTATACGGCCTTCAACTCACCCTTTACTTTGAAGTATGTCTCCAAGTTATGAGATGCAATATTTGTACATAGGATGAACTTTTCAAGAATATATTCACAGGGATTTAAAATAGTGTTTTAATTTTTCATGTTTTATTGTTCCTGATTTCCAAGAAACTAGTCTTTAATGATCATATGTTTGTAAAATGTAATGAAAAATTATGTATTAAAAAGGCCGGATTCCATAGTTTGTATCAAAAAATAGGTTAGTTATTTATAGAAATTAAGCTATGAAAACATTAGGAAGAACCCTATAGAAATTTTTAAATATAAGAAAACCTCCTAGTTTTTTGGTGATTATTGAGTAAGTGGTTTATCAAGAAAATACATCCCTATCTGGATACAAGAAGTTATAGGCGACTCTGGTACAGATGTTCATAGGAGTGAAAACTTTGACAAGGAGTTTTGGGCTTGACTCGGGGTGTCCTGGTACATGACAACGTGCCTTTCTTCACTCATGGTTATGACACTCTCGAGGGATATGTTTGGTTAATCATAATTTTATTATGAATCATTACGAATTATTTATAGATAAATGTAATTGGTTAAAGCCTGAACTTTTAAGACATAAAATCCTTTATAGTTAAAATATTCTTAAAAAAATAAGTTTTTTACTATGGTTTTATTCTTTTAGAAAATGGTGAGCAATAAGAGGAATCGTGAAATGGTGACCACAATGGACAATGTGCAGACGTCCCTCCGATGGAAGCCGAAATGGAAAATTTCATTCGAATGATGATCCAATAGACTCATGTTATAGAAAATAACTTGAATAAAGCTAATAGAATGATCTCACCATGAAGGGAACACCATTCTGTTGGGTCCTTTAGGTGTCAACAACCACTAGTCTTCAGTGGATTGACCAAACCATTGATTTATGAATAGCGGGTCAACTCTATAGAGAAGATATTTTCTGTGCTTACTTTTTCTGAGCAAGATAAGGCCACCCTTACTATCTATCGCTTAGAGGGAGAATCTAATTAGTGCTGGGAACTGATTAACAACACGAGGTCATGAGTGGAGGTTGAAGCTATGGAGTGGAATGAGTTCAAAGGGATCTTCATCAGTAAGTATTTCCCTCATTCCATGAGAACAAGAATGGATAAGGAGTATCTCTAGTAGAAGAAGAAGGATAATGAATATGTGTGGAGCTATGAGATGAACTTCACATGGCTTTCACGTTACACCTCAAGCTTTATCATGGATCACAGTTGGATAGTTGATTGATTCTTTTGTGGACTAATACGTTATCTGTAGAAGAATCTAGCAAACCGAGACTATGAATGCTATGAAGAGAATGTGTGGAGTGAGATGAAAGTTGAATTGGGGGTTGGTGAGACGCAGTGGTCTCATAAATCCAATGACAATAAGATATCGATGGAGACAATAATAGGGAAAATATTCGATCAGGGAAGATGTGGCAAGAAAGTGAAATGTCCCATGTGTAATAAATGTGGGAAAAGCACTTAGGGAACTTCTTTATTAGGAGTGGGAAGTGCTACATGTGTGGAAGAAATGGGCATATCATTCAGAATTGTCATAGTGAGGTGAAGCCTCAACTTCCCAACACTAATGACAAGGGGAAGCTGGTGTAGGCCCTAACTGATGTCCAATGATATATGTGTGGACAACTTGGTCAATTTTCTAATCACTTTCCAAATTTGAGGATGGTGGAGGGGAATCACCATCTACCATAGCATAGGACAAGGGAGCATGGTCATGCTGTTTCTATCAGTACAGCTGAATTTGATGCGCCAAATGATGTGGTGGCAAGTACTCTTGTTGTTATATAAAACCTAGGAAGTACTTTTTTGATTGCAGTCTATGAATTCCTTTATTTCCTCCATGTTTGAAAAAAAATTAGAATCAACCCCCAATTTTCTAAAATTATAGTTGTTTGTCAAGACTCCTGGTGGGAATATACAAGCATCATCAGTGTTTAGAAACTCTAGTATTTACTTTAGAGACCATAATCTTATCGCAAATCTAGTAGTCATTCTCATGATCGAATTAGAAATTATATAATGGATGGAATGTCTCTCAAAATATAATGCAAAGATCAAATGTAGAAGCCAGAAAATCTCAGTAGTCTTGAATAGAAAACCTATGGTTATCTTCAAAGGAGAGATATCTTAACCTTATCTTTGTCTAGAAGAACCTCCTATATCTTTATTTATGGAGTTTTCGGTGAAGAAGTAGAAGGAAATGAGAGTATATGGATATAAAATGTCCCCATCATCTAGGAATACTTTGCATATTTCTTGAGAAGTTGCCCGAACGTCCCCCACAAAGGGAGGCAGAGTTATCCGTTGAACTCGTACCTGGATCTCATCCGATATCAAAGACCTTGCAGAGGATGGAAAATTTGGAGCTGGAGGAATTAAATAAGAAACTCTACGAACTTTCTTAGGAGGGTTTTCTCCAAAAAAGTGTGTCTCCATGGGGAGCACCAATTCTCTTTGTGAAGAATAAGGATAGAAAAATGTGGTTAGGTATTAATTATAGATATTTGGACAAGATCACAGTGAAGAACAAAAAACCTCTTCCAAGAATTGATGACCTATTTGACAAAATTCATGGGGCTCAATTCTTCAATAAGATTGATCTCCAATTTAGTTATCAGCAATTTAGGGTGAAGAAAGAATATTTTCTAAAAACAACCTTCCTATCAAGATATGGGCATTATGAGTTTTTTGTTATGCCCTTCGAACTGACGAATTCACCTGCTATTTTTATGGATTTGATGAATAGATTCTTTAATGACTACCTTGATAACTTTGTGGTAGTTTTTATTGATGATATTATGATATATTCCAAAAGTCATGAGGAGAATAAAGATCATCTAAGGGTTATTTTGAAAACTCTATAGAAGGAGAGGCTTTTGGTAAAATTCAGTAAATGTGAATTCTGGTTTAAAAAACATGCTTTCTTGGGGCACATTGTTACTAATGAAGAAATCAGAATTGACCCTGAAAAGACAATGGTTGTATAGGAGTGTCCTCAACCTACAACAATAACAGGGATTCATAGTTTCCATGGATTAGAAAGTTATTATAGGAGGTTTGTGAAAAAAAATTCACAACTTTCTAATCCATTAACCATGTTAACTCGAAAAGGGGTCAAGTTAATCAGGAAAAAGGAGTGTGGGGAAAGTTTCAAAGAGTTGATGAAGAGAGTGGTTACTGCACCCGTGTTAACATTTCCCTCATGTGGATAAGGATTATTTTTTTTAGCTATGTATATCTAAAAGGTATTGTGTGCGTCCTCATAAAAAATGACATGGTCATTGCTTACGCATCTCAGTATTTGAAGACTCATTAGCATAACTATCCTATGAAAGATCTGGACCTGGATGCAGTCATTTTTTCTCAGAAGATATAGATACATTATCGTTATGTGGAGAAACTAGATATATACACAGACTATAAATGTTTGATGTATATTTTTACACAAATGGAATTTAACATGAGACAAAAGAGATGATTGGAACTTCATAAAAATTATTATTGTTCAATTCATTATCATCCCAGAAGAGAAAACAAAGTCGATGATGCATTAAGCAGGAAATACCCAGTTGTTCTTTCTATGACGAGGATTCAAATAGATCATTTGATCAATGAACTAGTGAATATGGACCTAGGAATTATAAGGGAAGGGATATCAACAACCCTATTCTAAATGATTTCTCAAATTTCATTACTGGAGATTATCAAGAAAGCTCAGAAAGAGGATCCTATTTTACAGAAGACTTCCAAGGCTGTCAAGGATGGGGAGTTTCTTGATTTAAATATTGATCAAGAAGGTGTACTGAAATTTTATACCAGACTATGTGTTCCATCTATTCTAGAAATAATTAAGGAGCTAATGGATGAAACTCATAGCTCTATGTTCTCTATATATCCTGGAAGCACAAAAATGTATAGGGACATTTGTTATCATTATAGGTGGGATAATATGAAAAGGTAGATTGCTGAATACACTTCAAGGTTCCGGTTATGTCAGCAAGTGAAGGAAGAGCGACAATTTACTTAAGGGGTATTGCATCCAATACCATTACCAGCATGGAAGTGGGACAATATCACTATGGACTTCATCACTGGCCTCCTGAGAACTTTCAAAGGAAATAATGTGATATGGGTTATTGTATAACATCTCACCAATACTTCCCATTTATCTCCATTTGGGAAGATTTCCCTCATGATAAACTTACTAGGATTTATGTGAAGGAACTGATAAGGCTAGATAGAGTTCCACATTCTATCGTATCTGAACGTGATCCAAGATTCACATCAAAATTCTGTAGAATCCTTCAACATTCTTTCAGCACTGAATTGAATTTTAGTATAACCTATCACCCCCAAATTGATGGTTAACTAGAAATTACTGTTCAAACACTCAAGGACATGTTGAGAACATGGTCATTAAAATATAAAGGAGGATTGGATCAACATCTACTTTTAGTTGAGATCACTTAAAACAATATCTTCCACTCGAGCATTCAAATGGAACCCTATGAACCTCTATATGGGAAGAAATGTGGAAGTCATACTTGTTGGGATGAAGTTGGTGAGAGAAATTTTCTTGTGCCTGATGTTGTGTAAGAGATGACAGAAAAAGTCTACGCCATCCAGCAACACAATAAGGTTGCTCAAAGTCAGCAAAAGTGATATGCTGACAACCATCAAAGGGACTTGGAGTTTGAGGTTGGTGATAAATTCTTTCTTCGGATATCACCTTGTAAGAGATTCATGAATTTTGTGAAGAAAGGGAAGCACTTACCAAGGTACATTGGCCCCAATAAAATCCATGATCGCGTGGGAGTAGTAGCCTATCGGCTTGAACTTTCTCCAAATATAGCCCAAGTCCATGATGTTTTCTACGTATCCATCTCAAGGAAGTAAATAACTGACCCTTCACATGTACTAAATCCAGTGGTGGTACAACTGGAACATGACCTCTCTTTTGAGGAGTAAAAGTTAGAGATCATGGATCGTAGAGACAAGGTTCTACACAACAAGATGACCCACCTTGATAAGTTGTTGTGGAGGAACCACAAATGTGAAGAAGCCATGTTGGAACCAGAGGAGTCTTTGAGACATATGTGCCCATACCCTTTCCCTTTTGAGGGTATGAGTTAAAATTTTGGGAACAAAATGTCTTATGGGTGGAAGAATGTAACTACCTCGACTTTTGAATAAATTTTGTTTCCTACTTTTTTGTATTATTTTATTTTATACTCAACAAAATTATATCCTTTAATTAATGAAGTGAGTATAATTAAAATGATATAATTCGGTTTTGACTATTATATGACCGTTGTTCAATATGAACATCGGAAACTAAACTCTTAACATTACATTTATTGTTTATAAATACAAGTGATCATGGAAATTTAATACAAAAAGAGGAGTTGATGACCTCATACAATAGACTCAACCATATGAAGCCCATCTGTTGGAGCTTGGAAAGGAGGTAGCATCACTGGAATTTTCTTTAGACGAAGCCCAGGATGAAATTCAACATGTTAAGCTTGAACAAAATATCAAAATGGATTAGTTCAAGATGATTGAAATCACCACTCGTGAAATGTTGTCTGAGCCGCCCCATGATTCTATCACCATAGCACAACTTACGCTTAGGTCCTATGCACGTGTTATAAGGGGCTATGTAATAAGGCCTTGGTTACATTGGGTAATCCTTTTGTATAAATAAAATTTTTATTTATTCTTATGGTAAAATTTGGGTATTTAAAATTTATAAACAAAAAAAGGTTGAATATATAGAAGTTCCATATTATAGATGAATTTTGGAAAAATGGGTATTTTAAAATATTTTTGGATACTTTAGAAAATTAATAATGTGAAACGATTTTAAAAAAATTGCATTATACAATTGTGATCGTTAAGAAATTTAGAGACTAATAAGATGAACTTGATTTTTATTGAATAGTAATGTAGGAATAGTGTCATACCCTTGTGAATAGTAATGAATAGTAAATCAGCCAAAAAAATAGAAACATCACCCATGAATTTATAAATACAATTTAGACCTCTACAAAGTGATAAATGATCATAGTATAAGTATTTGTATTTTTGTATGTCATAAATATTTTATTTACAATCTTATAATTAATTTAATAATTTAAAATGAAAATTTATTTTCAAAAAATGTAATCATAAATTTTTACTTTATTGTCTTATGGTTATGAGGTAATTTTATGGGACCTTGAAAACTTGTTCAAGGTGTTACAAAACACATTATAGTTTTAGAGTTGTTTTCTTAATAAAAAATGATTTTATTTAAAAATTAACTTAAAAATATTAAGAAAATAATTTTCATAAAATAGAGTACATTTCTGAATTTAGAGCATCGATATTAGGTTAGGGTGAATTTATGAGATTTTTATAAATTGTCTTGTTTTTCGGTGAATTGTAAAAATACGGTTTTAGGTTTTGGTGTGTTTAATGACATCATTAATGTTATAATCATGAAGTAATAAATCTGGTATAATTGTGAATTGTAAGATATCTTATGAGGTTTCCCAATTTTCTATTACCATGGGAAAATACCATGGGCAAACCCATGGTTTTTCAAATACCACTGATGATGTGTCCCTTGGAAATTAATAAAATATTCCCTCACTTTTGCAATAATTACCAAGCCATTCCCTCATTCCATTAATTAAAAAATTCCCCTCAATAAAGATCTGATCTTTTTAACTACCAATAAGTCCTCTGAAAGTTCCCTCAATCCCCCCAAGGTCTCAACCTTCAAGATTTTGAAATTACTCTTCATGGTAAGGGAACCTTCCACCCACCTCTTTAAGTCATGATTCCCTTTAAGTTATGTAGTCTAGTTTCCATGTTATTATATTGGGTTATGTTATTATATATTCTTATTAATTTAAATATAGTGTAAAAATTATGAGAGACCATTTCTTCTCTCATCAATTTATTTTTTTAATTTTTATGTGACGTCGTTAGACTCCCAAATTTTCAGAAAAGAAATCACATTTTCTCTTTTCAATCAATATTCCTTTTCATGTGGCCTGTCATTCCAAACCATGATCTAATTTATATTTTATTCTTTAGAAATACTATAAAATTATTTATTTATGTATGGGAGAGCCTTTCCCCCTCTATATTTTTCTAAAACCATGTTATATAGTCGTTATGCTGCAAAATTTCAGTCTCAAAATATATCTATTTTTCTCAATAAATTCTCTTATGTTATTTATGTGAATACCCTAATATATTTTCATTTATAGGGGTATTAATAAATAAATAAAATTTATCTATTTTATTCCATAATTAATATAAATATTACCCTCACTCCTTTTCCATGGGTTATATATTATATAACGATCATGTTTTTAAATGACTTTTAAAATGTCATGATTTTGAAATGAAACCCATTTATTTTATTCTCTATATGTTATTTATGAAATTCTTGATTATGATATACGTGGCTCACATTAAAATAAATATATATTAATGGTGCACCTTGATATTTCTCTAATGTATTGGGTATTGAATTAATCTCTTGAGATGACCAGTTGCACGATACCTTGGTGAATAACCTTGGAAATTGTTTTATGAATCCTTGGGAATGAACCTAGGGGATATGTTCATGAATGAATAAATTAAAAGTTTTAGCCACATATTCATGTTATGATTCATTTTATTTTTATTATGAAATGAATCTTTTCTATTTCTCATGCCTTATGATTTTCATCATGTTCTTATTGATATCACAAGTAAACTGATTCCCTTACTTTCCTAAGTAGGCCTTCAGCTCACCCTTTCCATTGATGTATGTCTCAATGTTATGAGATGAATTAATTGTAAATAAGATGAAATTTTCAAGAATATTTTCAAGGGGTTTTAAATTGTTGTTTTAATTTTTTATGCCTTATTGCTCCTGATTTCCAAGACACTAGACTTTAAAGATCCCCTGTTTGTAAAATTTAATGAAAAGTTATGTAATAAAAAGGAAGGATTCCATAGTATGTGTTATATAAAAATTAAATAATAATTAAGGAATAATAAATATCATATATATCATATATAAACTATAAATCCATCATTATTACAACCTTGAATCTTTCTAAATGGAATAATTAATGACATCAGTTTGCGAGGTGGTAGTCCGCCGTACATAATGAACGACGATTGTATATCCAATTTGATGAATTTTTTTGAAAGTGTTAGTATAAAAATTTTCATAAAAATATATCAGTATACTTAATATAAATATTTTACTATATAATCATCAAATAAAATGAAATTAAGTGGTGGATAAGTAAATGAAACCAAAGTGGTCGTCGAATAATCTAACCTCTTATTCGGGTAACTCCTTGATGTTTATATGAAAATACATCCATTATTTTATTTATCCCCAAACTGAGGATTATAGGATGAAGGTATAGATATTTGGGGAATTTTATTTAGGTATTGAAAAATAAAAATGGCTTTAGGGGTGTGAATAAATGGGAGGAGTGAGTACCTTTTTATAGTGGGGGAGTGGCTTTCTTGTATATATAAAAAGGTAAACACTATTAAAAGGACTCCCTTACATCATGTTCGTCCAATAATGAATAAAAATAGATAAAATTGAAAGTAGGGTTCATATATGGCCATATAAATACATTTTTACATGTTTATAGGTCATTGGGCCCTAATTTTTTTTGGTTTAGACCCTTGTTAAATATTGCATCAGATATGATGCCTCCTTGCAGATAAAGAATATCTTCCTTGCGGCAGTGGCAGAGCTCCTGTATGTGACCTGGTACGCCCGTAATGATATTATTCATAACAACCACTCATTTAGTCTCAATGCAGGTAAATCTCGGATCCTTATTGCGATTCATGAAGCCGCTTCAATCCAAAAAGCTTCTTGCAACAACTCGGCTAACGATTTAGTTATCCTTCGCCACCTCGGTGTCCCAGGCATATATCCAAAACCCAAGCGCTTCTTTGAAGTTTTCTGGAAATCCCCGATGTCAAGATGGATTAAAGTGAACATTGACGGCGCTTCCAAAGGCAATCCTGGTCCTGCTAGTTGTGGTGCCATCTTCAGAGACTCATCTGGTCACTGTCGGGGCTGATTTTATGCTGGTTGTGGTCTTTCTTCTTCGCTCGAGGCTTAGATGCTTGGTGTCATCCATGCTGTTGATTTTGCCATTCAAAGAGGCTGGAGAAAGCTATGGATTGAAAGTGACTCCACAACCATCGTTTAGGCCATATGGAACGGCGACACTCATCTTGCTTGGCCGCTTACCACTCTTTGGATGAAGTGTCTGAACTCGCTTCACGGGCTAGATTATTTTGTTACTCATGCTTACCGTGAAGCGAATTCTATTGCTGATGCACTCGCCAACAAAGGTATTCAACAGAGAACGACTTGGCTTGACACTCTTCCAGCTGACTTATCGCCTCTCTTTGAGAGAGATTGTAACAAAATCCCATCTTTCCGAACTTTGTAATCCTCTTGCTTTCTTATATATTTTGTGCTTTGGTCTTTTGACCGAAGCATTACCTTTAAAAAAAAAATTCCCTTAATCGCTATAAATAATTTTATTAATATTCAATATTTTTTTTTCGTAAAAATTACGTTGAATATATTTTAAGTTCTAGATTATTATTATTACTAATATCGAATTTATTTTTCCAAATTCCAATAATACATGTATTAGAAACTAAATTAAAATTAATCCTACTAATGAGAAGACAAATTCGGTTATAAAAATTAAAATGTTCAACTGATTGAAAAAATTTTATATCTAACATTATTTTTAAATTGATTACAATTACCTAAATTAAATTAATTGATGTATAATTTTTCTAATTTTATTTTAAAACATATTTTAAATATAATTTTATTATATTAATTAATTATATGAAAAATAATTTTTCAATTAAAATCCAATATTTCTCTCTATTCATCGAAAAATAAAACTTTTTAGAAAAATATAAAAAATAAACATAATATAATTTTGACATTCCAATTTTAAACAATACTTTTTTAGTAAAATAAATTTATTAAAGAATAAAAATTCAGTTTTAAAATATGCTCACCATAAAAATATGACAAAACTTAATTTATAAACATATTTCTTTTATATGTAATATTGAGTTTTTTTATCTCATTTAAATTAAATATATTATATGAATGTAAAAAATATATTATTTAATATATTTTATATTAAATATTCATATATATTCTCTAAAATTGTTAAAATTTAATTAGCAATAAAAAACTAAAATAAATAGTGTTTTTTAAACTTGTTGTTGCTTGCATTGCAAACAAAGTCAGTATTGTGTGTTTTTAAAGCTATAAAAATTTTAAATTTATTCTGAAAGGAAAATATAGTAATGTATTAGAATTATACATTATTAATTCCTTTAAAAATTTCATCCTCAAAATTTTTGGGGTATTACATTCCAAAAATATATAGATTGTTCTCAATTATAGAATCATATGGTTCCCCTGTCACTTATTCCATTTTTTTGTTTCTTAAATGTATCATTAATAAATGAGTCATTAGATTCGACAATACTTACTCTCTAGTATCAAGAATATAAATGGTTTCTTCATTTTATGAAGTAATGGTTTCTAACACTACTTCATTAGAGGTGAGTACATGTTTTAGTTTAGGAATGTACTTCCGTAGTAGAGATAAATGAAAAAATGTGAACTTTTAAAAGAATTGGAAAAACATTCAAATTATAAGAAATAACTCTAACTATTTCAATAATTTTTAAGGGCCTGATGTACCTGGGACTCATTTTTTCTTTCTTTATGAATGTTATAACACTCTTCCCAGGATAAATTTTAAGGAAAAAATGATCTCCCATTTTTACCTCTAAATATTTCCAATAATTATCAACATAACTCTTATTCCTACTTTGAGATTATTTAATACGAGCCTGAATAGCCTATACCATTTTCATTATCTCTTTAACATGTTCTAGGCCTTTGAGTTTCCATTCACCAATTTCATCCCTGGAAATTAGAGTACGACACGTGTTTCCATATATTGCTTCATAAGGATCCATTTGATTACTCGAATGGACTCTATTATTATTGAAAAAATCTACCAAATGTAGGTACTGAACCCACACACCTTCAATGTTAACTGAGAATGACCTCATCATTTATTCCATTTTTCAAATCGTTCTTTCATATTTTCAATCGGTTTGAGGATGGTAGGAAGTGCTTAAATAAATCTCCTTATTAAGGGTCTTCTAAAGAATTTTTCAGAACGTAGAGGTAAATTGAAGATCTTGATCATAAAAAATTGATAGAGGTTCACCATGAAGTCTTAAAATATCATTAATATATATCCTTGTGAGGCGGTCAAGTGGCAGGTCTTCTCCAATAGCAATGAAATGTTCATATTTTGTTGTACGAACAATGATAACCCAAATTTTATCATTATTTCTATGAGTCTTTGGTAGTATCCTAAAAATGTTTATAGTATTTTCATACCATTTCAACATATGAATAAAAAGAGGTTTCAAGACTCCTTTAGGATGCTTTATCACAAATTTCACACATAATCAACAATTTCCCATTCCATGTTATCCCAAAAAAATGTTCCGTCAAGTCCCTATATATCTTTATGATACCACAGTTTATTGAAAAATTTAATTTATGAGAATCATCCAATAATTCTATTTTAGAACATGTATATGTGGAACACATATCCTTTTTTCAATTTTTATAACACCATCTTCACAATTTTTTTTTCTAATTTTACTTCATTCACGCCATTAATTCTTTCTGGAAGTTATCATCCTATCCTTATGAATTATTTATCTTCTCTAATAAATATGGGTTTTCAATACTTAAAAAAATTATTGATTTATCCAATTACATATAAATTTACATATCCATATTTACTAAAAAGGTGAACATAATATACCTCTAAAAATGTAATTTGTTTTTGAACTCCATGACCCTTCTTACTCAATGAACTCACTACCTTATTTTTATTCCCTGATTGGTAGTGTATTTTGAAATAATAATCCCTGAGTAGTTCAATACATAATGTTTGTCTCATGTGGATAAGTTTTTGTAAAAATATGTATTTTAGGATTCTTGATCCATTTATATCTCATATCTTTCATGATACAGATAATGTCTCCATATTTTCATAGAGAATATTACAAATACTAACTCAAGATCATGGGTTGTATAATTCTTTTCATTAGTATTCAATTAACTTTATGAATATGAAATAACATTATAATTTTTCATTAGAACATATCCAATTCCCTACATCGATGCATCATTATATATGAAAAACACATCACATCCAGATAGTAGAGTTAAAATTAGATAATTGAATAAATTTATCTTTTGTTCATCAAAACATTCTTCACATTATTTTTTCCAAATAAATTTATCTATTTTATATTTAAGATTGGTTAATGGGTCAGCCAATCATGAAATATTATGAAAAAATCGCTGATAGATACCTACAAACCCTATAAATCTATCTACCTACTTTTTGTTTGTTGGTGTATTATGTTCTCTGTATACCTTTGTCTTTTTCAGATTAACTAATATTCCATATTCAAGGGAAAATATATCTAGGGTAAGAAATTCATTAAATCCATAAAACACACATTATAAATTTACCATTTAACTCATCCCATATATGTTTTTTAATAATTATCTGTAAGTGATTCTCATGGTCCTCATAGATTTTATGATACACCATAATATCATCTATGAATACCACAAAAAAACATCAAGATATTCCTTGAATACACTATTAATTTAGTCCATCGAAACGCAGGGTGAATTAGTCAATTGAAATGTAATTAATGTAAACTCATAATGTTGACACCTCATCAAAAAAGTTGTGTTTGTAATTTCTTCATTCTTTACTTCAAATTGGTAGTACCTAAAACAAAGACCAATCTTTGATAAATATTGGGCTCGGAGAAGTATATCAAAAATATAATCAATGTAATAAGGAGGATACTTGTTCCTTATTTTACTAGAATTTAATTCTTGATAATTAATCAACAACCTCATAGATCCATATTTTGTCCTAAAAATAGGACATGTTCTCCCCAAGGTGATACATTGGGGATAATAAATCCCATATTTCACAAATCCTCTAGTTTTTCATCATCTCAAATAATTACAATTTCGAAATTAAATCAGGATTCTTTGATATTGGCCTTGAAATGGGGATTGAATCAATGTAAAATTCATCATTACACTCTTGGGGATTTCTAAGTAATTCCTCATGAAATAGATGAATGTATTACTTCACAATTGATAGATCTTTAATTTGAATATTGCCTTATTCATCACTAGATGTTGTTTTCTCTTATTCACCAAGAATTTCATTCACTAGAGCTACTAGGGGTGGATATATATATATATATATATTAATTAGATGAGAAATATTATTCTCTAAATATAAGGGAATCTACATTTTCCTCTCAAATCATAATTTCCTTCATCATGCATTAATTGTTTGCATCATATTTTAAGAGACATTCCATACCGAGGATTATAACAACTTCAACCATTGGTATGATAACAAGGTTTGTAATTAAATCATGTTTATGTTTCCTAATGGGGACTTCCAAAAACTTATTTGTTTCAATGAGACTTCCCTTAGGAGTTTTGACTAAAAACTCTCTTATTAAATAATATGGGAAATGTTTAATTTTTCTTGAAAACTGGGTAGGTATAAAAGTGTGTGATGATCTATAATCAAATTAGGAATTTGATAAATTTGAAGATATGATTAATGTATCTACCACCACTTCACATTTTACTTATACCTCTACTTTAGTGATCACATAATCTTTTTCATCAATACTTAGCCTCTATTTTCGTATGTTCCCTTGATTTCTGGGGCATTCATTTGTGTAGTGTCCCATATCCTAATAGGTGAAACACTGAATAATAGTGTTTTCATTCTTCCCCATGAATTATTTAATATTATTAACCTTTTCTCCACACTTATAACAAATTCGTATTTCCATCAAGGATCTCCCATAGCTATTTTCCCATAGTTCTCATAAGCTGGGAATTGCTTCATTCCCTTACTCTGCTTTGACATATTCCCCTTTCTTCGTTTTTAGAAGACCTCTTCTTTTCATGTATTCCTTTGAATATATAAGATCTTGATAATTTATTATCATTTTTTATGTCACATTAATCTATTTCTTATTATGATGAAAAAGTATGAGACACTAGTTCAATTTAGAGATTTGGCTTTAAAACTCCCAATATGTGGTCATTCATGTATATAATTTGTTGAATACCTGGATAAACTTATAAAGTTAGTTTCATCATATAAAGCCCTTTATTCTTATTTTTTCATTAAATTACGGAACTTTCTCTTTATCTCAATTTGTTTATCATGAGGTATGTATTTATCCAATAATGTATCCTAAAATTTTATCCATTCCATGTGTTCTATTTATCATTCCTATCTAATATTTTGGGTTAACAACCACCGTTTATTAGCATCTCCATTAAGACAATACACTAGTATTGTGTCTATTTCCTTTTCTTCACTTCCCAATTCCATTAATATCTTCTCCAGAGAAATAATCCATTGGTTAGATACAATAGGATTAGTAGTCACACTAAATCATGGGGGATTTAGTTAGATGAACCAATCTATAATAGGGAATTATCTCTATGAAATAGGTTTCTCAATGAATGAAAAGTTATTTTTCATAACCTAATGTACCTAACCGAATATATCTATAACTTGATCAGCTCCAATAAAACTTATATGAGCTTTATCAGTAGGGAAACCACAACATTATCCATGAGTATTGATATCATTCTTCCTTCTAGGTACCATTTCTAAATAATGGAAAATACCATATTATATAAAAAAATTATGTAAAATAATTTATAATAACAAAATTTGTGAAATACATAATGTATGTTGACAATTTTATGTGTATCTAATCTCGTAATCATAAACATGGTTTGTATGGGGATATATTTACATTCAAATCCTTCTAAAATAGATTGTATAGAAATGTGAATTATCCTATCTGTATCCCTTGGGAGTGTCAAAATAGTTTCACATTAAGGGTCTTTGTCTTGTATCAGGTTACATTAGAGTTTTTCCAAACAAAAAATTTCAGAGTAGTTACCCCTGGGTACATCTATACCAGAACCACGTCCACTTTTAGTATCTAGATATGGATATATTACTAGGAATACAACATTGTCACTATCAAACCAAAACTTTAGGTTGTTATTATATAATTATCCAAAAACTATACCTTGGGGTTATGTTATCTAATCTATTATTTCCAAGATCTTGTTCCAATGGTTTCTACTAAACTTCCTCAGATATCTACTATAAGGACCTGGCCCCAGAATCCTAGAGTCGGTTCTTTACATTGTTACATTAGTATGATTACATGAAATAAAATCCTTAATGACTAAATATTTTAGTATTATTATTAAACTAGATACATACATTATAATTTTATTACAATTGAATACACCAATTATAATATGATTTTTTTCAAGGATAAAAATATTTAAAGGTTGGATATCCTTGTATACCTTTCTTAGTACACTTCATGGATTCCTGGGAAAAAAAACAAAATAAGGGTCAGCTCAAATGATCAGTAATGGTATGTAAAACAATATAAATACTGAATAAATTATCATAATAATTATGATATGGTAAATAACAGAACACATAGGCTATTAAAATATATCGATAGGAATAATCTATATGACATGTTATGTAACTGAAACACATGCCATTTAATCAATCAACATAGAATGAAAAATATCCATAGATAATTTAAAATAGAAAATATCATGGATAAATAAAATTGAATCTAAATGATGGAAATTATTAATTATTGGATGTCATGTTTCCTATGTACATTGTACCATTACCATCAATAACTTTTGTAAGACAATTTATAACAAATCAGTTAAAACCCCATCTGATTGGCCAAATGATTCATCTCATGAGACTATTAATGCATCGAGGGGATATCTATAATTGGACCCCAATCATGTTGTAATTATTCGAATAATTCCTCATATATAAATAATCAATTAAATTCATGAAGATTGTGCCTTATCAAATATCTGTATTAGTTAAAAGATACAGATTTACCAATATTTCCCCAGTTAATCAAATAACTATCAGGTACACATCATATGTAAAAATGGTAAAAAAGATAATAAATAATTATTTCCACCACATAAGAGTATATATATTTAAAATAGTTTTTTTCAATACTAAATGTTGATAATTAAGTCATTATTTCAAGAAAAATTTGACAATCACAAAAGAAAGTGAGATTTCAAAGATAGCTTTTACCACTTGGTAGTTTTCAAATTATAACCATTCGGATGGGATAATTCAAAGTAATACCATAAATAAGATTAATATAAAATAATTTTTTATACAATGTTATAAAAAGTGTAGTTGATACACAAAACAAAATAAGTAAGTGGTCAATATGACATTTATCTCACATATGTAAAATGTGAGATGAAAATCCCTAACCATGCATTTCTTTTAGGATGAATGTATTTTAATATCATGTATAAGGGTTTAAAACATGTTGATAAATTATACTTGAACCATAATAATTTTCACTATATCATATATTATCTTCTCAATATATATTATTACATGTTTATTAACAAGCATTCATTATTTCTACAATTTGGGGTGTTAATTGCCCAATTTTTTTAGTATGTTTGGACTTTTTATTTTTGGTCTTCATACATCGATCATTAGTTCATCATATCCAAAACTTTAACCATGACATAATTAAAATATATATTCATTATATATATATATAATCCATAATAATTTGAGATACGAAATTAAATGCTCTGTTCATGGAGACGGTAGGTCGTATATATACATGGACACTACTTCCATTTCTTTTTTATTAAAATATTTAAAATTAAATGATATATATTCATATTATAATTCCAGTATAATATTTCTGTCATATATTTCACAAACATTTATTAAAATAATATTTACTACATTCTATGTATAGCGTGAATGAATCACTTCGCTTTAAGGAGGTTGTAGTCTACACGTTCACAAACGAAGTTATCGTATTCTCAAAAATAGAGAAAATGTATTTGTTACATAAAAATTAAATATTAATAAATACATTATAAATATCATTTATATCATATATATATATATATATTAAATCCATTATTACTCTAACCTTGAATAGTAGTAAATTGAAGAACGAATGACATCGGTTCGTGTGGTGGTAGTCTTCCGTACACATGAATGATGATTGTGTATCATATTTGAGGGATGTGTATGAAAGGGTAGGTAATAATCTAAGAATAAAACCATATTATTATTTTGAAGATAAAATTTATATTATATAATCATTATATAAAAATAATTTAAGGGGTAGAGAAGTAAATGAAACAAAAGTGATTATTGAAGTACGTTACATTTTGTTTTGGTAACTCCATTTAGATTATACCTAAATGCTTCCTTTGTTATCTTAATTATAAAATAGAATATTCTAGGATTAGGGTATGGGTTTTGGGAGATTTTTTTGGTATTATTTTGATGAGAAATATTTCATGAGAGGTGTGAATAAATGGGAGTAGTGAGTTGTATTTTATAGTGGAGGAGGAGTAACATTCTTGTAAATGTAAAATGGTAAACATTATAGAGAGATGCCACTTAAACAATTTGTCAAAAATAATAAAAAAATTATATAAAAGGTATTATAGTTTTTTTATATGTACAAAAAATGTTTTGTTTAAATTTTGTAGGTCATTTTGGCCCTTATGTTTAAGGCGCCTTCCCTTGTTAAGAAAATGTGTCTTTTAATTATTGTAATTAATTTTTTTCAAATTAACTAGTATTTTGGGTAAAAAACCAATGTAAACTATTTATAAATTATATATTACTTTATTATAAAAATGGAAAACATTTTTCCAATTTCTAGAAATTGAAGTGGTAGAAATCAATTTAAAATTTATCCCATAGATGAGACGAAAAAGAGATTTTTCAAAATTAAAATGTTAAATTTTTTAAATGTTTTTATATATCATTTCAATGTATAATTAATTAAAATTAGCTAAATCTTATTAATTTATTTATTATTTGTCTAATTGACTTTAAAAAAATTTAAATTTAAATTTTCTATATAAATAAATTAAATGGAAAGTAGTTCTCAATTGAAATTTGGTATTTTCACTATTCACCAAAAATGAATCTTATTAGAAAATACGAACAGTCAACATAACCAAATTTTTATATTTATATTTCAAAAATTAAATTTCTATTGTCAAATAAAATTGAATAAAGTTTCAAAAATCAATTTTAACTGAGGTCCTCCATTAAAAGGCAGAAAAACACCCTTTAAAAATGTTTCTTTTAAGCATAATATTTGGTATGTTCTTATCTCATGCATATTAAATATATTTGATGAATTTTAAAACCAATTTATTGAAAATATAATATATAAAATTTCATATAAATTATCTAAATATTTTAAAATTTAATTATGTTTTCAAAAGGTGACTAAATAGTTTTTTTAAACTATGTGTTATATGCATTACAAACTAACTCAATATTTCATGTTTTTAAAAATATAAAAATTAAAATTTATTATAAAAGAAAAATATGGTAAATTCATGGGGTGAAACATTTTTATTAGAAACGAATAAAATACATGGTCAACTCCCAATGGGTGGTTATAACAACCATATCACTAGACATTGAAAACATTTAATGGATATACACTACTCAGTGTCTGAGAAGAATAGTGGCACATGAATATAACACATTAATTATATTCATGTATAGAGATATTATTTACATGTTCCTGATTTTTTTCCTAAATAAAAAGAATATATTTTATTTTATGTAAATGTGTGTGGAACACATTTTTTTGGTGAAAAACATGTTCCCCCACTTTATTATATATATTTAGAATGAAATAAATCTTATTCTATGTTATAATAGGTACTTTAAAAAATTGAATGAATGTATCGTAATATTTAATAGAGGTTTTATGAGTGATAGGATGTGAACCAAGTGGTTATCTCAACATAATTTATTTTGGAACACAAATGTTAATCTCATCTCAAACTATTTATGTTTATCCAACATATCAAATAATGATAATGTTTGAAACATACAAACAATAATATTATGAATAACTAAATTTACTTGAACATTGAATGTAATTATATCAACTATATAATGACATCCAAATATGATCCAATGGAAAAAAACACGAATTAATATATCATCATATATATATATATATATATATATATATATATTACCTTATATGGATATAGGTGGGATAATATATATAGACACATATAACAACACTATTATTTGGGGAATATTCCAATAATAAAGTATTATTGATTTTGGATTCCTCTTGAGATTAAAATATTGAAGATATTTATATTCTATAGATAGTGATACACATATAAAACCACTTAAAAAAATGGTAGATGTGTTATTAATAAATTAGAGTTGGTCATATATGGTTTCACACACTACATCCCTTTAGGTTATTGTTGTAACATTAATATATAGTAGGATTTAATGAAATATAATAGTCAAAATCTTACATTGGTATTTTGGAATGAGGATTCTAATTATTAAAAGAACTCAAGAACATTGAAATTACGACTCATGCATTTTTGTGAATATTTAATGAACTAACATGTGAGAAATAAATGGTTTATCTAACATTTACATAGGTTTAGGGACTTATAATGGATTTTATGAATTCTTATAGGATCCTATGGATGACTATTTTACTCTTTTGTTATTTAAATTCAATGAATTTTTTTCAAAATCCATGGATAGAGAATGAATTAACATTAAGAAACTTGGTTATTTATTAGAAATCTCATGGTGAGTTTTAAACCTAACAAGTTTTTTTCATTTTTATTTTATAAAATGACTCAAATTTTTTAGTATATGGGATATTAATTCCTAAAAATTTTATTCTAAAAACATTCCCAGAATTCCAAGTGGACATTTTTTTCTTGGTTAGTACCAATTGCCTTACCATGTCCAGTTTAAGGTGTTGCATAATAGACTAGTGAGACCCGAATTTAATGTCAAAACTAAATTTTTACCTCCTAGTTTAATTGATAACAATATCATGATTCTTATATTATTAATGACTTTCATGTTTTCCGATGATTAATCTATATTCATGAGAACAAGTGATAAATCTATCCAAGTATGAGACACCATTGAGACAAATAACATTACTCATGACACACTGCCAGCATAAAAATATCTATGTATGATACACTTATAGGATATCACAACATGAGATAATCATATTATTAGAATAGAGAATCGGAAAAGTATGATACACCATTGGTCAACACACAGTCGGGATTTTATGCCACTAGAATATAAAATTTGACTATGTATGTTTAACGACCTAAACATTTGGATAATATTTTATTTCCTAAAAATATATGTTTTACTGTGTCCCATTAATTAAAACTATATAAGTATATAATGATAAGTAACAATAAATTTTTGAACATTACATATGATCAAATATCAATATGACCATTGGAATCAATAATAATTTTAACTTTATAATTATTGTATATAAATATAAATGATAATGGAAAAATTAATTTAGAAAGAAGATCCAATAGCCTTATTTAGTAGACTTGAGATGTAAAAATCTAATTTGTCGGAGCTCAGAAAGGAGGTAGCCTCACTAGGATTCTCTCTTGACCAAGCCCAATACAAGCTTCAGTACGTTAATCTTGAATGGAATCACATAGAGGAAAGGTAGAAGTTGATATAGATTACCACCTGAGTGATGTTATTCGAGCCTCCCCAAGAGTTTGTCACCATAGCACACCTTCCCTTCGGTCTTATGTCGGTGTAATAAAGAGTTATGTAATAAGGCATTAGTTACTTATTGTGTAATCTCTTTTACTAATAAAATTCTTATTCCATATATTCCGTTATAAAAATAGTTTTTCTTAAAAATACTATGAATTAGATAAATTGATTTATCAGGTAAAATAGTAATTTTCAGAACTATATAAATTATTATATTAAAATAATTTTTTATTTATACTTTTTTTATAATAGTGTTATTAGAACTTTCCTTTTAACTATAAATGATTATTATATTTATTCTTTATTTCTTTTACTCTATAAAAGATTAAGTATTCAGTTTGACAAGAATTATATTTTTATACAAAAAAACAGAAATAATATTTTTAATTTATGAATTTATTTTGATGAATTAATTAATTTTTTAAATAATTAATATTTTAATAAAATATTATTATCATATTAATTTTATGAATAATAAATGACTATATAATTTTTATGAAGTCAAATATAATTTTTATTAAGGTTTAAAAAATGTTTTTTTCAAAACCCAATAATTTTTAGTAAATGTTGATTTTTTTAATTTAAAAGATACATATTTAGAAAATTATTTAGATAAATTAAATATTATATTTAGAATAAGGAAATATAAATTATCTAATAGTGAATTTTTTATAATTTTCTGAGAGTCAAATTTTTGGGTAAAAATTAAATAGAGAAGAAATATATAAAGTATTTTATGATGTCATAATGACCAAATAGTGTTGTGATAAAATAATATAAATAGTATATTTGTACAATATAGGTTTTTCATTTAATATATTGTGATTTCAGAATTTTTTTTTATTAATTTTATAATTCCATCGTGGACCCTCCAAGACATATAAACAATTTTATTATTTTAAAATAATTTTTTTGAGAGTGTGACTCACCTCCACAGAAGCAAGCATAATATTTAAATATGTTCCTCCCATGTCCTTATAAAATATTTTATACAAATCCTCGTTGGCATAAACCATGGTAAAAATCAATTATATGATTTATGTTTTTTATTAGTTTAATGTGTAGTGTCCAAAACCTAAATAATAAATAATTCACTCGCATTTCCTTTATAAACCCACCCAACCTCCCATAAATATTCCCTAAAACCATTTTTAGGTCAACAAACCATTGTACCATACTACCTGGAGTCTTCCAAAGGCACCCCAACCCCCCATGAATCATCTCCCAAGCCTTTCGGATCACAATTCCAAATAAGGGATCCTCACTTTCCTCTCCTCCTTTCAAATTCAAGCATATTATTTGAAATAAGTTCATGTAATTTTGAATGGTTATAATCTAATTATTTTATAATATTTCTATTACTGACCCTTTTATGTTATTTTAATGTGGTATTATTTATCCTCTCTCATTTCGACCCTTACCTAAGTCGTTACTACGCCAATATTTCGTAAGGGATCTTCCACCCACCTCTTTTATCAAGCATTATTTTCATGTTATGTATTTTAATATCATTTATTAATATGTTTGGATATGTTATTAAATATCATACATACCTAAAAGTTGATTTATAAATTATGAAGTTCCCTTTCACTCTCATTTATTCCTCTTATGAACCCTTATGTTCACTCATTACTATGCTGAATTTTCGTAAAGGATTTCTTCCTTTCTCATTTCTGTCCAAGTTTCATTATGTTGTTATACCATTTTATTTTCAATTAAAAATTTTGGGGTAGGATTTAAACCATACCCCATAATTACCTACATTTTTTTAATGATTATTTACCACTTTCTATATCATAAATACCTCTAATGTACATATGTTACCATGCCCAAATTTGGTAAGAGTTTTTCAATTTCTCCATTTTCATCAAGTTTCTTAATTATGTTACGCATTATATTTCCAAATTACATGTGTTGGTACATGTTTCTATATGTCCCACATACTTTAAATTTAATTTAATTATGATGAGATAACCCTTTATCTCTTATCAACCATTTTCATTAATTTTTATAACATGCTGAAAGGTGGTTGAAATTGCACCACAATTTTCCAAGTCAAAATCATCGTGTAGTGAATACCATACCCATTTATCTATCAAGGGTATTAAACTTTATACATAGATACATGTTTAATGGAAGTTAAATTTATTTATTACACATTCCCTAAGAGCATAATAACATGTGATTTTTAATGATTCCATGTTATATGATCCATGTGGCACACATACACATGAAGTTAAATGTTTATAAATGGTGTGCCTGGATAGAGCTCTAATGCATTGGGTAATGTTTAGTATAATGATACACCATGTGAAATGAGGGTTTAGTGATGATAATACATGTAAAATTAGTGTTTAATCATGTTAATTCATGTTCAATGAGGCTTTACTCATGCTCCATGTGCAATGATCCTTGGAACATTCTAATATCATGTTAAATGTTATTACCACATTTCAATGTTATGATAATAATTATATATCATTACTTTATGTTCATGTTTCTCTTATGCTCCATTGATAATAATATTTCCTAAAATCTATTTTATTAATAATTTTATGAATTTTTTACTCCCTTACTGGGATTTATAGCTCACCCCTTTCTTATGTATGTCCTCAGGATATCCCATGAAATGCTATGTATAATGGAATGTTGTGGTCATGTAAAAGGATTTTTTAAAAAAGATGTTGTATTTTATGTATTAAGTGGTGATTTAATGTTCCAAATCCCCAAATACACTAGAAATCTCAACCCTTATAGTTATATTAAGTGAATTTTTATGTAATGAATCATGTTTGAGTGTGTAATAAAGAGTTGGGTTTTTGTAGTTTGCATCACAGGATATGATTAGTTATTTTTTTGATTTGGATTATAAATCCCTAGTGAAAGACATAGGTATAAGAATATGTATTATAATAATATTCCTAAATTTTGGTGAGTATGGAGTAAGTTATTTTTCAAAAAAAATACATCGCTCCCTAGATATGAACAAGTATAGGTGGATCTGGCACATATGTAGCTAGGGGTAAACATAAAAACACCGCTTTGAGATAGACTGAATGAGAACTGGTGCATGACAATGGGCCTTTCTGCACTCCTAGTTTGACACTTATAGGGGGAATTATTTGATAAATTCATAATATTATTACAAAAAATTAAGGGAACAAAATAAAATACCCATATGAATATATATTATGAAATAAATCATGGAAAACATAGATTGAAACTTCCGATATCATAAGATTGGATATAGTATACAAGTTTATCCTTCTATGTACAATGTTTTTTTACACTATAATTATCCAAGAATTTAAACCCCCAAAATATATTTTCTTTTCTTATTTAAATCATGTAATGAGGAATAAGGTGAACAAATATTACTCTCTTCACGAAGTAATACTTATAGAGATTATCCAAAAGTTATGCTCAGGTGACTTTGAAAATTTTTAAAATATAAATTTTAGATGCAAATATCTTTATAAGGAATCCAATACCTCTATAATTGAATGATTCATTAATGGATCTAGCACCATCAATTAGAGATTCTTATGCTCTCAACTTTCTTACCATGTTATGCATGGAATGTTCCATAAGGGTCTTTTCAAATTCTTCTCTTTTTTTCAAAACAATGAAGAAGAAAAATGATTTCCTAGCTGCTGAAAAATAGGAAGACCTCCGAGAATCCTATATGTATCAAATTATAGATTTCTATATATAGGAAAACCCCATAACTAATATACCAAAACCCTATTTTCAAATATTTGAAGATGATTCATTAATAAATTTCTATAAAAAACAAGATCAAGAATTTATTTCAAAATTATATATAAGAAATACCTTTTTAATGAATTATTGTTTCTTCCATCGATATAATACATGACGGTTGCGGTAATTTTGGGTAAAGGAAGTAGATTATTTTGGAAATATTGTGAGGTAGCATTATGGCACATGAACACTTTCGACATAAAGGAAACACTTATAAGAATGGATAAATACCTCCTTGAAGAGATGAAAGAGAATTACCCTCACATTTTTTTAACATAGTACGTAAAATAATATTTTGGGGGAAAATTTTCTTACAGGGGGGAATTTAATGACAAGAACTTTTGAATAATATTTTCTTTACTAAAAATGTATGTTTTACTATATATCAGTAATTAAAGAAATATAGTCTTAAATTGAAATTTAACTGTCTATTTTCGACCATTACATAAGATCGAAGATCAATATGACCATTAGAAATAATAATAATTTTAACATTATAATAATTTTTTATAAATAGAAATGATAATGAAAATTTTAATTTTGAAAGAAGAGTTGATGGCCTAATCTAGTAGACTCAATCCATACGAAGCTCATTTTTCAAAGTTTGGAAAGGAGGTAGCGTCACTAGGATTCATTCTGGACTAAACCAAAGTTGAGCTTCAACATGTTGAGATTGAATGGAATCACTTATAAGAGAGGTGGAAGTTAATATAGATTACCACCCGAGCGATGTCATCCAAGCCACCCCAAGAGTCTGTCACCATCGTACATCGTAACCTTAGATATTAAGTGTGTGTTATAAGGGGTTATGTAATAAGGCATTAGTAACTTATTGTTTGATCCCTTTTATAAATAAAATTCTTATTCCATCAATTCCATTATGATCATATTTTTTCATAAAAATATAATTAATTAATTAAATTGATTTTTTTGGTAAAATGATACTTTTTAGAAATATATAAATTATTATATTAATCTATGTATTTATTAAAACTATTATTATAATAGTGTTATAAGAAAACACTTTTTAATTATAACTGACTATTATATTTATTCCTTATTATTTTTACTCTATAAATTATTAAGTATTCAGTTTGTCAAGAATTATATTTTTATAAGATAAAACATAAATTGTATTTTTAATTAAATAATTTATTTTGATGAATTAATAAATTTTTGAAAAATTTTATATTTTGATAATATTTTATTATCAAATTACTTTTATGAATAATAAATTAGTATATAAGTTTTATGAAGCCAAATGTAATTTTTATTAAGGTTTAAAAACACTTTTTTTCAAAACCCGTCAATTTTTTGTAAATGTAATTTGTTATTCTAAAATTGAAATTTAACATTTACAAAGAATTATTTACATAAAATAAAATTTTTTTTGGAACCAGAAAGTTGAGATTTTCCAATGGTGAATTTTTCATAATTATCTGAGACAATAAATTATTTTGGTAGAAATTATATACCGAATAAATATATAATGTGTTTTATGACATCATAATGACCAAATAGAAATGTAATAAAACACTATAAATGAAATATTCTGACAATATACGTTTTCCCTTTAAAATATTATGATTTTATATCTATTTGATTGTTTTTAATTCCTTAGTGGACCCTCCAAGAATTATAAAATATTTTAACATTTTAAAATGATTTCATTGAGAGTGTGACTTGCATATAGATAAACAAGCCTCATATTTTAATTTTTTCTAACCTTTTCCTTATAAAATATTGTATACCACAACCCTTTTTCAGAAACCATGGGATAAAACCATGGGACGATTTTTGGTTTTGATTAGTTTATTGTGTAGTGTCCAAAACCTAAATAATAAAGATTTCCCTATCATTTCCAATATAAACCCACATAAACTCCCATTTCTCTCCACTAAAACCATTTTTAGCTCTACCAACCTCTTACCCATAAACCCTAGATTCCTCCAAATACACCCCAAGATCCATTAAAACTTCTACGAATCCTTTGGGATCACACTTCCATGTAGGTGATCCTCTCTTTCCTCTCCTCCTTTCAAATTCCAACAACTTATATGAAAGTAGTTATGGTGACATCGAATTGATATAATGTCATTATATTATAATAATTTATTTACTAACCATTTTATTTAATTTTAGTTAGGTATTATTTATCCTCTCTCATTTTGACAATTACCTAAGCTATTACTGTGCAGAAATTTCGTAAGGGATCTTCCACCTTCCTCTTTTATCAAGAATTACTTTCATGTTATGCATATTAATATCCTTTATTACTATGTTGGGATATGTTATTATATATCTTAATTACTCCCCATTTTATGTATAAATGATGATATTCCCTTTCACTCACATTTATACTTCTTATGAACCCTTATGTTCACCGGTTACAATGTTGAATTTTGGTAAGGGATTTCTTACTTTATCATTTTTGTCAAAAAAAATTATGTTGTTATACCCTTGTATTTTAAAATAAAAATGCTGAGTTATGATTTAACACCTCCCCCATACTTCCCTAATTATTTTTTAATGATGAGATACCCTTTTTGTTTCTCTCATTAATCCCCCCATGTACGTCTGTTACCATGCAAATATTTCATTAGAGTTATTCGATTTCTCCTCTTTCTTTGAGTTTCTTTATTATGTTACTCCTTGTATTTATAAGTTCCATGTGTTTGCACATGTATCTATATGAACCACTTACTGTAAATTTCATTTACTAATGATTATAAACTCCTTTCTCACTCATCAACCATTTTTATGAATTTTTTTGTCACGTCGTTAGGCTGTCGAAATTGCATTGTAATTTTCGAATCTAAAATCATCATTTAGTGAATACCACACCCTATTATCTATCAAGGGTTTTCACCTTTATTCAGAAATACATATTTAACGGTACATACTTGTATGAATTCAACATTACCTAATTATGGGATAACTTATGGAGTTTAATGATTCCATGTTATATGATCCATGTGGTACACTTATACATGAAATGAAATGTTTATAAAGGGTGCGCCAAGATAGAGCTCTAACGCATTGGGAAATGTTTAGTATAATAATATTCTTTTTTAAATGCGGTTTTTCTTATTTTTATCCATGTGTAATATGGGTTTAATCATGATAATTCAAGTTCAATGGGGGTTTACAAATGCTTCAGGTGCAATGAGCCTTGGCTCATGCAAATATCATGTTAAATGTTGTTTCCACATTTCCATATTATGATTAAAATTCTAAAGCATGCCATTTTGTTCACATTTAAATTATTCAACATTGATATTCCTATTGCCTAAAATGCTTGGTATTATTCATGTCATGACTTGTTTACATATTTACTGGGCTTTATAGCTCACCCCTTTCGTATGTATTTCTTCAGGTTATCCAATGATATTCTAAGTCTGCAGGAATGTTGTGGTCATGTAAAATGAGTTTTCAAAAAAGATGTTTTACTTTATGTGTTATGTTGTCATGTAATTTTCGCAATCCCTAATGACACTAGAACACTCAATCCTCGGTGTTGTCTTAAGTGAATGTTTATGTAATAAATCATCTTTAAGTGTGTAATAAACAGCAGGGTTGTAATAATATGAAATCCCACCAGATTTCATACTAGCAGAAGCCACACCACCAAGCTCATACCACCAACACTGAAACATTACCTATTTCTAATACACCGTCATATAATACACTGTTAGGTTATAGCCCATAAGTTGCTACACCACCAACATATTGAAAATTTGGATAATTCTAAGACACCCCCAGTGTCATACCACTAGATCTTGACACTTCCCGATCTTAAGATATCATTAATATTTTCCTTTACTTGTTTTTAAATTAATTTACCCTAATTTATATATTTTTTGAATTTAATTTCATTTAAAATTTTAATGGTTTAACCTTATTTATCTTATTGAGAGCATGTCAAAAAATTATTAAGAGGAAGAATTGTATTTAGATTCTCATTATGTAACTGATAAAAGAAAAGAACACTCCTTTGGGTGAATTTTTAGAAGAACCACACACAAAAGTAGTTGTTGAGAAACAAAGATATTTAGATATAGGAAGATCATCTATTCACTGAATACTTAGAGAATTAAAGAGACAAAGCTTATTGAAAACAAGAAAATATTAGCTATTGTGAACACTTGACTGAGGGAGACAAAGCATCTTCCCATCCAGTGATTTCCTCTAGACAGATAAAAAGTGTTTTTACAATCTATTTTCTTGATCATTTCAAATGAACTTGAATCAAGATTCACTATTGATTCAACACAATTTTTATAAGCTACATTGCCACATAATGATAACTTCGAAACACTATACTCTTAGATTACATGATTTTTTTAATTTAATTACTCTTTGAGGTGTGTGTGTGTGCTTAATTTTCTATACCACACACGCTGCCTCTTTTGGTAAACAAGAAGATACATGATATATTCTCAAACACTTTTTATTCATTTCTCCCTTGGATAATACTGCTAAAGGTACTTATGTAGTATATTTCTTTTTCTCCCACACATAACTATGGAAGAGGTTGTGTGTGACCTGGACAGATGTAAAATATTATATAAACCCGATAAAGGTGGTTGATCATTTATTTTATTTTTAAATAAAATTCTTGGTGGTGGTTGATCACTGTGTGGAGAGGAATATGTATTGACTTGATACTGAATCTCTTATATTCATCTTTCCATGATGTTCTTTAATTTCTTTTACTTTAATTCATCTTTAATACTAAAAACTATTTTAACATTAAACAAAATATATACTTTGATAGTCTATCTTATTATGTGTTCATATAGTTTTTTGACCAAGTAAACTAATTTCAAAGGATTAAATAATATTTTATTTTATTTATCCCAATACCTAATCAATCATTAGAGAAAAATATAGAAATATTGAGATATATATCTTACTAATTATTTTGATAAAATTGACCATATTTAAACATTTAGTGGATTTCAAAATAAACCATTTTTAACATAAACATTTATTATGTAACCAGTTCACCCCCCCCCCTCTTGAGATACTCACTCTGACCAATATTTGGTAATACTGTTTTTCCTTTATTTTGGATTTAGGATTTCAAAAAATTATATATTTTAGTTCTTATTTAAATATATGAAATTTATGTTAGTTCTAAATTAAGTTATTTAAAATAGATAACATAAAAAAAAGGCTCAGCTACCAAGAGACCTACTTTCTTAAATGGTGCAAATTACTCCCAATGGAAAATAATGTCAAAAATGTAAATAGAAATCATGTGTTTCAATATTTGGTCTACTATAGAAGATGAATTTTCTATATCTAATAATACTAAGAGCATTTGGAATCAGGAAAAAAATATGATACAATAATAATTGTAAAGTTATTAATTCCCTTCACTATACCCCTATCGATTATGAGTTTAATTGTATTTATTCTTGTAAAACATCATTTTAGATTTATGACACTGTCTATTTCCCATTAGAAAACATCTAGTGTTAAAGAGATGAGTCTTAATACATATACTATTATGTATGTTAATTTAAGAATAAATATTATGAGACCATTTCTGCTATGTGCCTCATGTTTAATGAGATTTTTAATACCATGAGGTCACTAGGAAAGCATGTGTCTAACAAGGACAATATAATGAGATTATAGAGATTACTAGATTTAAGATTTAGAAAAACTTCAGTTTAAATAAAATAATCATGTAATATAAGTAAACTTCCCAAGAAATAGTTTTTTGGAATGATAATGTTGTATGAAGAAGAGATAAATGTCAATTGGGAGGAAGATGAGGAAACTAAAAGAAGGTCTATAACATTAAAGACTACTACCTCCTGACAACAAGTGAAAACAAATATGCGAAAAATGTACTTGTTGTAGATTTATGTTCAAGTGAATCTACAACTAAACGTGATAAATAAATAGATCATCTATCAATAATTTTTAAGAAATTATACCGGAAGAATTGTTTTTCAAAAAAACCGATCTATAAAGAAAATATTACCATATTAGAAATTATGAGGAAATGGATGATAATTTAAAGGATATTGTATGCTATTAATGAAGAAGAAAAGGTCACATAAAATCTGACTATCCGAAGATGAAATAAAAAAACAAATATTAAGATAAGGATAAAAGATAAAAGAAGGCCATGAAATCCACCTGGAGTGCATCTAAACACAACTTTATTGACTCTAATTCTTCACCCAAAGAAAATCCAAACAGATCTAATTTGTTTTTTATGACCAAAATTAGTGTTGTATTTGATATACCTACTACCTATAATATTTTTACTATGCATGTGTCCTATAATTATAACAATGAACAAAATTATGATGATAATATATAAAATAAAGAATTATTCAACCACTGAAATATTCTAGAAGTCACCTTTAATGAGTTAAATGATAAGTATAAAATTATTAAAAGGTTGCATGATCAAAATGTAAAATGTAAATCTGGGTTGTCTATATAAAAGGATAAAAATTTTCAACTGAAAAAAGGAAAATAATGACCTTAAATTACCTAATGATAAATTGATGAAATACCTTGAAAATTTTAAAAATGGTAGGGAAAAACTTACACAAATCATAAGAAAGCATGTTTCTCCAAAATATGTAACTAGGTTAGGATGTGAACCTACATCGAGGTGAATAACTAAGAATAATTTAATTCCTAATTCTTAAACAGAAAGCTCTACTGCTAAACATTTTAAAAAATTACCAAATAATGTTTTTATTTGTAATTTTCTACAATAATTTTATAGGAAACCCATAAGGAAAATGTGCTTTCCCAAAGCTGTTGTCACTCACATTTCTAGACCCAAACAAATTTGGGTAGCAAAATCATTTATTTTTTAAAATTTAAATTCTATGAAAATTTTTTGTAGACCAGTACTAAAATTATGCGGTACTTGGATAGTGTATGTTCAAGGCATATGATAGGATATTATTGTTAATTCTAGAGCATTATCACGGTTGATGTTAGACATTCCACATATGGTGAGAATGTAAAAGGAAAAATCATCAGCCTAGGAAATATTGATAACAAAAATTCAGTTTTAATTTATAATGTTTTATATGCTGATGGTATAAGATACAATATTTTTAGTATTTACCAATTTTGTGATTATGGTTTTTATGTTACGTTTGAGAATGATTCTGTAAGGTTTTTTCTCTAAAAAATCCATAAATTTAACTACTTTGTTAAATTACAATGTTTATGTTGTATATTTAAAGTCTTTATATTTTCAAAATGTTTCATGCTTGAGTGACTTTAATAAAGAATATTGGTTTTTTCATATACGACTTGGAAATTTCTATATTCACTCACTTAGTAAGATAAATAGAAAAGGGTTACATAGGGATCTACCAAAGCATCAATTCCCAACTGATAATGTCTACAAAACTTGTCAAAAAGGGAAAAAACATAATGTTTATGTTTAACCAAATAAAGAAGTTTCAAATTCTCAACCTTATAAGATGGTTGACAAGGATTTTTTAGGACCTTATAGAACTTCATGTCTTAAAGGGAATTACTATGATTACATTCTTGGAGATGATATCTCTAGGTATAGTTGGGTATATTTTGTAACTCAAAAAAGTGATCTCTTCTCTTAATTTACCAATTATGCTAAGCCTTTAGAAAATTTTTGTGGAATTAGGGTTAAAACCTTATGAAGTGACCATGGTCATGAGTTTGAGAATCATTATTTGGAATCATTTTACTCAATAATGTAGACACTCATAAATTCTTTGCTCTTATGATCTCGCAGCATAATGGATTTATTGAGAGATAATATAGAACCTTACAAGAGATTTTATAGACCCTGTTAAGTGAGTATGATCTACCTATCTATTTTTGGGAAGAATATTTCAATACATCCTTCTATGTCATCAACAGAGTCATGATTAGACCTATACTAAAGAATAATACTTATGAGATATAGAATAATATGAAAGCTAAGGTTAATTAATTTACTTTTTTGGTTCAAAAGTCATTATTCTTAATATTAAGGATAATATGGACAAATTTTCCTCCAAAACTGATGAAGGAGTTTTCCTTCGTTTCTCAGTTTCTAGAAAATCCCATAGAGTGTTCAATAAGAAGACATAATTTTTGGAAGAATCAGTTCATGAAAAATTTGGAAAAACTGATATATATGAGACTAATACCTCTATAAGAAAACGTAAGGATGATTTATCTTCTCGGTAACTAAATTCCATGCCGTCAGATTCTGCTATAAAACAAGCAGAAAAATCATCACGTTCTGAAGAATTTCAAGAACATACAAAACCAGAACTTGAGATTCCAAAAGTTACAAAACCATATTTTTCACAATTGTTTTGAATAATTATTTACCATAATTTAGATTTTGTTGTATGTGATTTAAATAGATGAATTAAAATTTGATATTTTTTATAAATCTAGTTGAACATCCGGATTTCTTATATCAGTATAAACCTAAGAACATTAGTGAAGCTATTAATGATGAATAATCGGTAATATCAATGAAATAAGTGTTAAATCAGTTTTAATTGAAAAATTCAGAAACATTTAGATAGAACTAAGGACACCATGACTATTGGATCTAAATGTGTTTTTATGTATAAATTTGATGAATCAGGAAGTATAGTTAGAAAATGTTCTTTATTAGTTGCACAATGTTATTTTCAGGAAAAAGGGACTGAATATGTGGAAACAATTTCACCTATATCAATACTTGATCCCATAAGAATACTTCTTTCTTATGTATGTCATCGAAGTTTAAAGAATTATAAAAAATATTCTAATAGTACATTTATAAAAGATTTTATAATTGAGGATGTTTTTGTAGAAAAACCCCCTAGATTTAAATATCCATATTTTCCAAATCGAGGTTTTAAATTAACTAATTCATTATACGGTTTCAAACAATCTCCTAGAGCTTCGAATGATAGGCTTAAAAAATTTATGATTTCAAAACAAATAATTGATTATTCCCTTTTCATAAAAGTCATTTCATAATATGTATTAACAGTACAAATATATGTTTATGATGGTATTTTTGGATCTTCCAAAAATTATCTTTGTACTAATTTTTATAAAATAATGAAAAATGAACTTTAAATGAGTTTAATGGGTGAAATGAAATTCTTTCATGGATTTAATATTTTTCAAAACAATAAAATAATTATTTAAAAAAATTAAATATAAAAATGATATTTCAAAATGTTTTAATCGGGATAACACTAAATTTATTGATACACCTATGAGCACCCCCTAAAAGTTGGATCTTGATGAATCTAGGAAACCAGTTGATCAATCCAATTGTAGTGGTATGAATGGAAGTCTTCACTATTTGACTAATAGTCAAGAAAATGTTATTTTTATTTTGTTTATGTGTGATCCTTTTTGAGAAAAAACCAAAATAATCACATCTAGTTGTCGTTAAATAAATTTTAAAAAACCTCAAATAAACTATATTTTTTGTATTATTTACCAAAGTGGGAAAGAATTAGATTTGTAAAATTATTTTGATGTTGATTTTGGTGGCTGTACATTAGATAGAAAAAGTAGATCTAGAATATGTCACTTTTTAGGGAAGTCTCTAGATTAAAGGTGTAATATGAAAAAACATTATGTTGAATTTTCTACTATTAGAGATGTATACAAAGTTACATGTAGTTGTTGTGCAAAAACAATTGTTGATAAAACACACTCTACTAGAATATGGATATAAATTGTATCATGTCCCAATAAATTGTGACAATAGAAGTGAAATAAACATATCTAAATATCCTATTTAACATTCTAAAATATGAAAATTTATATAATATAACACTAATTGAGATATCATTTTAAAAAGGAAGGTATCACTCTTGAATTTATTGGCACAGAACATTGTTTAACTGATATATTGACAATGCCTTTGAATTTTGAGAGAAGTAATTATATCAAACTTGAATTAGGAATGATAAATTTTAGTTTTTAATGATATACAATTGTTATGACACACCATTGGTTTTTCATTCCATTTCTTTTCATGCCTTTGTAATTTCATTCTATATTTCTTGGTATTTCGAACCACTAGTTTATTGTATTTACTGAAACCTGATGTGTGTTTTTTCATGATCTTAAATTATATTTCCATTATAATTTAGATGATAGAATACCTAATATATCCAATGATAAATAAGTATCACAAGGTATACTTCCCAACATATCTAGATCCATGTGTGATACTCGCATATCTCTCCCTCGAGCCTAGTGAAACTCTTTCATTTCTCACCTTTCAAATCATTTTTTCCTACCTTCGACCGAGCCTTTTGAACCGATCTAGATGCTAATAATGATGTTTTATTTTGAGATGTGTCCTTCTAAGTCAACATGTTCAATCAAGTAGAAGATAGAACCCAACAATCCTTCTCCAGTTATTCCAATTGCTCTAGTGAACCCTAAAAATTCAAGCCTAGTTATTATTCAAGAAACGGCGGTTAAAAACTAGTGGATATTGTCATGTAAGTCTCTTTCTTTAAAAATATTATATGAGTAATGGTGGGTCATGTTGTTTTCATAAAAGAACAGGAATATCCACCAAAATATGGTATATAAATTTTACCGGCGTGTTCATTTTTAATTTAATGAAATGGTGATGATTGGAAAAAAAGTTTTGTGAAATGTCATGTCTTTGGTTTTTCATCATGAAAATGGGATCGGTGTTTATGTGTTCCTAATGATGGAGTTTTTAATGATTACCCGTGGATTATTCCAAAATTTAGTGATTTTTTTTTCTATGAGATACCCTCATTCCAATGACAGGAGATGGTACTGCAAGGAGGCATGTTACCCCGGCCTTGTATGGAGAATGTATGTTGGTATTTATGTTCTTATAGGGCATTATTTAACAATAAAAAGAATTTTTTTTCACCCTTAGATATAATTTTTTTCTCTTATCTCTTACAACAGAATGTAATAAGATAAACCTCTATAGATGTATAATGATATATATGTGTGAGATGCATATGCCTTCGTCCATATAAAATACATTTATCTATCCTAAGATTATTTCTGACATGTGATAGGACAAAGGATGAGTGTCAGATTATGAAGATTCTGTTATTGCATGTGGTGGTTTCTGCATGACTAGTTCCACATGTTATTGAATGAAAATAAGTTGGAACCTATGGAAGAAACAATGTGTTAGATATTCTGAGAAGCTGTGTGATGAATATAATATGTTTGATCATCTAACTAGCCCTATGGATGAATTTGATCCATTTTTGGAGCCTGATGAAGTTGTGAAATACTCTAATGAGGAATAAGTTGTTTCTGATGAAAAAGGAAATATAAAAATTTGTTGATATAGGAAGCATCACAAACTTGTCTCCCAAAGCTTTTCCCATGAAATTTGGAGATCATATCCCACCAATGAGGTTTCTAACAATAGAAAAGTTGGTTAAAAGTTATGAATAAGAGACTTAGGTCACATGAGAAGATCAATACAAAAGTTCCAAATCTACAGATGTTGACGATGATGATGAGAAAGAAAAGGAAGAAAAAGAAGAGAATAAAATTTTTTAATATGACAATGGTTCTGGAAATGATGATATAAATGATGGGAGTGATGGTGAAAGTGATTATGAACTAAATCATGATAGTGGCCTAATTAAAACGAAGGATCTAGAAATGCCTCTAAGGATTAAGGAAGTATTTTTTGAGGGGAATATCCCTTATCAGTATATTTTTTATATAAATCTTCAATTGTTGATGATGTTCGGGCTAAATCAGTTTCCCAAAGTTGGGATTTTACAGATTATTTTTTGGTTGAATAGTTGAGTGTCATAGCTACAATGTAATATTATGTATTTGACTAAGAGAAAAAGAATATTATTGAGGATGAATTAATGAATGATCCGTTAGTTTATGTAGAAGTTAATAAGTCTCATATGGATGAGAATTAAGAAGGTTAGTCCGCTAGATTTGATTCCCAAAAGGATGTTGAGATTCACGATACAACAACTATTAGTACAATTTTGGGAGCTGAGCCTACAATTGTTTAACACATTGTGGATTGTCAATGTTCAGAAGGTCAAATTAATATGGTTGTTTTAATACCTCCTATGGTTGCATCTATCTCAGCTGTTGTTTCAGATAGTTGGGTGGCCCCTATATAATTTGAGTTTGGAAAATTAGATAATGTTGTAAAAATCCATCCAAAGATTGATAAAAATTAAGTTAGTGTTAAAGGTGATCTTAAGGGGTCTCTACTTGCTTAGGATGATCTTGATAGTCTTCATGAAAAGTTTAGTTATGTGAGACCTCCTATACCTGATCATGCTCTAGCTCCTCATGAGTTTCTAGTAGATTTATTCATCCAAGATGATATGAATGTTTTGGTGATTAAATATTTTTTGAGTTTCTCAAGTGTGTTAAGAATCAATAACATATTTTTAAAAAGATCAGTGAAAATGATGCCATGTGTTTTTTTGGGTTGTTTATCTAGTATATCCAACCCAAGATGAGGAATCGCATACATGATCTGGAGATCAAGAATATGATTATTGGAAATGAGTTAGATTATATCAAGTGTATGACTGAAAAGATAAGATATTAATTTAATGATTCCTTGGCTGGTATCCTTTAAAGTACTAAGGATAGTTCCTCAGACACTACTATTGTTGTTGCACCTCCTCATCCAATGTTTTATGTTAATCAATTGAGATCAATTTTCAGAATTGATTTACCAGATTCATCTTCCAGTGCTTCAGTAAGTGTAACAGATCATCCCCATGAAACCTTATATAGAATTTGGTATAATTATAACCAATTTCTAAAGTCGATTACAAGATATAGACATGAAATTAATTTTCACTAAGAAACTATAACCAAATATAATTAGTATTATCTCTCTCAGATCTATTCCAAGACTTCCATAGAATAAAATTTCAAACTCATATCTAAGAATATTTAGATGCCTCCTGTGACTCAAGAATTAAAAGAAAATGTAAGACATCTTAAGGAGATGACCCCAGTGTTAAATCACTTTATGAGAGATGAATCATATTTCATTAGTGCAATGGATAGGGGTGGAAAAATAAAATGGATTTCACCAAACTCAAGAAAAATTTTCTATAAGTCCATGTCCAAAGAGGGGTTGATCATGATGTTTGTCCAAATTTCACCTTAGATGTCTCTCAAACATGGAGTTGTACAAGACCCTTTCGAAAATTTCCCTACTCATTTTAAACCTTTCCCAATGTCTCCTAGTAAATCCTTAAGATAATTCATTCTAGTTGTGATTATTGAAGATCATCATTGGCATATTTTTTGTAATCTCTTCTAGTGTTCCATATATTCTTCCCTGGCTTGATCCTACTACCTCAGCTCAGGAGAAAGAGAAATCCAAGGCTAAAGGGAAAGCACTGATGGACCCCTCATCCAAACATGAATCTTTGTATTTAATAGAATTAGATTGAACTATCTATGATAGGATTTATCTTGTAATAACTTTGTGCTCATAATTGTGAATGTATTTCTTACCTCTTATTATATTTTTTTACTTTTGAATAATTTGCATATCTAATAATCTATTTACTATTCTTGCATTTACTGATATGTTTTTTTATTTAACGTTTTGATAATCCCAAAAGGGTGGTAATTCTTATCGAATATGTTTTTTAAAAAATTTGTTGAATTAAGTTTCTATGTTTTCTAAACATATTATATTTGATACTATCTATATTAAATCTTTCTATATTTGAAATATGTTCAAAATTTTGATACTTAATTTTGATACTTACTATTTTTGAATTATTTTACTAGAACCATATACCCATATTGATATGTCTTGATTTATATTTTGATCTTACCATATTTATCTTGTTGAAACATTTGTAATATCCTTGATGTCATATTTTTAAATTTATAATATTATTTTTATTCCATGATTTGTGATCATAAAAAGGGGGATATTATTGACATAATAGTTTTAATGATAAAAATATCACGATTCTAATATTATTAATGACTTTAATTTTTTCCTATACATAATCGTTACTCTAAGAATAGGTGATAAATCTATCTAATTATTATACACAGTTGAGAGAGAACCTGTTGTCTATGAAAAATTACTAGCAATGAAATCACTATGTTTGAGACACTTTCAAGATATCACACTCTCGGGACTAAAGAATCGAAAAACTATGAGACATCATTGGTCGACACACCATCAGTTGTTATTTCATCAGAACATAAAATTTGACTATGTATGAGATATCACTAGATGTCTTACTGCCCAATGTCAAACAATTATTATCATACCTCCAAAATTGAAAAATTACCTAAGACTAAGACACCATCAAAGCAGATACCATCAGACCATACATCACTAGTTGAGACACCGCCAACATACTAAATATTTTGGATAATTCTAAGACGCTACCAATTTCATACCACTATATCTCGACACAACCATATCTTAAAACATAACTATAAGTTTCCTTTAATTATTTTTGAGTTACATTAATCTTATATATATATTTATTTATTTTAATTCCATTTACTATTTTAATTATTGTTCTTTATTTTTTCGATAGAAATCATGTTACAACGTGAAGTATAAGGAAGATACTGATTTGGTTGATCTCTTTACTTCTAATAAATGAAATTATCACTCCCTCATACGAAGATGTAGTAGAGTTGCATTAAAAAGTAGTTATTATGAAATTAAGAGACATAGACACAAGAAAATCTATAATTACCTGAATACATGGATAACTTAAGAGATTAAGCTTATTGAAAATATGAAAAGATGGCATACTGTGGACACTAGATTGAGGGAGCCCAAAGCATTATCACATCCATTTCATTCCTCCAGTAAGAAAACAAGAGTTGTGGCACTATATTATCTTGAATATTTCAAGAGAGAATAAGCTAGGATACATTTCAAATTCAACTTCAGAGTGACAAGCTGAATTGCAACAAACCAAAAACATATAAACTCTATACTCCTAGAAGTCTCAATTATATTTAATTTTATTACTTTCTGATAATTTTTCATATTTATTTTTGATAAACACATGCACACTACCTCATATGCTAAATTGGAATATACTTGATATCTTCTCAAACACTGATTATTTGTTTCTCCCATGGATTAGAGTGGAAGAGGTCCTTGTGTGACAAGTTTCTTTTACTCATACACATAAATGTGGAAGAGGCCATGTGTGACCTCTATAGTTGTAAACTATTTTATAAACCCAATCTAGGTTGTGGATCATCTAGTTTATTATTATATAAACATCATTGTATTAGGTGATCACAAATTAGAGAAGCGTAAATTTTTACTTGAGATCGAACCTCTTGTATTCATTTTTTACTATGTTTTTTAATTCTTTTAATTTATTTACTCTTTAAAACATAAAATTGTATTAACTGAAAACAAAATATTCACTTTGATAGAGTATCTTAATTTGTGTTCATATGGTATTTTTATCATGTAAACTAATTTTAACTTATCTAATAATATTGAATATTATTAATCCAAGGCGTAATCAACCATTACATAAATATTTAGAAATATTTATATATGTATCGTACAACTTATTTTGATAGACATGGTTGTATTTAATAATTTGGTGAAATTCCAAATAATCCATTTTTTAACAGAACCTTTTATTATATAATCAATTCACCTTCCTCTTTAGATACTCACTCCAACCAAGATTAATCAATTAAAATATTATGAATCCTACCTAGAGATAAGGTAAAAGATTACCCAATATGAATGGAAACACAGTTCCACTAATATCAAAAGATTTATTGGGGGATTCTTGTATTTTAATCTTTGAGTTCTTAGACTAATATTTTTAAGTGTTTATGGTTTCATATCATTGACTCTAAAATGTGGATTATGATTAAACTATCATTTAATAATGGTCTATATTTTTTTATATATGAAGTTTAATACAATATTAAAATTAATGGATGAGTAAATATTATTATAGATGGTCTGATGGGTGGGAAAAAAATTAGGATCATTATGAGCAGTCTATGATTCAGAGGGGTGTGATAAGCCTAACATGAATCATGAATGAGTATTCCTCTAGAACATTTAATTTAAGGGTTAAATACAATATAAATCATGAACTGATGTATTTTAATTCAAGAAAATATGGGATATTACATGAATTCTAAGGATAACTATTGAACTGTATTCTAATAATATGTTTGACTATAATGTTGTCAAGGGAACCTATGGTTATTGTAATCTCCCAAAACTATGAAATATACCTCCTGTTGGTAGCTCAAATAAAGGAAATGAGAATACAATTTCCACGAAGAGGTGTCAAATAGAGTACAATACCATTGTTAAAAGTATCCCCTAATGTTTTATTAAAATCCAAACGTTTGAAGCAAGAATTATGGAATATGTATAATAATATTAAAGTGGTTAATGGAGAAAATAAGTCTATATCTATCCAAGAATAATATATTGTGTAATGTTAATTAGAATGTTTATATTTTTTGTAATCTTTATACAAGTCTGAGATATATTTTTCACATTTCAAAATAAATCCTTAAAAAATATGATTCACTCTACACTTTATTCTTATAAGGGGAATTTGATATATTATACTATATAAATAAAACATGATGTGGATCCTTGGAAATGCCTTGAATAATTTTTTGGTGTGTAGATGGGGTTTGAAAAAAATTTAAAATATGGTAATCCCAAATAGAAAGACATAATTCCTTAGAATAGGGACATTTCATCTTAGAGTACTTTTATGAAAATCAATATTATAGAAATCAATTCTTAGATGTATATCTCATGTAAGGAAAAAAATATCATATATAATGAACGCCTCTATGTAGTTTTAAAACATTGTCGGGTTTAACACATATCCTAAAATTTAACATTCCCTGATAATGAAGTAGATTCTCTTTTGTTTATGATATTTTGAAAAGGTCCATGACATATTCACTTTTTTAGATCAAGATAAATCATATGGGAAAATGGAATTATATCATTCGAGTTTATTTTAATAAAATATGACCAAACACGAGCTAAGGATAACCCTTATACATGGAAAGAGTGTGAAAAATATTTTCTGGTTGAAATGAAGATATGAAATCCAAGAATTACTACATACAATGAATAATAGAAATAAATATAGATATAGTTATAATAAGGTTTACAGTAGTAGTGTCTCAACTGAAGGATTTTTTTTCTTCCCAGAAAATGTATACCCAAATGTAGATTGTTTCACAAGTAATGAATTTCATAATCATGATTTAAATGATTCTACATTTCTCAAGTGGGTTTCACCATGGGTACCTGAATACACTAAAGTAGTTACATTATGGAAAATGTAAATAACTACTTCAAACATTTGAATTTAGATCTGATGGGATTTAAAATACATAATGGGGATGGACATTGATTGACATTCAAATGAAATGTTCCGCTTCAACACCATCATGTGCACATGGGGTTATATGACCTCCTTTATATGATAAAGTATTCCTCTAAATATCAATGTCAAATATAGAGTCATGATTATTATTATAAAATCGAAGTGTCCCCATAAAATCTAATACTCTTGTTTCCAATAACCATGACTGGTTTATGAGTATTGAAAATCTCAGGAATAACGTATTTTTAATGGTAAAACTTATATTCAATATGTTTTTGAGGTCCCTAAATCCAAAACCATTATATTTTAAACACATTATTGAGGAGAAGGGATATAACTGAATATATATTGAGTGTATGATCACCTTATATGAGGATATTTTTCATGTGAAACGATGGTCATATACTGAGTAAGAATGTTCCTATATATTTGTTTTAGATTGAGTAAAGGTTAGAGATTATTTTCACTAATTTATTCCATGATTAAGGTGTTTAGGGAGAACAACATTATTTCTTATAAGGTATTATGGTCGACTCTTCAATCATACCTCTATTTCCCATTTTAACTCTAATTTTTCTTAAAACATTCCATAAAATGTATGAGGAAGTGGGGATTGAATATTTTAAGATAATATACTTTATAATACTTCAATCAGACATGAATTTTTTCTCATATGTTTAATTTTTTTATAGTCATGAAATGTATATCATCATAGGATACAATTTTTCACTAAGCATTGACTTCAAGTGGATGATAATTATCTTAACATGACTTAGAAAATTTTATCCTAGAATATAGATCAATAAATATATACTCATCATGAATTTGGAAAACCAAATTCTAGTATATAGAGTGGAGAATGATAGAAATTTAAGGATAGCATCGATATAAGAGTTCTAGTCATCACTGTGTATTTTCTGATATAGGATTAAATACCAACATAGTTTAAATATTTGGAAATTGTTAAAATTTTAATGGTTCTAAAACCTAGAGAAGGTATATGATTATTCTGAAGATAAATGATTAATAATTCAATATATTTTCTCTCATAGTTTTGATGATATAAAAATCCTATCGCAAATGAGAAATCCCAATCACAGGGACAAATAAAGGTTAATGTTAATGATATTTTTTTCTTGAAAAAGGTTAAAATCATTGAAAATTACCATTTATGAAAAGATAAAGAGAATAAATCCATCTATAGGTATAATAATTATATCTATTCATATATTGTAATCAGGTAAATGGGAGAAGGGGAAAATTAAATGTATGATTTGGTGATGGAGAAGGTTGAAGCATAACATGAATTAAGATATTCTTAATCACAATAGAAGATAAAAACCTGAAAAAATAAGATGTGAATGAGAATGTGGTAGAAGAGTAACGTATTACTAAATAATATAAAGAAATAATGGTCTACCCAAAAATAGTTCTCATAAACGTTATGATATCCTATTATAGAGTCCTTTATAAATAGAATTGATTTAAGTGATAAATGATTATACAAGGAGGTGTTGGATATTAGAAGAATTTATAGTTTGTACCTCTCATTAATGGTTTTATAATCATTAAATATCATGTGTTAATTGTAATCTATGAAATACCCTAAGATTTTATGATATACTTATCCAGATGTAATTTTTATGGGTTTCATGTCTTGATTTTCATTCATCACCAGGCTTAAATGAACTATGATATATTATTTAAGTATTTTTATAAAATGTAAATATTACCAACAAGTCAATAGATTATAGGGTATGCATAAGACTAATAAAATTATGAATAGTTTTTATAAAAGTTATCCAAGATGATAAAATATTCATTAATTTCAAGAAAATATGTTCTCAGTTTTAATTGTCAAAAATAATATCATTTTATGATGAAAGACAATTATTTTCAAAAGAATTTTATTTTCCTATATATTATGTGTATTAAAAACTAATAAAATAATATTTTTAGAAATATAGTGGTATTGAATGTGGAAAAGTTAATAATCATTCAAATATTGATTAATAATTTTCAAAAAATAAAGATAAAATCATTTGAAGAAAAATATAAATGATTTTTTTTCAAAAAAACTGTTTATTTTATCTAAGGCCTATTATCAAAATAAATTGAATTAAAAATTAAATAATAATTATAAAAATAAATTATATCAATAATATAGTCAATAAAATATATTTATATTAATATAAAGGCATTTACTATGAAATTAATAAACATAAATTGTTTTCTTCAAATTTCATTTTTATAAAAATGGATTTTGTTACATTTTACCCAATTATTTTAAACTGAATTTCCACAATATATAGAAGTTTAATCCAATAATTTTTTTCAAATTTAGTATAATAATATGAAAATTTTGGAATTTGGCCAACATTATTTTTTTATGAATATAAACCATGGTAAAAATTCATTAATACGTTAAATGTTAATGGATAAAAAAGGTGTTAAATTGAATAAATAAGGGTTAAAATTACCTAAAAACCAATTTAAATAATTATTAACTGATTTATTTCTATTTTATATCTCCCATATTCTATATTGAGATAATTTGAATCTATTTTACAAAGGGTTTACTTAATTATATTTTATTATTCTTAATAAATTACATATGTCCCACTCCCTTCATATATAGATGGGAACCTACCCTCATTTCTTCTCAAAACCAAATGAGAACATAATTTCTACTAATATTCACCAAAATAATGTTTGAATATCCCTATTCATGAAATTTATTTACTGGTATTCCAAAATTACCCCTCTATTATTTGAAAAGGTTCTTTTCAATGGGCAATACCTCAAGAAATATTTTTAAGTTCTTATCGACCATTTTCAAGTTTTATTATTATTATAAATATTTAAAAAATTATATAAACATATAAAAATAATGTAGTTGATATATTTACTATATTGATATGTTTTTATTTTAATGTTATTCTCATTTTTAATCTCTCTCTCATCTGTAGGAATATGTTAATGTCACTCGTTCTTATGTGTGGACTACCACTTCAACAAAGCAACTTGATTCATGCTTCATGTCCTTTTTTAATAGACAGAAATATAAATTGGTTTAATATATATATATAAAAGATAATAATGATATAATTATTATTTTGTATAAGAGACTTATTATTTACCTTTCTTTCATTCCATCCACACAAATGTGAAAATATAACTTTTGGATACATAAAGACTACTATCTCGATGAAGTGATGTAATTAAATTTATGTACCCAAATTATATGAATGGTTTCAAAATTAAACACGTGGAAAAAAAATTTCAACATGAAATAATTACTATTTTGTTGATGGTGAAACCATAACCAGAATGTTAGGACTATAATTTTTTATCCTAATCGAGCATGGAAAACCGAAAAGTTTTCACTAAAAGGTTCATTTTAATGAAGAATTATTAATATAATCGTAATTAGAAGCTAAAAATAAATGATATATAGTGTTATGAATATTAATATTGTGCTATAATGTATTTATAAAAAATATATATTTAATATACATGAGTTCAGAATGCTTACAATGCTAGTAAGGTGATGAGTTATGGTTTTAGGTTACAATCACATTTTTATCACGATTATATATACTAAATTTATAATGTAGGAAATTATATAAAAATTTTACATCAGAATCAATCCATTTTATTCTCATATAGTAATTTATAGAAATTTAATGTAACATTACAATTTTCTAGTCTTTGTTATTTAAAATGTTCGTGAATTTATTTATTAGAAACCGATGTTATTTCCTTTTTGGTTAAAAAACTTTTTCTTCCCTATTTATGTGGTTAAAAATGTTTTAAAACAGGTTTATTCTATATATAAATGTTTTTTAAATAATTTTTTAATAAATTTTACTTTCATCACAATTCATTAAGTGGAATATTTCCTTGTTTTTTACCTACCACTCACTTTTTACTTTTCAGAAATGTATCAAAAGAATGCTCTTTTTTAATGTATATTCCCTAAATTACTTTTCATCCAAGGATTACAATAATTATATTTGAATATTAGATGACATTTTGAAATGTTTACTATAAAATAAAATTATTTTCACAATAATTTTTATTTTTTAATTAATTATGTATATCGAAAGAAACATATATTTTACTTTTTTTAAGAATTCTTAAAATTCTATTTTAAATGCATTTTTAATGTATGTCATCATAATTTAAGGATTTTTATGATTCAATGGAAATATGGTCTTATGACACCATCCAATTTCATTCAATTTATTTATTATGATAAGGATGTTTTATGAGTGATTATATAAAACTAATTTCATTCCATCGAGATAATTATATTATAGTTTAATCTTAATAAAATGCATTTTACTTAGATAAGAAATTATATAATCAAATTTTTTATGATCTTATAAAAACTAGGTATGATTATTTTAATTTGATGGGTGGGACCATACTTATATAGATCCCTAATAAAATAGGAAATTATTTATATCTTATGATAGGAATTTTTTATGAGTGAAAACTATTCCATGTTCACAACAATAATCATCAAAAACTTCATATGATGAAATGCTCATAATTTTATGCATTTAACTGGTTTTAGGTGTATAAATTTTATTTTCTTCCTAATTATATGTCCATAACATTATGAATCCATTATTTAGTGTTTATAAATGTTTAAAATTATATGATTTCCTATTTTTATTTTTCTTCCGCATTTCTATGAAATATAATAATGTTATTCTCTTAAAAATCATTTTTTTGGCTTCATTCTTATAAAATTGACTTACGTTGGGAAAAAGATGTATTGAATTCCTCATGATTTATGATGATAGTAGATCAGGTTTGAATTTTTTTGTTATGATCATATTCTTGAACCCTTGTACATATATAATGGTCACTTATGATCATCGACTGATATCACCCATGTTTACCCTTACTAGGCATCTGAGCTCATCCCTTTATATGTTTCCACATTCCCTAGGTTATAAATAATGATATTGTGTATGATTAATGTTATTGGAGATGTTATATATCATTCATGAAAATAAGTTGTTTATGTATCTAGTCTTCAAAATACACTAATCGATTACAGTCCTCAGGATTGAATTTTTTTTAAGACAGAGTTTATATTCTTTGAAAAAGATATAATATTTATATTATAAAGGACTAGGTTTACCTACTTAGTACCATAGAAATATTTAATTATTTTTTGAGATTATTATTTAAGAAAATTTATGAAGCCCCTATGATTATGTGTATATACAGGATAACATCTTCATGTTTTTATAAAATATATACTATATAGCATCCATAAATGAAATCCATATCTGTAAAAAATCACATGGATTTTGTATTAATCTTATAAACCTATGGGTATTAGCCATAAAAAGAACATTTTTTATTAACTAGATCATCACCTACTGCATTTAAAAGAGTCATGAATGCACACATGGTTTTGACACTCCTAAGAGATATGTTTTATTTACTCCAAATTCTCATTATGAACCACTATAATGAATTAGAGGAGAGAATCCTTGAAATATAATGATAATAAATAATAATATGATATAAACATATTATTTAATGGGTTAAAATATGGTTTCATTATTTAAGACCTCATAATAAGGATTTTCATAATCATAAGATTGGTGAATCTAATTATTATTTTCTAATGATAACACTATTAATTTTATGTTTCATTAAATGTTTAAACCGAAGAGGAACCAGGGTGACATTTATTATTAAGGAGAATTTGGTAGTTGCTGAATAAAAAACCAATTGGGACTCATGATGGAGTGAATAATCCTATGGTTATGTATAACTAGCTTTCTCGATTTATGATTGGAAACCAAAAACTAAATTAGTTCCAGATAAACCAAAAAAGAAAAAGGGATATTTTAATTGAATTTTATTTCAAGAATAATAAAAAGGAATTAAAATTAAATTTCCAATGTCTCAAGAATATGGGAATAAGAACCTCTATAAATACATCAATATTATGAGAATTTGTTTTAATAGTTGAAAATGACGGAATAGAGAAACTTACTTCCAAGGAAATATTTTGACTTCTATAGAGGATAACAAGAATCAAACTAATACACCACTCGCATATTATTTGTTTTAAATAGAAGGGTTTGATAACTATATAAATCAATTTACTAGTGTATGGACTAAGAAAGAGAATATTCCTTCGAATCTTTTGAAGTCAAAGGAAAAAAGGAAGTATTATACAATGACGACTGCTAAGGCGGGTAATGAGAATAGATGGGTGAAAGGTGCACTTATTATCTACTATATAACTAAAAATGATTTATTTGATTCCGATTTTAGAAAATATTATATATCTAATGTATTTATTAAGGGTAATGCATTCCCACCTCAATAATTATATATTGAGTTAGAAGTAAAAAAACTCTTAATGGTATTATAATTTCATCTCATGTATATAGCATATCTGTATCAAAATTTTATGGGAATGGGATTCCTATAAATATGTTTATTTTTTATATAGTCTAATTTGATATGTTAATGGGCATGTATTAACTCTATATATATAAAGACCATATAAATTACTAAGGATAAGAAGTAAAATTTGGTACTTTTAATCATACTGTTATGAAATAAATTTGTGATGATGAATGTGAAATTCAATTAGAAATTAATTTCATTTTATGGGGGTTTCTACAAATTAATGTTATGCTTTTTATCAAATGGATAGGTAGAACCTAAATAGTGAATATATTCATATTGATCAATAATATACTACTGTGTTTCCTGAATTCATTTCTAGTATTCTTCCAAATCCTGAATTTATATTCTTTATAGAACTCATAACTGGTGATATACCATGTTCAATGACTCCTTAGAGGTTTTCTATAATTTGTTAACAATAATTGAAGGAGAAACTCCAAAATAATTTAGAAATTGGATTCCTACAACAGAGTACGCCCTGATTTGCTGTGACTAGTCCTTTTCATAAGAATAATGATATTTCAATACATCATTTCAATTATTATAAAGAACATAACAAGATCACTATCATGAAAATATATCAACTACCCCATATTGATTAATTTTTTGATCAATATATAATTAGTAAATAGTTTTCCAAACTTGACCTTAATTCTCCATTTCATCAATTAATGATAAAGAAGTTGGATACACTTAATAAATCCAAAAATATGATGTATGGAAATTATAAATTTATATTTATGCTATTTAGAATTACAAAATCCCATACTATCTTCATGGATCTAATTAATAGATTCCTTATAGGCTATCTCGATCAGTTTTTGTAGTATTAATTTAGTGTGTAAATATATACTCCAATATAATGAAGTATAATCAACAATATATGAGGATAGTATTGAATACCCTTACGAAGGATGCATTATATTCCAAATATACCATGTGTTAATTTTAGCTAATTTTTTATTCCTTGGTGATATAATCCAAAGAGAGTTTATATCAGTGGATACATGGAAGATAATAGTTATTAACAAATTTTCTCGATCAACTATACTAAGAAAGATCCATATATTTCTTAGATTGGATTGATACTATAGATGTTTATGAGGAATTTTCCATATTTATCAAATATGATAAAAAAATTTACTCAAAATGGATTAAATTTCAAAAGGACTACTGAATATGAGGAAAATATATAGGAAAATTCATATAGGTTTTGGTGTTAAACCTATATTAACAGTACCATATAGTGGAGAAGGGTCTAACAACTTTAGTGATGCATTATATAAGGGTATTGGGTGTGTTGTCATGAATAATAAAATGGTTTTATTATATTCCTCTTGTAAAGGGGAAATATTTAATCCAAATTACCAGAAACCTTATTTATAGATTGTAGTGGTAATTTTATCCTTAAATACATAGATTTATTATTTATATTTTCAATTATGTGATATATTTAAAATTCATAAAATTATTACGTATATAATTACACATAAATTGGAGAATATTTTCCAAAATGGTTGGTCAATGTTGATTAAATATTATGACTTCTCTATTAATTTTCACCATAGAAAGGTGAATAAGTCATTTGATTCTCTGATTTGATAACACCATGATAGTTTTTCCATGATGATGATTGAAAGAGATTAAATAATTCATTATTATTATAATTTTATTCTTGAAATAATAATTAATTGTTATAGATAATATCATTCCTAGATGAATTATCAACTATTTATCCATGTGAGGATTAAAGAGGTGAAGATGTATGATGCATAAATATAGAAAAGGGGAGAAATATTTATATCTTCAACCATGATGAAGATGGAATTATAATGTTCTTCAATGGATTATTTAACCTATTAATATTGGATATAAATAATGAGTATGTGGATACATCCCATAGTTTATCATTCTCCAATCATTTTGTAAATAAAAAAGATATATAGACTTGGAGGTGTGTTTTTGGTCAAATAACATAGAATTGGATATTATATATTATGTGTCTCAATACCTAGTTTGTTCTCAAGTTAAGGCTAAGAGATATAAGCCTAACTGGTTATTAGAATCATTATCCATACCAAAAGAAAAATTATAAAAAGTCAGAATAGATTTCATCATTAGACTACCAAAGACATCTAAAATCAATAATACAATTTGGGTTGTGTTCAAATTTCTTTTAAATTCACAAAATATTATCTCTATAAGATAATGCATCCCTCTTGATTTTATTTACTAATTAAACATTGAGGAAGTGGTAATATTTCATAGAGTACCACTCGAAATCATATTTTATTTAAATATGAGGTTTACCTAGATGTTTTGGAGAACTCTCCTCTAAAAATTGAATATTGATTTGAGATTTATCATGATATATCATCATCAGATAGATGTTTAGTTTAAATGTTTCATTAATAACCTAGATGATATGTTCAAATATTTTTTATGGATTTAAAATTTAGTTTGGATTAACATTCTCATGTGGTCATGTTTTCTTATAATAATAGATTTTATTGGATCATTCAGATGTGTACTTATGAATCCCTCTATGGTAAGAAACGAAAAACTCCAATATTCTATGGTGATGTGAATACTTAAACATATTTGGGACTTTAGTGAGTTGTTTAAATGGAAGAGAGAACTAGATCCATTCAAAATTCACATCATAACAACTCAGAGTTGATAAATGTTTTATGTTAATAATCATTGATGAGATCGAGAGTTTTAGGTTGGTGAATATGTAATTCAATGAATATATCTACGAAATATGGTTATATCATTCAGAATGAAATTAAATATGGAAAATATTTATATAATTCCATTTGATATTATTGATCGTATCATAATATTATCTTATTACTTCCTAGTTCAGCATGACCTATCTCATGTTTAACATGTGTTCTATGTGTGGGATTTGGATAATTACCTATATTATCCTCCATATATACAAATTTCAAAGGTTTCACTATTGGATCATGTAATTTATTATGATTAAAAATAGATACAAATCATGTATCATATAGGCAAATATCATTATAAGAGGGATACTCTATAAGTTAATATTATTTGAGGGGATCATAAATTTAATGAAACTATAAAAACATGCTCATTACACATTTCAACATCATGTATTGAATCCAATAAAATCGTAAAATCATATTATAGATTATTAAAATACCATGTAAAATATTCTAGTACCTTATATGATATATTAATTGTTAAATTTTGGAAAAAATAGATATTAGCCCTTTTTTTATAAAACTAGTTCAGAGTGATAAAAATTACTTACGCCGAGTGTTGAAAATATTTAAATATGAAATAATATTTATATATATTTAATTATTATAAATGAGTATTATAAAACATTATAGTTATGAATAAAAATATTTTTAATTTATTTAAAAAACATCATATAATTATTCCTGATATTTTGTGAGTGTACAAAATAGATCATGACCGGGTGAAGGGTTTATATCTCAAATTCATCTCTTGAAAACTTGTTTAGTATTTTTCACCTCAATTCATTGAATTTTTCTATATACAACCTATATTATGTATCATATCATTATTTTTCCATTAATAATACTATTTTTATACTAACTACAAGCCCACTCATCTATTTTGTTTTTATTTGAATGATACTCAAGTTGAAAATTCTATTTGACTCATACATTAATTTCCAGAGATGTTTTTATGTAATGCACCATGTTTTCCAATTAATGGTTTATTCACTACCCATGAATAAATCATTGTTATATAGTATTTTATTTCATGCAAAATGTTAATTTTAAATAGTTAATTTTAAATAAATACCATGTCGATTGATTTTTACCGTAGTGGTAAGGCTTTTAGTAACTAAATACCTATTTATTAAGTTACAATAATTCCCATTATATTTATTTCTCATATATTTAGCACATTATACTCTTTTATTAAATCATTTGGTATTTCATTTATTTAAATTCTAACAAAAAAACCAATTTTTATATATTTATTACCTCAATTATTGTACTCCAGGTATGGGATATTGGTAACTCAGGTCCACTTTCCATGAGTTATATTATTTCTTCGTAAAATTCTTTCCACCATGTTCAGGTTCTTCCATAATAATATTTCATTATATTATAATGTCTATACCATGATGGAGTTTTTAAAACATGGGGCTAAAACCTATTTTGATATGGGTAAAAGGAGACACAGTACATAGCCCATATGACCAAGACCAAATGGCCCATGAACAAGGATCTAAGGCCTATTGCAGCATCATGTATTTATCATCTTACATGTGTCACCAAGACAACATCATTCTTGTGTCTCTTGGCATGCGTCATTCTTATGTCACTGCCCACTTTCATCATGCTTACATCACAACCCACATTGTAAATCCCCCTAAGGAGATTTCCAAGAGTGGAACCATAGCCTTTAGGATGCGGTATTATAGGGATTAACACTTAGGAGCCACCCCTACTACATTTTAAACCACTATGGTGATGTATAATACTTTGTTACAAATTAATGTTTTTTTCTCTTCTTATAATATGGGTTTTGAAAAAAGGAACTTTGAAAATAATAAAAATTAATTTTCCATACACATTCATATGTTTTTTATTCCCTTCATTAGTTCTCCATTATTAAGATAATGTAATTTGAGGGCACTATTATTAGAAATTAATTTTAAATGTAATATTTTTACATTACTTTCGTGTCACCGTTTCAAAAGTTTCCATTGAAAGTGATTCATATTTTTTTATTTAAAGTTGACATAAAAAATTTATTTTAAAACCTCTTTTATGTTTTTTCTTCAATTTTCATTATCACATTTAAATATACATAACCTAATTAGTATTATGATTTATGATTTATCCAATAATATATAAATATATATATATAATATTGGGGAATGTTTTCAAAATATCAAATATGTTGACTCTTTTTCACATCTATTATCATACAGTATGAATGATTCATTATTTGAGCATGTATTTCAATCATATGTATAGCCTCATATGATTCATTTTCTCCACTGGGGAAATTTTCAACTAAAATAATTCTCATTCTCTCACTGGATGGATTATGACCATGTCATTAAACTATTTTCATAACCATATAATCATTGCCTAGCATGGTGTGAATATCTCATTTACTAATATTCATATTTGAATATGTACCCCTAGACATATTTTTTATTTATTGGATATGAAAGTATTGATATTATTGTTGATTAATAATGACTAATATCGATTGATTATGTATTGAAATTATATATTTTTGATTATATGTATATCCATGTTTTATTTAGCCAGATGTTCCATATTGAACTTTATGAAATTTCATTTTCACTCTAACGGTGAATGCATTTGATTTAATCATGTGATGGGCAGGGACTATCATTATATAGCCCCTATATGCATCAATAGTTTTAATGAAACATAAAATCTTTCATTTTTGTCTATATCTCTCCCTATATCTGTATAATTCCTTGTAAAAATTCTTTGAAATAAATTTATTTATGTATGAAATCAGACATTATATGATTATGAGATCATTATTATCAATATTCATGTTTTCATTTTATGTCATGGATATTTTATTATCTCAATTTTTTATAATTATTATATTATTCAGATTATTTATTTCTACCATATTATGTATACTATCTTTATGTTTTTATAGCTTTAGTTAAACTTTTACACTTACTAAACATTTCAAATAACCCCATTATTATGTATAAATTCCCCTGCATATGAATAAAATCTGTATAAATCATATTTATTGAATGATAAAATGTGTGGATTAATTTGAGGGAGATGTTTTAGACTCATTATAGTGTCCCAATTTTCTCAGACACGGATATTACATCTTCTAAGATAAGTATTTATTACATTGCACAGACACATGCATAAGGTCCATAAGAGTTTAGCGCCATTGAATGTGTGGAACACAATATTCTAATATGGAGAATGATCTTCAATGTTTCCAAAAATATATTACCATTTAGTATTATTCATACACATAACCTATATAAAACCATTTGTTGCAACATCGGGAAAGGAAACATAAGAAATAGTGAGATCATATTTTCAGTATTAGTAAACATAAGAGATTTAATATTTGATTATATGAAAAAATAAGATAAAATAAGGTTATTTTATAATGAAAATATCATATGAAGTTCTTACACAACCTATCCAAGATTATAAACTTGAGTCATGTAATATATATTGGTAGTTCAAACGACATGAATCATATTGGAATCAAAAAACATGAGCTAGGAGAGCATAACATTGGTATAAAAAATATATTTTTGGCATTAACATAAGAATATGAAATCTTATTTCAAGGATACCCACCAAAACATTCATAAAAAGTTATTCCTTGAATAACCACTATTTTACTACGTTGGGTTTGGAATTAACTCTTGAGTACCCTCTTTCAGGATTGGGGTGGGCACCTATGTACCATCTATTTTCAAGCTTAGATTAACCACTTATGTACCCTTTGAGCTCGTAGTGTATTTATCTTTACCCAATGCATTGGAGGGATATATAGGTCCAACCCTTCCCATAATTCAAATCATATACACATGTTATGTAAGATCTAAAAACATCCATCCTATCGTAACCCATGAATGAATCTTTTCAAATTATATCACTCTATATATTTTAAAAATAATTTCATTTAGTTCTACACTAATAGAATAAATTATATTTTGGAATTTTGTAAGACTTTAATGAAATTATATAACACCTAAAATTTACAAATAAATAACCATCAAGAATGAATTTTTAGTCTAGAAATAATTCTATTCATATTTTTTCATAACTAGTTTATCCCTATTTGAACACATAAATGATATTTAAAACTAAGAGGGTGACATTTTTTTAACCTTTATTGATTTAATTAATATATAAATAATCATAAAAAAAATCCACTAATCAGATAAATTTCTTACTTAAGGTGATTTATGTAAAATTTCATTCATCCAATATGAATTTTGGTTATAAATCATAGCCTTATTATTTAATCTAGATTTACCCAATTTACCCTTTATTGAGGTGAAAATATGTACCACTATTACTATACATTATTACCAAAAAATAAAGAGGCTAATTTACCACATTTGAACCTCCTATATATAAATATGGAGTTTATTTTTATCATTCAATACATAAAAATGGAAGAAATTAATTTTAATGTTTGAATAAAAAATGTGACGAAATATTATTTTTTGATAAATTATTTTTTAATAGAAAACTAGATTTATTCTTATCATGTTCTAAGAAAAATATTATTTGAATGTTTTAAAAAATATTTAAATAATATATTAATTTAATTAAAATAATTCACCAATAGTGATTAATTTAATTTATTAATATATAAATTCGTTTGGCATGTGAAAATAATTTTTCAAAAAAAGATCACTTCTATTTTTATATATTGGATTTTTAATTATAATAATTTCCCAAAAAATAATTGGGTAGACTATATATTTTTTATTATTTACTTTTTAATATAAATACCCACCAATACAATGGCTACACAATAATGAAAAATAATATTTTGATACTCTTATGTGGTTCATATAAACTCACTATTGTGTGTGATGCAAGCTATCAAAGAAATAAAATTATTTAAAGAGAAATTTAGATTTTAAAAATACAGGTTGTATAGTTATGATTACTCCCCTATGTTTGTTGGTCCAGTTCCACATGCAATACTAGGGACAGTGTTGGATGATCAACTACATGTGATATTTCTGTGAGTGGTGTAAGATACAGAGGGAGAGTCTCTTAGACCTATAATTATATTGTATGAGTAAATAAGAGATTTTTAGCTTCAACATATTCCATTTTTTAGGTTGGTTGTTTCTTGGTAGCAAAGAACTATATCAAGTTTTTCTAGGATATTTTAAATCACCTTGAGTAACCATATAATATAACCGTGGAGTTGGTTGTGTATATGATTACAGGATTTGTGAAGCATTGATGGGAAGTTCTCATCTTGATAGATCTACATGAGGTGTTTTACATGAAGGGATGTGAGAGCTTTTCTCTTGGTAATTTATACCCATGGACCCTAAAAGATGACAATGATAAGGTATTTATGAAAATTTTATATAGGAATGTGTCTATCATGGATTATTCATATTTCATTATTGATATTCTTCACTTTTTCCCCATGATTTCAGAAGATGATGTTGGATAATTATAGAACATATAGGATGTGTTGTGATATGAGATATGAGTGTAGGAGAATATATTCTTCCAGAAAACTTTTCCCAAGATAGTGACACCTCTCCACCAAGAAGAAACTGGGTGTGGGAAAGATCTCTTGTTAGATAATTACTATTGGGAGGGTTGTTAGCTGGCCATCAAGTGATATGAAGAATTTGTGGGGTGGTTTTCATTATAATAGTGGTGGTGATAGTATCTACGAAAATGATTTATTCCTTTTTCCTTTTTTAGGTATCGAGGTTCAGTGTCACCAATGTGGATATTTTATCCATATTCAGCCTCAAAATAATTGACTACTAGTTTAGAGTCAAATATTTAGTGTGATGGATCACTTTCATAGTTTCTACAAGATTGAATCGCAGATAACTAGTGACCAAGGGTTTGAAATGTTTTAGGGTTATATATATGGATCTAACACTCCATGCCATGTGGGAATATTGAGTTCAAATGTCCATTCATGTCATAGTGGTAGGAACTGTTCTCAGATCCACGATCAATAGTGTCAATAGAGTTTTGTAGAACTGGGTGATCCTATGGTGGCTTAAGCTCACCGTTTTTTCTAGTTACATGAAATAAAAACTAATTGTACCAGAAAAGATATAAAACCCACTATTTTTAGGGTTACAATATTAGTAGCATATCTTTTGGATTTTGTTTTTTTAAATTTGGGGCCTCAATTTCTTTTTTATATACATATAATTTTTAGGTTCTATGGATAATAGTGGATTAAATATATGGGTTTATTTATATAAGCATGTCACTGGGAGTTCAATCATATAGAATTCACAATTTTAGTGGGTTTTTTCTAGAGGCTAGTGGCAATATATTCATCTAGCATATTTATTTCTTAGATAAGATTATCTTTAACCTGATTCCTATGATGGAATACTTAGTGAGGTATCGAGATCATATTGATTGTTATCATAAACAATTGTTTTTTTCTTCCAATGTTGGTTTGTTTTTTAAATACAATAAAGTTGATCTTCATGTGGGATAAGAAGGGCCTAACTATCAGTTATTATGTGGGATAATGGATCAAGATACTTCTTTGGTTTTGAATAGTGAGGATGTGTAGTAGGATGTTTTTCCATGAATTTTAGACCTGTTTTAGGATGTATTTACTTGTGTTTTATTATAAGGACCACATGAGTGGGAGGTAGAGATTACCATCAAGATCATTACAAATATAGAGCCAATAGATATTCCTCTCTACTAGAAAGATCTTGATAAACTTTAGGAGAATAAGGAAAACTATAGGTTTTTGAGGATAAGGGTTTTATTCATCCAAGTACATAACGATGAGTTTCTTCAATCATATTCACCAAGAATGTATATATTTCATTGATATTTTTCATTTATTATCAGAATTTTAACTCATTGAATATTAAAAAAAGTATAAACATACTCATATTGTCAAATTATTTGATAAGTAGAGGGGTTCATAGGTGTTCTTGAAGATCAATATGAGGTCAATCAATCAGTGTATGAGATTGATCCCATATAATATATCACAAAATTAATTCCAAAGCATGTATGATATATAAAAGTATCTATTTATGTCATTCGGCATAACGAACACACAAGAAGTATTCATGGCCTTGATGAATTGGGTTTTCCACCCATATCTAGACACATTCATAGCAGTTTTCTTGGATTATATTCTCATGTAGTTTAATTATATATAGGAACACACAAAAACCTGAATTTTATATTCAAGACACTTAATTAGAATTTCCATTATGAAAATCTCTCAAATTATTAATTTTTTGGCCTCAGAGGTACAATTTTGGGCCTTGTTAAATCTGAGTTTGGTGTATATATCAACCTTGTGAAATTTAATGGTGTTTATTCTTGGGAATAGACCAAGATTTTTTTGACATACAGAGTTTCATTGGTGTTTATTATTATTAAATACGATTTATATATGAATTATCCTATTTGGTAGATTCTATGAAAGACCTAACCAAAATGGGAGAGATGATTTTCTGTTATGATACATATAATACTTCCTTTTAAGAGTTGAATTGAAGGATAAATACAACACAAATCCTCACCATACTCAATCCAGGTAAGGAGTATAGTATGTATTATTATATGTCATGGATTAGGTTGGAATCATATTTGATGCAGGATGTTTAGGTGGTTGGGAATGGGTACATGCAGTTGAGGTTTTATGAGTTGAACAAACCTATACATGACTTACATCTGGTAGTGTTAATGTATTACCAGAGGTTTTGGAGACATTACCTTTTGGGAGTAAAATTATTTTGTGTATACGAAACAAAAAATACAAAAGTATATAATTTAAAAATGGCATTTAAAACTCTTCTGTAATAGGTGGGTCAAGAATCTATAATCATTTGATTTGGAATGGATTACACTACTAGAAAATAGAACATAATATGTATAGTGATGATTCAGAAGATACAATATCGTGAAATATATGACTATAGTAGTGAGTGGAAACTAATATCTATCTATCCTGAGATACAATTGGACATTCATGAGTATCAAGGAAGATTTACCTTGACATATTTTTCCATCGCTCCCTCACTTCTCAACAGGATCAAGGGGATGCTATTATCACATCTATTGTCCTTGGACCTAAGTGATAACACATCTGGTGGTGAGATGCCAAAAGATAAGGTCACTGGTGATGATAATATTCTCACTGTTCATGTACATGTTTGGGTTATTATGATCAGTAAATAGGGAATGATGCAAGAGTCTCATTTTTTGGAAGTCAGCAGTATATCTGGTAAGACCAATATGTATCTTTATATTTTTTGACAGTATAGGTATTAAGGTAAGAAGAAGGTAATAGTGGGTTTTATTAAGAAATGATTAACATGTTAGTAGGGGATGATCGATTATCATAAGGCTATTGTTTTACTTTATTTTTATCCCATTCATTATTGTAAATGCGTCGATGTGATTATGAATATTCTAGCGGGGTTTATTAGGATACCTTTATAAAGCGATGTAGTTTTTTGATAGTGTATCAACTAATAGAGGTATAGATTCATGATAAATTATCAATGGATTATTTAGGAAATCTATATGTCCATAATATTATTACCCAACATGGGATACCCAAGAGTACTATCTCATATAGATATTCTCATTTTATATCATGATTTTATCACATGTTATGGAATGCCCTTGGTTTATAGGTGTATTTTAGCATTGGTTATCTTCCACAAGAGGATAGATAGTATAATTGGAATATTTTGGTCTTGAAGGACATGTTAAGGGAGTTTATCCTATATTTAAAAGGTTATTAGGAGGCAATCCAAATTAGAGTTCACATATATTAATAGTTGTCAGGTGAAAATTCAGATATCACTTTATAAGGCATTTTATGATAGACTGTTCAGATATCCTCTATGTTGGATATATACAATTGAGGAATTAGCGGCCAGGATGAGTCACATACAGTAAAATTTAGTCCATATTATGATTATTGTTTAGAGGATAGAATCTACCTATATAATGAAGAGGTCTAATTAGGACTAGTGACACTGAACTCTCAAGTTTGAGGATGGTGATCGGGTATTCCAACGACTATCCAAGAGGCTGGGAAACTATCATGTTAACACACAAGGGAAGCTAGCACATAGGTTATGGGGATTATTAATACAGTAGAGTGGATCTATGTTGTGGTGTATCAGTTAGCTCTCCCATAGTGACTCAATATTATAAATCATGTGTGTCACAGATATGACTGTTCAATCCTGATCTATCCCATGTGATTGACATCAAGGACACTGATATTGAGGTTCATGAAACCATTAGGGAAAATGTAGTGTTCATTGGTCCTTAGAGTAAAAATTCTCTTCATGACATGACCATTCTTTGGTGCATGTGTTGTTGAAGTACATAAGTATCCTAGGAGATACTTAGGAGCAAGAGTCTAATATGTAGGACCAATGTACAATGTGTTTAAATGGTGAGGCCTAATGATATATGGGACTATATATAGAGGGCATGTTGTAATTTAGGGGGGTGGTTATAAATTAAAAAAATCGAGGTACGTTTTTTTTTATTTTTTTGTGGAAATGTTTATTTTACCTCTTTATAAGTGATTTGAGGTTCAATTTGTGTTCGAAAAGCATTTCCGGGAGAGTGATCTAGCTTGAAACCTGGGGGTTCCCAGATTTTGATAGTTAATGGTGGAATATTTCATTCAAGCCATTATTTCATTGGAATTTTGTAGGATCCCCCTAACCTAACCCTTTTAAATACTAAAATTAATTCTATCCATGATTTAATGAGTTGTGGATTTTTATAGGGTATTAAAGTTTTTGTAAGTGGGGGTTATTTAAAACATGATGGATTTCCTACCTTTTATGAAATCTATGATGAAGTATACCCCTCATCCATTATCTCAAATAAGTTGGGTTTTTCATTATTTCATCACGGAATCAGATGTAATATATTGTGAATCAAAGCATGATCTAATTTTATCCCTCCATAAATGAACTCTCTTGGTTTTTATTTTGGTCTGCTAGACCCTATCTATTTTATCTAATATGCCTTGTTTTTCATGTATTATTTTATTATATCATTTTTTAATAATATAGTATAAATTAGAGGGTGATACATGATAATCACTTGTCTATAGGAATATTTTTGAGGGATCTATAACCTTTCTATAAAAGAATCACCATTTATAGGTGTGTGGCGTCCGGTCTCAAAACACAAAGGGTGATCAAGGAAAAAATATTAAATTAATATTTCATTACTTAAATCACAAAATGGAAATCATATATGGTCCATACGTGGTCTATTAAATGTAGAATCACAATTTTTCCACCCTTCAAGGATTAAGTCGCCTTGGGTATATAAATGTGTAATTTAAGGGGAGAAACATTAGGGTACCATTGACTTGATTTATGACCAAGGGTTAATGACAAGGGGTGATTAGGATGCATATTTAGGACTACTATAATTGGGTATAAAAGGACATAGATTGAATGAAATGAAATGAATTTCTTATTTAATAATGGTATAATTTAAATGGATAATATCTACTTGGAATTCCTTGGGTGTAATCTTATGTGTTCAGAAATGATGTCTGCTTCTGGGAACACCATTTGTGTAATCCCTTGGATTCGATGATGATTTCTACTATATGAAATGCCCGAGGTGTAATCCCTTGGGTTCAGTGATGACACCTACTACATGAATCACCAAGGGTGTAATCCCTTGGTTTTTTATATAGAAAATACAAATTAGAGTGTCGTGAGATGTATTATCTTGGGTTTAGTGATGATTATTACTCACTAAGAATTTCTCAAGGTGATTTTCCCTGGGGTTTAGTAGTGTTTCCTGATCTCTCTTGACCTCCTAGGATTTACCTATTGGTCAAATTCTATGAATTATACTAACAAGGACACTGACTTATGGAATAGGTGAAAGCATATAGAGTCAACCTTTGGTGTTATGGTGAAGCTTAGGGTTAATGGTTATTTATTTATTTTTATTTATCATTCAACCTTATATTTATGAACCTATAATTCACATATTACATAGAGAGTATTTGTTTTAAACATTGTGTTTGGTGGAATACAGAGTCATAATCACGACCTACTTGGGTTTTCTTTTTATAACCATGCAGGCTTCTTGGTTATAATTCAGTACAAGGGAAGGCTCTATATGAATAATGCATGATTGGGTTGATATATTGAAGTAGATGATATTGAGACCAAGCTTGGACATCAGAAAAAATTTAGAGGACACTATATTCTTGTTTATTAATCTTTTTTGGGTTTTTGTGTCTATGACCTACTTGTGTATGACTATTTTATAATTTATAAACAACATTTTGATATATCATGGGTAGAAGTTATTTATTGGAAAATTATTGTATGTTTTTTAGTAATTTATTTATCTGGATGGATGTATAAAAAAACCCTTATTTCTACCTGTATTATACTCTAATACGATGGTATAGTAACCCCACTATACCAACACAACCCCTTATTACTAGTCGATAACCACTAGTGTATTGGGATTGACACAATGATCTTATTATTCCTATGTTCAAGACACTTATGAGTGATTTTGGGTTGGGTAAATGATAGAGAACATTGGTATTACGTATTTATCAATGGTGGATAAAACAAATTTAAGAAATAACAATGAAACTATTATTTCATTAACATCCTTATGTCGAAGGAAGAATAGATATTCATGATAAAATAGATCTTTTATCTATAATAAAGATGAGAGGTTTTTTGAAATAGTAAGGAGATAAGGAATTTTAGTCACTAAACAAAATAAGAGGATTTCACTACCAAGATTAGTAATTAATGGTTGATTCTTGGGTTCAAACTTATATAGAATTATACTCATTCAATGAAAAAGAAAATTGATATTCAAAGAGGAATTAATATGATACATATGAATAAAAAGAAGAAGATATTGACATAATATCTTTACAAGTACTCGTACATATATGTAAGTGATAATGATAAAGGGACCTAAAAGTCCGTAAACTTTTGAAGTGATCATATAATGGAGCAGTTCGTGAAATATGAAGACTAGTGGTATGCCTTATGTCAAAATTTATCTGAACCCAAAAAGACATGTAAAAACTAAATCTATTAATGGAGTGACAAAAACCTATTCTTTTTCAAAAATGGTTGGTATTAGATTTTGTGACATTGACACGAGATCGATCTTTTTTCCTTGTATGTGTCATAGTATGGGTGAACCAAGTAAAATACCACAGTCTATCACATAGATTACACAATTTAATATATTTTTTAAAATGTAGGGATGTTTAGGGAACATAATTATTGAATAAGGTTGAACATTGTTCCTATTTATGTTTCAAAAGGAAAAAAATATAAAAAAATAGATAAAAGGTTAAAACTAGTTTTAAAATGAGTGCTCCTATATTGAACCACCCCCACCCCTCATAGTTTCTTGTAAGCCTATCAATATACTCTCCTCAAATCATTTCAACTTGGTGTTGTCATATCTAGTAAAATATGATGAAAAACAAGGATTAATTTTGAAACACATAGCTTAATCTATGTTAAAAATCAACTTATATATCATTGTGTAAACACATGGGATCACTCCATATTCAGTGTCTAATAAAATATGTTTACAAGGAACATAACCTCAAATTGATTCTAAGAAAACACCTCATTCCAACCAGCCTACACCAGTACATCCCACCAGAATTTCATTAGTCCCCTAAGCATATACAATTACAACATTACTCTCTATCCTAAAGGTTTCTTTATCTGAACATAGATGGTGGGAATTATCTTTTTTTAAATACTATAATACCTAGGGTTCTATTTATCCCTAAATTATAAGAGAATGTTGTGACCAGAACTCCATCATCAGATATACCAAGGATGTATTAAATGTTGTTTGGGTTTGGCTTAGTGGTATTCACCCTGTAATCCTACATGAAAAATGGGGGTTCAAAACCCATTGGGCATAGGTACTGTAGTAGCACTGTTGCAGCAGAGGCACTGTAGCAACGACAGGTCACTGTAGAAGTGGTAGAAAACTATAGCGGTGGTTGCCACTATGTGGTACTATAGCTGGTGAGTACTATAGCAGTACTATTCATAGAATGGGCCTTTGGCCAAAAAATTGGGCCTACAGGTCATGTAATGAGCTAAATGCCCACTAGGCCGTTGGGATATATAATGGGTCTCCATAAACCCAGTTAAAGAGGTCTTTTCTTTGATTTAAAAGTAAATGAGGCTTCGAACCCATCCTTTAAAAAAATGGATGGATTAAATCCTTGAGATCTTCAGTTAACACTCTATATAACTCTCACCAAACTCAACCCGATTTCATCATAAACAACTTTCTTAAAATAAAAATGCTACTCTAGTTTTATTAGAACTAATGTATGTAGTGTTTGTTCATTTCTAAACTCATGTGGGGAATAGGTACATGCTTTAGTGGTATCACTCTAAACTCCAAACCCCTAAACAATTTGAATATATCATAGTTAAAATATGAAAAATAGGTATATTTTTAATAAGAAATATGATCCACTAGCTTATACAGTTCTATATCGACACCCATAATCTATATCATTTTAACCTAACATACTCATTTTAGGGTTATCTTCCACACAGGCACACACACACACACATGCATGATCCACATGCATCAAGATAATTGGAATTAATAAAGGTAGATTATTCTAGGTATAATTACAATAATAATATATAAAGGAAAACACTGGATACATTTTTTATATTGAACAATCATTTTATTAAATGAACATTGAATCATTTTTATGTTATATAACATAACAATGATATAATCCTAGATAAAAAGGTTTAGTGACTTAGAAAAAACAGTATCACACATCACTTGTACATAATAAAACATAAAAATTATTTAAGTCCTTTGTTTTTGTATTCACATAAAATCCCGCGTGTTTTTATTACTACATATAATCACCCAATAGTATATATCAAATAGTGGTGTGAGATAAAATCCCAGTAAGGAGTGGAATAAAGGACATAAATCAACTATACATGGATGAGTATAATAAAATTACACATATCGTAAGAATAAGATCATCATAATAATCATGAAGGAAAATTTTGATACCGGCCTGGAATGTAGAATATTCTTACTAATAAACCATTATAATATAATGGTCAAATAACATACATAGTTGTGAAAAAATCTATCATCATGTTCACGCATAACATAGGTTCATAAATTGTAACAACATAATTATGAATAAAGATAACATCATGTTAATTCATTATATATAAAATCTCATGAGATATATCACATTAGCTAATGAATTATAGGGATATATAATACTGGACTGACCCATAACATTATAAAATTCCCATAAGCATTCATTTCACAAATAAAGTAATATAATTGTAGTCACGAAATAAAACTATATAAATCAATGGGTTTAATAAAGGTTCCATAAAGAATACTTTCATGAATAACCAATGGATTTCCAAAAATAATAACTTAATTCTTATTTTTCATAAAACCTATTCATTCTTGAATGGTTATGAACCAACTCAATAGTTGTCTATGTGATATTTTGTAGAGAAATTTCTTTTTGAAAATATTTATAAATAGCTTAGAAAATATTTTTAAAGAGTAAAAACATATATATTCCCAAAAATAGAATGGAAAGGATAGTGGAAGGAAATGTTATGAACAAAATAATAACCCTCATAGAGAAAAACAATTGTAATAGGTGATAACACAATAAATGTGTTCGGGTTCAAGAATACCCTTACCTTAAACCCCTCTTTATTTCATCACTTTTCTACCATCATAATAATAAACATAGGTTTAAAATAATATTTAACTAAAATTTAATTATGTTTTTTTCCTCACTATTTATCAATTTTAATAAATAGAATATATTCCTTGATTCCCTTTCTTAATGGTGAAACGTATGGATATCATATTTTGTTTTGAATTCAATATTTTTGTACAAATTAATTTATACATAAGTTTAATTAATTAAAGTATCTTAAAATAAATATATTTATAAAAATATATATCATAAATAATTCATTATAACCATCCAGAAGGGTGGTGATAAGAAAGAATTTAAAAACATCTTTGTCGGCGATTAAGTGACTGTTAATGGGACAATGACCAATGAGGAAGAAAGATAATTATAAATGATAAATGCATCATAAATATAATTATTATAGTTTTTTAAAATCATTAATATAATTTTGAAATGCTAATAAATTAATATTAGGATATTTTTATTTGAAAGGAATACATAAAAAATAAAGAGATGAGGAATGTGAGAAGATAAGTTGACGAAAACTTACTATTTTTTTTATGTTGTTTCTTTAATACATCAATCAACCACTATGATGCCTGGAGTTGGATTAAACAAGAATGTACTTAAGGATGATTAACTGTCTTAAAATATTGGATTTCTGTAGAAAATTTTCTTTTTTATGTAGAAGTGAAGTGGTTTTCCCAGAGATATGAGAGGGGTATTTTTTACTTATAATACGAAATAAAATTTCATATCCAAGGTAAAATTTTGAACTGTAATATTTTTGACTTTGTGAAATATATTTTAATTAAATTACATGATTTTAAGACATTAAAACACTTTATAATAGTAATATATTAGTTTGATGAAAATTAAAGGCATAAAACATATATATTATTTGTTTAATAGATTACCTTCGTGTTTGGAATTTGGAAATTATTTTTTTTGTTCAAGAAAACATGTTTATTTAGTTTAAATGACTCATTTATCAAATTAAATAAGTTTATTTTTGAGCTGAAAACTCTATAATTTATTAGGTTACTATTACATCATGAATGATATAATTTATAATACCTCAGTTAAGAAATAACTATATTTTTACTTTTCTACTGAAAATTGAAGAAGTTTAGGAAATTATGAGAAACATCACCCTTAGAAAATTTTGATATTATAATTCTAAAAATTAATTTTATTATAACAAAATAATTTTATAAATTTGGTTATTTAATTTTTTAATATAAAATCTTATGTTGTTTACAAAATACATTAGAATACAGTTTATTAAAAATTACCTTATATATTCTTTGAATTTTTAATCATGATATTTATTTTATAGACTTATAATATTTATATTTTCCTAAATATATCATGATTGATATTATTTAAATTAAATGGTATTAAATTAATTTCAAAGTACTATTCTAAATGTTTGGTTACTATTCATAATTGTCAACTTACTATTCTTAAGGTTCTGATTAACATTCTAATGGTCGCATTACCTCCAAAAAATACCACTTCAACCATTCTTATATTATTCACTATAATTCCTCCACAAGGTTCCGTATTTTTCTTTTCTAGGATGTTTATTTGATTAACAATATTTTATTTACTTTCTATAATGTTATTCATGGGGGTGATGATTCTAAAAAGTTTAAAGGATCCAAATTTTCTCATTTTACTTTTCATATTTTATATTATTTATCATTATAATTTTTTTGCATTTTAATGGGCTTAGTTGACCTCTAATTTAATGATCTATGTTAATGAAATAACGTTTTGTGGTTTTATCGTGGTTTTATATATATATATATAATACTATATAATATAATATAGCACACATTTATTTTGGAAAAAATATCACTTATAAACTATGGGTCCTTAAATTCTTCCATGACTTAAAATTTTCATAGAAAAAAAATTAACTAATATTATTGATTCATAAAATTTTAGGGTACTAATATTTTTTAATTCATTTAGTTTTCATGTATCCTCATCATATTTATAGTTCCACCACATTACTTTAAAAATGCATGTTTTCGTGTTTCATAGAATATTGTCTCTATGGTCCACGATCTTCACCAGTTGCTCCTTATAAGAGAGTCCATACATCATTTTACCACCTTTGTAATTATTACATTTTATGGATCAAGTATGTATGTCCTCAAGATATATATCTGGAAAAATCATGAAATTTAGCCATGTTTGGTGGAATTGATAGCTGATATTCCACTCCTCTTATGTGATCAAGGATCTAAAATGAGTTAATGTACCTAAAGATAAGATTGCCTTTATTTCCAAGTCACATTAATATCTTCTGTGCTGATATTCAAAGGGAAAAATGATCTCTAACATTAAAATCCAAATCTAATAGATGTATGACCCCATAGCACATCTGGTGACTCTAAATAGATTTTTTGTGTTGTTAGAGGGATTGTACATTCTTTGTTATATCTTACACAATATCATGTCTAAGTTAATTTTTTTCACCAACTTCATCCCAATAATTAGGAGTTCTATATCTCTTCCCATAAATATATTCATATAGAACCATTTTAATAATCATGTGGAATTTTTTGATGCATGATAACATAACTAAAGTGATTTGTTCACCCCATCCACATTTCAATTCCATTCAGTAAGCACTAATCATGTCATTAAGAATCTGAATGGATACTATAGATTGGCCAATGGATTTGTGGTGATAGGACATGCTAAAATTCAGTTTAGTATTCATACCCTGTTCAATAATTCAATAGAATTTAAAAATGATCCATAAATTATTGTCTATGAAGATAAAAATTTGTTCCCAGTATAGCCTCATCACTTTTATTATTTATATCATAGAAATTTGATCAATCATGAAATATTATTCAATATAATTAAATTGGGTAGTCTTGGTTATTCGATCTACTATAAACCATATAACATATCATCCATTGGATTTATATGGGTGACTAGTGGAAAAGAATATAGCGATGTTTTGCCATTTCCATATGGGTTTGGAATATGTTTTCATCATCCCTTTAGGTATATATCTATCTACTTAAACAATCTAACATACCATTCACTTTGAGGTATACTCAATGATGTAATTATTCATATTTTTCCACCAAAATTTCTCCTCAAGATCATAATATATCTTATTACATCTAAGATGGTTTTATAAACAATAGCTTTGTGAATTATCCAATAGATATTTTTTATCTTTGGTGATATATGCACAGAAACTATAGTTTGAAACTAAATTCAATAATATTCATTTATTTGTAATTCATTATGTTTCCCCTATATTAATTCTTCCACCATCATTAGAGGTTCCAGATTATCCATTTCTAGCCTCTTGACCTTCTCATAGATATATGGATGAGAACATATTTATCAAATATAAGATGTTTTTCCAACAAGTAATAATACGGAAACCATCCTGTGCATATCCCTGATGACAGTGCCTTTCTCAATCTACATCATGGATAAAGTACTTGGTTATTTTCGATAGAAAGAATAAGTAAACTTGTTCCCCATTCTAATGATCATAGTAAATATAAGAAACACAGTCCTTTATAATATCTAACCATATTTGTTGATGAACGTTTATCTCTTTTAATGTTAATGTATACTTTAGACTCTTGTGATATCTATATATATGACAGTTCCACCATAGAGGTAGTTCCTCTAAATCATTAAGGAGAATATCGTAGCAGCAAATTCCAGATCTTGTGTTAGGTAGTTATACTCATAGACCATCAATTTTCGTTTGGCCTAATCTATCAATGTATCATTCTACAAGATTATATAACCCAATACTTTCATTCAAGAATCATTTTATATCACAAAATCATTTTTACTTTATGGTAGTGTGAGTAAAGGTGTAGTAATTTCCTCTTTATGAGATCCTTAACTTTTCCCTTGAATTATTCCATCCAGATATACAATACCTTATTCTATATTGACTTATTTAGTAAGCTATAAATTTATGGAAATTTTATCACAAAAAATTTGTTGTGACCTTATAATCCAAGAAAACTATATATTTATATAACATGTATGGGTGTGGCCCACTGTTGAATTTCCTTTTTCATTCAAGTCTCCACAAAACACCCTTTCTTGTCATCAAATTCCCAATTAATGTGACATGATACATAAAAAACTTGATTAACATTGTGCACATTTTCTCCTTTTATAGTGTTTCTAACATATTGCTTAGATTCTATTCATGTTCCTCCTTTGTATTAGAGAAAATGAGAATATACTCAATATAGACTACTATAAATTATTCCAGGTAGTCTATAAATAATCTTCTCATTAAATAATTGACGTATGTGGGGTAATTAGTAAGTCTTATAGGAATCAATATTAACACAAAGTTCCCATACATTTTACATAAGGATTTATTCTAAATATCATACTTATTTAATATAAATTGATGATATTCAAAGAAAAGATACAAATTTTAGAAGTACTGTGCCCATATAAGTTGATCAAAACAATCATCAATCGTTGTAAGGGGGTACTTTTTCTTTATGGTGATCTTCTTGAGATCTCCAAAATCAATACACAACTGCATTAATCCATCCATTTTCTTTACAAAGATCATTGGTGCACCGCAAGGTGATGTACTAGGGTGTGTGGACCATTTTTACGAATGAGGTTATAGCTTCTTCTTTAAATGTTCTAGTTTGATTAGAGATATCCTATAGGAGAATTTGGAGATAGGATTAGATTTCGTTATAATATCTATAGAGAATTCAGTCTTATAATCTTGAGGAAGTCTATGAAACTCTATAGGAAATATATCAATGTATTATTATATAATGTGAATTTAACAGGGTTTATAATTTCCATTGAATCAACCATTTTTTCATGGTATTATTACTTAATGGTTATCAACATCTACAAAATTTAGGGATTTTCAAAAGTTCAATTATGTAATTTAATGAATTTTTACAAAATATTGGATCATAAAAAGTATTGAAATAAATTTCATTTTCTAAATAGTTTATGGGAGATCTATATAGTTAGTTTCGATCCATGCCCAATATTGAATAAAATTATACCAGTGTAAGGAGTATGAGATTCACTAGAAGAATCAGCTGACAGATTATAACAGTAGAAGAGTGCAACACTTATATTTCATTAATTGCACTTCTAGGTTCTTTTATAGATCTATATAAATCAAGGTATCAAGAATTTTATTTAATTATTATATAAAAATTTCAGAATATAATGGAATTCCTAGAACAAGAATCAAATAAAAAAATTCATTATTGAGTGAATTTGAAGTGTTAATTATGTGACTTCATTTTCAAATTCCACATCAATAGTAGAGACAAAATAATCATTCTCTTACTCATTATAAATTTTTTACTGACAATTATTATCTTTTAAGACTAATGGTTTAGTGAAATTTCTTTCATAGTTTCCCTTAAACCAATAGTTGGGGCATTGAACCATGGTTTTTTCACTAGGATGTTCCTTACATTCCTCCATCACATTGGTTATATAATTATATAACTTTAACATTTATGTGCTCAGTGGCCTTCTATCCCACACTTTATGCCTTTAATTTCCATTTGAGGAACTTTTCAAGATGATTCTTCAAAAAAAAATTATATGTGGGAGGTTGGATATGATCTCCACCATTTTCATTTTATCCCCTAAATTTAAACTCTATCTTTAATTTCTTATCTCCATAACAATGAGGTTATTCTATAAACTCTATCTCTAAATTCATATAACATCCAAATACTTCTTAATAGCTCCCAATGTCTTATATGGATTCCCCTTTTGAAGGTTTCGTTTTAAACAACTAAAGAATCTATCTATTTTTCTATTGATTATGATAAAAAAACCCGAATAATATCTTACAAACATTGTGTAATATTCCTTATAAGTAATGATGGATTATCACTCGTTTTATTATGCTTCTAGAAGTATCGCTCCCTAATTTTTTGAAGGTTTAGATGGAAATAATTGTTATGAAATAAATTTTTAATGTCTTTCCACTCTATTTTATCAATTTAATCCTTTGGATTGGTATTCTTTATCATCACCCATCATTGATCAACCACTCATCTAAATGATAAACAACCAATGTAACTTTATACTTCACATAATAGTGTAGAAAAAAATATCTTTCCAATTTAGTTAATGAATTTATCCATTATAAGTGGATCAAAAGATCCACTAAATATATGTGGTTGTTGTGGTATAAAGTATATTATGCCTTGTTTCTCCTTCATGGGTGAAGTTAAATGTTCACATGGTTTTCGTTATTATTCATAGCCTATGAAAACTAGGTAATCATCACCATAATGTTTTAATCTCCACCTACCATTACATTGGGAATGTTGTTCATCCAATCATTACAATATCCCTCATATGGGTTGTTGGACTATTTTCTCATTTTCCCTCGATTTTCAAAAATTGAAAAGTGTTTAACTAAACATAAGTAAAAAACCCATTAATAAATAATTTATTATTATGTGAAATTTAATACTCAAGTCATATTTCATGGGATCCCTATGATGAGACTCTTTCTATGATAATGATTCTAGGATTATTTACATTACTCCATTTCTAAGGAATAATTACTTTATCTCTATATCAATCATAATGGTTTGAATGTAGTTTTTGATTAACCAATTTATAGATCTCAGAAGTTTCAAAAAAGGTATGCATCAATGCCTCTTTTTCATGCACTAGGTGATGATCAATTTAATTACCAATATTCAATTTTAGTGTTATTATCCCTAGTTACAAAAATTTCATATACACATACACATTTAGTATCTAGATGTGAACTTTATTTCTTATAAACAATGCACTCTTATACATTACTACAACATAGTATGTTTACATATACAAAAACTTGTCCTTTTGGGATTCCCTAACATTTTAAAATATTAATTTCAAAATTATATAAACCATACTTTGATACTAACTACTAGGACCTAGATTTTTCTTGAAAAAATATTTTATACTTTTTTATATAAAAACATGATATTTTTATAATTAAGGATCCAAATGATTGTTGTCTTGGGAAAATTAGTCTCATACATCACTTGTACAAAATAAAACCTTAAATTTATTTAAATATTTATCCTTTATCATCCTATAATCACTAACATTATCTTTATAACATATAATCACCTAATGATATACATCAAAGGAATGGGTGAGAAAAAATCCCCGTAATGGGAGGAATAAGGGACATGAATCAATTGTACATGTGTGAGCGTAATCAATATCATCATATCATAAAAGTCATATTATCATAACATTAATGAGGTTAACATTTTCTAAAGTAATCGAATGTGTCATATGTATAATAATGAAACATTATAACACAATGGTTAAATACCACACATAGTTTTTAACTGATATAACATCATGTTCACACAGAACATATGTGAATAATTATTAACATAATAATTTAAAAAAAATATAAAATTATATTGATTAATAATAAACTTAATATCATGAAATAAATGATATTAGAAAATTAATTTTATGGGTATATAATTTTATTTATACTTATCACAACAATAAACTCTCATAATCATACATTTCACATGGATCTTAAAACAGTCATATTAATTAAATAAACCCATGTAAAGGAATTGTTTCACAAAGGTTTCATAAAGAATAACGTCATGAATAATCATTAAGGTTCCAAAATGAAAATTATTGACAATATTTTGGTATAAAACATCATAACTCTTGAGTGGAGAGGAAATAACTCAAGATTATTAAATGCGGGGTTTTGGAAATCAAGTACTTTTTCAAAAAGAAATATAAATGGAATAGAAAACAATTCTAAAGGGGAAAAGCATGTATATACACAAAAAAAAATTCAAAAGGATTTTGGAATGAAATTTTATGTCCATAATAAAAACATACATATATAAAACATTTTAAATTGGAAATAACCAAATAAAATTAGAGTTTGGGTTTGATAATCCACTTACCCTAAATCATGCATTATTTTGTCACACTTCCACCTCTTGAATAATAAACATAGATTTATTAAAAAATTGAACATGAATTTAATTATGCACATTTTTTAAATTATTTATCATTTATAACCATTTAATTATATTAAATAATCATCTTAGTTAATGTTGAATTATTTTTCATTCATACATTCCTTACAAATATATCATTTTATTCAATTATCCTATGTTTGTTCAAGTTAATTTTTAAATAAGTAAAATTAATTAAAAAATATTTTAATATATATTTTTATACATTAATATATCTTTAATAATTTATTATAACCATCCATAAGGATGGTGATAAAAAATTATTTGGAAGCATCCTTGTGGGATGTTTACCGACTGTTAATGGGACATGTCCAATGAAGAAGAATGAGAACAATGAAATATAAATAAATAATAAATATAATTATTATAGTATATGAAAATCATAAATATAATGATAAAATACTAATCAATTAATAGTATGTGATTTGGGTTTGAAAGGAATGGAGAAAAAAGGATGATAATTGAAAACTCAAAAGAAAAGATGATGAAATCTTACTCCTTCCTTGGGATTATTCATTTCTATAGCATTGAACTCATTTGATTCCTAGAGTTGGTTTAATCTATAAATTAAATAAGTATTATAATGGAGAAAATAGAGTGTATTTTTTTAGAATGTTTTCCTTAGTAAGTAAAAGTGAAGAGTTTTTTCATGGTAGGGGTGAAGGTTATTTTTACATGAGGAGAGTGGTTGTTTTGAGTTATAATATAATATAAAATATCATATACAAGTTCAAACATTAGATAATTATATAATTCAAATTATAACAAATAATTTATTTAAATAATATTATTTTAATTCTTTAAAAACTTTATAATCATAATTTATTAGTTTAATTAAAAATAAAATTTGAAAAATATAAAAACAGTATTCTAATGGAATACATTATATTTTAGACTTTTGAAAGTAATTTTTTATCTTTTGAAAACATTTCTAATGTATTTAAATGAATAATTTATCAAATTAAATACTTTTTTGGGTTAAAAAACTTTTTTATAATTGTCTAGTTGATTATTACATCATAAATTATGTAACATATGAAACAACGGTTACTAAAAAACTATATTTTTACTATTCACCTAAAAATTTATGTATTTCATAAAATTACGGAAAAAATTATCAATTGAAAATTTATTTCATATATTTATAAAAATTATATTTATTCTATCAAATTAATTTTCAATCATATGTAATTTAATTTTAAATATAGAAAATTTTCAATTTTTATGAAATACTTTAAAATATTGTTTATTAAAAATATGATTATATTTTTCTTTTCAAATATTTTTATTGGTTTGAAAGTATTTTATTTATTTTATATATTTTTATTCCTAGAAGAGATGATTCTATTGGATTGGAAGTGTCCAAATGTTTCTATTCTAATTATCTCATATACTATTTTTTCCCCATTATAATTTTTTGCAACTTCATGGTTTTAGTGACTGAAAAATATACTGATATCTATTAGTGATATAATGTATTTTTATTTCCACTTTGTGTTTTATGTATATAATAATATATAATATAATATAAAAAAATTGTTCTGAAAAAAAATATCACTTATAAACTATGGGTCATTACATTTTTAAAAAATTTAAACAACTAAACAAATTTTTCCCGAACCATATAGTTTTATAATCACTAGAAATGAAATTTCATGTTAGTCATATATGATTTATATTATGTAAAACACACATAAATTCTCACTAGTATAATAAAAAATTCAAATCATTATCCAAATAATCATCAAAATATGAGTCCTTTTATAAATCACTAAACCACAGTATTGAAAACCCAAGAAATATCCAAATCCTTGGTAACATTAATGTCCACTAAAAGGGAATTTTATACTCACTAATATAGGATTCATTTTAATTTCTCATCCATCCTAAAACTTTATATACAATACCCAAAAATGTAATTAAACACTCACTTGGTTGTAGGGGATCATCATATAAACAATGTTTGTGAAAGTAAACTCATAACTGTGCATGATTTATTCTTAATAAAATTAACATGTATTATACATTAATAACATAAATGTTATTACTTGGAAGAATAGAATCTCAAACATCAATCTTTGATGATGTACACTCAATTTTGATCACTATATTAGTGGAATAAAGCCTCCTGCCTCTCAGGGGATTTCACTGTCAAAAGGAACCCGAATAATTTCTTAATGACCCTTAAATGTATAAGGGTGGTAGAAAATCCACATAGCGATAACCTATATCTCAATATTAATAGAGAATCATATTTACTTGATATATTCATCTATACCAAAAAATATGGATATAATACCTTCATAAATCTATCCTCAATATTTTTCATTTAATGAAATATTTTAGAAATATCCAATGTATTAGCATGTTTTTTCCCTTTATACTTATTCATTAACATACTTCAAAGAATTAAATCCATTTAATCTATTTCTAATGGATTATAATAGATTAATGTTCTTGGGGTGATGTATGAACAAAAATTTGTGATGTGGAATATGCATGAACTTATCCTAAAATATTGGATTCGATATATACTATCATATGTAGCATATAAAAATGTTTTTATTGTATAACTAAAAATATCTCATTTACTGTAATATTCCTTAAGATGTCATAAATATTTACTGATCACTTATTGAATCCATCCAAAAAAAATTTATTATATTATTACATTAAAATCATTGATTTTTTATAAAACACTTTTTCTAGAACTTAATTCTTATCCAAAGGAATAAATTTGAGTTTTTCTTAGACTTATTATCATTAAAGATAAGTATAGAATCATTATTTCATATATTAAAGCATATAATAGTTGATTTCAAATAATATATGAATCTTAAGCAACATAGGGTCTACTATGACCTATTTCAAACATACTCAAATCTATATATGATCATGTAGAGATAAATATGTACCATATACATCATATATATACTTTTACAATACTTTTTTCTAGGAAAAAAGTTACCTCTATACATTGAACAACCCAATCCATTATGGGCCAAATCATATTTTCTTGATTATGTATAATAAGTTTACCATGTTGATGAATACATCACATTCCACTTATCTAACATATTATCACATAACATTTATCTTATATAATTTGGTAATAAAATCATATGTTACCTAAATAACCACTGCGATGCATTTCTTCATTATAGTAAAATCAAATGTAATAGGTATTTACTTTTTTTTACCAGTGGAAAATCCCTACCTACTTGTCTCCAACTAATGACATGATCAATAAAATACCCAACCACCCTCTGATTAGATAAGTTAATTTTGACTTGAGAACGAAATGTATCAATGTATTAAGTTTATAATGCTAAATATATTTCAAACTATATGTATGTTGGATTGATTATAAGTATAAACCCCTAAGTATATCAATCACTTTTTGAAGTTTCTTATGATATAATTTGGTTAGTCAATCTACGAAATAAGTCTATACTTATTACCTCCTGAATAAATTCATCGTATCTAGTATACCACCCTTTTAAATGAGTAATACATTATACTCATATTAATATTATCTTTTAAACATAACCCATACTACTCAATAAGGATCATCAATTACTGATAATTAATATTTTACTTCAAGGGTATGTTATAATTTTACCATTAATATAAAATAATTTAGATCACACATTTATAAATGATAAAAAAGTGTTCTTTTATTATAAAATTATGATACACTATTTCCATTACATCAATCTATTAAGGATTGAACACCTGCAGACCTAAATGTTATCTCATATTTTTTACAATGGTAAAGGATTTATAAATGGATCTACTATATCATCCTTTGATGACACATAATTAATATTTACATCACTCCTCTAAACGATGTCTCATATTACATGGTATTTGCAAAGGATGTGTTGGATAGATTAGTGAGATTTTGGTTCCTTTACTTGAGAGATATCTTCATTAATATCATAGTATTTATCGACTTATCCTTAAATTATAAGACCCACCTCACATTCAAGGATTGAATTCTTGATTAAAATATCTATCCTCATAGCATCTAATGCAGAGATGTAATCTACATCTAATGTTGAGTCTACTATGATAGATGATTTAGAACTATTCCATCTTATAGACACACCATTTATGAAAAATAAGATTCAAAGTTCATATTTCAAATCATCTTTGATGAATTAAAAACCAACATCTATGTAATAACTTACACCTATATAATATTCACCTCCAAAGGAAGAGAATATATCCATAGTCCTTCCCATGTTCTTAAGAATGTTCTTCATAGAAATATAGATAATCTCACCAAATTTAATTGGTATATACCTTTTCATCTAAGATAATAGGTAACGTCATGTGTAGTAAGAAGATTATGCACATAATTGATCAGAGGCATTAAATATAGATAATTTTATCCACCCCTTTAAAGGATCCTAAATATTCATATGATGTGTTACATATAATAATTGTAAAGACCCATTCTTGGATTTCTCTAAATGAATCCTCTTTAGAACAATATAAGTTTACATATTCTGACTAAGTCCATGAATCCCATTAGATCTAAAAATATAGATCCCAATACCAAGTATATAGTAATCTCCACCCATGTTTTTAATTGAGAATCATTTACCCAACAATATCTTCATAGAGTGAAATATTAGGATATAATTATTGACAAATAGTATTTCCTCCCCATAAAATATCAGAGAAACAAATATTATCCCATTGTTGTAAATATATACAACTTAATAATCCACCTTCTTAATGAAACATAAATTTATAATTTTGTCATCAAATAAGATATTATAACTCTAAGAATAATACATCAGTCTATAAATTTACTTGTTTTTCTTACATACCTTATCAGTCTCATTTGGGACTTAACAAAATTGGGTCTGTGTCATGACCTGACCTAAGGGTGCATGATCTATGTCCACCCCAAGCCCAACTCCAATAGGCCAGGGTATGGTGACCAGCACCGACTAGGCATATCAAAAATATTGGAGTCTTTATTCGAATGTACATGTATACACACATTTCCTAGCACAAACAATGCTGAAATGTAAAACAACCGATAACCAAGCATGGATACTTCTATAATACCACCATCAGAGTTTGAAATAATTTAATATAAATGATGTTTTGAATAAAATCCCACCAAAAGAAACTGATACAATCCCAACCATTGAAGTAAGAGAGTATTTCAATAAAAATGTCCACCAGAATACACCTTTTTCACTTGGATCACTATGCTCCAGTTGGTCCTAGTAAATCTTAGACTATATCAAATGGTCGATCATCTACATAATACATGCCATGTGAATCGAAATCCTATATCGGGGTGTTTATAATAATTCCCAATAGGAATCCCCGATATCACTAATAATATAACATCAATAATAGTATTCATCTCTACATAGGGATATCTCTATAGCATACATAATAAGAATATCATGATATACCCATCCTAGAAACACATTCTCAAGTTAATGTCATAATGGTTAATTAATCCTATGATTCATAATCTAAGGATCCATATAACACTAATCCAGGATAATAAACTCCATGAGTTAGATAACACTGATGGCATCCATCTGAGATGTGGTGCTCATCGAGTCTCGCCATAAGATGTACATGAAATAAGTATGAAGAGGTTGATACATAAATGTGGATGAAATATAATTTCATGGGGCATACCAATAAACTAATCTATATTAACTCTATAGGTAGGTGATTGATTCCTACATATTGTAGGTCGTGTTGATTCTGAGAGCACCATTGATGTAAAATGGGAATGATAGAGGATCTCACTCTGGGCATCGTGACTGGATTTCAAAAACTCTATTTGAGACTGATGTTCCTCAGAGGGGCACATTATCCAATGACCAGGATTAAATTACATAGTAAACCCTTAGTGAAAGGATCAAGGTATTTCACCTTAATGAATGTTTTCCAACATGAAGAGTACAACGGCTTTAAGCCTTCTTTGAGAGGGAACACGTCATGTACTATGAGAACACAATATATTCCATCCAAATTGGGTTCTACTTGTGTTTCGTAGACCATTCTCAAGTCCATGTGTGAATACACAATGTGTGGCCTTCCACACATAATGTGTACGGGTAAACGACCTCCAAGTCAGGTAATCCCTATACACACTGAGTTACCTGCTAGTGTGTAAACTTTGTTATAAATGGACCCTAGACATGTAACTATATTTAGTATCCTTGGTGTGTACCACTTATACACGCTCCGATGGCTAGCTAGGGACCACAGTATAGTGACCCAACCTTTTCTTATATTACCATTACATAATTTAAAAGATAAAAAAAATATTATTATTACACATAGAGGATCTAATGATTTAGTGTCTTGGGAAAACTATGACCGCACATAACAATTACAACATCGAGCATAAACATTTATTCAATTTCTTATTCTCTACCTTCTTCTTGGCAATTGGCCTATACTTAGTACATGTAATCACCTAAGGATATAAATAAAAATGGGTGATCTAGAATCCCAGTAAGGGGACAGATAAAAACAATATAGCATGGGGTGATTTTAATCATGACATAGGCAAAGGATCATGAACATGAGAGGAAGCGTAAATATAAGACTTGAAATGTGGCAGTGCAAAAAAATGAAACATCATATCTTAGTGGTTAACTACCACACATGCTTGTGAAAAAAGTTATAATCTTTTTCACACATAATTTCACATTTACTCATGAGATTAATCACTTTACCCAATGAATTGGAGCACTGTATAATTTCAGGCGCACCCGTCACATTCAAACATTCATATTGCGCTATATAATTCTTGGTGCACCCATCACATCATAACATTATCATTAACATGCATGCCACATAGAACGTATATCAATAATGAACAAAAATAACCCACTAAAATTAAATGGTTTTCACTCACAATAACACATTCTTAAACTTTAGGATCCCAATAGAAAGAGGGAATACCATACATGATACAAGAACCATCAACCATGAATGAGATTTAAAAGTGGAGTTCTTAAAAGAAGAGTTCTTTTGGAAAACATTTTGTTCGACATAAACACCAATGGTAAACATTTATATCCTCAAAAAGGAATGAAAACGATGAAAAAATTATTTTTACGGAGTAACCATACCAAATTTGGAGAGAAAGAGGGAGAACCCGAAGAAAGATAATTGGGTTCTAGATTTTTCCCTTACCTTATATTTGAAAACTTCCTTCTATTAAATGTACTATATAACAGAATTTGATTCATTAATTAACAATTAATTAATCTTTTTAAATTAATATAGTTCATTATGGTTTATTAACTTATTTTATGTTCCTTTGGATGAGTTATAGAGTTTAAAAACATTGTTCGGGAATGTTCTTTTTTTTTGTTTTTCTTGAGCGTTTCACATGTATTCATGTATTGAATTTCACGTAAAACATGGGTAAACATACAGAACTGATATTACATGTTATTAATGATATTAATTGACTTCTTAAGATCTAATAATGAATTGTGTTCTATACCATGTGGATGAATCATTTAACGATGGTCGTTTGGGTTAATTTGGATGGTTTTTCGACCACAACGAACTTGTTTTGATTAATAATTTAGTAATGTGAACATAAGTTTGTTAAAGAAATTTAAATAGGACTTAATACATATGACATATTATGGTTCAACGATAAAAATGGTTTCATTACCAGATCGGAAGGTAGAAATAAAAATAAATATGTCGTTCTCAAAGGTGACAGATTAACACCTCACAAACAATGTTTTCTTTTATAAAATAAAAGGAAGAGGAGAAGGGGTTTGGATGGTATAATATCCCATTAGTATCATAAAATTACATTATAGTTTAAATACTAGAGTTAACAAACCATTTATAAAAAGATATGTTGAGAGAGAATAGGAAAATAACTTGAAATTGAAAAGAATTTAAAGGAAAAGAAGGAGAGAAATTACCTCTTGAATCCACCTCTTTAGATCCTAATTAAGGGGCCTATTCTTGGTATTTTTATGGGACCAAAAGCACTTGGACGTGGGGGAGGGGATAGAAAAGATGTAGGGGTAGAGTTTAGATAAGGCTTGATAATTTAAAGGTGTGATGGAATGAGGGAGTGCAGGGTGGTATTTATAGTGGAGGGGAGAGGGGTTTTCTCAATATAAAATTCATTAGTTTATTATTTCCCCAGAATACAAGGAATAGTGAGTCTCCCATCCCCAAGAATAGTAATTTTATAATTTAATCCCGAACCAAGTGGTCTTACAACAGTATAACATCTCACAAGACTCTATAATTAGCTTAGATATCTTATTTTTGTAAATTATGGTATTTCACTATTCATCAAAAACTCATGTATTTCAGAAAAATACCAAAATTTCACCCAAACCATTCTTAGACATGTAGAATTAAAAAATGAAGTCCATTTTTCAAAAATAATTTTCTAAATATTATTAATTTAATATTTAATTAATATCATAATTTACTTGAAAAATACAGTTTTTAAAATTAATACTGATTTTATAATGATTTAAAAACTTATGTAGGGTATTATTAAATTATCTAAAAACTCGAATACATAAATATTTCAATTTATGAACACATTTTAAGGAAATAAAATTTCTTTTAAATTAATTAATTATTTATAATTAATTATTTATGACATACAAAAAAACCAAAACGTTTACTATGGTCAAATTGTCAGTTTCTAAGATTCCTAAATATTATTTAATTTTTCATGGGTAAGGTTACACTTATTTCGGACTATATAATATTCATATGGGACATACTAATATTCTTAAGGGTAGGTTACTATTCATAAGGGTAGGTTACTAGTCACCAAAAATTATGTTTTTCTTACTGGACCCAAACAATCATCTTCAACATAACAGTGTATGTCAGATTTTCAAATTCCGAACACAAAAGTGAAAAACATATGTTTAAAGGTCAATTAGAACTTAGTAGTTCATATTATTGTGTTTTTATTTGTTTTCATGGAATATTTTTATGAAGGGAATTTCAATTGAAAAACTTTGGGTGGTTACATTAATCCCCACTTATGAAATTTCACCCTCGAAATTTCAATTTACACAAATATGTGAGGGTACGTCTCCTTTATCACCTCCTATGGTTCCCAAGTAGCTTCTCTAAACTTTTGGTTCCTCCACAACACTTTGAAAAGGTGGGTTGTCTTGTTGCGTAGAACCTAAACTCTCCGGTCCAGAATCTTTACCAGCTGCTTCTCATAAGAGAGATCATCTTCCAGTTGTACCACCTATGATTTTAGTACATTTTAGGGATTAGGTATGTACTTCCTCATGAGTTATACATGAAAAAAAATCCTAAACTTGAGCCATATTATATGGAAGTGCAAGCTGATATGCCACGTCTCCTATATGGTCAAGGATTTCAAACGTCCCAATATACCTTGGTCATAGCTTCCTTTTTTCCCAAATCGCATGAGTATCTTTTAGGGTGATATTCGAAGGATGAATTTATCTCCATTGTTGAACTACATGTCCCTTTAATGATTGTGAGCATATATCTTTTTCTAACTCTGAGAATCTTTGATGTGTTTCTGGATGACTTGAACCTTCTCTGTCATCTCTTCCACAAGATTGGGTCCAAGTAGCTCTCATTCTCCAACATCATCCCAACAGGTTGGAGTTCCAAATCCCTTTCCATACAGAGCTTTATATGGAGCCATCTAAATACTCGAGTGGAAGCTATTGTTGTATGAGAACCCAACCAATGGTAGATGCTGATCCCATCCACCATTGAATTCTAGAGAGCATACTCTTAGCATATTTTCAAGCGTCTGGATAGTCCTTTTATATTGGCCATGATATTTGCAGTTATAGGTCATGCTGAAATTTAATTTAGTAGTCAAAGCATGTTGAAGGCTCCTCTAGAATTTAGATGTGAACCTTGGATCATGGTCAAAGACAATTGAGAGGGGAACACCTTGCATTCTCACCACTTCCTTCATATATATCTTGGCAAGTTTTTCAAGTGAGAGATCTTCCCGAGTAGTGATAAAATGGGCAGTCTTGGTGAGTCGATCAACCACAACCCATATTGAATTATTTCCTTTCGACATCTTCGGGAGAACCATGACAAAGTCCACAGTAACATTTTCCCATTTCCACATCGGTATAGGAAATGGATGCATCATCCCGTTGGACTTTTGTTGCTCTGCTTTAACTTGATGACATACCAAGTACCTTGATATATACTCTTCAATCTCTTTATTCATGTTATCCCACCAGAAGTGTTCTCACAGATCACAGTTTATCTTGGTGCCACCAGGATGGATAGAGAATGTTGAGCTATGTACATTGTCCAATAGCTCATTCTTTATCCCGGGTGATGAAGGAACACAAAGCCGCATTCCAAACTGAATCACACCATCATCGTCGATATTGAACTCGTGCATCTTCCCTTCCTTTAAAACATTCACCCTATTTTGTATCTCCACATCATCCCTTTGAGCTTTTTTTAATTTTCTCTTCGATGGATGGTTACGAAATCATTTGGGCAAGGTAGGATTTATCCCTTTCCCTTTTTATTTCTAAATTTGTCTTTTGTATATGTAAGAAGATAGGGTCTTTCTCAATCTGTAACATGGATAGAGTAGTAGGTTCTTTTCTTCTTAGAGCATCAGCTACCTTGTTCTCCATTCCATGATAATAGTGAACAGAGAAATCGTAATACTTTATTAGATCTAACCATCTTCTTTGACACATGTTGAGATCCTTTTTTGTGAATATACACTTTCAGCTCTTGTGGTCGATGTATATGTCACACTTCTCACCATAAAAGTATTTTCACTAGATTTTCAAGGAAAAAATAATATCTTCCAACTATAGATCACGCATCGGGTAGTTCTGCTCATGGATAATCAAATGTCATGAGGCTTAGGCTATCACATTATCATTTTTCATGAGTACACAACCCAAGACTTTCATTGAAGCATCGCTGTTTATCACAAAACATTCTCCACTTTTTGGTAGTGTGAGTATAGGTGCATTGACCAGCCTTCTCTTTAGCTCCTTGACATTTCCATCACATTCTTCCATCCCGAAATACATTACCCCTTTCATTGTTAACATAGTTAGCGGGATGGAAAATCGTGAGAAGTTTCTCAAAAAACATCATTAGTATCTAGATAATCCAAGAAAACTACAAATTTCTATGACACCAGAGGGCCTTGGCCATTCCACAATTGCATTTGTTTTTGAAGGATCCACAAAAATTCCTTCACTTGTGATCACATGTCCCAATAAAGTGACATGCTTTATCAAAAAGTCACACTTGCTGAACTTGGTGCATAACTTCTCCTTTCTCAATGTTGCCAACACAAGTCTTAGATGTTCTTCATCTTCCTTATTAGTTTTGGAGTAGAGGAGAATATCATCGATAAACACTACCAAATATCTATTGAGGTAATGTCTAAAGACTGTATTCATCAAATCCACGAAGATTTCAGTGGCATTAGTATGTCTGAAGGGCATCACCAGAAACTCATAGTGCCTATAACTTGAACAGAAGGAAGTCTTCTAAATACCTTCCTTCTTCAACTTTAGATGATGATATCCAGAAAAAAGATCGACCTTTGAGATGTATTGATCTCCTCTTAACTGGTTGAACAAGTCATCAATCCTTGGTAGATGATACATGTCCTTTAGGGTGATCTTGTTGAGTTCTCGAAAATCGATACACAGCTGCATTGTTCTATCCTTCTTCTTTACAAAGATCACAGGCGTACCCCAAGGTGATGCACTTGGGAATATAAACCCTTTTTATAGATTCTCTTATAGCTACTTCTTTAACTCCTCTAGTTCAATAATATCTATCATATAGGGACACATTGAGATAGGATTATCTCTGTGTGTGAGTTCTATTGAGAACTATACCTCATGATCTAGGGGAATTCTGGGTAACTCTTCGGGAAATACATTTTTGTATTCCCTCATGATGGGAATTTCTTCAGGGATGGATCTTTCATTTGAATCAACCATTTGGGAGAGGTACGCTTCTTCATAGGGAATCAAAACCCACACCATTGAAGGATTTTTAAAAGAATATTCGTGATCTTCCTTGCATTTGTTGAGAAGCATGGGATGGTTCAGAATATGAAAAGATCCTTTTCCCAATAGTTGATATGTGCTCTATATAACGAGAGCCAATCTATTCACATTATAGTGTTTAATTACACCAAGGGAAGTATTATAAGATTCTCCAGAAGAATCTTCCCACATACGCCAACAGGAGAAGAGTCAAACACTAGGGTTTCAATGATTTCACAACTTGGTGTTTTTACAAGTATCTCTACTTCAAGGTTTCTAGGATTCAATTATATAGTTCTAGAAATCATTCAAGATCTAAAAGAATGTGTAGAACCATAAATAAATAATACTTTTTCCATTCGTGAGTGAATAGGAAGTCTACCTTGTACGACTTCATTATCTTGCTCGAATTCTACAGTAGTGATGGCATAATCCTTCCCTTGTTCCTTTGGATTTGGTGGTTGCTGACGCTGATTACCCTCGAAAACTCGAGGTTTAATGCACTAGATTTTATAGTTCCCTAGCTCTATGTTGTTGTAGAATTGAACCATGAGTGGTTCTCTCCTTTATTCTGCCACATTCTCCTTCCTTTTTATGTCTTTTCCACACTCTTGAGTACGGTGTCCTTATTTCCGACACTTGAAGCATTTCCCTGTCCCTTTGAGGAAATTCCCATAGTGAAACATCCCACATTTTTGGAATTTAGGTCATTGAGTTTTACTCCCACATTTGTCATTAGATCCACCGGCTTGAAACTCCATCTTTTGTTTCTTATTACCATAGCCATGGGACTATTCTAAAAACTCCATCTCCACATTGAGAGCACACTGAACAAATTATTCATAAATCCCAAAGTCTTGAATTGCCAGAGCCTTTCGAAAGTGTGGTTTTAAACCACTAAAGAATCTACCAATTTTTCTATCATTGTTGATAATAAAACTTGAAGTGTACCATGCAAGCCTGGTGAAATTTTTTTCATAGGTTGTAAAATATTCTTATTATTTTTTCATGAGCTCTATGAATTCTCTCTTAGAATCTGAGTGCAGAGTTTGTGGGAAATACTTATTAAGAAACATGATCTTAAAGTCTTCCCATTCCATCTCTTCAATTTCCTCCCTTTTCTTGGTGTTCTTAATCAAATCCCACCATTTATCAGCCTCTACATCTAGATGATAAATGACTAGAGTCACCTTCTCTGTCTCAGAATAGTGAAGCACAAAAAATATCTTCTCCATTGATTTGACCCACTTCTTCGAAACTAGTGGATCATAAGATCCACTAAACGTCGGTGGTCGTTTCCTCATAAAACATTCGATTTCCTGCTGCTCCTTTGGTGAAGGAGGAAGTTCCCCATTATTATGGTTATTGTTTATAGCCTGAGATAATTGTTTAAGAATCTCCATGAAGTTTTAAACACCACCTCCCATTTCATTGGTGATATCGATCGGTCAATCGTTGCATTGGCCCTCACACGAGTTGTTGGCCTGGTTTCTCCTAGTTCCCACCATTTTCTAAAAGATAAAAGTTTAGAACAAAACATTAGTCAAAAAGTCATGAATAACTTATTCATTTGAACAATTTGTACTAAAATTATAACTTATGGGATCACTATGTAAATATTATTGTGTTCATATTTGTAATAAGTCTCATGCTAGAGGTTTTCTCTAGGGTTCACAAATCCTAATTCCCAATTTAAATAAACCTTTCCTCGGATACCAACTATAGTGACCCAACCATTTATTACATTACCATTACATCGTTTTGAAGATAAACAATGTAATAGTATTACACATATAGGATCCAACGGTTTAGTGTCTTGGGAAAACTAGGACCATACATGACAATTACAATATCGAGCATAAGCATTTATTCAATTTCTTCTTCTCTAGTTTTTTACTGGCACGTGACCTCTCCCTAGTATATGAAGTCACCTGAGGATATACATCAAAAGGTTTGAGCTAGAAGCCTAGTAAGGGGATAGATAGGAACAATATATCATGGGGTTAGAATAATCATGACATAGACAAAGGATCATGAACATGAGAGGAAGCATAAATATAAGTCATGAAATGTGGCAAAGCAAAAAAATGAAACATCATGTATTTGTTTTTAATTACCATACATAATGTGGAAAAAAGATAGAATAGTGTTCACACATCATTTCACATTTACTCATGAGATTCATCACTTTACCCAATGCATTAGAGAGCTGTATAATTTTGGGTTCACCTGTCACATTCAAACATTCATATTTCTCTATAAAATTCTGGGTGCACCCATCAAATCATAACATTATCATTATCAAGATTTCCACATAGAACGTATATCAATAATAAAAAAAACTAACCCTTTTAAAGCAATTTGTTTCATCTCATAATAACACATTCATAATCTTTAGGTTCCAAAAATAAGGAGGGAATAACATACTTGATACAAGAACTATCAACCTTGAATGAGAGGTAAAAGGTGAGTTCTTAAAAGAATAATTCTTTTGGAAAACATGTTTTTTGATATAAACAAAAATGGTAAACATTTATATACTATAAAAGTAATTTAAATGATGAAAAATTATTTTTAAGGAGTAACCATACCAAATTTGTAGTGAAAGAGGGAGAATCTGATGAACGAAAATCGGGTTCTAGATTTTCCCCTTACCTTATATCTGAACAGTTCCATTGCATTAATGTACTGTATAATCACATTAGATTCATTAATTAAAAGTTAAAGAACATTTTTACCTGTTTATAGTTCATTATGGTTTCATTAAATTATTTTATGTGCCATTGGATGAGTTATAGAGTTTAAAAACATTGTTCGGGAATGTTTTTTATGGTTTTTCTTGAGCGTTTTACATGTATTCATGAATTGAATTTCGTGTAGAACATGGGTAAAAATCCATAAATAATATTACATTTTATTAATTATATTACAGTATTTTTAATGATATTAAAATGAATAATGTTATATACCATGTGGATGAATCATTTAATGATGATCGTTTGGGTTAATTTGGGCCGTTTTTCGACCACAATGAACTTGTTTTGATTAGTCATTTAGTAATGTGTACATATGTTAGTTCCAGAAATTTAAATAGGAATTAGTACATATAAAATATTCTGGTTCAATCATAAAAATAGTTTCATGATTAGATCTGAAGGTTTAAATGAAAAAAAACATGTCATTCTCGAAGGTGATAGATTAACACCTCACAAACAACGTTTTCTTTTATAAAATAAAAGGAAGAGGAGAAGGGGTTGGATGGTATAATATCCCATTAGAATCATAACATTCAATTATATGTATAATAAGGAAGTTACAAAACCAATTGGAAAAATATAGGTTGGGATAGAATAAGAAAAGAACTTTAAATTGAAAAAAAAATTTAAAGGAAAAGAAGGAGAGAAATTACCTCTAGAATCCTCCTCTTGAGATCCACCTTAAAGGGCCTAAGCTCGGTCTTTTGATGAGACCATAAGATCTTGGACGTGGGGGAGGGGATATGGAAGATGTTTGGTAAGGGTTTAGACAAGGCTTTAATCTTGAGAGGTGTGAGGGAATGAGGTAGTGAAGGGTGATATTTATAGTGGAGGGGAGAGGGGTTTTCTCAATATAAAAATCATTAGTTTATTATTTCCCCACAAAACATGGAATAGTGACTCTTCCATTACCAAGAATAGTAATTTTATAATTTAATCCAGAACCAAGTGGTCTTACATCTACAAAACATCACACACGACTTTATAATTAGCTAATTTAGCATATTTTTGTAAATTATGGTACCTCACTATTCATAAAAAATTCAAGTATTTCAGAAAATTCCCAAAATTTCACCCCAACCATTTTTTGATGTGTATAAATCAAAAAGGAAGTACATTTTTCAAAACTAATTTTGTAAATGTGTTTAATTTAATAATTAATTAAAATCATAATTTAATTGAAAAATTACAGTTTTTAAAATTAAAACTGATTTTGTAATGATTTCAAAAATTACGTAGGGTCCTATAAAATTATCTACAAACTATAAGAAAGAGATTTTTTAATTTATGAACACATTTTAAGAAAATATATTTTCTTTTAAATTAATTAATTAATTATGACTAATTATTTATGACTTAAAAAATACCAAAACATTTACTATGGTCAAATTGTCACTTTCTAAGATGCGTAAATTTTATTTAATTATTCATGGGTAAGGATATTCTTTTTTTGGAAAATTTACTATTCATAAAGGTCATACTACTATTCATAAGGGTATGTTACTATTCATTAGGGTAGGTTACTATTCACCAAAAATTAAGTTTTTCATATTGGACAGAAAAAATCATCTTGAACACAACCGTGTATGTCAGATTTTCGAAATTCCAAACACAAAGGTGACAGAATTATGTTTAATGGTCACCTAGCAGTTAGTAGTTCATTATATTGTGTTTTAATGTAATATTATGAAATATTTTTATGAAGGTAATTTCCATTGAAAAACATTGGGTCGTTACACACAAAACAAGTGTAAAGGAACGCACGGTGTGTGATCTAATATCACACAATCCTTATCATCATCGATCACTAGGATTTGAAATTCAAAACCACCCATGAAATGCCCATATGTGTCATTTATAGCTGTGTCGTTGATCTAGGATGACCAAAAGTCATTGATCAATTATGATTTGCCTCTAATCACCCTCCTTCGTCACCACACCTCAATCATATCCCTTATCATGATCTATACTGATGTGGCTCTATTTTTATATAGTTTTTCCAAATCTTTTTTACATAATTTTTCATGATTTAATTGATTATTTAAGCACATTATTCTAAATAATTGTACTTTTGTATTTTTATAAGTTAATTTGTTAATTAATCAATTTTTATAGTTAATTAAGTATTTTTAATCTTTAAATGAATTATTATAATTTTAACTTTCCCGTCTAATTTAATTATTTGTTTATTAGTTTTGTTATTTCTAATCTACTTACATTTTAATCATTTGACTGTAATAATAAATAATAACTCGATAATCTAATTTTTGTTTCAATTATCAATATCATTATTTAAATATTTTATGCTTTAATATAGATTTGTTAGAATTAACTAACATTGTTTTTTAATATGTTTAACCATCTTGCTTATTAATTATGTTAAGAATTATTGTTTAAATTAAATAATGAAGTTTGATGTTAGCTTTAAGTATTCAAATAGTTGTTTAATTAATTAATTTAATGTTTTTAAAGCATTAATTATTTAATCCTATATACGCAGTTAGATTATATATTCATTACCTTTTGTTTTTAGTCTATCTGTGAGGTAGATAAGAGCCATCAATGATCTATTAGGTCACCAATGCTATCCTTTTCACTCACTGCTTACCCTGTAATTAATTAATATAGTAGATTTAATTTAATTATTTTATCATTTTAGTTTATCAATTATTACATTTTTAATTTAAGTGTTGTCCATTAATAAATTTAATTGTACATTTTTAAGTTTTAAGTTTAATAATTATATTTTTTAATATATGTTGTTTAGTCTTTGACTAATTTTACTAACGGTGACCCTTTCCTTTACAACACCGGTGAAATTTTCTTTTAAGTATCGGTGAGATTATAACGGTGACTATTCAGTCTACTAGTGACCTTTTAGCCCAATGGTGACCTTTGATGCAGTGTATCAGTAGCCCCTTATATTTTTATTTTGTATTAGAAACCTTATTTGCACCGGTGACCTATTTTAATTTCAATCATGTAACCTTCTATTTAACTGTGTCAGTTCCCTTGTTATATTCTCTCTATCGGTGACCTCTTTTCTCAACGATGTGCTTTTTTTTAATCATCGGTGACCTTTTATGTAGGTTAACAGTAACCCACTAATTTAAAGCTATCAGTGACCCTTTATTTTTTAACTATTGGTGACCCTTTTACCTATTGGTGACCTTGTGCTCTCCCCTGCACCTCACGGTTAGGCATCTTCAACCGAACTATTCCCTTCCTTTATCTCCCACGCTAACCGATAGTTCACCAATTTTCCAAACTGTTTCTTTCACTGCTTTCATTCTTCTATCACACCTATGTTCTACCTAGTTCACGACTTCCCCTGCCTTCCTCTTCTTCTCCCAAAGTGTCATCGACATCAGACCACCATCCAATAGAAAGGAAACCGAGGAGAGGGATCATGCTTTCTAAAGTCGCTCAAAGGAGCCTCGTCGTGATTCCACGGGCCGAGTTCGAGCCAGGATAGAACTTCCTCACCGCCGCTGTCGAGTACATGAAACCATTGTTGGAGGCAAAAAGAAACCCCACCTTACCGCATGGAATCGTTAAGACTGTGATGCGCTAGATCAAGAGAAGCTGAAAATGGATGGCATGTTTTCCGCAAGTCTTCCACAATACATCGTCCTGGTCACGAGGCCGACCCAGGGGCATGATGAAAAGGAGGACGAGCCGTGATTCATCATCGGAATCCTCCACGATTGAATAAGTCTTTCTCTTCCGTCTAGTTCTGCAGTGTATCTACTGGTCTCAGTTGCGCCATGTGGGGAGATGTTCAACTAGGAGATCTAACCCCCGCCAGTGCCGAAGAAGGGTGTCATCAGACCTTCGTGAAGAGAACCCTACCTCCTTCCACTTGTGACGCAGTGAGGAAGATTAAGGGGAGGGGGTAATGAAGAGAAGAAGAAAATAATTAAATTAAATTAAAGATTAAAATAAAAAACTAAATAAAAAAATATTAAATAAACTAAATGTATTAAACATTAATAATTATAAATAATCACTAAGTGAAAGTGGGTATTTGTGACGGGTCAATTGTGACAGGAGTATATATCATCCAAAAGGTCCCACAAAATACGTATCTGCGACGTGAGTCTTTTCCAGTCTCAAATAGTTGGTTAATTGTGACGAGAATATCCCACCTGTCGTAATAGGTTTGGCGCGGTTTGCGCGCATAAACGCGGGAGGGTATTTGTGATGGGGACTCATCCCCATCGCAAAAATCCTGGAGGCAGTCAATACCATTTGCGACGGGCAAAGCCGCCCGTCGCAAATGGTATGTCGGCAGATTTGTATTTGTGATGGGTCTCATCGCAAATACCCTTTTAACTGCTGACTGTAATTAATGCGGGAGAGGGTATTTGCGACGGGCCCGTCACAAAAGCCGGGCGGCGGTAAATACCATTTGCGATGGGAAAAGCCACCTGTCGGAAATCGTATGTCAGCGGGTGGTATTTGCGACGGGACTCGTCGCAAACACCCTTTTTACCACCGACTATACTTAATGTGGGTGAGGGTTTTTGTGACGGGGCCCGTCGTAAATACCACTATTTGTGACGGGTTCCCCGTTGCAAATAACCCCGTCGAATCTAATCTAACCAATATATACCCCCACCCGTTTTTTATCCAAATCACTTAGATATCCTCTCTCTCTCTCTCTCTCTCTCTCTCTCTTCATTATCAAGTTTTAAGGGAAAATTTCTTTTAGTTAATGTTTTTTATACGAGAGCAATTGGAAGGCGCAAATACCTTCAGAATATCAAAGTTTAAGGTATTTATATTTTATTTTATTATATTTATTTTATTTTTTTAGGTTAATTTAAATTGTTTTTTTAGTTGTAATTAAATTAGATTTAAATTGATTTTTATTTATTTTTATTTTTAGTAAGAAATTGATATTGTTAGTAATAATTATAAATAATTGTTATTAATTTGTAATAATTAGAGATTGATATAGATAATTAGCAAAATTTAGTCATAATTAGGGATAATTAGTAATAATTAGATATAATTAGTAATAATTAGATATAATTAGTAATAATTAGATATAATTAGTAATAATAAGTAATAATTAGTTATAATTAGTAATAATTAGTAATAATTAGTAATAATTAGTTATAATTAGTTACTATTAGTTATAATTAGTAATAATTAGTTATAATTAGATATAATTAGTAATAATTAGATATAAGTAGTAATAGTTAGATATAACTAGTAATAATTATATATAATTAGTAATAATTATATATAATTAGTAATAATTAGATATAATTAGTAGTAATTAGATATGATTAGTAATAATTTTATATAATTAGTAAAATTAGATATAATTAGTAATAATTAGTTATAATTAGTAATAATCAGTTATAATTAGGTATAATTAGTTATAATTGGAAATAATTAGTAATTATTAGATATAATTAGTAATAATTAGATATAATTAGTAATAATTAAATATAATTAGTAACAATTAGATATACTTAGTAATAATTAGGTATAATTAGTAATAATTAGTAATAATTAGTAATAATTAGTAATAATTAGTAATAATTAGTAATAATTAGTAATAATTGGTAATAATTAGATATAATTAGTAATAATTAGTAATAATTAGTAATAAATACTAATAATTAGAAATAATTAGTAATAATTAGTAATAATTAGAATTAATTAGTAATAATTAGATATAATTAGATATAATTAGATATTATTAAATATAATTAGATATAATTAGATATAATTAGATATAATTATATATAATTAGTAATAATTAGTAATAATTAGTCATAATTAGTAATAATTAGTAATAATTAGTAATAATTAGTAATAATTAGATATAATTAGACATAATTAGATATAATTAGACATAATTAGTAATAATTAGTAATAATTAGATATAATTATATATAATTATATATAATTAGTAATAATTAGTAATAATTAGTAATAATTAGATATATTTAGCTACAATTAGCTAGAATTAGCTAGAATTAGCTATAATTACCTATAATTAGTAACAATTAGTAACAATTAGTCACAATTAGATATGCTTGGTTGATCACCTTGCAAGTTGCGTTGCAATAGGACAACCCAAGTCAGGCCCTTCTTATCTATAAGAATTATCTGACATGACCATTTACATAGACCATTCTTCCTTGATAATTTAAGGGAAAGATACTAATATCTCCTCATATTTTTAAGGAAGAATGTTCTATGTAAAGGGAGCGAGATGATTCTTAGAGACGAGAACGACATTAATTTGCTTATCCAATTGCAACACTACATGCGAGGTGATCAACCATGCAAGGACAATTATCGAGTTTTCATTGGACATGGCTGACACAAATTTTTTATTTCACATGACCTAACAATTGGAGACCCTTTGAGATTTGAACATGTTAAGAATAGAGAAAAGCCTGTTGAAAATATTGATAATTTTAATATTTTATAAAATTTTTATTATTTCAATGATATTAATATAGTTTTTCCATAAATATTGATAATAGAATTTTTTTAATTATTAATAATTATTAAACAAAAACTGCTTGGATTATGAAGGGAAAGTTTGTAATCATCTCCACAACAATGATTACAAAATTTCCATTCATTATTAAATAAGTTTTCCTTTTGCTTAGTATATCTAAGTATTCTTAAATTAGTAATAAATTGTAATAATTAGTAATAAATTGTAATAATTTGTAATAAATTGTAATAATTAGTAAAAATTTGTAATAATTAGTAATAATTAGTAATAATTCGGAATAATTAGGAATAATTAGGAATAATTAGGAATAATTAGGAATAATTAGGAATAATTGGAAATAATTAGGAAGAATTCGGAATAATTCGGAAGAATTAGGAATAATTTGGAATAATGAGGAATAATGAAGAATAATTAGGAATAATCAACAATAATGAGGAATAATCCGGAATAATTAGAAAAAATAAGGAATAATTATGAACAATTAGGAATAATTAGGAATAATTAGGAATAATTAGGAATAATTAAGAATAATTAGTAATAATTATTAATAATTAGTAATAATTGGTAATAATTAGGGATAATTTGTAATAATTAGTAATAATTTATAATAATTAGTAATAATTAGTAATAATTAGTTATAATTAAAAATGCATGGTTGATCACCTTGCATGTAGTGTTGCAATAGGACAACCCAAGTCATGTGCTTCTTATCTATAAGAATTATCTCACATGACCCTTTTCTTAGACCATTCTTCCTTGAAAATTTAAGGGAAAGATATTGATGTCTCCTCAAAATTTTAAGGAAGAATGATCTATGTAAAGGGAGCAAGATGATTCTTAGAGACGAGAATGATATTGCTTTGGTCGTCCTATTGCAACACTACTTGTGAGGTGATCGACCATGTAAGGACAATTATAGAGTTTACATTGGACATGGCAGACACAAAGTTTTTATAATTTTATTATTATTTTAATAATATTAATATGTTTTTCATAAATATTGATAATATAATTATTTTGATTTGGAATAATTAGTAAACAAAAACTACTTGGATAATGAAGGGGAAATTTGTAATCATCTCTACAATAATGATTACCAAATTTCCTTTCATTATTCATGTAGTTTTCATTTTTCTAAGTACTGAAAAGTATTACTAAATTAGTAAAAAATTGTAATAATTAGTAATAATTAGCAATAAATTGTAATAATTTGTAATAAATTGTAATAATTAGAAATAAATTGTAATAATTAGTAATAATTAGTATTAATTAGAAATAATTAGTAATAATTAGTAATAACTAGCAATAATTACCAATAATTACCAACAATTTGCAATACTTAGAAATAATTTGCAATAATTATGAATAATTAGCTATAAATTGTAATAAATTGTAATAAAATGTAATAATCAGTAATAATTAGTAATAAATTGTTATAATTAGTAATAATTAGTAATAAATTATTATAATTAGTAATAATTATTATGAAATTGTAATAATTAGTAATAAATTGTAATAATAAGTAATAAATTGTAAAAATTAGTAAAAATTAGTAAAAATTAGTAATAATTAGTAATAAATTGTAACAATTAGTAATAATTAGTAATAAATTGTAAAAATAGTAATATTTAGTAATAACTTGTAATAATTGGTAATAATTACCAATAATTAGGAACAGTTAGCAATAATTAAGAATATTTATAAAAAATTAGTAATAATTAGGAATAATTAGGAATAATTAGGAATAATTAGGAATAATTAGCAATAAATTGTAATAATTAGAAATAAATTGTAATATTAGAAATAAATTGTAATAATTAGCATTAAATAGGAATAATTAGGAATAATTATTAATAATTAGTAATAATTAGTTAGAACTAGTTAGGAAGGAATTTTAATAAATTTTAATAAATTTTAAGAACATGGCACAATTTCCAGTGGTTTGATGACACTCCTTTTACTCGATGACTTTTCTCCTTTAAACTCTCATGGACTCAAAACATTATGAAAAAAATGCTTCTACATACACATATTCAATCTTGTATGCACGTGATTGGATATGCATTCTTAGGATCATATTTTTTATAATGTTTTTAGGTCGTGACAGTTGGAAGTAGACGATTCATCGATGAAAAGGGGGATCTTTTGTCTCACGACTCATTTACTTGCATCTTTCTCACACTGAAATGACAATGAAGAATCTGGTCGGAGGTACCCATATTCATTCTCATGCATACGAGAATGAATATGCGTACCTCGGACCAGATTCTTCATTGTGATTTCAGTGTGATAAAGATGCAAGTAAATGAGCCTTCAGACAAAAGATTAGTTGTCAATCCACTGAAAATTGTGTCTACTTTAATTAATGGTAATTACTAAGAAGTAGTTTTAATTATTTATCTTCTTTTCACATATAGTGTTTTTATAATTTTAAATTATTCAAAAATAGTGATGATTTTAAATTTTATATGGAAAAATATGGAACAAGGAAGTTGACATCATTTATTATTCGATGATCATGCTTGGATAAATCAGTGTAGAAATCTAAATGGTCCTAGTTTAAATCCAGTATATATTGAGGGTGTTGAAGTTTTCTTATAATTTTCATCATCAAAACCAGAATACGTTTCAGAGGGAACAATTAATTTTCCTTGTAAAAAATGTTCTCTAAGAACGTTTGACACAGTTGAAAAGGTTGGGGGATATCTCTTGTAGTTTTGTTTTCAACCAGATTATGTTTTTTGGTATCAACACGGTGAACACAGTTCTAGAGAAGATCATAATAACATGATTCCATATCCATCACAGTTTCAAAATTTAGTACATGACGTTACAGGTCCATCTGTGCAAAAAACTGAAACTCACGATGATATTGATTTAACCCCTAAGTTGGCACCATCCGAATTTTATGAGTTGTTGAGGTCTGCTGAGGATGCATTATATCCTGGATTTAAGATAAGAAAATTATAAGCTGTTGAAAAATTTATGGCTATTAAATCAAATAATGAAATGTAAAACAACTATTTTGATCAGATATTTTCTTTGGTTAAAACACGGTTACCTAAATGAAATATTTTTCTTGCAAATTACTATGAGAGCAAGAGGTTGGTTCATAATATGGGCCTTAGTTATTGGAAGATTCATGAATGTTCAAATGATTGAATCTTATATTCTGGATAAAATGATTCATTGGATAGTTGTCCCATATGTGGATAATCAAGGTATAATGAAGCTCAACCAGGGAAGTCTTGATTGATTCCAGTAAAATAGTTGAGATATTTCCCCCTTACACTGAGGTTGCAATTCTTCTTTATGTCTCAGAACACAATGTCAATGATGTCATGGCACATAACCAAGATTTCAATTCATAATAGATTGAATCATCCATCTGATGGTGGTTCATGGAATCATTTTGACTGTCTGCATCCGTCTTTTGCTATAGAAGCCCGAAACATGTGATTGGGTCTTTCTACTGACAGTTTCTATCCGTTTTGTTCTTACGGTAGTCAGTATTCATGTTATCCTATCTTTATAACTCTTTACAATTTGACTCCATGGATGTTGATGAAGGAGCCTTATATCTTTTTGACTCTATTAATCCCAGGACATCCAAAAAAGAGTATTGATGTTTATTTGAAACCATTGATTGATGTGTTAAATGCATTGTGGAGTGATAGTGGTAATACATATGATGTTGTTGTGAAACAATATTTCTTAATAAAAGATGCATTTATGTGGACGATTAATGACTTTCTAGCATATGACATGTTATCTTGTTGGAGTAAACATGGTCTGAAATCATGTCCTTACTGTATGAAATACAAAAAAGCCTTTATGATTATCAGTGGAAAAAACCTTTATATTTTGATTGTCATCGTAGATTTCTTCCAACCGATCATCCTTTTCGGAGGAACAAATCTCATTTCAAAAAAGGTACAATTGAAAGGGATGAACCTCCAAATATGATCTCAGGTATAGAGTTAAAATCAGTTGTATTTTCATTACTTCCAATCACATTTGGACCAATAGTAAACCAACAGAAAATTCATGGCCTAGGGAAAAAACATAATAGGATAAAATGAAGAATTTAGTGGGATCATCAGTATTGGTCTGATTTATTTGTCCACCACATGTTGGATGTTATGCATATTGAGAAGATTTTTTTTGATAATTTATTTCACAATGTTTTGGATACACCAGGTAAGACCAAAGATACTGTAAAGGCACGATTAGATCTTGGCCAAATTTTCAGGCGACCAAAACATGATCTATTTGAAAATGTCAGATCATAGAGGTTAATGAAGCCAAAAGCAGCTTATAAACTATCTAAAGATATTCACTTATTATTTTGTCAGTGGATTGCAGATTTGAGACATCCATTTGGCTATGCTTCCAATTTAGGAATATGTGTTAAGAATGGTTATATTACAGGATTAAAAAGTCACGATTCTCATATAATAATGGAAAGACTAATGCCGATTGGATTTTGAGGTTTGTTGAATTCTATGATTTGGGATTCGATAACATACATATCATAATTTTTTGAGACATTTGTACAGTGAAAACAGACTATGATGCGCTATGAAAACTGGAAGAAGATGTTGCTGAAATTATATGTAAACTGGAGAAAATCTTTTTGCCCGCTTTTTTTGACTCAATGGAACATCTTATAGTACATTTTCCACATGAAGCTAAATTTGGAGGTCCAATATAGATTCGATGGATGTACCCATTCAAGAGATTCATACAAAAATTGAAGAAAAAGTACGTAACAAAACATCAGTTGAAGGCTCAATTGCTGAATCTTAATTGCAAGAGGAAATTTCTTTTTTCTTCTCTCATTATTTTGAATCTCAATATCCTTCTAAACACAATCATATGAGAAAAAATGAGGGGAATGTTAATGAAGAAATAGAAAATAAATTAACAGTTTTTAATCAGCGAAATCTTGGTTTCAGTGGAGATCATGAAAGATGGCTTTCAGAAGGAGAACCTCAGAGAGCTCATACATATGTTCTGCTCAACTGTGAAGAAATGATATCATTTGTCCTGTGAGTGCTTTTATCCCTTATTCTATAGTTTATGTTATATTATTTAAAATTATTTTATTTGTATGTTATATGATAATAATATCAAGAAATTACTTCCATAAATTAGTGCAACTTCTCTTGAAGAACACAGGCAAAAAAAATTTCTCAAGGGTTTCAAAAACTGGTTACATAAATTATTGATGGTTTAATATCAATTCTGTTTGTTATTTATTCTATTGATAATTGTTTTACAAATTTTCCTGTGTCTCAATATGCTGATAAAATTGATAAGTGACTGTTTATATTGAGCAACCCACCATCCAAAATGGTTAAATCTTATAATGCATATGTGGTGAATGGTTCTCGATTTCATACACATGCATATGGGGAATAAAAAAAACAATGAACAGTTTATTTTTCTTGAGAGGATCACATCACATAGAAACTAAAGATGAATTTTATGGCATTTTGGATGAAATTATTAAGCTATGTTATTTAGATCAAAATTACATAACAATGTTTAAATGTCAGTGGTTGGATACTGAGAGTGGCTTGCATGTTAATCTGACTCCTGGAATTGTCGATATTAAATATAAAAGTCTTCTTGTAGTAAATGAACCATTTTTGTTGGCTCGACATGAACATCAAATTTATTACACAATGTACTATGCTACTTGAAGAGACATGAACGATTGGTGGAGCATAATAAAAATGAAATCTCAGGAAAATCAATTAACTCAAACTTAATGTGGTTCTGCTGAAGTGGATGGAATTGAAATTTTTCAAGAGACCGCTCAAAATCCATCTTATTCACAAAGAGACATGAATATCAATGACGACACCACACAATTAAGGATCGATGGTGATGAAGATGTTAATGATGTTACTAATGAATTTGAAATGACAAGGGATTCTGAAACTGAAACTCATATGGATATTGATGATATTGAGGAGGAAGATGAAGACATTGACATTGATAGCTATGGAGAGGTGGTTGAAGATGAACATTGACACAGTTAAATATTGGTTATAGTCATTACTAATAAATATCGGTATATAATAGTTATTTTCAACTATCTGCTAACAACAATCATTTTGTGTTTCAGATGGACCCTGATATATATCATGAGTTGCAAGAGGCTGACCTACCATTGGATAAGGGAGTTTATGGATCATCTGACCCTCAGTCTACTGGAGGTTCAGGGGGTACGAGGAGGGGGCGCAGTCTGGCACGACTCATGATTTCAGGCCCTATCCCCGAGCGACGCCCACATATTGGTTTCGATCCACGCACACAGAGATATGGTAACCAGTATATTTTTGTTATCTTTCATTAGTTTATTTATATATATGCTAATTGTTTTATTATTTATTCTTTATTTCATATTTTTGCGCATGTATCTATTGGATGGGGGAGCACTATCTTATGCAATTATTTTTCTTAGCCATGGATCACATGGGAACATATTCCCGTTGATGTGTGATGCGACATGTTCCATCATTGGATGGTATGTAAATAAATAGTATTTATTTTAAAATTTAATTTATTAATAACTTGATATTATAAATTATTTTTAGAGTTTATGGTATCCTATCGATGATTTCATGCGCGACGCTATCCACGCGGCATGGAATGATTCAATGAGTGACCATTTTCATCATTTTTTGCACAATTTGAGAAGGACAACCACTAAGAAAGCAGGAGTGACAGAATTTGATGAGTCATGTAGAGCACACCGACTAGAGTACATTTCATCTCACCTTTGGGATGGATTATGTTTACACTGGTTGGGTGGTGGATTTTAGAGGAGATCTTCAATGGGATGGCAGAACCGGGGGAGACAGGAGGTGATGCATCGAGCTGGTAGCCGTACATTGAGTTCGTATAGAGAGCATCTGGTAAGTATATTTTTAAATATTTTATATAACCTTAAATATAAACATTTTATTTTATATTTTTGTACGTATTCGAGCATCCAGATATTACGGAGTTCGACATTTATCGGAGGTTGTACTGTGATCCAGCGACTAGATAGATTAGAGGAGATTGGCAGCATCAGATTGTGGTTAGTATTATTTTTTCATCTTGAAAATTTACTGCATATAATATTTTCACAATTTTAATTTTAAAATGAAATTGAAGGAGTCATATGAGGCTATGAACTCTCAGACACATGCAGAGGGTCAGGACGAGATGACTGAGCAGACCAGTGCTCACCATTTCGATAAGGCAGCATGGATGCAGGTGACTCAGTATGGATTTGAGAAGGGCCGAGTAGTTGGAATCGGCTCTCATTTGACTCCTGGTATTTATTATGGTACTACAGCAATGTCAGCGTCCAGCTCGAGAGGAGATGGTGGAGAGGCATCATCTTTTGGCTCACAGTATCAGGAGTATTTGCGAACTCAGGCTGAGCTTATAGAGACTTTGCAGAAGCAACATGAAGAGATGTATCGACAGCAGTAGCATTAGGAGCAGCATCCCGAGGAGGAACCGCGTCAATTTGAGCAGTGGCGGGAGCAAGAGTATCAGGAGAAGATGGAGTACATGCACCGTCTGACTCGTAGTTTAGGGATGGAATTTCCTCTACCTCCTCCAAACAACCCCCAAGTGATTTGTTTTTTATGTTAAAAAGTATTTGAATTCAAGTTTTGTAATAATATGAACTATTTACAGTATCTGCCTTTTATATTGGTAGAAATATTACATAATTTAAATTTTTTAATAATTTAATATTTATATTTAGAATTATATTTTTTAATATTTGTTTATTTTACTAATAATAATAATCTTTTATGATTTTTTTATATTTTTTTAAAAATATTGAATCTTTTAATTATTTATTTTATTTATTTTATTTTTTTAATATTAATATTAATTTTTAATTAATCCTAATTTTATTAAATATATATTTTTTAGTATTATATTTTTAATGTTTGTTTATTTTACAAATAATAATAATATTTTTTATTTTTTTATTATTTTTATAATAATAAAATAATTTTTTAATTAATCATAATTTTATTATTTTTAATTATTTTTAGTATTTGTGATAGGGTCTTTTGTGATGGGACTCCATCGCAAATAAGTGAAATATTTTTTTTAGATTAGTATTTACGACGGGAAAATGAGCCCATCGCAATTAGTATTTGCGACAGGCCTATCGCAAAAGGTTTATGGGTATATAATGTATATAATTGAAAGGCTATTTGCGACGGGTAAGTTATCCGTCGCAAAAAAAACTAATTAAGATGGGCCCATCACAAAAGGTTTTTGTGTATATAATGTATATAATCAGGAGGTTTTATTGCGAGGGGTCAAATTCCGTCGCAACATATATTTTTTACGATGGGCCTATCACAAAAAATATCTGTTGCGACACCATTTTCTGCAACTGGCTATTTACGAGGGGTGCCTGTCGCAAAAGCATATTTGCGATGGGATCCCATCGCAAATAGACCGATGCAAAAAACGGGAATTCCAGTAGTGAAATAATACATATTTAATAAATTGTTTTTATTAAACATAATCACTTATTTAATTAACTAAATTAAACTAAACTAATTAATAACAACTTCTAATTTAAAATAAATAAATGATTAATTTAATGTTTTATTTTTTAGATTTATAAATTTCTATAAAATGAAATACCAATAATAAATTATAAATAAAATTTAAAAAAAATATTTAGTTAGTTAACAATTAATTGTTTAAAGTAAAAATTAATTTAATAAATATTATTGACATTATTAATTAATTTTAAAATCAACTAATCTATTTAATGTAATGTTTAGAACAAATTTTTTTACAATTTATAAATTTAAATTGGGAAACTTAATTTAATTCATTAATGAACTAATAGATATCTTTATTCACAACTAAAGTCAACTTTAACTAAAATAATAAATTGAATAAGTTAATTTCTTAATTACTTAATAATAATATTTAATAATTAATTTGTTAATTTATGAATTAAAATAATAAAATATCCTTTTAATTATTGTTAAGTAATTTATCTCTTATTATCAATTGTTTTATTATCTTGTTTTATCAATTTTATCTTTTTTTGTTCTTTAATTTGTAGGTTCATTCATGAGATAGGTAAAATTATAGATTCATTTAAAAAACTCAGTTGGAGTTATTTATGTGAGGAAAAACAGCACGACATACCAGTCACAAAAAAATGCATATGTACGGTGCACAACCTAACAACATTTCAAGTCGGTGACAACCAAGGTGTGACGGGAATTAGATAACAATTTATTAAAAAGCATAGAAATTAGTAGAGGAGGAAAACATTCATAGGCAGAGAGCACCATTGGAGATTCAAGAGCTCCTCTCTCATCAGGAGCTCTAGGTTCCTATGAACATCACATGAGTTGAAGGAGCGTAGGAGCAGAGTATCTTTCAGGGAGTTTGTCTTACCTTGCGTTTGAATTCTTACACTACTTTATAATGTTATCAATTATTGTTATGATAATAAACAAATTTTCTAACTAAATCATTTAGTTCTGTGATAAATTGAAGTTCTAATGGTTACCTTTTAAATTTCTTTTTCACTTTATCATTTCAATGAATTCAGTAACGATCGAGGAGATTAATACTAAATTCATTCAGTTGAATATACCACTAGAACATAATCTCAAGATTTCACATTCAATTAGTGATATTGGTTGTGGAAAAACATTTCAAAAATAATAAATTCAAAATACTTCAAGACTTATGGTGAGTTCGTCTTGTTTCCATTTTTTAAACGGTTCACAATTGATTAATTTGGGAGTGGCGAACTCTTAAATTGATTGGATTGTGTGACTTAACTCATAGTGAGGGAGGTGAGTCATTATTTTTAAGGTGTTACTCTAAAAAAACCTTTAAGAGAATTGGAATACCATTATAACCAGTAGAATGGAGATTTTTTACCGAGCATATTATTAGAGTGTTCATTGATCAGCATTTAATATCTATGTTTATTTTTGTTTTCAACTTTTTCTAGCTTCAAATTAGTTTAGATACAATTTTTTAAATGTTTAGTTACTCTACTACTTAATAAAAATATATGAAAAATATAAAACGTAAAATAAAATATAGAAAATCAACCACACTCCTAATAACATTGAGACCTTTTGAAAGTTTTTTAGAAGAATAGTGGTAAAAAATTGCCTTCTCTATGGGTTCTGACTCTGCTTTCCACATATGCAGTTGTTTATAGGATTATAAATTTTAAACATTGACTGACTTCAACGATAGTTTAGGTCATGTTCTAGGCACCGTTTCTAGGGAAGGCACAAGCCATTTCTTCTAAAAAACTAAAAAAATCCTTAAAAAGAAACCTTTAAAATTTTGAATTTTTTCTAAAAGAGTAAAAAACAATCTGCTTCTTTTCGTATTACTGATTATTGAATACTACTATTTTCATGATCCGAATAACTTCTGTTGTTACATTAGAGCCTCTAAACCCTAAATTAGATATACATTTAACTGCCCTAAGAACGAAAAACAAATTTGAAATTGAGAACATTAACAATACAATTCTTGAGCATAACAACTTTCAAAATAATCAACCAGAACTCTTAGATAAAAATGATATGCCTAGGAAGAGGGAATTCCAACTCACTCGAGTTTCACTCAATCCATCATCCATTAGGTTATCTCTTACGTAAATAAACTATGAATTAATACAATCACACATTTCACTGTTGCCTTCTTTTAGTGGACTTTCTAATGAGTAATCTCTTACCTTCATTAGAGATTTCTATAATAAAGTGCAACAACTACCTCTTCTAGGACTCACAAAAAATGAGATAAGAATGAGGGTCCTTCTCTTTTTCATTAAAGGAATTCTAGGAATTGTTTTCTGAGTCTATATGAGAAAATTATTGCAAATTGGGATCATGTGTACAACTCTTTTATCATGAAATTTTATCCCCAAAGACTTAAAGGTTAACTTAGAAATAAGATAACTAGTTTTTATCAAGAGGACAAAGAAGCTTTTCTCAAAGATTGGGAAATTTTTAGTGATCTTCTTAGGTAGTGTCCCCATCATCAACTCCCATCTCACCATCTTATAGACACCTTCTATGAATGGCTGTCATCCTCTGGATAGAACCTAGTGGATAAAGCTGTTGTGGGAAATTACAATGATAATAAAGACGAAGAACTTAGAATTTTTTTAATAATATTTCACTGAATTTACAACATAAAAACTCAAGAAGAAAGAAAGTTAATAGAAATGTTAATTCAAACACTGGTTCAATTAATAAAACTCAAGCTCAACTTGCTGAAATAACAAACCAATTGCAATATTTAATAAACCAGAACTCTTAAACAAATTATTGATCAACTTGGATGTCAAATCACCAAAAAATATTTAAGAGAACAGTGTGTCCAGTGTGTTACGTTTGGGCATACTAAAAACATTTGTTCTAATTTTGATATGCCATCCCAAAAACAAGAAAACTCAAACATTGTTAATTATGGTCTTATAATTCTACCTAAAGAAGATCCATTTTTAAATAATTATATTCAACGCTATAGGAACCTCTCAAACATGTCTTGGAAGGATCAAGGCCTAATTATACAATCCACTACCCTAATTACTCTAACCAACCAAGACCAAACTTTAAGAATCAACAAAGGGGTGATTCTTCAAATGCCCAAGGAAATAATGATAATCACATTTCTTCTAAACTTGATCTAATTTTGAACAAAATAAAATCACAAGAGGAATTATACATGACTCAGCTAACCAAACATCAAAATCAGTATGATTCAAATAAAATTGAAATTTATGTGATAATTCAAAACATGAAAACACAACATGGACAACTTTTTAGAGATTTTTCATCTAGGAAAGAATGTAGGCTTCGAGTACAAGTGAACATAACCATATAGAAAATTATATGGATGTTATCACTATAAGTGGGATTAATACTCAAAATGTTGATGAAAAAGACCATGAAAATGCCCCCAATTAATATTTTTCTTGAATCTGGTAATAAAAATATGCTTTTTCACATGCTATAAATTCACAGAAAAGTTATGAGAATTATCAAAATTTGAATTTATCATCTGATTCACAAGCAAAAATTTTTTTCTAAAAAACAATTGAATAATGGTAAAGAAAAGGTTTAAGAAGGGGTGAGGGATATACCGACTATCCTTAAAGAATTTTCACCACACATCCCTTTCGCTGAGAAGTTGAAACCACAAAGTAACACCAAGGATAAACTTCTTTAATTTCTTGGTCTCCTTTCAAAACATCAAGAAAACATTCATTTCATTCAATCCAAAATTCAAATCTCATCTTATTTGAAATGTCTTAAAAAATTGTTTCAAACAAATATTCCCTGGAAATTTATGCTACCTATAGCCTCACTGAAGACTGTAGTGCTTTACTTCAAAAGAAAATCCCACCTAAACTGAAAGACCCATGTTGCTTTGTCATACCTTACATACTCAGAAATTATGATCATCTCAACTGTTTTTTTGATCTAGGTACTGGAATTAACATAATCACATACACACTATTCCGACAGCTAAAGTTGGGTGACCTTAAACCCACCACAATCATACTATAGTTATCTGATAGATCTTTTACTCATTCTGTGGCTGGATAGATGATTTCCTAGTTAGGGTTGGGAAACTGTTTCTACCTGCTAAATTTTTAGTCTTAGACTTGGAGTGTGATCAAGAGTTTCCCATCATATTGGGTAGGCCTTTCTTGGCCACAAGTGGTGTTGTAATTGAGGTCTCCAAGGGTCAATTAATTTTTGAAATTGGAGAACAACTAGAAGATTTAAATGTGTTTAAAAATGTTAAAGGACCAAATTTTTATTGAAACTGTTAAATGGTAGAGTCCTTAGAAGATGAGAACTCAACTATATACATTGAAGAATTTAAAAAACACTCTTCTATTGAAGAAATTTATCTTGAAACTGAAAATCATATTGAATCTATCTTAGAAATTGAAAATTCCACTCAAACACCAAATCATGAACATTTTCCAGCACTGGATAGGTGTTATGTTTTTTCTATAGAAGGGTCCTCTATTTCTGAACTTAAGAGATTTTGGAGTGAATGTGATGGTATTTATATTAACACCAGCCTTTTATAACACATTGATGATATTGAGGGAGAACTTATAATACAAATTGATTATTCTTCTTTGATAAACTTGTTAAATTCTGATCTGGAAAGTCTAGATAATATGCTACCCACTTTGGACAATAACACTATTAATTCTCAAACTGAGCATGAAATTGAAAATCTTCCATCATTCAATACCCCATACAAGAGATATGTTAAAGATCTTGGACCTCCTTGGCCTAAGTGTTTTCCTTCGATTGTAGAACCACCCACTATTGATCTGAAACCAGTCCCTCCTCATCTTAAATATTCATTTTTAGATGAGAATTACACTTTTACTGTCATAATTTATGATGAACCTAAGGAAAACCAAGAAAAAATATTATTGAGTGTGTTGATGAAATTTAAATCTTGCATAGGGTGGACCATAACTGATATAAATGGTATTTTCCCCTCATTTTGTATGCATAAAATACTTATGGAGCCTGACCATAAGCCTTGGGTAGAGTGTCAAAGAAGTTGGAATCTAAACTTGAACTAAGTTGTGAGAGAGAAAGTGATTATGTTGTTGGACACTAGAATGATATATCCCATTTTTGATAGTTCTTGGGTCAACCGTGTTTAGGTTTTCCCCAAAAAGGGAGGTTTTACTGTAGTAAAAAATTTAAAAAATGAAGAAATCCATGTTAGGAAATCCTCAAAATGGAGAGTCTATATTGATTATAGGATGCTTAATTCATCCACTAGGAATGATGATTTTCCAATGCCCTTCTCGGATCAAATGCATGAGAGGCTTACTGGAAATGAATTTTTCTATTTCTGGGATGGGTATTCTAGTTACAACCAGATTCTTGTTGATCTAGAGGATCAGGAAAAGACCACTTTCACAAGACCCTTTGAGACATTTGCCTCAGCGGGATTCCCTTTGGGTTGTGGGGAGGTCCAACCACCTTTCAGAGGTGTATGATGTCTATTTTCTCAGATGTGATTGAAATAATCATTGAGGATTTCATGGATAATTTATCCATTGTGTGTAGTACATTTGACAGTTTTCTAGGAAATCTTAAGTTATTTTTAGGAATATGCATTGAAACCCACCTTGTTCTTAATTGAGAGAAGTGTCAATTCATGGTTACTGATAGTATAGTTCTTGGTTATACGGTTTCCAGGATAGGACTCGAAGTTGATACTACTAAGAATGATTTCATTCAAAATTTACCACCTCCTAGAAATGTAAGAGGTATTAGAAGTTTTATGGGGCATGACTGTTTCAAATAGGGGTTCCTAAAAGACTTTTCAAAAATAACTAATCCATTTTGTTTTTTGTTGGTCAGGGATGCTTCGTTCATTTTCGATGAAAATGGTTTGAAATCATTAGATCTATTGAAAGAAAAACTCACTATATCACCCATTATTATTACACTTGACTGAAAACTACCTTTTGAACTCATGTGTGATGCTAGTGACATGGTTTTAGGTGATTTCCTTGGACAGAGGAGATATAAGAAGTTACATGTGGTGTATTATGCTACTATATTGCTAGATAAAGCCCAAAATAATTACGCCACTACTGAAAAAGAATTGCTAGCTATTTTTTTGTTCTAGAGAAGTTTAGTCTGTATCTCTTAGGGTTGAAAGTCATTGTTTTCATGGATCATTCTTCTTTAAAGTATTTCCTCTCTATGAAAGAAATTAAACAGAGGCTTATAAGATGGATTTTGTTGCTACAAGAGTTTTATATAGATATTATGAATATGAGGGGAGCTGAAACTTTTCTTGCTGGCCACCTTTCTAGGATTCCTCTAACTCAATATGAAGATCATAGGGAGATAAACTCTACCTTCTCTAATGAAAATATTCTCACTGGTTCTATTAGGTAATCTTCATTGTTTTCAGATTCTGCCAACTTCTTGGCAGTAGGTTTCCTTCCCAAAAATATTTCCAATAACCGAAGAAATAAATTCATTTCTGAACTTAAATACTACCTTTGGGACGATCCCTTGATGTTTAGAAGATGTGTCGATGGTATCCTTAGTATATTTGTGACTGAGGAAGATATGATTCCTCTCTTGGGGAGTAATCACTCTTCACCTTTTGGAGGTTACCATGGTGGTGAAAGGACTGCTCATAAAGTATTATAATCTAGGTTTTATTGCCCTACTCTTTTCATGTATGCTAGATGATTTTTGGTTGGCTATGATAGATGTCTGAGGCTATGAAATATTGGTCGGAGTCCAGAGTTACCTCAAAAAGAAATTATAGAATATGAAATTTTTTATGTCTGGGGTTTATATTTCATGGTCCCATTTGCATCATCTCATTGGAATCAATATATTCTTGTTGTTTTTGACAATGTTTTGAAATGGGTTGAGGCAGTGGCACTACCCAACAATCAAGCCAATTCTATAACTAAGTTGGTCAAGAAGAACATATTTACAAGATTTTGAGTTCCCAAAGATTTTATAACTGGTAATAGAACACACCTTAAGAATTATAATATTAAAACATTGATGGAGAAATATGGTTGTGTTCATAAATCTGGCACTCCTTATCATTCACAGTCCAGCAGACAAGTGGAAATATCAAATAGGGATTTGGAACAATTACATTAAAAAATTGTGTCAACCTCTAGGAAAGACTGGTCTCTTAAAATAGATAAAGCATTATGGGCATATAGAACTGCTTTCAAGACCCTAATAATAATTCCCCCTTACAGGATGTTGTTTATGGAAATGTTTTCATTTACTTATGGAGTTGAAAAAAAAGTTTTATTGGGATGTTAAGGCTCAAAACATTGACTTTGAGAGTTCTGGTGAGAGGAGATTACTTGAGCTGATTGAACTTGATGATATTAGGAGAGAGAGTTATGATAATTCAAGTATTTATAATGAAAGGACTAAACTTTTCATGATTCTATCATACAAAACAAGGAATTCAAACTTGGATAGAAGGTCCTCCTATTTAACTTTAGACTTAAACTCTTTCCTGGAAAGCTATTGTCCAAGTGGTCTAAACCATTTATTGTAGAGAGTGTTCTTAAGAATAGAGCATTATAAATTCTAGGCGAAGAGAAGAAACCTACATTGGTTAATGGTAAGTGGGTGAAGCTGTATTTTTAGGGACAACCGAAGGGCTTGGCTTCCTTCACAGTGCTTCAAAACTGATTTTAAATAAAGTCTGGATAAAGACATTAAAACATAGTTCTTAATGGGAGGAAACCCATGGTTCTTTTGTCTTTACTTTGTTTTATTTTTTACCCTTGAGTAATGTGATACTTTTGTGCTCTATTTTTGGGAATTCCTTGTTACTGCTTGCTCATGGTCTCTTTTTTCTATTTCACAGTTATCAAGAAGCTGATGTTTTATTATTTAAGGAGTGGAATTCCAATGCTGGTGGTGCAAAGGCATCATTGATTCAGGGAAGTACTCTATTTATAGGTTTCATTCATTTTTCTGCAACTTGTTCACTCTAATATAATTCACTTCTAAGTCATAGTAAATACCATCAGTGAGACAATGACTGTTACCTTTAAAAATCTTCTATATATTTGTTGGAAATTCTACTGCATGTCTTGATACGAAAATAAAAAAATATGTGTATGTTTAAAAATTGAACCCTCTTTGGAATGAAAGTTTGTTTTTTGTCACTGAATAAAGAAAGTTTCCACATGTCCCTCATTATAAAAAAAACTGAATTTCATTGTTATTAAAATCATCTACTGTATGAACTCAAGTGTGTGTGTGTGGGGGGGGGGGGGGTACATGTTATAGCTATTTTTAAATTTGTTTGTATAGGTTGGTATTTTTAACTTTTCCTTGTCTGATTTATTGAAAATCCATTTGAACCCAGTATTTGAACATGCTTACACCCTATCCACAGTGAACTTACACCTTACAAGCTACTTTTGGGATGTTTTGAAAATTATTCACTGAACTAAATATTAATGGATGTACTTATTAATGAACCTGCTTATAATTTATTCATTGTGGCGAACAATATTTTGGATCCTCCAAGAGACCCATTTATACATGTGATCTATCTACTAAATTAAAAATCTATTTTGAACTGTAATATCTAAATTATTCTTCTTCATAGTAGAAGTCCACTTTGGGGAAAAAGTTGGGTTTTAAGTGTGGGGGAGGGGTCATTTCTCGACTGTGTTGAACTATAATAAATTCAAATCCCATCAATTCCCACTAAAACATCAACATTTTGTAAAAAATGGTTAATTTTTTTCAAAATTACTTTATAATTTTAGGCTTTACAATGTATTCAATTGGTTCTTGCCTTTGAACAGTGCTTATATTAGTAGTTAAGAACTGCTCTGAATCTAAAATTACTATGCGTCGATGATTTCTGAGTGATCTTTCGTAATGTAGTTATAGAAATTTGGTTTAGGGACTATTTTTTAGAGTGATTTGGGTGACCTTTTATTAGAGTTATGATCATAACCATTGGAACTGGAAGATTGATCTTGATTCTAGTGAACCCATTTCCTTTTAATTGTTAATGAAACTGTTTTAATGAGACAATGTAAATGTTTTTCATAAAAATATTTTGGAACGAGACTAGTCTAGGAAACATGGATCCCACAGTGAGTCTCTAAGACCTTAGATGTTAGCTTCGTTTCTGTATACAATTAGCCCTCTTTACACTTTTAAAAAGTGAATTTCACTATTCTTAGAACATGATACATGGCATGGGAAATTAAATAAAGTGTCTAGTGTCAAAAATGAGCTCATTAAGGTGAGTGCGATAATGAATTCTAGATGAAGAAAGGCATAATTGGATTATTATGGGAGACATTTTGGTTGTTTCACTAAGGGGATTCACAAAAATATATATTTATTTTTAGACCTTGAGATTGAGTCAAAATACCATGTTCAACTGGTTATGTTTTTAATTCCACATAAATTTTAGCTCTTGTCACTCTTGGAGTTAGAACTTGAGTATGTATTGAAATTATCAGTAAGAAGAGTCACTTATGAGGCATGAAACATTATTTTATTGATGAATCTTTGATATCTTGATTACTCTTTGACTACTCATTCGAGTAAATACATGATTTGAAAACATCGTTTCAAAATCCTATTTTCATGTTCTCTCCTCTTTTCTTAAGTGATAGAAATGTTACAGTTTGAGCCGAATCATAAATACTACAATTTTTTTCAAAGATAACAAGGAATGAAGTTTTTTGAGGACAATCAATGCTTAGGTGTGGGACATTTTGATATGGCACTATTTTTATATAGTTTTTCCACATCTCTTTACTTAATTTCTAATAATTTAATTAATTATTTTATAACATTATACTAAATAAATTTACTTTTGTAAATTTTTATTTTAATCTGTTAATTAATAAATTTTTATAATTAATTAAGTATTTTTAGCATTTAAACTAATTATTTTAATTTTACTTTTCATTTATAATTTAATTAATTATTTAGTAGTTTTTTTTTCTAATCTTCTCACCTTTTGATAATTTGACTTTAATAATAAATAATCACTCGATAATCTAATTATTGATTCAATTATCAAGGTCATTATTTTAATATTTTATCATACAATATAGGTTTATTAGAATTAATTAACTTTGTTTATTATTATGTTTAACCATCCGGCCTATTAATTAAGTTATGAAATGTAGTTTAAATTTAATAAAATAGTTCTTTGTTAACATTAAGTATTCAAATAGTTGTTTAATTAATTAATATAATGTTTTTAAAACATTTATTATTAAATCCTATGTATGCAGTTAGATTATTTATTCATTACCTTTTGTTTTTAGTATACTGTTGAGGTAGACTAGAGCCATCGGTGATCTATTGGGTCACTAATTCTATCCTTTTCACTCACTACTTACACTATAATTAATTTATATAGTAATTTTAATTTAAGTATTTTAAAATTTTAGTTTATCAATTATTCGGTTTTTAATTTAAGTGTTGTCAATTAATAAATTTAATTGTAAATTATTATTTTTTAAGTTTAATAATTCAGTTTTTCATATATGTTGATTAGTCTTTGACTAATTTTTCTAACTATGACCCTTTCCTTTACTACACAGGTGACCTTTTCTTTTAAGAAATGGTGTTCTTTTATAACGGTGACTATTCAGTCTATTGATGACTTTTTATCCCAATAGTGACCTTTGATTCAGTGTATCGGTAGCCCCTTAAATTTTTATTTTTGCATCGGTAACCTTATTTGCACTAGTGACCGATTTTAATTTCTATAATATTATCCTTCTATTTAACTGTATCGGTGAACTTTTTATTTTTTTCTCAATCGTTGACCTCTTCTCTCAATGATGAGCATCTTTTTTTAAATCACCGGTGACCTTTTATGTAGGTTAACAGTGAAAATCTAATTTAAAGCTATCAGTGACCCATTATATTTTAACTATCAGTGATCCTTTTAACTACTAGTGACCCTGTGCTCTCCCCTGCACCTCAATGTTAGGCATCTTTAACCGATCCATTCCCATGTTTTATCTCCCGCGCTCACCGATAGTTCACCAATTTCTCACATTGTTGCTTTCAGTAATTTTGTTCTTCTATCATGTCTTTGTTCTATCCAGTTCCTTACTTCCCCTAACTTCCTCTACTTCTCTCATATCATCGATGTTATACCACCATCCACTAGAATGGAAACCGTGGATAGGGATCCTAATTTCTAAAGTTTCTTAGAGGAGCCTCGGCATGCTTCCACGAGCCAAGCTCAATCCATGAAATAACTTTCTCGACACCACTGTAGAGTACCTGAATCCATTGTCGGAAACCACAAGAAACCCCACCCTTCCACTTGGAATCGTTACCTTTATGATGCGCTAGATCTTGGGAAGCTTAAAAAGGATGGCATGTTCGTTGTGAGTCATCCACAAGTCGTCGTCCTTATCACAAGGCCGACCTAGGAGCACGATGAGGAGGAGGGCGAGTCCCATGTTTTCATCGGAACCTACCACGATTGAAGAATTCTTTCTCTGCCATCTAGTACTGCATTGTATCCACTGGTCTCGGTTGCGTCGTGTGAGGAGAAGTTCAACTAGGATATCTAACCTCTATTGGTGCCGAAGAAGGGTGTCTTTCGAACGTTGTGAAGAGAACCCTACCACCTTCCCCTTGCGACGCAGAGAGAAAGATTAGGGGAAGGGTAAATTAAGAGAAGAAAAAAAAATTAAATTAAATTAAATTTTAAAATAAAAACTTAACTAAAAAAATATTAAATAAACTTAATATATTAGACATTAGTAATTATAAATAAATAAAACATATAAGATAAATGATATTTATTAAACAGAATCACTAATTTAATTAAATAAATTAAAAAATTACATAAACTAAACTAATTAATAATAACATCTAATTTAAAATAAATAAATTATTAATTTAATGTTGCAGTTTACATATTTATAAATTTCAATAAAATAAAATACCATTAATAATTTATAAACAAAATTTGTATAACATAAAATATTTAAAAAGTCAAAAATTAAATGTACAAAATAATAATTAATTTATTTAACAAAAATTTTAACAATTTATAAATTTAAATTAGGAAACATAATTTAATTCATTAATAAACTAATAGACACCTTTATTCGCAACTATAGTAAACTTTAATTAATATATTAAATTGAATATGATAATTACTTAATTACTTAATAATAATATTTGATATTTAATATTTTAAGTTATGAATTTAATTAATAAAATATCTAGCTAATAGTTGTTAAGTAATTTATCTGTTATTATCAATTGTTTTATTGTCTTGTTTTAACAATTTTAACTTTGTTTTTTTCTTTACTTTGTAGGTTCATTCAAGAGATACGAAAATGTACAGATTCATTTAACTAAATCACTTAGAGTTATTTACATGAGGAAAAATAGTGTGACATGCCAGTCACAAAAAAACGCATTTGTACGGTACACAAGCGAATGAAATTTTTAGTCAGTGACAAAAAAGGTGTGACGAGCAGTAGATGTCAGTTGATTTAGAAGGAGAGCAATCATTAAAGGAGGAAAACATTCATTGGCAGAGATCAGTATTGGAGATTCGACATCTCCTCTTTCATGAAGAGTAGTGACGTCCTGTGAACATCTCAAGAGTTGGAGGAGCGTAGGAGCAGAGTATATTTCGAGGAGTTTTCTTCCCTTTTGTTTGAATTTTTATACTCTTTTTTGTCATGTTTTCAATTAATGTTATTATAATAAAAATGATTTCTAGCTAAATCATATTTTTTAGGGATAAATGGAGCTTCTAATGGTTATCTTTTAACTTTTTTTCACTTTATCATTTCAATGAATTCAGTAACGATCGGCGAGATTAATAATGAATTCGTTCAGTTTCTTGTACCACTACAACTTATTCACAAGATTTCATAGTTAGTTGGAAATATTTGTTTTGGAAATAGTTTTCAAAAGATAATAAATAGCAAAGTCTTCAAGACGTACGGTGAGTTCGTCTTGTTGTCATTTTTCAAATGGTTCATAGTTGATTAATTTTGGAGTGGCAAACTCTAAAATTGATTGGATTGTGGGACTTATCTCATGGAGATGGAGGTGAGTCATTCTTTTTAACGTGTTACTCTGTAACATCCATTATGTGAATCATAATACCTTTTAATCCAGTAGAATGGATATTTTACCCCAAGCATTTTAATAGATTGTGCATTTATCCACATTTAATATCTTTGTTTCTTTTTTTTTCAACTGTTTAAATCTTCAAATTAGTTTGGATACATGTTTTGAAATGTTCAGTTACTCTACTAATTAATAAAAATATAAGAAGAATATAAAAAATAATAGAAAATATAGAAAATAAACCTTAATACTGACAACAGTGGGGCCTTTTGAATGTTTTTAAAAGAATAGTGGTCAAAATTGCCTTCTCTATGGGTTTGACTCTGCTTTCCACATATGCATAGTTAGTAGGATTATAAATTTTCAACATTGAATGACTTCAACAAAGGTTTTAGTTACATACCTATAGTATCAATCTATTTCACTGAATATTGTCTGCCCAGTGATCGAATATTGGTTATTTTATGGAACCATGGGCCAATGAAATTTGATGTGATGAATGTGGGAAGAATGGGGGAAGATGTGAAAAAAACATAATCATGAGGAATAAATATTATTTAATGTTTGTGTTAGCCTTTATTTTCTTCCATTATATTGACAAATTAAGAGATATAATATAAAAAACAATGGAAATCCCTAATCCCATATAAATATAATATGTACCAACAATACGCATGACCCACAAGTCAATTTGTTAGTTGATTGATTCAAATTTTTCAAAGGATAAATTAAATCAGGATAAATCCAAATAAATTTTTTTTATACATCTATATGGATTGATTGCTGAAAAATAATGAATCTGCATCATTATCATTAGTGAGGACCTTGAAATACATTGAAAACTGATCGATGATACACAATCTAGTTGATGTTCGTCGTAGAAGGATATACTAGTGTTATCTTTCAAATCACTGGGGTTATGTGAAAACCCCTAGGATATGTCAATAGGAGTGTATTTATAGACTATGTTAGTAAACATAAATTTAATTTAATAATTTATTTAAATTTAGATAATTTATTTAAATATACTCCCAAGTCCTCTCCCAACCTGAGTATTGAACAAGTTCCTTGGTCCTGCCACTCCTAGGGTGAAACTCATTCTCTAAAATTAATGGATGTCTTGGATTTCTGATCTACATCCCAGTTTAGGTGTTATTCCACATTTCTAGGAAAACTATAAGCATGTGATATTAAATATATTTAATATATGTCAATAATTAATTCTGAGTTCAACAATCCTCGGAATATATTGGCGTCTCAGCACCAAGCTAAAAAATAATACATATAATATTTAAAAGTAATATATAGAAAAATTATATTTTTTACATTATCCCCACCTTGGGGATTTATGATTGATAAAGAGAAACAGAATACTATATTTAGATATGTGGGTAATGAGTACGTATTAGGGCTTCCAGCTCCCAAGTACACTCCTAAGAATTCCCAGGCTATCGTCGGGCATGCGCTAAAAGAATTATTCATCCATGGAAGATCCCCTCTTAATGATCCTTGATCTCCACCAGGTACTCAAAAAATATATCCCTATCCACATTTTCCATCTTTCCCCAGTTGATAGCATGTGATGTGTCATGCATGTACCTCTTCAACAAAATGAATATTGATGGAATCATGATCTAGGTCTAATTATAGCAGTAGTGCTATGTAGTATGCCACCTTTACAGCTCTAAATAGTATCTGGAGAGGGATATTAAATCTTAGATATCTCCATTTACCCTGACCAAATCTCCTCAACCAAAGTCAATTTGAGACCCTTAATATCTCATGCTCTCCCCTATTAAACTCCAAATTCTTCTTTTGTGGGCCCTCATAAGTCTTATGATAGATCTGTGCAGTCCACATCAACTCTTAGATGAACTGAAACTTCTCTATCATGGATCACACCAACTCTAGCCCTATAAGTATTAACACTCTTAGTCAGCCCATCATAGTGGTGAACTATTATGTCTCCCATATAAGGCCTAAAATGGTTTCATATCAGTGTTATAATTGTAACTATTTTACACAAACTACACCAATGGTAGGTGATACTCCCAACTATGTCCAAATTTTAAAATGGAATCGTACATTATGTCCTCTATGAACTTCATGGTATGGTCAATATGGTGATCATTCTAGGGGTTAAATACCATGCACAATCAAAACATGGACCTAATTGCCCCTTTCAATCCTCTCCATAATAGTGACATGATATTATCACCACGATAAAAAAATATCATCAAGGGAAACCAATAGAGAGGGGTTATCTTCTATATGTAAAGGATTGCAAAGATCTATACACAGCTCTACTCTTAGATATCTAGGAAGTGGGTTGTCTCGATGAGTCAGTCTATGATCACCCGGATGGTATCATTTACTCTAGAAATCTATGGAAACCAAGTTATTAAGTCCATATATATCCCTTAGCACTTTTACTCTAGGACCTCAAGGGGTTTATCTAAACCTACTAGAACCTAGTGGGTATCCTTCTTCTAGAAAGTGAGGCATTGTGAGAAAAATTATACAATTACCTTATTTATCCCTGACCACCAGAACTGCCATTGACGGTCCAGGTAAATCATCCCCACACCTAGATGTACTTCTAAGTGTGATGTATGAAATTCCCATAGAAACTCCTCCCACAGAAAAATTGGTATCATCATTTGTCCTCTAAAAATGACAACATTCTCCATGCCTTTATAAAACCCATTAGGAGCTTTTCCCCTGGTAATACAGGTGAGTAGGTTCTCATAGTCATTATCGCCATGTTATTCTTCAATAATATTCAATAAAGGAGGATGGGTAACAACCATCTAATGGAGGTAAGATGATCTATCATTGTCTATAAATAAAAACTACAAAAGGCAAAATGATATAATACCTTGCTTAGCAACTGCGAACAAGATATCTTGTTAGGGGAATCTGTTACAACATTCCCCTTTCCAGGAGTATAGATAATATAGAATTAGTAATCCGGTATGAGCACTAGAAATTTACTCCATATCATATTAGGGTCATTCAGAGAAAAGATATACTTTAGGACGATTATGTTCATAAAATAAGATAAATCACTCACCCATATGGTAGTTTTGCAACACCTTTAGTGATAAGACTATTGTTGCTAACTTAAGGTCATTGATCAAGTATTTCTTCACATGTGGTCTCAACTATGATGTTCTATAGAAAATAATGGAATGAATCTGAATCATAACCAACCAAGCACGGTCTTTTATACCTCACATAACACTACGTACTTGACACACTCCACAAATAATCTCAAGATGGGAGAGCTCATCAATATTTACCTCAGCTTGATGAAAGCCTTTTTTAACCACTCTATCCACATGAAATGATTCCTCTATTGGTTATATTATCACAAGGGAGATGATATCCTATATAAATCAAGTATGAATATCTGATATTATCCTTCCAACCCAAGGATGATTCATACCTCAGACGTTCTCTTGGGTTTCTTTAAATATAACATTGCATCCACCTTCACTTTTCCACACCTACACTATCAACTAAGATAATTGTTCCTAATAATATGACCTACTAAATCTAGAACTAGAACTTTGAGAGATTCCAATAAAAAATTTTCTCTCAGATTAAATTTAGGAAAGACCTCAAGTGTCTCATGAGTTCCTCATCAGATGTCGAGTATACTGGGACATCATCGATAAATATCACCATGAACTGGTCTAAGAAATACAGAAACATCTGGTTCATTAGTCCCTTGAACAATGATGGAGAATTATTATTTCTTAATGGAATGACCAAGTACTCATTGTGAACATGACGATATATCAATGACATATTTGGTATTTCCTCATACCATACATTCATCTGGTGATAACCTAATCTGAGGTCAATATTCAGGAACCATTGTGCCCCTCTCAACTGATAAAAGATTTCATCAATCCTTGGTAGTGGATACTTATTCTTAATGATCACTTGGTTTAAGCACCGGTAGTCCACACATAACCTCAATATCTCACACACCTTCTTGGAAAACAATATTGGGCACACACAGCGGGAAATAGGGTATCATGAAGCCCTTCTCTTGTAAATCCTCCAACGTCACCCTCAACACATGAAGATCTATGAGAACCATATGTTATCCTACTATAGATATCAAGGCCCTCCCAGGGTGAAGATTAATGTATAAGTCTATATATTGGAAAGGAGGTATCATATAACTTCCTCTGGAATGATTTCCTCATACATTTACTCCACTTTGGGAAAATTAAATCTATTATCATCAACTACACAAATATTTATTCACACCAGTTGGTGTGTAATCAGCTACATTATCTTATGAATGAGTCCATCATGATCTATCAGGGTTTCCATTTTACCCACAAAGGAAAAATCTGTCCCATCACTGAAGAAACACTTTATCATCTTCCTCAAATATCATGTTTAGAAATGAATAGTAGATAAAAATTCCATACCAAATATGACATCATAAAGCCTAATCAATTCTATAAAGAGATCCAAAATAAACTCTTTTTTCCAAGAGTCAGGTCACAACATCAGCAAAAATGTGTGATCGTTGAGTCGAATCCAGTAAGAGTCTTTATTTTCAAGGGACAAGCTAAAGGCTCAACAAGAATCTCTAAGTCTCTTACCAGGGTAGTTAAAAGTAAGTAGCTACTCACTCCCATGTTTATAAAAACTATAACTAAAGTATAAAAGATAAAGATAATACATAATATCAGTCTTGGATCCACTAGGTCATATTCCTCGACTTCCGACGGCTGCCTTTGCCTTATTACCCATGATCAATGAGCCCACCAAAGACCACCTTGGAGTGCAGGAAGTAACAAGTCAAAATTCATGCCACCTCCAGCTAAATTCCAAGCTTCTCTACTATGTATAAAATCCTACAGAACTACTGTCACTTATAGACACATCTCTCTATGTGGATCATCCATTATCTCTCTTTCAATCACACATCATGGTAGAAAATATCATGATATATGTCCCTAAAAATCACTAGAGTAGCATTGACTCTCTCAAGGATGACTAGATCCCTCATGTGAGCCCCAAATCATAGAACACATGTCTTGGTATCACCACCTAAAATGTATCAAATATCTAGGTCCATATGTCTATCAACATCACCATACAGATGAAGTCACATCTCTAGTGTGCCCACTTCTGACACGGTCTATCTGCATTAGCATATCAAGGAAACTCTAGACCCCAAAGCACACTAAAACACTCCAGAAAATGTAGTAATTCATTAGGGGTATCAGTCTATCTCGAATTTCTCCACCCAGTCCCCATTTGATGGTCTAAGAATAAAATAACTAATCATGTACCATATACATCTCTTATCAAGAGAGGTAGGTTAATCTTGATGAATACTCGTCTATATTCATACTTCCCTACTAAATATGTAGAATCTTTTTCATTTTCAAATCCCATATAATATCTTGAGAAAATAGTTATATGAAAAGGTTTCCAATATCAGAACATGATAGAGTCACCTCATCATATGACTCAGTAACTAGGCCCCACCATTTACCTACAGATCCAAGGATATGGATTTTTGTTCAGACTACTATTTAGTCTAAATGAGTCCTGAGAACATGAAATAATCACATCACTTACTCAAGATAATACTTAGCTACCTCGGGGTCTTGCTCATGTTGGAACCAAAGGGGTCGCTGTCACTACAACTGTTAAAGCGCAATCAGCCTATGCACCTCATCCGGTAGAATCGCTGGTACCATCTACTACATGATATGTAGTTTAAAGATTGGGGAACAACCTGATGGTAACCCCTCCTGAACATATTCCAATATCAAAGAATCATTACTAATAGGATTATCCTCATGACCCTTATGCTAAATCCTAGCTACAAAACATCAAGGTGGAATCCTAAAAAAACATATGAAGTACCTAAGTCAATGAGTATATCCAGAGAACTGGCTCAAGAAGTACATGGAAACAAAAACTATTCCTTATTTGATGAATGTGATAATGTTATCCTTGAAAACAATTTTTATATGTATATTGTTGAAGGGTATGTGATTAGGGTCCTGGAATATGGATATGTTATCCACGACACCAACACCGAAGTCCTTGGACTGGTATCTAAACTCAAAACACTTAACACTATTTCCCTAAACACAAACCAATCTCACTGACTCTACTCCTAATGTCAAACTGAATCCTCTAATACCACTCTCTCATGACCTGGCCCAGTGAGGATTGAGACATCACTACCCCAAGGTCACATCCAATAGGATCTGGGCTGGTGACCTGTCTTGAGTAGGCACATCACACACATGGGAGGACATAGCCTAATGTACATGTTCACACACTCACATCTGCATACCCAAAATATAAAAAATTATAGAATAATATATATACATGCATTCATAAATCTAAATAACAACAATTAGAGTATTAAAAAATTATTGGAATGCATCGGCCATGTACAAGCTAAAAAAATGAAACAAGACCAACCAATTAAGTGAGAGAGGACTAGTGTAAATACAATGACTAGAATAAACCACACTCTTTATTGCTCACTAAGCTCCCACTAGTCCTAGTCCATATACGAATCCATCAAATGGTCCATCATATGTACAATACATGACACATGCATGAAAATCCCTTTTAGCGGTGAGTATAACAATACCAAATAAGATAGAATGAACTCACTAATCATATAGCATTAATATTTATAGTTAACACATCACAGTGATATCTTAACTACATAAAAATCAAGAATATCCATATTTACTAATATATGAAATGTGGTATCAAGGAAATTTCACAACCATAAAACATGTCTATGATTCTTTCATGAAGGTTCGTTATAACACTCTTCTAGGAGAACGCACTCTATGAGTTAGATAGCCCAAATGACCACCATATGATATGTAATTCTCATCAGGAATAGGCTTAATAAGTATATGATGGAAGTATAGGGAGATTGATACACATATGGGGAACACACACAATGCTATGGGGTATACCAAAAATCTAATCTATATTAACCCACTATATAGGGCACTGAAGTCCATATAGTGTTTGTCACTACGATTATGCAAACCCCACCTAGGAAAAATAATGATGATAGAATCTCTAACTCCAGACCAATTAAAGGGATTCCAACAACTCTATCTAAGACAAAAGTTCATTAGAGAGGATCAAAGTCTTATGCATAGGAATCAATTACATAGTAAATTCTCAAGGAAAGGATCAAGGGAATGTAACCTAACAAAACATGTCTAATAACAAGAGGAAAAGGAATCTGATATTTCTTTGAAAGGGTACATGGTAAGAACTATGAGTACAAAGCATGTCTCTTTGGAACCCGTTTATACCCATTTAGAACAACCCATTCCCATTTCAACGCTCGAGTATATAGAATGTATCCCTCTACATGCAGTGTGTGGGGCCACATGATCTCATAAGCATGTACTCCCTCTACACATCGACCTTCCTTTTATGTTGTACCTGGCATGTGGCATGGACCACATATAGTGTAACGATTCCCAACATCCGGGGCATGTACCTCTGGTATACACTGATCTAGCTAGTTATGAACCACAAGAAATGTGGTAGGGATCACAAGGTGTATGATCCTTATATCTACACAATAAACTATACCCACTACATTAGGGTCCCACACAGTGTGTGTTTCCAGATCACACACTGTGTAACATAGGATTTCAAAGAACCCTCAGGTTCATATACCCTTCTTCTTATGTGATACCTCCATCAAAAATATCATTAGGAAATGTGGATTTGAGGCCGTCTCATACTCAAAATCATCAATCATTGGGATGTGGCCTTTCAAACCTCTCAAGAAACACCAATGTGTGATGTCTGTAGCAACATTGTTGATCTAAGGTGAATTGAATTTTTTAGATCTGTTATGATCTACCTATGATCATACTTCATCATCACTACACCTTAATAGAATCCTTGATTGTGATCTATAACCATGATATTAATTTTTTTCTTTATGGAATGGTCATAGAATTATAAAATACATGGTATTTCATTGAATTGTGGGCCAAATAAAATGATCTCAATGAATATGAAAATAATGGGGGTAGAAATTCACAAAACACAAACATGATGAACTGACCTCAACCAATGTTTATGTTGAACTGGATTAATTATCAATGGAACTATGAATGAAGATATTTAATATTAAAAATAATATAAATCCCCCAATCCTGGATATATCTAACTCATACCCTCAATAGTCATTATCTATGAATCAATCCATTATTTTATTGATTCATGTTTGTCATAAGAGAAAAAACAAGGATTAATCCAAATAAAACAAAATCGTAACTTGAGACGGATTTACTAATAATGAAGAATGAATCCAAATAATTGTCTTCTGATAGATCATTGAAATAAATTTATCATCAATCGATGATCCATAATCTGGTAATTATTCTTTGTAGAATGATCCTCTAACACACACTCTCAAATATCAAGGGTTATGGGTTGAACACTCAAATTTTTTGATATCATTGTATTTTTAGGAAACATTAGGCCATGATAATTTAATTAAATAATTTCTCCAATTTAAATAATTTATTTAAACAATATCAGTGATTGTACCCAACCCATGTATCTGACACACTCCAAGGTTATGTCATGTCGAGGGTAAAACTCATTCTTTGTACTCCATGAAGGTCTAAAATTTATAATCTGAGTTCCCAATTAAGAGATAATAAACTCATTTCGGAAAACAATACAGGTGTGAAATTATGTTTATATAATATATTTTAAAAATTAATATCAGACTCACTAGGCCTTAGAATATCATGTTGTCTCAGTTCCTAGGTCTGAAAAAATCAATATAACATTATGAAGAAATAAATGGTAATATAAGATCCATTACATTATGTATTGTATGAACATAATCTACAAAATTTTTATTAAATAAAATTGTTTTTTATCCATTTTATGTATCTCATACTCATAAAAAGTTGTAATAGATAGTAAAATACTGAATATACTAAATAAAAGATACTGTTGAAAATGATTCTTCATAATAAGTATCATTTATTTTTTTTATAATATTATACTACCAATAAAAGGTTATAAGTAAAACCTCTACCATCCATGTCATTTTTCTTATAGAAAAAAAATTCACCCTATGTGTCTTACCCATTCAGGTTCATCCACCAATTTCCCAACATGGATTGTGTACTTAGAGTACATTTTAGACTCCATGGATTTTAATAATTTTCTAAAATAAAAGCATTCAATATACTCCTGATTGGTAGTAATTTCATCAGTTAGGACCATTAATTCATCATCAATCACCATAATAAATTCACATCTCTTGGGTTCATAAAAAATATTACTGGACCTTCTAAATTATGGTACGACTTGAGTTGGATATTCTTCTAAAACTCATTGTAGAAATGGGTCAATGTCAATCTCAAGAAAAATACATATTTCTTAGACATAAACATGTCCAAGTTTAACATTCTGCTTACTTACTCTTGAAAAATGTTTTTCTTTTCATGGAAAGTAACAATTCCGGCTAAAAACACTATAACACAGTGAGTTTTTGAAATTTATTTTCCTAAATTAATAATATTTTGGATAGCTTTCTCTAGACACATCACCAAACTAAAATACCATGAGACATATAAGATAAGTATTATTAATAAAAATTAAGAATAATAAACCCTATATTAAATAAAAATATAATAATGAATTATAAATTAATATAAAAATAATAAATATCACTTAATGGTTTAAAAATTGATTTTACGATAAAAAAGATTTTCTAGTTTATATTTTATGTTTATTTGAATTAAAAATTTATGAATTTTTTAATCTAAATTTGAAAAAAAATAACATAATTTTTAGATAAAGAGTGTAAATATTATCTTAGGATGAATTTTTTTAATTTTTATAAAATAATTTATTTTATGTGAATAGTGAAAAATATTGCATTTATCAAAATTGTAAAATTTATTATAATTAGAAAAACCAAGATGTTTATAAAACTATTCAATTAGTAAAATATGTATAGATTAATTAAATATATAATATCTTAAAAATACTATGTAGAATTTATAAAAGAAATGATTAAAATTATAAGAACATATATGTTATTTTTTTTAAAAAAAATCTATTATGATACTTTTCATCTAATTATAAAATAATTTTTGAAAAGAATTTTTTGGATTGATTTTAAATCCATATAAATTTAATTTTTTTTAATAAACAAATTTATAGCATGGGAATAAAATTCAATGATAATATTATCCAATATATAAATGTTAATCTTAAAAATATTTTTTTTTCTAAAAATTGTTTTTTACAGATTAATAGTTCTAATGTTTAAATTAATATTTCTTACAACAAGAAAATTTTATCTGATGAAATGGATCTAATATTTTAAATAAATAGAAATAAATTATTTAATAATAACCATTTTATTTTTAGTCATTATATTTAAACTAGTTCGTTCAAAATAGTTACCATGGATAATAAAAAAAGGTAAAATTGAAAATTCTAAGAGTAGAGGTCTTACAAATATGTTTAAAACTTGTGTAAAAATAAATTTTCAAGTAATTATAAACCTTATCTCACCAGACACTTAATTATTATCAATATTTTAATCTTATTGATTTGTTAAGCATGTTCTCTATTAATATTAAATTGAAATATCAACATGAATATCATTCCCACCACTTATAAAATGGGAATTAACCACCCCTTCAAGTCCCAAACTTATTTCCTTACCTGTACTAATTTTTTAATTTTTCTATTTAAAATATTATTATAGAAATATTTTTTGTATAATTAGTTTTATCATTCTAAGTGAATAAATATTAACTAAATTTCACAATTTCTATTATGAAGAAAATATACTTTTGTGTGTGTTGTGGAATCTACCGCCTCAACAAAGTGGCAGCTTCTATTTTTCACCACTAACTCTCTTCACTAATTATAAGGGTGAAGTTTAAGAATAACAATGAAATATGTAATTTAATTATTATTACGAATATATAAATTATAATCCACCTTCATTACCTCTCATTATTTGATAAATTAAAATATTAACAGTGTGTTGTGCAGATTACTACCACCATGATGTAACATATCATATTTTTTATATAGACTATTTATTAAATATTAAAATCTATTAAGATATGATTAACCACCACAAAAGTTTGAAAATAATATCATTATAATTTTATAGTAATGATATTTTTCTAAATGAAACCACATTCAAAAATATATCCATCCATTAATTATAGTATATTAATGTTTTCGTTGGTCTAACCACCTACATGAACAATGTTATAAAATAATATCATTGATGAATATCATAACTTAAGTAATAATAATATATGATATAAATTAATAAATACATATTTTATTTTGGTTCCACTACTACAAAACTAGCATTTAACAACATTGATATATATCAGTGTTAGAAAACAATGCTAACAAATGGAATATTTATCAGCGCTAAAGAAATTTCCTTTTAAATTTAACCTTTTATCATGTATTTTATTTGTTGTACTAATAAAGGTAAAATTTATAAATTCTTTAATTTTAGCACAGATAAAGGCTATACATCATTAGAACTTTATTTTTAGCACTAATAAAGGGTACCCTCTTTCAGCGCTTTATTTTTAGTGTGGATAAATTTTTCTTTAATCAGCACTTTTATAGCATTAATTAATGTCTGAATAAATAAAATGAAAAAAATAATAAATTAAAAAAATGAATTTATTCAAAAAATATTAAAAATATTATTCATTAAATAATTATTGATAATAATTAATAAATTGATTATAGATTATTAAATATTAAAAAATTTATTAATTAGATAATTATGATAATTAATGCTATTTGATTGTATATATTAAATATATTGATATATACCAATTCATATAAATATTATTTATATATAAAAAAAATATTTATGAACATTAAATTAAGCAGTCATATATTAACTGAATAATGGTTTATAATTAAAAAATAATATGAATTTAAAATGTTGACTAATTGCATAGTACTCTACAGATTAAAACAGTCTGTGGAGGGGGATTACAAAGAAACCAAGAAACTATTTCACCTATAAGTACTTAGGGAGACTCAATTCTGAGACCTACCATGAGCCCCCTCAAAGATGTAACAATTAGGCTACACCCCTAGTGGTACGTAGTACTAGACTTATAATTGAATGTTGTTTGATTTTTCAATTTAAAAAATATTTATCAAATCTAGGTTATATTTATTTCATATATACATAATTAATACAATTTTATATATAGATCGAACCCAAAAAACATATCCATTTTTTCAATATTGTTAAAGTATAATTACTCTTAAATTATTCAATTTCACTCATTTTTAAAATATATACATGCACTTTAAAATATATATTCATTAATAATGTTTAAAATATATATGTAAAAAAAATATTTATAAATAAAAATATATCTTTAAATATGCATTTACTATATTTATATAATTTTATTTTTATAATTATAATTAAATAAATATTTTTTAAAGTATTTCAATAATTATAAATAAATAATTATAGATATTTAAATAATTATTAAAATTATAAAAAATTAAAACAAATTATGAATATATTTAAATATATTTATTACATATATATATTTATAATTGTATAAATATATACAATTATACAAATATAATTATTTAAAAATATTTTTATAATTGTAAATAAATAATTATAAAATAATAATAAATATATTTTAAAAAAAGAATACATTTACTATATTTATATTTATATTTATTTATTATATATATATATATATATTTAAAAAATATTTATAATTATAATTATAAATCCTTTATCAGTGCTTAAATAATAGGCATTGATAAAAGCATCATTACCAGTGCTAAGAAGAGCGTAGATAAAATTAACATTTATTTGCACTATAATTATTTTCGTTGAAAAAGATTGATTGTTTGGCACTATTTTAGCACTCATACAGACCCACCTTTATCATTTCTAAAAAAAGAATTTATAAATAATCCTTTTATCAATGTTTACTTGTAAGCACTAATAATAGTGTCCCGATCTAATTGATAACCCTAACCATCTACGAACTTGTCGAGATATCAGAAGCTTTCTATGGAATCCACCCACTGTCAACACTCCTCCTTGAGAAATCGATCCTCAAATCAGACCACTATACTCCCTCTCAAACATCTCATCTGATATTCAATGTTTGATAGATATTAGGGTTTCCCTAGAGGGTTTTGGATTTTCTTTAACCTAGAGAGGTAGTCCTTTGGATTGTATTTCTTGTTTTTTTGGGTTTGTTTTAAATATCTTATTTATCAATGTCGTTATTTAGGGTCTGGTGATTGAATATTAGTGAGGTAAGAATTCTGATTTTATCAGTTTTCAATTTTGATTCAAATGTTGATCACTCATGGAGAAGTTATTGTTTCTAGAAACGATGGAGACATGTAGAGTCACATGGAGTTCATTTGGTTAATTTTTTTTTCACATTTCCCAAATTGATTTCCAAAAGCTATCATACATATTTTTCATTTTTTATTTTATCAATGGTATTTTATACATTTACAATTTTAGAAATTTAAAATGGGTATTTTTTGTGTGAGGGAGTTGAAGGTTGGTTTAAGGATTTCTTTTATATTATACTGATTTATATCTTCTTGTTTCTACTTATCTGGGTTGGTGTGGGAATTCAATTTATGGATGCATCATGGAAATTTTTATTTAAATTTTATTTATACTAGTTTTATTTATTTTTTGGGCTAAATCATTTCTACTATGTTGTTTTTCAATCCCTAGTGATCTTTTCCTGCCCAAGGGGGGGGGGGGTCTAAATTGTCCCTTGGGAAATATCATGGACCAGCTCAGGTGTTTGATATATAGTTGTATTGGGTTTTTCTTGGAAACTATATCTATTGTTAATTATGTTTTACCTTTTCTCAATAATCCAACTTCTTATGTCATTACAGCTTTAAAAAATTATATTTTAATTTTCTTCCTCTTTAGATTAATCCAACATTATTAATAAATCATTTTAATAATAATATATGAAATATTATACCTTGATGTTATGTACTATTTTCCAACAACATTATGATTTTTCATCCTTATCCTAATTCAACTCTTTTAATAATTTAAAAATATATATCTTTTTTGATATTACCCCTTTATATTTATACCACTTTTTTGAGACCTATATACTAATATAAGACATTATAATTTTTTTTCGGAAATGTAAATTTTCAAGAATTTATCCCCCTTTGAGTATTTATTCACCTCATAGAAAGTGTATTTTCATGAAATCACTTTAATCCCATGCTATATTACTTGTAGAAAATTATTATGTCAAACCTTTTTACTATCAAGGAAGATGGAATATAATGAATCTCCCACACTCCATGATATATATTGACATACCATCCCCAATATTTGAAAATTTTATTCAATTTTCAATGGGTATTAACATGTGTTTTCCATATTTCATTGTAAATCTATAAAAAACTTCCCTCAGATACATGTATTCATAAATAAATATCACTTAAATTATATGAGTCTCTTATAAACTAAGGAAAATTTGAACTCGCTAATCATCACCATTTAAACATTGTTTATTGTTAATGTAGAAAATTATTATATAAATTCATCTCTTGGACCTATAAATATTATGTTATCCACATTGATAAACACATTCAATCTATCCATAAAATTGTTTTTTATGTAATGATTATAATCAATTGTTTATTTATTTAATTAAATTTTCTTTAATAATATATCTATTCTTCAATACCAAGCTCTTAGTTCTTCTTTCAATTCATACATTACCTTTTTCAATTTACTAACATTGTAATCATATTAAAGAATGAGAAAACTATCTGTTTGTTTGATGTAAACTTCTTATTCATGTCATCCATTAGTAAATGATAATTTTACATAATGTTTGAGTACCCTGAACATCCTTTGGATGAGTCAGTGTGATGATATGAAACCCCAAGAGTCTTGAGATGTTTTAAATTATTAATATACCATTAAATTTAAATTTAATAATTCTTTAGGTTGTTACATCACTTGTTCTAATACAGTTTTATATATTTTAGTTTATCAAATGAGTGTTTATTATTCTGGTTTATCATATTTGAGTATATTATTACTCATTAATTTTATATATTATATTTTCATTTGTTTGGGTGATTCAATAAAGATTTGATGTGGATTAATTATTTTCCAAAATTCAATTTCCCAATTTCATCAACATATTGAAATTCTTTAAAACAGCCAAATTTTGAGTTTCCCTTAATATAATTATCAATGAATTTCACTTTTGATAATGAATATCATAGGTGTATTTATTTATATGTTATATAAAATTAATATTTTTTGAACCTAATAGGATGGATTTGAACCGAAAATGGATGCATGATAATCTTTTAACAAATTAATATGAACATGGAGTCAAAGATTTCATCATGTTTATAAGAGAGCATGAAAACGACAATTCTAAAATCCTCTGTCTGTGTTTACATTTTTGTAGTTGAAGAAAAATTAGCTCAGAAGAGTTGTATGAAAATATCATTTTTCATGTAATAGATCAATTATATAAATAATTTACTAAACATGGGAAAAAATGAACGTGGACATCGATATGGATGATACTACAATTTATGAATCATTTTATATGAATACCTTTGTAAAAGTTTATTGAGATCGAATGGAAGAAATAAAAATGGAAATTGAAGATGACCTTCCTGATTTACCAATGTTGTTTGAGGAGTTAAACAGATGTTCTAGTAAACCATTGTATACTATTTTTACTAAATAAACAACATTTTCAGTTATATTGAAGTTATATAATTTGAAATATGGTAGTGGATGGAGTGAAACCTACTTTACAAAACAACTTTTTCTTCTGAATGATATGTTACCAGAAGAAAATCAACTACCAATCCAAACATATGATGTTAAACTAATATTATGTTCACTGGGAATGATCTCTCAAAAATTCATGTTTGTCCAAATTATTTCATATTGTTTCTCAAGTACCATTAATCACTCGTAAAATTCACAAGTGTGGTGTAGATTGTTATAAGAAAAATTAATCAAGTCATTCAAAATCTCTATGGTAATTTCCTATCATTACATAGTTTAGAAGACAATATGGATTCCAAGAAACCACATGAAAATTAACTTGGCATTTTTATACAAGAATTAATTATGGTAACCTATATCATCTAGTATATAATCCTCATTGGATGAAAATTGATTAAGATTTTACTGAATTTGGATATGAGTTGAGAAACTTTCGACATTCATTATCTATAGATGGAATAAATCCTTTGGGTGAGCATAGTAATAGTCATAGTATATGGCCCATCATATTAGTAAATTATAACTTTCTACTATAGATATAGATGAAGCGAAAATACATTATGTTCTCTCTTCTTATATCTTGAAAAATGTAACCTAGTAATGATATTGACGACTATTAGGATCCATTTATTAAATATCTAAAATTGATGTGAGATACATGTATTATAATGTATGGGGCTCATATAAGTGAAGAAATCACATATAGGTCCATGTTTTATTGAACGATAAATGACTTCCCCACTTATGGAAATTTATCAAACTATAGAATTAAAGAGATTTTGGGGTGTCCCATTTGTGAAAAATTTACATACTCATTCTGGTTGAAACATTTCTCAATGATTATGTTTTTAGGAAATCAGAAATTTTTACCTCGACGACAAAAATACTAATCCTATAGGACAAAATTTGATGGAAATATCTAACAGGGTACAACACCATCTCAAGCAAGATAAGATAAACTGTACAAAAATAAAAAAATATTGACATTGTTTTCGGTAAACCATTTTTGAAAAACCATACAAAATCAGGTTAGAAGAAGAGATATATTTTCTTTGAATTGCCATTTTTAACTTTTTTGTATGTCATACATTTTCATGATCACATGAATATAGAAGACAATGTATCTGATATTGTTATTGGCATGTTACTGAATGTTCTATGAAAAATGAAAGATGCCATAAATGGTAGTTTGGACTTTATTGAAATGGGGATAAGGAAATTGTTGGCACCAGTGAAGGGTAAAATGATGAATTTTCTTCATATAGCAACTTACACTCTGTCTAGATAGGAAAACTTTTAATTTTTACTTGTCCTTATAAGTGTAAAAGTTCCATAGGGGTACTCATAAAATTTCAAGAATGTCGTATCAATGACTAATTTGAATTTACAGGGGCTAAAATCACACAACTATCACGTTTGGATGAAAAATTTAATGCATATTGATTTTCATTGCATTCTGCCTCAAAATGTAAAATATACAGTTACCAAAATCATCTTCTTTTTTAAATCCATATGTTGTAATGTTTTAGACCCAGAAAATTTTCCCATCATTAATAAGGATATTTCATTAATATTATGTGAATTAGAGATTTTCTTCCCACCGTAATTCCTTGAAATAATGTTCCACCTAATGGTTCACATGGTCATAGAGGTTCAACAATGTGGTCGTGTCCATTACAGATGGGCATACCCAATTGAATGGTATATGAATATTTTTTAAGGGTTTGTTAAGAATCGAAGTCGGCTAGAAGGTTGTATTGTAGAATGATATATTAATAAATAAGCTATTGAATTTTGTAATGATTGCCTATTAGATGTTGAAATAATTGGTCTCTCAAAGTCTCATCATAGTGAACACCTTATGGGAGAAGGTATTTTTGGAAGATATGGTGCTACAATAACATTGATAGAGCGGGACTAAGGAAATCATTTCATATTACATAATAGTGAAGATGTTGGTCTATACATGGAGTACCACAAATAAATTATTCTATATTTAAATCCATCAAGGGTTGAACGATGGATATCAAATACACATAATCAGTAGTTTATAAGGTACTTTAGATATCAAGTTTATAAGGAGTTATATGAATACTTGAATTCAATTGTCGAACATAATTAATGGCTAGCCAGAGGACTGAATAAAAATTTTATATCTTACATTGGTTTTTTAGTCAATAGTTCTATATTCTTTAAAAATGAACATGATGAATTCAGTATGATTAAAAACAGTGGTGTTACACTTGTGGATGAAGTGATTCCCAGATCTAGTTCCAAGGATATAAATCGAATTTATGAAAATATTTAATATTTTGGCATTATGGAATAGAAATACATGATGGATTATACAACATTTCAAGTTCCTCTTTTCCATTGCAAATGGGATGGCAATATCAATGAAGTGAAAGTTGATGAAATGTGTTTTGTGAAAGTGAATTTCAGTGTCGAAGGGGAAAATGATGAACCCTTAATAATAGAATCACACGAAGTGAAAGTATTTTATGACTCTTATCTAACAAAAAAGAATTGGTCGATTTCCTTCTAGTGAAGAAAAAACGTTGATTCAGATGAAAATTCAATTGAGGATGACCCTTTCATTGGGACATCACAATCTATTATTGTCAGTCCCAATGTAGAAAATGTCTTGTATTTTAGAGAGGACTACAAATAGGGGATTTGGATTCCTGATAGAGGAACTAAATCCATGTAACCTTTAAAAAAGAAATAGGGTTCAATGATATGGTAAACTTGTTTTTTAATATATTATATTTTTTATCATAATATTATATGTTATCTACTACATTAACATAATATAAATTTAATGTTTGACTACTCATGTAGAAAATGTATTCTATACTTGATTAAAAAACCAAATATAATAAAGGAAACCCTTTGGAAGGATGTAAATGTAATGATATGATATACATTATCTATTTTAACAAAAACTTATATAATGTAACATTTATTTAATTTTTCTTTATTACATATAGAGTTCTTTTATTGAAGTTGATTTATTTTCATGGGTCATTACATTGCAAGAAGAGCAATGAAGTTGTCTCTACTCAATCGTAGAGGTAATCTTGATGTTATCACGGTAAAATCATTTTACATAGAATTAATGTATTATTTCATATATATTTTAAATTTATTTATTTTTAGTATTACTCACATAATAAATGTTTTAATATATAGTTGGATTATTTTTTGAGTTGGGGTGCAATGTTTGACATTCAGGATTGTTCTGTGTTAAAAAGTTTTCACCCATACAGTGGTGCATTTATCACTGTATTTCAAGTAAAATACACTGCCTTGGAAGCAAGAGAAACAATGTTGTATCTACAAAATTATCAAAGAAATCTTGATGATTTCAGAATAAAATCATTATCCATAAAATTAATTTATTGTTTCTTATTTATGTTTAATTTATTTCATTTTAGTATTAATTAAATAATAAATCATTTCTTATAAAGGTGGATTATTTAATTCGATTTTAGGTGATCTATCTATCATTCATTCATCTTATCTCTTAAACCATTTTCACCCCTATAGTGGTTCATTTATCACTTTCTTTCATGTTACCTCCACTACCTTTGTAGGAAGAGCAATGATGATGCATCTTCTAAAATATAGAGGTAATTTAGATGTTTACACAGTAAAATTATTGTCTATAGAATTAATGTATTATTTCTTATTTATGTTTAATTTATATCTTTTTAGTATTATGCATATAATAATTGTTTTCTTATCTATGCATATTCTTTTGTTCTAGTTGGGGTTCCCTATCTAACTTTCATACTTCTTCACCCTTAAAACCATTTCCCCCTATAATTGTTCAATTATCACTTTCATTTAAGTTAACTTAATTACCTTTGTAGGAAGAGAAACAATGCTACCTATGATCAATTACAGAGGTAATATTAAATTTTAATAGTAAAATATGTTTCTATAGAATTAATGTATTTTTTAATATTCAAGTTTAATTTTTTTATTTTTAGTATTACTCACATTATAATTGTTTTCTAATATAGGTGGATTCTTTTGTTCATGCTGGGGTGATCTATCCAACATTCATGCTTCTTCTACCTTAAACCATTTTCACCCATATAGTGGTGTATTTATAACTTTCATTCAAGTAACTTCCACTGCCTTCATAGGAAGATAAACGACATTTCCTCTACTCAATTACAGAGGTAATGTTAATTTTTTCATAGTAATATCATTGTCCATAAAGTAAATGTATTGTTTTTTATTTATGATTAAATTATTTATTTTTATTATTACTCACATAATAATTGTTCTCTATATTTGTGGATTAAATTTTTTTATTTGTTTTTTTAACCATGTCGTGAATTCTTGGTAGCTCAAAAAATATAGTCAATAGAAATCATTGAAACATTGATAGTTACTATTGTCTTGAGATTTTGGGATGTGTAGGAATCAGCCGAATATCAATATGACGCAAGGTGTAAACAATATAACTCCATGTAATTATGTCTATTTCAAATTGAAATTAATTTTATTTAAAAGGAAAATGGACTCAATGTTTCTGTTCTGAGTTTAAAATCCCATTTTTTTACTTTAAAAAGTTTTACTCACTGAAAACCAACCAAATACACTCATATTTTTTTTGATAATTTTTTGAATTGATTCATAAATCATTTGAGATGTGTAGGAATTAATCTCACTTAAAATTAATACATGATGTGATCTGTATGAATCAATGTGCATGATTCATGTTTAAAATTACATTTTTAATAAAAATAAAACATGTGACATACTCAAAACCAAGAAAACATATTCAGATTGTTTTGATAATTTATGAAAATAATCCATAACTGAAGTGGAATGTGTTGAAATAATCATCTTATAAATCTTATGAATGGTGTAACCGATATTACTATAAGGGTATATTTATTTAAAATTTATATCAATTTTAGTAAAAAAACAATCTGACCTACACAAAATTGAACAAACACATTCAAATTGTTTTAATAATTTAGGAAAATGATAAATAAGTTATTTGATATTTTCATGAATCAGTCATACATCAATCCAATGTATGCTAAGAACTATATGGTTCCAAGTGCGTGTTTTTATTTAAAATTGAAATCAATTTTAATAAAAAGGAAAACAGACCTCCTCAAAAATGAGAAAACACATTCAAATTGTTTAAATATGTTAAGAAAATGATCCATAAGTCATATTTGATGTGTATTCATTATATATACCTCAATTTTATGCATGGTGTGATAGGTATGATTCCCAATGCATCTTTCTGTTTAAAATTGACATCAATTTTAGTAAAATTAACAATTTCTGTTAATTTATTTATTTTTATTATTACCAACATACGAATTTTTTTCTGATACAGGTGCATTATTTGCTCGAGCAGGGGTGATTTTTTAGATAATATCATGAGTCATTTCATGATTAAAAAAAACATTGATGTATTTGAATGTAGTTAATAATTTGTTTTTATGTAATTGTTGGAACCAATGTTTAAATGACTATAATATATGGTTTTTTATTTTATTTTTGTGTTGTAAATTTTATTTCATTTAAATATTGTATTGTGACATCTTTTTTTTGATATCTGGTGTGTATGGTGTTGTGGTGTATTGCAATAGCATGTTATAGTGGTGTTTCTGTTGGCTATTATAGCATGCTTCAGAATGGCACTTTATCAGCGCTTTTAAAATAGTTGATAAAATTATATTTTATCAGTGCTCATAAAAGATGTTAATAATTATCCATTGTTAGTTATTTTATATGAACTGATAAATTTTACTGTTAGCGGTGCTAAATAAAAGTACTCATAAATGGTTCCTTTTATCATCTTTTTTAAAATAAAAGATAAAGGTCCCATTTATCATCACTTTTTTATCACATATAAAATATTCTTTTATCAGTGCCAATATAAGACCAAGAATTTTAACCTCACTCATGTACTAAATGATCTTATAGTGCTGATAAAATCAATTTATATCTCTTTTAAAGGCCGAATTTTAAGTAGTGTTATAAAATGATAACCTTAATGTTAAACTCAATAATTATGATACACATATTCATTCACTAAAAATCACTAAAACATGCCTATAACCGATTGCATCTTTGTAGATCATAACAAAAAATACAATATAATGAAATTATAATACTGTAAATTATTATAAAATATAAAGTAAAGAAAAATTTATGATCATATAATAATGAATTTTTTTAGATTAATGAATAACAACACTACTATTACCAAACTATTTTAAATTGATCATCCTTACTCAAACCGGATAATGAAAATGAATAATAGAAAACTAATATAAATGTAGAGAATAATTAAAAATGAAGTTAATATTAGGTTTCATACCTTATTATGTTTCCAAAAAGGGTGATTATAATGGTTTTTTATGATATACATAAGCTTAGAGTGTGATCAACTATGTTTGAATCCATGTTAAGGGTTTCTTTGCCTCGTTTTCAACTCTATGAGACATGATTGATTTTATGCACCATCATTTATTTCATATAGTTTATTCCCTACCATATTTAATATACATATGAAAATATATTCCATTTAATTATATTTTAATTTTAATTTCATGATCATCTACACATGATCATTTTATTCATATATTACCAATACTATAATGGTTTTATCGAATTAATATCTGATTCAATCGCTCATAGTTTTTCTTAGCTAAATATACTTTTCAAAATTTATTTTATCCTTCAAATAAAATTTTTTACAAGGTACATATTATTTTTATATAGTTAAATTACTTTTTTTTAAATAAACACTTCTTGGATAATTTTTTTTTCAAAAATAAAAGTATAAACTTGGTAAGATTAACTCTCATTTGTTCTAATGAACCAAATTATCTATATCCTTTTTTGTAATCAAATGTGTCTTCTTTTATAAAATACACATATTTTTTTCCTTTTATGTTATTAGTTTTTCAATTTACATATCTTCTTAAATGAATTAATTTCAACATTTCTCTAATGTGTATTCATTTTAAAAAAATGGCCTAAAATCAAATAGAAAGCATTTACTCTCATTGTTTACCACACAAAATTTATTATATTGTTTTATTTCAAGGATTTTTTATTTGTTACAATTAAAAATAATGTTTTAAAAATTATTCACTTTCCCTATTTTTTTTATATTTTTTTTCTAATTATCTTTTATAATTATATTTAAAAGGTTTTGTGAAAATATTTATATTTTCACTTATATTTTTCCTCTAAGGTTTATCTCAAATTAAGTGATTTTTTATCACCCTATATATTATATTATGATATGGTTACATTTTGTATATTAATGAATAATACAACCCTATTGAATCAATGAATGTGTTGATAATTTATATATCCATGTTGATAATTCAAAAGTTATGTGGTATTAGAATAAATCCTAAGCTTCAAATATAATGGTTATAAACATGATAATCCATTTCAAAAATGTGTAAAACATTTTTAAAATTCCCAATTACATTAAAAATATCATTCTTATATACAGAAAAAATATTTTTATTAGTAGTGAAAGAAAATACAATGGTTTGGAAACCAGATAAAAAACAATTTTTTATTGTTAGGAACATAATGAAAGTTTTCAAATTCTGGGATTAATACACATGGTAAAATTAGATCAAAATTTCTAACCTCTGAAGTATAAAATATTTCTTCATTATATAAATAAATCTTTAAATCACAATTTATCAATTCCTTGAAATTTATTTATCTATATCTTTCAATCCAAATCTATGAATTACACCTAATATCTAACACCCATGAGTCAGAATTAGAGAAATTGATTTATATAATATTTTAATTCATTGGATTTGAGTTCTTGTCCTTAAGAACACTTATCAACCCCAAATACAAATATTTAATTATTTCATAGGTCATGCCAATAAGTTATCATGATATTATTATCAGGAATTATTTCATAATCAACAAGAAGTATATATTAGTGGGTGAGGATCATGTTTTATATCTTTTCATTAAAAAAATTAATACATTTGATGATATTAAAATCACATCACCATACATAAAATGTAATAATTTATCCAATATATATATATTTCTCTAATCAATGAGTATGATTTAGTATTTCTCTCACCATTAAGTTATTTAAATAGAAAATCATCTCATTCCCAACAATTGTGACTCTTGGATTGTTGAGTAGAAAAAAATCCATATCCATCATTCAGATAATACTCAAATCTCTTCCTCTTGAAATTAAATCCTATTAGGGTATCCTTGGTAGTGTATCCCAAAAAAACACTGAGAATAAGACAACAAAGGATGATCAAGGAGATCCTAGCTTTTGAATGACTAACCCAATAGGATAATCTAGAGTTTTTAATAATTTTCTTCCATTGAAAAGATAATCTATTGACACCCAGCATTGGAATGACCTTCCAAGTTGTATTATCATGTTCATTACATGTTGTACTTTGGAAGGAATCATAAAATTAATATTTTTTATTTTTGTGTAGTATAACTGATTTATTATACATCATAGGAATATTAAATTTATAACTAATGTATATTCTGAAATTTTTATATTCACATTTATTATTCCATTGTGTATGAATGTATAAAACAATTTATCATTTGAATCACTATACCATCAACCAAATAAATATTTTCTCACAGTAATAATGTGTAACTTTTACACAACCCTCAAGTTTGTTTTATTCATCCAAAAATAGAATCAAAATATATTTATTCATATATAAATATAGTATATTCATATGTCATATGAATTTTTCTTGTAAAATAATATATTTATTTGAGATTATAATCTCCCGATGAGTAGTCCCATAGTGACAGAAATCCAATCCCTCAACTGGCTAGAACAAGGTGTAAGCCTCCAAGTTGGTGGGTATTCCAAACCCATTCCCCTCCCCATAGGGATACTTTATTGAAGAGGTAATTAAAATAATGATATATGTAATACCTAAAATATATAAATGACATTTAATACTTATTCTTAAGCTCACAACTCTAAAAAAATAAGGTTGGGATATATGAAAAACTAATTTTAATAGAGTCTTTTATAGTATGTAATTCAAGGCTCTATCGTCTAGACGAAATTTAAAGATTGTGTATTATTTACATTCAATAATAAAATTACATAAATTAATAAAACAATGATTAATTTATAAATAATTAAATAATTCAAAATTTTAAACATGAAATAAACTACTGGAAAGTATTAATAAATAAAATCTTACTAAAGATAATTTATTGTTAAACCAAATGTTATGTATATTCTATTATATTGTAGATAACCACTTTATATCCATATTAAATTTCATTTCTTTCAAATTATTTATTATATATAATTCCACTTTAAATATAAAAAATTATTATGAATTATATACATTTTATAATCGAATTTTATTGTGCAAACCATTTACATTATAACGACCCAACCCTAAAACATTACTGATTTTTGGGTTTTTAGATAAGAATTAAATTTATTCCTTTCCTTATCATCTATAAAGTTAGGAGTATTATAAAATTATATCCTAAAATTTTCATAACAAAACTACATATTACAATGTGAACACTTTCACTTTTTATCCAATGTTTTCCATAATATAAAGCATTTAAAATGAAACATGTTTTATTTTTATGAAATGTATTCATGAATTTCAAAGAAATTTATTATTTGTTACAACTCATACATAAATGTTAAAAAAATATCTATATACATTAGATGAGCATAAATAGTAAGGGACCTAAAATGTAACACCCTAAGATTTTGTGAAATATTGTTGTTTCAAATATATTTAATCTTTTCAATATTTTTCATTACAAAACATATCGAGTTAATATTGAATTAAATAAAATAATAATTTTTTTCTATTACACGTAAAAATTTGTTATATCTTGTGTTTCACACAACACTAGTTTATACTGTGTTACATGCAACACCATGTTTTAATAGACTAGAACAAATAATTATTTATGTTACTAAAAAAAAGACTGTTTTTAGTAGGCCATTAAATTGGTAGCATTAATAGGAATAAATACATTTTAAATTTAATGTATAATAGTTTTACATAAAGAAATCATATTTAAAAAAATACATAGTTTTTCAACAAATTTTTTATATTATTTGAAAATATTATTTTCTTTAAAAGTATTCTATTGATTTCTTTTTTTGAAGAAATAATAAAATTAATTTTTGATCGTTCTATAAATATTATTTCCTAAATTATAAATAATTTTTTAAATAAATATTTCAAAATTATATTACTTTGAATGGTTTATAATTTTCTAAAAATATTATTTTTTTCATGAATAGTGATAGAAGCTAAATTATTATTGAAAACAGTCTTTTCGTTTAAATAATTGATCAAGATAAATTTTATAATAAATTGGTTTTAAATGAAAAATAGTTCATATATATATATATATATATTAAACCAATTTATTTCGTTGTAATAATTATCATATTTAATATTTATATAAAAAAAATATGTAATCTTTTGATGAGTCTTCCTTTGAAACCCCTCTTTCTCGTCGAATCTGTGGGATTAATTTTAAATTAAATTTTACCATTAATGTGAAATGAATTATTAAAAATAGATTCTATATTTTTGAATAGAATAATTTATATTATCTAATAATATTAACTTAATTTTTTAATTTAATGATTATTAAAAATAGTTAAAAATTATTTAACGTGATTAAAGTTAAAATAGTGTTATGTGCGTTACATGCGCCAGTGTTAAAATTAACATTCCACGCACATAGTTTTTTAATTTAGTAAATTTTATATCATAATTATAAATAGTATCTATAAATTATCTAAATTTTTTTAATTTGTTTTAGTATTAATGGATAAATTGCCTAGGTTAAACAAATAAGTTACTCTGGAGAAAATTTAAATGGTAAAAGTAATTAAAACATAAAGGCTAAAGAATGATATTTTTTAAAAAATGTGTTTTTTATTAGATATTTTAATGGACCATATAATATCAACCATCCATTATTTATCAATTTTTGATCCACATTAGGTGATATTTAGGTCCAATTATTGTAAACTTTTGGGTATTTACAAAAATGACACTTCCTCAATTATAAAAGGCCACCCGTCCCCTCTATTTATAACACCTTATAACCATTTTGGTTGGAAAAATACCTGAAAAAAATAACTTCCCAAATTTACTCCTCTCGTCATTGAATTCTTATTTGTTCATAAATCCATCATAGGAGGGCCTTTGGTGAAAACCTAAAGTGGTCACCCAAGGAATAGGAAATGCTCTTCAATAACTGTTTTTATTGAATTTACTCCCCCACCATCATTAATTTTTATGAATCATTGATGGTATAATAAAATTAGGATTTAGAAATTTTATTGAACTTTTTATGTTTATATAATTACTTGAAACCATATCCACTTCCATCAAATAGGTTAGGAAATCGTCATTCGTGTGTATAGGGGACTACCGCCATGCAAACCCACATCATTCATTTTTCCATTACCAAATATCAACGATGGGTATTATGATATATATGATGTATATATTTGATATTTATTACAAAATTATACATCTATAGTCATTATATCATATATACCATTTTAATTTCCATTATTTAGCAGATATTATAATGTTTTTTGTGTGAATAAGGACTACCGCCTCACGAATCGATGGGATTTGTTTCACTAAATCTTTACATGGTAGATAATATTGATAATTTTAATGAATATTTGTGTCAAAAATGTCATAATAATGATTTTAATGAAATAATTATCATTATTAAGGGATAATATATCATTACTGTTTCTTACCTTTTCACTCACTGAAATATGAAAACATCATTCATGTATGTGTGGACTACCACCTTCATAAAGTGTTGTGACTCTCTTTTCATCACCAGTCTAAAAGGATGGTATATAAATATGTATATTTAATGTAATAATATCAAATTTATTATATTATTATCATTCATAAAGGATAATATATTACTTATATCCTTTTCATATTGACCGTTGAAAAATAGAAATGTTGCTCATGCATATATATGTCCTACTATCTCCATGATCATAATTTAATTCATTTATAAAGACCATATTTCCCAATTGGTCTTAAAAGTATAGTTAATCGATAAATATGGTAATTATTTAATTATTTTTATTTTTGAAATAATGGAACCATGATCAAATTAATCGGATAGAAAATAAGAAATCAAAACATATACGAAAAAAGTGGTTATTTATCAAAAGTGACTTTAACATGGAATTGTTAATAAAAGCGTAATAGAAGGACATAATTAAATCATATATGGTACGATATATATAATTATAATTAATTAGTATATTTATATATAATAAATTTGTAATTATTAAAAAGTATTTTTAAATCAGTGTGAAGGAAGTCGAGACTTATGGTAAAGGATTACTAGTCTCTATTTTATTTATTGGTGACAGGAAAACTCACCACTCATTTCATTTATTTAGTGAATTCAATGAATGTGTGGCCATTTTGAGGGGTTTTCTCATTTATTTTTTGTATTATCTTTATTATATGGATTTCATAGGTGTTTTTGAGAAAAATATTGGTTTTTTGGCTGGAGGGATGGAGGAGAATAGTTATTTCCTGGTTAGTAGATTTTGTGCACTATCCTAGTGCAACCTATGTTCTACTAGAAGAGGATATATCTAGGATGGAAGAACTAGAAAAAGGGCATGAATTTCGATCAAGGATAAAGTTTTTTACTATGATAATATCTCTTTCCAGAATATAAAGTTAGTCACATGGGCAAGTTCCCCATCCCAGAAAATTGTGTGGCTATCATTCCTCTTCGATATAGGTAGTGAATAGTTAGTACATGGTATATTAGACTATGAAGAAAAACTATTTGGCCAGAAAAATCATTACAAAACTTCAAATTACAATTTTCCATGCCTTATTTAAACCCCAAATCACCCATTTCATCCCCCATTTGACCCCCTCTATCCTAGGTGCACCCCATTCACCTCCCATCATCCCTTGGGATTAAATATTTGGGTGTTTTTTTCTTATATATTCAAGTAATCCTTAAGTAAGATTCGCATATCCTCTTTTGTTTATTTTTTGTGGTCTCCTTTCTTTTCTTATTGGATTTATCTTCCCCTTGAATGTTTTTTTGACCTAGTATGGGTCAATATATCTTACCTTTGTGCAAAAATCCTGGTTGATGTTGTGACATGTTTCTTCCTTAGGTCTTCTCCTTGGGGATGATTGTGTTTCCCACCCGAATTTGTGACGTTTACAAGAAATAAGATGCTGGTTCCATTCCTTGACATTTTTGATGATTTCATAATTCATTATTTAGTCTATAAAAGAGTTTTATTACTTGTGTGGGTGTTGTGAAAGGTGTTTTCCATGGTTTTTGGAAGGTGTTCAATGTTTGATAATCATTTCACCCTGGTATATTTTTTTTGAAGTGTGTTTTTTTTTGTTTTGAGATAGTTATTATCTAAGGGGTGACTACATGTTGTGTAGATATTAGAATGGAGCACATGGAAATCCTTGGTATCTCGGTGGTCAGACTAGGTCAATAATTTTTGGTGATTTGGTAGGGTCGAGACCCAGTCTCACTAACTAGATTACATTACAATTATAACTAAAAATATAAGTTGTGGATAAGTTGGATTAAGATTAAGAAGGACTGATATGTCACATTTTTTATCATCGAGTGTACGAGGATCATATGACTGAGCTAACCCTAGTTCCCTCATGTGTATGTTGACATTATTATGTTTAATATAGGTAAAAGAAAGACTTTTCATGTTGAAAATGGTGGTTCTTCCTGCTAGTGGTTTGTTATTTGATATGTATTGGAAGAAGTGGCATGATGGTGTTGAACCACATGTTTCATGGATGATTGTGGTCTAGTTGATCCCCTTACCATTCTTGGTTATTCAAATCTTTATTGTAAATTTTAAACGTTTAACTCATGTTGCAGTGTTATCCTTTTACCTTTGGTATTATATATGTTGGTTATGATGTGATGTATGATTCTTCTGGGTTGTTAATAGTTTTATTAAATGGGATAAACCATTACCAAATGTTTTACTTGATGACCGAGAACTAGCTTCCCAATCTTGGGGATCTGGAATACCCTTCGAGCCATTCCACAAGCTGATTTTGGCGTCTAGTTGGATGAAATATCAACAATGTTCCTCAAGAAATGGCATCATAGGAGGTTTTTCCAGTTCCTTGGGTCATGTAATTTCGAATATTCTTTATATACTTCACATGGGAATATTCGGAATTTAGGTTCTATTTTCGATTAGAGTGTCTAGCCAACAAACCTCATTGTATAATTTTCATCACCATGGGATTTTTTGGATTGATTTTGACTCCTTGAGGTGCGATGTATAGGATAAATAATATTCAAGGAAACTAGGTTGGGGTGGAGTTTTTTAACCTATTATTGTGTTTAATATGGTTTTTCTTCACTTATATCAATGTTTGGGAAATATTTTTTAGGTTTTCTTACTAATTCTTTATGTGGTCTTGTTAATTGATGTAGCATCATTCTTCCTCAGAGACTTCATGTGAAAATATGGAAATATGTCGTAGATAATGTTTCCTCACTAGTTTATCATAACTTATTGTAAGAAGTGGTTTATGATTTTTGAGCATTGGATTAAGGAGAAGTCTCTACTCATGATAATTAAAATGAAACAAAACTAGGTCTGGAAAATGAAAAGTCTCAAGGGTTACTAAAGAAAAAACACCCTTTTTATCATGTATCATGGACCCCCTGAATCCGAGGAGTGTATTTAGAAGGTTTAGAGGATTTTTGAGCTCTTAGACACTCCTAAGTCCATTAATGTAATTTTTTATTTGTTCGTGTTGGAGGGACATAGTCATAGCTGGTGGGAATAAATAATTCAATCTACGGAGCATAATAATATGTGTTTGAACTAATTCAAGGTTTTCTTTAAGGAGAAATATTTCTCTAAGATCTTGTTCATTTCCAAGACCCATGAGTTTCTATATCTTCATCAGGGGATGGGACCATTTTGGAATATGCCAACTATTTTACAAAATTGGTATGTTCCACACCCAAGGTGGTTTTTAATGAACAGGTAAAGGATAAACATTTTGAAATGGGGTTTTGGTTAGAGATTAGATCCCTTGTATTCTTGTTTAAATTGTTTATATATTAAGAGGCGTTGGATGAATCCCTGATCGAGGAAATTGGCCAGGAATGTAGCTCAAGATTTTTTAGGATGACACTTCCTATGGGGTGGGGTAGTGGTGGTTCTTCTAAAAGTAAAATTAATCAGGATGAAAAGGAGGAAAAGGTATGTGGTAGTTATAGCAACACATCCAAATATCCATAATCTCCAACCACTGGTATCGGTTAAATTTTATTCTACTAATGTGGATGTTTGGGGTACATTCGGCTATAGTGGCCAGTTTTACCAAGGTCCATCTATCAGTGTGGGTGTTATGGTCACTTACAAGGGTTCTAAAAGATTTGTATGATGACTTAGAGTGGTGTGAGCTCCTCAAATCATAGGGAATTTCCATTTCAGTTTTGCCCATCAATGTTTATGGTTTATTAGTCTATTGGTCATGCTGGAGAGGTTGGATCCTCTTATTTCAATGGAAAACTCAAGGTATATCTACAATTCCATAATTTATCTCAGACATTAGATGAAACAAATCACATCCATGCTATAGATCAGGTACCAATTGAATTGGATAAAGAACCTACAATTACGTGTGGTTATGTTCTTATTATATCATCCATAACTAATTTTTTATTTGACATGGGAGATTTTAATTATTTTATTTATTCAAATATTAGGTAATTATAGAAATTACCAACAATACTCATGTCTTATTCCATGTATTTAGTGATTCCACTTGGAAAGAATATGGTCCTGGGTTTCAGATGTCTATATGGAAAACTTACTCTGTCAGGGGTTTATTAGGAATGGGAATTCCTTGATCTGAAAATGGATCATTTTGGTGTCATCCATGGAATGTATTGAATGGTGAATTCCAAAGTTCACATAAATTGTGATTGTTGTAGAGTGAGTTTTGTGGCACTCTATGGGAGTACTCAGGACTTCTAAGGATAATGTGACCACCGAACAAGGAGAGATAAACCTCCACTTCTAGATATGGGAAGTCGTTATTTCAAGGTCTTTTAACTTATGTTGTTGTATGATGGTAGAGAACCTGAGGATTAGTTTTCACTTATGGTGGATTCATTCCCAGTGGTAATCCCATATGACTTCTTAGTCTTACCTCCTAATAACAATGTAGATTTCTCCCTTGATTCGGAATCAGGAACACAAACAATATCTCTTCCCTCATATCATATTTCCCCCACTAAGTTGAGGTAATTAAATAAAAATTTTGATGATTTGGAATCAAAAAGATTTATTCTCTTGAAAATCTCTCCATAGTCCTCCTCTGGGAGGTTTTCTAAAAAGGTTGATGGATCCCTTTGGTTATTCATTAGTTACTAAAAGTTAAATAAGATAAAAATAAATAAAAAATAAATTTTCCCCATATTGATGACCTCTTTGATCAACTAAAGTGAAAAAGTGGTTCTCTAAGATTGACCTATTCTTTGGGTATCACAAATTTGTGTTTGGATATATATAAATTCCTATTATAGGATTCCAAATTAGGTATGACCATTTAGAGTGTCTTTTCATTCCATTCAGGCTCACAAATGATTCTTTAGTTTTAATGGCTCTTCTAAATCACGTATTCTATAAATACATCAAATACCTTTTCGTAGTTTTTTATATGTGAAATCCATGTCTATTATAAAAATAAGTAATAGAATGGGAATTGAATGAAGATTATACTAGGAACTATACAAGATCATCACCTTTATACTAAGTTGTCTAAGTACACTTTCTAGGTTTGGGAATTCATGTTTATGTGCCATGTAATCTCATAACATGGGGTTTGATAGACCCAAAAAATAATATCATTAATGTAATGGGAGAAATAGAGTAAAGAATTCGAGATCATGAGTATCCTATTTCTAGTAGATTATTATAAGTGGTTTGTTAGATATTTCTCTCAACATGCTTCACCCACAACTATGCTTACCCAGAGAGGGGTATGTTTTGGATGCAACCCAGTATGTCAAGAATCATTTTAGAAGCTTAGGTGAAGTTTGAATACTACCTATTTTAATCCTACCATAATTCAAAAGAGAATACATGGTCTATTTCGATTCTTTAGGTATGGGTATTGGGTTTATGTTGATGCGGGATTACCATGTGGTGGTGTATGGTTACACCCAAATTGGAAAACATGAAAGAAACTACCCAACCCAAGATGTGGAACTTGCAGTGGTGGTGTATTCTTTGAAAACATTATTTCACTATCTTTTTAGGTAGAGGTTCATGGTTTACATAGACCATAATATCCTGGCCAAAACTTTTCACCCAGAAAGAACTGAATTTGAGGCAGTGTTGATGGATGAGTATCTTTAGGGAGTTCACTTTGATATTGTATACAATCTAGGAAAAGGTAATGTGGTAGTCAATGCTCTAAGTAGGAAGATACTAGTACAAGCCTTGAGGGAGTTCAGTGATGAATGGAATTTCATGTGGATTTATCCCACATGTACCTAGTAACCAAGGATTATAGTAGAGGAATGCTCTTGGATATCATTCAATTTACAACTTTTCTTTGGGAGATGATTTAGGAAGAGCAGCTTAATGATGAGACGTGTTATTGCTATAGGAATCTTTTAAATGGTGGAAATTTTCCCATTGAATTATCCTTATCTTCTGATGGAATCCTTTATTTTAAGTGTCATCTTTTGGTTCCATCATTATTGTAGAAGGTGGTGGTGTAGTATAGCCACCAGTCTCAGTGGTCCATTCCCCCAGGGAGCACTAAGGTGATTTACGATGTGCATCGCCAGTTATGGCAGCCAGAGATGAGATGGGATATAGATGAATTTATATTTATGTGTTATACATTTAAAATGGTTAAAGATTAGCATTATAGTTCCTTAGGTTTTTTAAAACCACTATACATTTCTACCTAGAAGTGGGATGACTTATCCATGAACTTCATCACTTTCTTTCCTCATACACCCTAGAACAGATATTAGATTTGGGTAGTTATAAAAAATATGACTAAGTCCTACCATTTAATTTTTATCATGGATTCAACCATGGTGGATGAGTTGGGTTGTATGTATGTTCAGGAGATAGTGAGGATTCATGGTGTTCCATTAGCTATCATTCTGCGTAGGGATACCTGCTTTAACTCCCAGTTCTGGGATGGTATTTAAATGTAAATGGGTTATATGTAAAACTCAGTATGACATGCCTTCCTCAAATGGTTAGGCAAATGGATAAGGGAAATTTTTTTTGGAGATATTCTATGTGCATGCGTGTTAAGAAATATGCATACGACAAATATAGATTGATTAGGCATCATTTGTTTGGAAATGAAGAGCCACCATAAGCCCTATGTCGACTAGTGGTGTTCATCCTTCAAATCCTCAATGTATTTCTAGGTGTTTCTAAGGGTGGACCATTCCTAGTTCACAAACATCTTGGTAATAAGTGTAAGAATATTCAAATATAAGTTGGACCATTCAAGATTACTGAATGAATTATTAAGGTGGAATATTGGTTTTCTTTTTTGTCCTAGTTAACATTGATCCATGAAATGTTCCATGTCACAAAATTTAAGAAGTCTCACTTGAACCCATATCATGTGATGAACTAGGGAATTGAAGCTAGTATCTTACTTGTCTTTGTTTGAGTAACCAATGTAGATTATGGACTCCCATGTGAATGTGTTTTCAGAGAAATATATGATTTCATTCAAGTACTTATTCAGAATGAAAATGAATATCTTTTGACATGGGAATAAATGTCTTGGTTAGAGGATTCGTATCAACATTTACCATTTGATCATACATTGGTTTGAATTTTCGATGGAAGAAAGTTTTCATGGTGGGGAGAATTATCCCATCCTTATTACAATTTTGAGGTATTTTCCCATTTATTTATTATCTTAACATTGTTACATATATTTATTGGGTGTTTTTTTAGAAAAATGGGTTTTTAGGATGGATAAAAAAACAAATTGTTGGAAATAATTTAGTAGAAACTGTGTCCCAACCTAGTGTGAAGTGTGCACTATAAGAAGTGGATCTATATAGAATGCATGAACAAGCTGATGTTATTACGACCCTCTTGGAGAGAATATTACACCCAAGAAATTGGCTATGTCTAGGTTGAATTTTGAGGCTCACAACTGTGTTCCCCCTCCACAAAACAATGCTGTCATCTTTCTTCTTAGACAAAGTTGCAGCATGGTTGGTGCATGATCTGGAAGACCATAAAGAGAGACCATGTAAATTATATTTTCCTATCTCTAATTTAACCTCAAATCACCCATTTAAACCCCAATTATACCCCCTTACCCTAGGGTCATCTCTTTCTCCTAACCTCCTCCCTTACACACATATATTTGGGTGTTTTGGTTTGATATACAATGAATCATCTTGTAAGCCTCTCCTATCCTCTTAATGTCCCTCATTTTGATCTCCGTTCTCTTCTTATTGTATTTCACATTCATGAAAATGGTTTTGACCTAGGATGGGTCTATATCTCTTTCCTTTTGGTAAACTCATGATAGACGTGTTGTGATCTTCCTCAGGGTATCTCCTTGGTTCTTATTGTGGATTCCACCTAATTTTTTGATTTTTCGAAAACAATTGGTAGGTGGTTCCATGCCTTGACATTGTTTGATGATTTTATAATTCATGATTTGGTTTAAAAGTGGGTTTTATATTTTTTTTGGTTGTTGTGAATGGCTTTTTCCATGGGTTTTGGCATGTGTTAAATGTTAATAAGGATTTTCCCTTGTTAAATTTTTGTTTTTCAACATTGATTTTGTGTTTTTATATGGCGATTGTTTAAGAAGTTACTTCAGGTGGGGTAGGGATTTGAATGGAGCACAGCGGATCCCTAGGTATCTATGTGGGTAATCTAGGTCTTGTACATTAAGAAAGACAACAAGGTCGAGTTATGGTCTCCCTAATTGAATTACATAGTAACACTAACTAAACATACATGATGGGGGTTGGTTGAATCAAGAAAGAGATGGAACAATGCATCCATGTTATGGTCAATGAGAGTATGAGAATCCTAGGACCCCACTAACCCAAGTGCCTTAGGGATTCCTTGTGGTTATCATGTTATGCTTACCATTTAGCTTGTTATTTGATTTATTTCATCCATTATTTTGAAGCATGTTTTATTTAGATTATATATTTATTTTCTTAAAAATATCATGTTAATTTTTATATAATATAATTGCATGGAATCTATTTTGGTTTTATCCTACTCGGTACTGTGGCTTACACACTAAATACATCCTCGAGTGTATGTATACAATTTTATGATTGATCTAGGTAAAATAAATATTTTCCCTGGTAAAGACGGTTGATTTATATTCTATTCATTTATTTTTGGACAAATTTTTGAGGAGGTTGAAGGAGGGAGTGGAACCACATGTTTCATAGAGGCTTTTGGTCTAGTTGGTCCCCTCCCCTTCCTGGTTATTTTGGTCTTTGGTGTAAATTTTAAATGTTTACTCATGTTCTAGTGTTATCATTTGATATCTGATATTAAGAATATTGGTTGTAATGTGACGTATAGTAATTGATGGGTTTTTAGTTGTATTTCATGGGCCAAAACATTCCGAAATGTGTTACTTGATTCCCAGAAACTAGTTTCCACCCTGTGGGGATTGTGAATGCCATTCGGGCCACTCCACTATTTAGGTTGGGTGTCCAATTCAATGGAATATCATCCCTATTCTTGATAGTTTATATATTTCCCCTTTGACATGTTATATCATTAATCTTCACCTTTTCATGATATTTAATGTTTCATTTGATTTTATGATTTATTAGGACTTATGATTCAAAATATTACTAATGTTTTTAGAGATTCTCATTCCACTTTTTACTTATATGAGACACATGCCATATTTATCAAATATTTATTTTATGTGTTGTATATACTTCCCATGAATTTATTTTATAGTGCTTCTCCTAAAGATTATTTTTATTTACATATCTATTTTAGGACTTATCTTTCATGGGGTTTATGGTACCAAAATTACCAAATCTAAGTGGGATTGTTTCCTCAATATGCCTTCATTGAGACAAATGTTATGTTAAGAATCTATCTTCTTTTATAGGGTTAATATAATGACCATTTTACATGTAATATCATGATTTTATTTTTTATTGTTATATGTTATGTTTCATTAAATGTCATTCTATCATAGGTGTTATGGTTCAATGTAACCAAATTGGTAAGAGTTTTATCTTAAAATCTCATCGTTTATCAGGATTGTTTGTGAGTAAGCTTCTAATGATGAAATATTATGATCTATATCTCATGAAACTCATGAATTTTCTTATTATATGGTTATTCATGATATTAATAATACCATATCTCTAGTATTTTCTACTTAATATAATTTGGAAAATGATTTTATGAAAATCTAACTTTATTTCACTCTTTGGTCGGAAATAATTTTTATTCCAAAACCATGTTTCCTAAAAAAATTCAAAAATGATTTTCTATTCTCCTAGGATTTTAAAAATAAATTATTACCCTTGTATAACTTTTTTGAAAAAAATTTGAAATGGAATCTTTATTTGTTTATTTCAATGTTTAATGCATGAGTTAAACTTCTTGTATTCATACCCATTATTTTATTTGAAGCTTTCTTTAAATGTTTTCAAGTTCATTTTCAAATAAAAGTATTTTCAAAATGATTTATATTTAAAAAAATAATAGTGGAAAAGATATTTACCTCAAGAAATGTTTTAAATTATTAATAATGCTTCTAATTTACGTTTTTAGTGTTATTTTTAATAAAGAGTTTTTTAAAAATATTATATGAATTTTTAGTTTTAATATGTTGTTTTCAAATAAAAGTTATCATTCTCAATAAATGTTCCATGTGATTTATTTTTTAAAATCATTCTCAATATAAAATAACATTCTTATATATTTTATGCATTGACGAGGATACAGGCCAAGTATTATATACTTATTCTTTCTCTGAATGATTTATCTTTTTGATAAAATTATTTTTAAGAATCATGTTTCTATTACATGGGTTAAACCATAATAAAATTCTTATTAAATATCATTATTCCTCTACGATTCATGCATTGATGAAATGATGAAATAATAATGAAACTTATTTTCTTTCTATAGTTTTTTGATATGATGAAATGTCTTTTAATACCATTTCCTTTCATTGGTAATGGTGTGATGAATGCTTTATGATCTTGTGGTATAAACATATATTATTTACATTATCTGATGGGTGGGACCTGTATCTCCCTCTAATGCATTAACTAAATCATTATATCTCATGATATAATAATGGGAAACAATTAGATGGTGTTGATCTACCGTGGGAGACATATGTATCAAAATCAAAAAAGGGAAACAGGTGTTTCCTGGTCCACTATGATAAATATGTGTTTTCTGATCCACAATGGGAAACTAGTTTTTCCTGATCCATGATGGAAAATATATGATGAGTGTTGATCCATGATATTGATGGTCTTAGTAATTAACCTTGACATATGAAATGTATTTAAAATTTTATGATGGTTTCATAGTTTTATGTCAGGATCATATGGTTCATGATAGATTTATGATAATTTATCACACTTATGAGACCTATTTTTAAAATGATAATTTTCTATTCCATGTATCATTTTTATGATATTTGAAAAGTTTGGTATGAATTTCTTTAATATATTTTAATTATCACATACCAATATGATTATTTTATGATTTAATATTATCATAGATTGATATCTCTTATATATACCCATACTAAGAAACTGAGCTCTTTATTTTTATTATTTTTCCTTCCCCAAGTTTTGAAGACCAGTTTGGGTAGGGTATTCCTAAGATGATTATTATGTGAGAAGATTTGTGTGGGATATGTTGAATATCTTTCACCAAATTATAATATTGTGTGCCTACTCTCCGAATACAATAAACTAGTATGGCCATCGAGCATGTGTTAGTATAATGTATTGAATATAAAGTTAAAAACATGTAATGTCAATGTATGAAAGACCTTGGTCGTTATAGTTGGTATTAGAGGAAAGGTTTATTTAAAATTTGGAAACTATGATAGGAAACAATTAATGATATCCCTAGGTATATTTCAAAGGATATGTCTAGGGATGTCTCTTAGGATAAGTTTAAGGATGATTCAATGTATAGTGAAATGTCCTAGACTATTTTCTTATGATAGAGTGAGTGGTTTCCATTTAATTACATCTATGAATGGATACTATAAGTAGAAGTACCTCTGGTAAGAAGGTACCAATGGGTAACAACTATAAAAATGGTGTATTAAGATGGACTCAACCGTCCCCTAGTGAATGAAAATGGGTCTTACTTCACACCTATTTTGACCCTCCTAGGTGATATGATTTTTAAATTCAAAAACTATTTAAAAACCATCAATGAACTATTTAAATATATGATGACCATGAATGGCCTAGGATAAAACTATGATTCCACATATTTGAAAAAAGGTGTAATAATTTAGACATCTTATAAGTGGTTTTTTATTATTATGAGGTTTTCCACTATGATTACTATTTCTCACACTATGATTTTTGTTTTCAGTAAGTGGATAGAAGTAAAAGGAATAATATTAAGATTGAATGTAATGGGACATTTAGTAACTATGACCATCAAAATTATATGATGACTAAATATAATGATATTTTTATTATGACTAATCATATATAATGATATATTATTATCAAAATTAACATTATTAAGACATCTAAAGCATAAAATAAGAGAAAAATGAACTTATATGAAATTTTATATGGTAATAAATACATAATAAAGAAGATTCAAATTTTTGTATGTCATAAAGGAGGGACGAAGAACCTAGAAGAATATATCAAATGGATGGGATGGTGTTATTTGTGTGGAAAAGATGGACATAGAGTTAATCAATTTCAAGGAGTTAAATGTCTTTTGCATGAGGAGCATGTGAATTATCATCCTCAATTCCCTGACCCAATAATTCACTTCTAGACTGATGAAATAACTATTCCATTTCAATTATTGAATAGGAAGGATTTAAGTATTTATTTATTATAATTAATATATTCTATTCTAGAAGTATTTTAAAATGTTATTTGTCTTTAACGAATCATGAAACTTCTCAGGATTAAGTTATTTTAGGAATCATATATTTCATTATGTAAGATTTACATAAGAGTTTTGGATTCCATAATGGGTTTATAATTTTAATTATGATCATAATTCTAAAGTCTTAGACACCCCTTTTTAGGTTTTAAATGATGGTATTTTATTATTATTAATGATATTTTAGAGGAAAAATATGGGAACACAAGCCTTTAGTTTTGAATTTGTTTTAGTAAAAAAGTTATTTGAGGATGAATGAAATTAGACATTGTGGAAATATTATCAGGGGAACTGGTAACATTTTATTTTTATCATATATTTGAATTTAAGGTAATTATGGGTTTTTTTTATCACCATAAAAATTCGACAAACATCATTCCTTTTAGAGAATATTTCTCTCTAGATCCTATTACCATAATATACATTAAGGAAGTGTTAAGGTTGAATGGGGTACCACATTCAATCTCATCTAATCTGTATTTTAATATTTCCTCAAAGTGTATTAAAAGTCATCAATAATATCCTGATATAGCGTTGAGTTTCAAAACTATGTATATTTCTAAAATAGATTGGTATTCTAAGAGAAAAATTAAAACCCTAGTGGATACAATAAGATCTTGTTTTATGGATTTCAAAGGTGGTAAGAAATGAAAACATCCTCAATTTTACATTTCTGGAAAAAAAATATTTTTCACATGAGAAATCAGATTGATCCTTATAAATACCTTAATGTAAAGAAGCATAGAACTCCAACATGCAAGAATGAAGCTGTAGAAAGAATTCTATTAGGACCTGATCATGGTGATCATATGATGGATAATGTTAGATCCATTCAACAATGAGTATAAACTTCAAAAATTTTATAAAAATTTTATACTAAAAATCATCATTGGAATCTAGAATTTGATGTTTTAGTAATTTCCTTCTATGAATTTCTCCATGTATAAAAAGAGAAAACTATGTCCTAGTTATATAGGTCCCATTAAAATACTTGATCGCCTTAAGACAGTATCTTATCATTTGGAACTTCCGCCAAACATCTATCAAGTTCATGATGTGTTCCATGTACCACTCATGAATAAGTGCATAATTGATCCATCACATGCACTAAACATATAGTTCATACAACTAGATAATGATATTTTTTTATGTAATAAATATTAGAGATTCTTAATCAAATAGATAATGTTTTATGAAACAACACCACTCCCATGGTTAGTGTTTTTTTTGGAAAAACCACCATCTTAAGAAAGCTATTTAAGAACATGAGGATGTAATGAGGAATAATTATCCTAATATTTGGGCTACAAGGTGTTGCATTTCGGGGTCGAAATTAATTTTAAGGGGTGTAGAATGAAACAACTCGATATTTTGTGAAATATATTTTTACAAATAAATTTAATATTTTCTATATATTCTATTACTTGAAATTTCAATTGTTCTATGATTTACACACAATACTAATTTTGGATTTAGTTACATGTAACAAAGGGTTTATCATGCATTATATAAGTCCCCATTTTTAACTTGTGTTATAGGCATCACCTTGTTTTAACGAACCGCGACAAACAATTAAAATTATAATTTAAAAAAAGTTCATTATTAACTAGGATTTAAATTAGTGGTATAAATAGGAATAAATAAATTTCTAAATAAAATTTATAATTAATTTATATTAATAATACATATATATAAAAAAATAATTAATTTTTCAATAGTATTTTTATGTTTTTGAAAATAATATTTTCTTAATAAAATATTCAGTTTATTTTTTTTGTGAACAATAATAAATTTTTTTTTTTATTTTTTATAAAATTAATTTGGAAAAATAAAATTTATTTTTCATATCATTATATCAAAAGTATCCTATTGTTAATTTTATATAATTTTCTAAAAAATTTAATTTTTTCTATAAACAGTGATAAATAATAAATATTAATTGAAAATTGTTTCTTAATTAAAATAATTTATAAAGTTCAATTATATATTAAAATTATTTTAATGTAAAATTATTTCATCAATATATTTATTAGTAAAATATTTTCCTTGTAATAATTATTATATTTAATGTTGATATAAATACTATTTGAACATTTAATCATTTTTTCTTTGAAAACCCACATTCATGTTGTGTGAGTGGGGTTAATTTTAAATTAGATTTTTACAACTATGTGAAATCAATTTTAATAAAATTATTCTATATTTGGAATAATTATTATTTATATTATATTATAATTTAATGTTCGTTTTTTATCATAATTATTATTGAAAACAGTTAAAAATTAATTATCACGATTATGGTTAAAACGAGGTTTTACGCGTTACATGATCTTGTGTTAAAAATATCCTTACACACACATTTGATTTTAATTTATTAAATTATATTTCATATTTATAATCACTAGTATTAAATTATATGATAATTATATATTTTTATTCTTAAATGATAAATTACCTAGGTTAAAAAACAAGTTACCGTAGTAAAAATTAAAATGGTTAAAGTGAGTAAAACTTAAAGACAAAGGAATGAAATGATTAACATGCGTGTTTATATTTCAATTTTAGGTTTGGATAAAACATATAATTCCTCCCCTAAATTATTTTAAAAAAATATATCCACATTAGGTGAGATTTAACCCCTATTATTGAAAACTTTTGGGTATTTTTAAAAATGCCACACCTCCACAATTATAAAATACTACACCTTATCCACTATTATTCACACCATAAAACAATTTTTTTGACTAATATATTCCAAAATAACATAAAATATTCAATAATATAATTCTAGGAGATTTATTTTGGCATAAAATTTACTTAAGATGATTTTTTTTCAAATAAAAAGAAGTTACTCAAAGAAGAGGTAACGTTCTTCAATGAGCATCTTTATTTTATTCAATACTACACATATTAAGTTACTATTAATCCATGATGGAACAATAAAATGATTATTTTACATATACATATATTTTATTATGTTTATTTAATGACCTAAAACCATCTCTGTGTTCATGAAATGGTTTGTGAAATCATCGTTCGTGTGTACGACGGACTACCGCCTTGTGATCCGATGTTAGTCATTTTTTAATTAATACCTCTAATGATTGGTTATGATGATGGATATAAAGTATATATATGATATTTATAAAATTATTAAACCTATGGATACATTATATCATATATTACTATTTAATTTCTATTCTATATGGGATACGATGACGTCGCTTGTGTGTATGGAGAACTACCGCCTCGAGAAAAGATGTGATTCGTTTTCACTAACGCTTTACAAGGAAGATAATAAGGATATATTTAATGAATATATTTTACATACATGACATATTGATTATAATAATTACGTATTTATAATTATTAAATGATAATATATCATTTTATTTCTTACCTCTTCTCTCACTAAAAGATTATAACATCATTCATTTATGAGTGGACTGTGACATTCATGATGCGATATGGATCTATTTTAATCACCACACCACTTGGATGATATGAATATGTATATTCATAGAAATAATATTTTATTTATGATACTATTATAATCATTGAAATATAATATGTTAATAATCTATTTTCCATAATGATCGTTAAAAAATGGAAATGTTACTCTTGCATACATATGGCATATTGTCTGCCTGATCATAACATACATCATTTTAAAAAAATTATATTTCATCATTAATATTAAAAGTATAATTTATATATAAATATTTTAATTATAAAATTATTATTATTCTATAAATAATAGAACCATTATCAATGTATGAGGACCAAAAATAAAAACTCAAAAAATATATGAAAAAATCGGTTATTACCGGACACATGACATTAACATGGAATTATTACGAAATGTCAAATAAAAGGACATAAGTAAATTTTATATGGTATGATATATAAAATTATGGTTCTATAATATATTTATAATAAAATATAATTATTATATATGATTCTTAAATAAGTAAGAAGTAAGTCGAGACTTATGATAAATGACTTTTATTCTCTCTTCTATTTATGGGAGACATTTGACAATTAACTAATCATTTATTTTTTATGGTCTATATAAATTTTATTTGAAATTTTATATCGTTATTATATACCTTTTCATTATATTTAATGTTTCTTTTTATGTTATTCTTTATTTTTTATAAGGATTTAAAAAAACTCAAAAGTGATATGGTATTATTGTCTTGCTTTTTTACTTCTAGGAGACACATAAAAAATTGGTCATATTTTTATTTTATGTGGTATATATATATCACATGAATTTATTTTATAATTATTAACCAATAAATTATTATGATTAACATATCAATTTTAGGATATTTCTTTCTTGTGGTTAATGGTTTAAAATTTACTATTTTTATGTCAAATTTATTTTTTTACGATATATATTATGTTATAAACCTATATTATTTTATGAGGAATATATACATCCCAGTTTACATGTAATATCAATAATTAAGTATTTATTTTAAAAAATTATGTTTATTTTTATTTGTTCATACATGGTGCTTATGATTGAAAGTTACCAATGTGGTAAGATTTTTATGATACATTCTCATCATTTATCGGGATTGATTATGATTATGCTTGAAATTATGAGATAGTATGATATAGATTTCATTAAAATAATGAATTTTATTATACTATGGGTTTTAATGATATTTATAGTATCATTTTTACACTATTTGGAACTTAAAATAATTAAGAATATTTATATATGAAAATATAACATTATTCCTATATTCTGTTGAAATTCCCAATTCATCCAAAACTATAATTTCAAAAAATATTATAAAAAACCTTCTAATATTATCCAACTATTTTTAAAATAAAATGTTTCCCTTTTGTAATTTTATAAAAATATTAAATTAATCTTCATTTCATTTTCCAAACAATACACATTTTTCTTTTACAAAAAATCTGAATGAAGTCATTATTTTAACATGTACGGAATGAAAAAAACTAATTGTCATCGTGGACATTATTTTTTTTGAATATTCCCTTATAAATTTTAAAGTTTATATTCATAATGAAGTATTTTAAAAATGTTTTATATTTTAAAAAGTGTATCTAAAAGTGAAAAATATATTTTCCTAATGAAATTTGTTAAAAGATTTCAATGCATAAATTATAAATAATATATATTATTTTCAAATAAATTGATTTCTAAAATTTTTTATGATGTTTTTAGATTTTAAAATTTATTTGAAAATAAAATTTATCTTACTCAAGAAAAGTTCAATGTAGTTTTACTTTCAAAATCATTCTCTATATAAGATGACATCATTGGATCTAACATATTATTTGTTATGGAGATTATCTTGGGATATGATTCTTATTATTCCTCCTATTGATTTATGTTTATGTTGACATGATTTTTGTGAAACCTATTTCTCTTAAATGGGTTAAAAATTGATAAAGTTCTTATGAAACCAAATTATTTCGCTATATATTATGAAATGATGAAATTAGGAAATGATTACTAAACCTATCCATTTTCCACAGGTTATGATACGATGACATGTTTATGAGGAACATTTCATTTCATGGGTTATGATGTGATGAATGTTTTATGATACTATGTCACACATATGTATAAATTTAATTATGTGATGGGTTGTACATATATATCCCTCAAATTCATTGGTTAAAGATTTATATCTGATGAGATAACAATGGGAAACAAATCGATGTTCTTGATACACTATGGGAAATAGCTATGTCCTAATCCAATATAGCAAATAGGCATGTCGTAATCCATTATGAGAAATAGGTGTGTCATTATCTACACATGGATGTTGGTGTGTCTAGATCCATGATAAGAAATAGGTCACAAGTTTTGATCCACTATGATGATGGTATTTAGAATCATCCTTAACATATAAAATAGTTGTCAAAATTTATGATGGTGCCGCACTTTTATGACATGATTTTATGGTTCATGATTGATTAATAATAATTTATCTCCCTTATGGGATATGTTTTCAAAAGGATAAAGTTTTATGACATGAACCTTGTTTATGATCTACGACAGGTTGGGTACTAATTTCATAAGTAATGTTCATGACCACATACCATTATACTTATCTTATGATTTCATATGATCATATATTGATATCTCATATGCTTACCATTACTGAGAAACTGAGATCTCCATTTCTTATGTTTCCTTCCATAGGTTGTGACGAAAGAATTTGTTACTGTATGTTTAAGATGAGTACTATGTGAGAAGATATATATGGGTGATTTTGAAGATATTTCACCAGATTAAATGATTGTGTACCCAGTTTTCAAAGACACTAAACTATTACGGTCCATAGGCATGTTTTTGCATAATATATTGACTATTCATCAAAAACATATATAATATCTATGTATGAAAATTCTAAGTCGTTATATAAATGGAATAAATATGTTAATACAGTGATAAATTAAAAATCCATTAAAAAATTTCCATTTTATGTATTACTCTTTGAGAATATAAAATAAATACTATCCACATAAAGAATACACTTTTTTATGAAAGAAAACTCTAAAACCCATTATAAAAAAAACTAAAAACACCTATATTAACATTATATAATTATATTCATATTAGTGTTCACAAATGTCAATAATATTTGGAGCCTAGTTAAATACATATGATAAACCACTCTAATTAACTCAATTCATATTTCCTTTGGATACAATTAGAATTACTCAATGCATTGAAGAGTTATATTGGGCTCACATGTCATATAAGTTATATTGGGGTCACCCATTATATAAGTTATATCAGACTCAAATGTAATCATCTATAATTATCAAGTACTATATCTTGAATAAAACAATTAATTTTTTTATTTTTTCATCATTAATCACTGGTAAAACTCATTTAAACCCATAATGAAATAACATTATATTTTTTCATAAAAGTTTAGTTAAATATTTTTTTCCTTTCAATATTAAATCTTAAGAATAAAATATTTTAAGATGAGTGAAAATATGATATTTCTTGAAAAAATATGTCATCTATTAGATGAATATTTATAATTACTAATTTTTATTATTGTGGGAAAACATGGTTAAGACATGTATGTTAAAATACATCATTATTTTAATATCTTTTAAATAAATTCAAAATGTCCAACATCAAAAATGTAAAAATGTATATTTTGAAAATATTTGAATGAAAATAAAGGGATCTATAAAATTTAATTTATAATTTATTTATGTCATATTAAATAAATTTATAAATGATTTTAAATAATATGTACTTGGAGGTAAAATATTTAGATAATGAATCATTAAATAATTAAAAATTATGTTTTAAGGTAAAGTGTATCTTACCTTATATTTTAATCATCATGTATGTTTTTATATTTCATAATAAAAAACTTGTATAAATTATTTACTTTAATATAAATTTTTTAATTGTTTATAGTTCAATTAATTTTAATTTTCACCATGCTATATTTTATTTCATAATCAATTAAGCTCACATCGGACATTTTAATGACACTCAGCTCAAATACCCAAAAAGACTTTGGTATGTATACAATGGTATAATTTTTCATGATTATATAATTTATAAAATCTTAATTATAAAATTATTATTATTATTATACATTAATTATACTTTAGAAACAACCAAGTATGTTGGTTATGAACAAACGAGTTATGTTACATCATGGATACGATAGTTCGTACATACGTATGAGAAACATTACATTTTTTCAACAAATGTAAGGGAATGATTGAAAGTGTAATTTAATATTTAAATAATTGTGACTATAAAATCAATATAATATTACATATTTATATCAACTTATATATAGAAACCATTTCATGGGATGATGAAAAATAAAATACATCACTTCATGAGGCGGTAATTCGCACATGTGCCAGAGTGATGTTGTTATTTTTCATTGAGTGGTAAATAAATAATTTGAATATTTATTTACCATTAATGAAATAAATTTATATTATATATATCATATTATTTAATTTTTATCCATTAATATGACCATCCATCAGATCTGATGATGAAACATGAAATATATTGTCTTTATAAGGCAGTATTTCGCATGTACACATGAAAGATGTTTTAATTTTCCATTAGATGGATAATTTTTTGAAAAAGGGGTAAAACATGTATATAATTAAGTTTTATTATCTTAGATATACTTATTTTGTAATATAAAAATGGTTGGGGGATGTTTTAAGGAGCTAAAAGATAAAGGAAGAATAAACAACACACTTGGCTAAGAACTATACCTCTCCTTCAGAAAACCTCTTTAGTTTTATACCTAATGAGATCATAGGATGGTATTATGATAAAAATAGAGCCTATATAATATATATATATGGATGTTAGTAATTGATTTAGGTAGGTATTGGATGACCTAATAGGCTCTTGAAGTGTAGAGAATATATGATAGTGGATGTACTTTTATAAGTGTGGGAGGGGACATACTTGGAATTTTTCAAAATATTCTAGTATATTAATCAATTAATAAATAAAAAAAGAATCCAAAATCACTCATATACAAAAAATATATGATATAGGGTATAAATATGATCATAAAATAGGAATTAGACAAGTTTTTAGGTCATTTTAACCCTTATAATGTTATTTTTAAACCTTTTAACTTGTTTTATCTCTTATCACGGTAAATAACTTTTTTACCAAAGTTATTATTAATAATGGATACATTTAATGTTAGAATAATTAATAAATTTTTGAATTATGATTCCATATATGAATTTTCTTTTTCAAAATTCAATTATTATAAGTGTAAAAAATTACATTTAAAATTTACTTACAAAATATAATGAAAACCTGTTTTATAGGAAATGCATTTTTAAATATTAAAGTGTTTTTATAACAAAATAAATTGTATTTTTGATTAAAATAAAATTTAGGTTATTATATTTAACAAAAAATTAACTAATTTAATTTTAATCCAATAATAAATCGAATATGAATTTTTAAATACATGGAAGAAAATATAAGTTTATTAAAAGTCAGTATCATCTACTATTCACCCAAACATTCACTCTAAGATAATTTTGACATGATGATATAAAAATTAAATTCATTTGGTAAAATATATATTCTAAAATTTAAAACTTAATATTTTAAATCAAATTATAAAATAAATGTAAATAATAGTAAGAATAAAATTGCTTCTTTTTTTATTAAAAAAATTACATAATATTATTATATGAATATAACTCTATAAAATCTAATTCTAGAATATTAATAATGTGTGAAATTTTATTAATATTAATATTACCCATATTTTTACATTCTTTACCACTTTTGCAAATTGCTTCCTTAAAATTTTATTTATTAGTTAAACAATTGGGGATATTTCACATTATATCATTTTTAATTCTCATGTTTATTCTTCAATAATATGGATTTTACTCAAAATCATTATTATATAAATCACCTTATTCTACCCAATATACTCTATATAATCATGAATCTGAAATGGATATTCCTTATATGAAATATTCTATTCCAACTATACTAGTTCAAGGCTCAAAACATGAGTTGTATCCAACACAAATTTTTTTAATAATGAAACATGAAATACATCATGTACCTATGTTAAATCTGATTCAAAGACACTATGTAAGAATCATGAAAAAATATATCCTAAAATTCATATGTTACATTGAACCATCTACTTATGTTACCCTTTATACCAAAACACATAAAACTTTCCGTTGGATATACCTAATGGAAAACATGATCACCTCTCTTGAATGAAATATCCTTCCTTTACATATTTGTATAAATATTTTTATTATATTGAGCTACTCTCATGTAATACTAAATAATATTTACAATATCAAACATATCCTTTATAAACTACTGTATCAATAACATCATTTCACCTAATTCATCCGAATAATATGGATTCTAGTGCTATTTCTAATATAATGTCTCAAAAGGTGTCATATATATACTATTATAAAAATTATTATTATATGAAAACTATACTAATGAAATATGTTTCTCCAAAAATTAAAAATAAGGCATTAAACTATATTGAAACATTTATTACAAATTTTTAATAATTCACTCTGATTTTCTATCATATTAATGATGATAAGATATATTGAAATTTAATTTAGCACCCAATGACATATGAAAGCCTTTTTAAAAAATATAAGTAAACCTAGGATCACGGTCATATATGATGAATCGATATAACTCTATGTAACCTAGCTATCTCTTTCATATACAATCGAAAAACATGGTAAAAAGACATAGTATCTCAAATAGGAATGAAATGTGTCGATTTATTCAATCTCAAAATAATAGTGAAAATTTCATTATTACCATGAGATATATTTGGAAATCCCCCCACAAAATCCATAAATATATTTTCTCATTTTAACTCTATTATTAGAAAAGTCTAATGAACCCCTTATAAAATAATAATTCGGTTTTAACCTATTGAAAAGTAAAAATTATAATGGTAAAATCTATATTATATTTCTTTATTCCATCCCATAAATAATACGTCTGAAGGTCTCTATGCATATTTGTACTTTCTTGATGAACAAAAAAAGTAAGATATGTGAACTTTCCTCAACAATTCATTTCTCAACTAGAAGATTTCTAGTACACACACCCTTTTAAAAATCTAAAAACACCATTCATGAAAATGATAAATTTATGTTACATAACATTCATTACCATTTTAATCCTTTATTAATAATCATGTTATTCCTTCTCACCATTCTTAATTCAATCTTACAAAGATGGTTACTATGACACTTAAAAAAACAAAGTTCCTACATGAACATTATTTGGGTCAACAATCAACAAATAATTTTAAAAAATGATCATGACCCCAATATAGGATGGCCAATGATCAATTATCTTTTAAAATCAGAGAAAAAAAACTTTTTCATGGATTATAATGAATTATGAAAACAAAATATTTGATAATTTAATAAATCTTCATTACCTCTTATATAAATCTTAATGACTGAGTATATACTTCAAGAAATTATGATTATTAAATATTAGACACTTTACAAAATAAAAAATATATCTCTATAATATTAATGAAAAAAACATTAACAACTAGTTCTAGATCATGTGTCAGATAATTTATATTATAAGGTTTTAATTGATATGAATCATAAGTGAATACCTAATCATTCTTCATCAGAATATGACCAAGACCCTTAAAATAACAAGTGTTTTAGAAGAATAATTAACTTGTAGTATCCTTATAATCCATGAAATAAATTAATATTTGTTATATTTTTCAGTCTTTTCCATTATTCAACCACTTTAGTTTTAGTGGGCTCAAACGTTATTTGTTGTTTAGAAAACATATTCCAAATGATTAAAATATTATACAAACAAAATCTATATTTACTAAATTTTGCATATAAATTATTTTCCTTAATTGTTTGAAAAATAATCTATTCATATATTTCGTAATCCTTCTAAAATTTAGAATATTCCAAAAATTCATCAATAAACACAACCAAAAACTTGTCCAAATAATCCTGGAAAACTATATTTATAATATACATGAAAATAGTTGGTGGATTAGAAAATGTAATGTTAATAATCATAGTATCATAATGCCTATATCTATTCTCAAACAATATCATTACAATATATTCCTCCTTACCTTAAATTGATGGTTTCCTCAAATGATATAAAACTTTGAAAAATGCTAAACTACCTATAGATGATAAAACAAATTATCAATATGAGGTTAAGGAAAAAAATTTATAATAGTAATGTTTTTAAGGATATATAATCAAGGAAAAGACTGATTGAATGGTATTTATTTTTGTTTAATAAATTAGGATCACGCCATAGTGAAGTTCAAGGATTAATGGAATGTAAAATAATAAATACCTACAATCTCTTTTTCAAATATAAAAGATATACATAACCCATTTGATAAGGTTGTTTTGAAATTATATTAGCATTGGGAACTAAATAAATAGTGGAATAAACCTCTTGATCGGTAATAAAAATATGGAAATAATCTGTAAATACATATAGATATTCATTCACAACCACCACATTAATAGTTTGAATAGTTGAATTCTTTTCAAAAATAGGAGTTATGTAACTTTCATTATCACCTTTACTCAATTTTGCATCTTTTTTATATGTTATAAAAGGTATGATATCAGTTAATATAACTTAATTAGAGTTTAAATAGATCTTATCATGATAAATTAAAATCCAATCCATACACAAAATAACATCAAACTCAAATATATGCAGATCACCATGATTTTCAAGAAAATTCATCCCACAAAAAAATAGGATGATTCATATAAATCATTCTTTTATTAATACTTCAATTTGAGTTTTCATAAAAAGTTATATCATCTTTTTAATGAGTTGATAATCACATTATACTTGAATATTTATTAGAAATTAAGGAAATCAAATATCTAGACTAAAGATGGAAATTGAAATAAATTTATTAAAAAAGTTATATATATATATATATATAAATACATCATTAGATAAACTAACATCAACCATAGTAGTAAGAAATGATTTTTCTAATCCTTTTTTTATTTTGATCTAGATTATTTCCACCATAAATAACAATAATTGAACACATTTTACCACAATTTCATAACTCATTTCAATTAAAACATCTCATTATTGGTTGAATATCTATTACAATATTTTTATATTGGTTTTTAATTTTTTTTAATTGCAATCATGGTCTATATAAAAAAATTCACCACACTGGTAACACTTTTTAGATCCTTTTAGACATTCCCCAAAATATTTCTAACCATACTTGGAACATTTTGGTAGAATAACACTATATTTCTTATATTAATTATCCTATATTTCTTTCCACCTCAACCTAACATTACTCATATCATCACGAGGCCCATAAGTGTTAGGAAACATCGCATAAAATTTCGTATCAGATTGAAAATAATCCCATAAAATTTAAATTTATATGAGAACATAGTCCCCTATAGAACTTATTTCAATAATAAGTAAAATAAATTAATTTTACAAGTTAGCTATATAATACAATTATATGTGTATTAGACCAATATAGAATACTTTACTTAGTATTTGTCTATTACCTCCTCTTTTTTCCCTGATTCGATGAATTTTTTTCCATTATGAGTCTAACAGCCTAATGAAAATTTTTGTCCCAGAAAATATTCATAAATGTGTCTCATTCCCTGGAATCAAGATTGCCTCTCTATATAGTATTATTTTCCAAGTATCTCCATTAATTAGTTTCACCATAAAAGAGGTAAATAGAAAGGGTTACATTTGGATGATTTTAACATCTCATGGATTCAAATATTTTCCTAAAAAATTGATCCATCCTTCAGCTATCATTGGATCTGATGCTCCACCAAAATTTTGATAGTGGTGTTTCATGAAATACTCGATTATTGAATTGTTCGTTTCTGATAAATCTCTTTTCTCAATTACAAGGATTCCCCCATTATTTATATCTTATTTCAACATACTTATCACTAAAACAAACTACTCAGATACAATTTTAACCATTCTAGGTTACTAAATTGGAATTATATTATCCTTTTGATATCATCATACTTCATATTTTGTATTACATCTATGTAAAACCATTCTGAATGGATATATATTATATAAAGTTACATGGTAATATTCAGATTTTATATAATGTCAACATAACCATAGATTGTAATATCTAAAGGGTATTTTATTAACATTATTATAACCTATAATGTTATTTAAACCTTTTTTTAATATCAACTATAAGGACCTGACCATAGAAAATTAAAAATTATTGAGTTTTTAGATAATAATTCACATTATTACATTCTTAAATATCCTTTAGGTTTATAGTTTTAGATAACTATATCATAATAGTTATACAAAATAACACATATTATTAAGTGGAAACCTCAACTTATTATTCACATTTTTTCCAAAATATAAATTTTTTAAAATCAAGAATATTTTATTTACATGAAAAAAACATCATGAATTTCAACATGATTTATTATTTGTCCCTACTCCTCATTAAAACCTATGAATTTTTTTTGGATATTTTGGATGATAAAAAATATATCATTAAGGGACAAAAAATAATTAAAATTTTCATATTGTTAAAAAACATAAAAACTAATAAAATGTTTCTATTTTCCTCATTACTCTTTGATAATATAAAATTAATCATATCTATGTGGTTAAACTCATTTTTTATCAAAGAAAACCAAGAACAATCCATAGAATAAAATTGAAACCATTCAAGTCATTTTACTACATTATATTCAAAATAAGTGTTTACTCTTGGTAGAAATAACTAGATCATAGTTTAGTTCCTTAGGTAGACCTTCCCTATTTAACATCATCCTCCTTTCCTTTGAAGATTTGTAGTTTTACTTAATGAAATGGGGATCTATATCCCTCTCACCAATTTTATATGATATATTAGGCTCACCTATCATATAAGTTGTAACAGCCTCACCCATCATCATATATAATTCCCAAGTACCATATCATGAGTAATAAATTTATAAGCATTCACTTTTTCATCATTAAACACTTATCAAACTCATGTTTATCCAAAATAAATACACCTTCAATTTTATCTTAAACATGCGTATAAATATATCCTCCTTTAAAAAATCCTCTTAAGAATAAAAATTCTTAGTATATAGAGAATATGATATGTATTAAAAAACCATGTTCAATTTTAGAGGAATATTGATAAAAAATAATTTCTTTAAAGGTAGGGAGAAAGTGTTCAAGTTATATGTGTTAAAATAAAACATTCATTTTTCCTTTTATAAAGAAAGTCAAAATATCGCATATAAAATATTTTAAAATATTTCTTTTTAAAAACATTGAAAGATAGCTAAAAAGAGATAATGTTTTGATAATTATTTATTTATTTCAATATAAATATATCATTAAAATAATTTAAATAATATGGAAATGGAGGAAGAATATTATGAAAATAATTCATTAAATTTTTAAAATGAGGTTTTAGGGTAAAGTATCACATACCTCATGTCTCACTCATCAGAAACATCTATTATCCTCTGAAATAATAAAATTATGATAATTATTAAATTTATTATTATACTTTTACAATTTTATTATTAATTTTATTATATTTATTACAATGTTACATTCAATTACATCAAAAATTATTTTCATGTTGTATGTTTTGATGATATTCAACTCATTTTTCAAAACCGACAATCGTAGGATGATAATGGTAAAATGGATCATAGTTAAATAATTTCCATCATATTAATAAAATAATAATTATAATTTTTATTCATTAATTATACTTTTATAACCAAAAATGTAATATGGTTATGAAAAATTAATTTTTATACAATTTTGAGATGGTAGTTTATACATACGCACGAGGATCCTTTACATTTTTAAACAAGTACAATGGAAATCGGGTTAGTATCATTTTATATTTAATGAATAATGATTATATAATAAATATCATATTAATTTATTAAATCCACTTATATATACTAATCATTTGATGTGGTTATTAAAAATAAAATACATTGGTTCATAAGGTGGTAGTCTACAAATACGTATAAGAAATGTTTATATTTTTTATTAAATAGTAAAGAAATATTTAGAATATTTATTTACCATTATGTAATAAAATTTATATCATTTATATCAAATTAATTATTTTGGATACATTATTATGATCATCCCATAGAGTCAATGATGAAAAATTAAATACACCATCTTTGTGAGGTGGTAGTCTGCACATTCACACGAAATATGTTTCCATTTTTCATTAAATGGATAAGTAAATGATACATTTCTACACCGTATACATAATGAAACTTTATTGTATTTTAGATAATTATGTTATTATATCACAAATTTTAGAATATTTTTTAAGGAGGTAAAAAAATAAAAGAATTTAAAAACACTTTGTTGTGAACTATGCCTCCTCTTCGGACAACCTCCATAGGTTCATACCTAATGCTTTATTCGTATGGTATAATGATCAATAAGGGACCTCTATAACATGAGTAGGGATTTTATAAATGGATTTTTTTAGGTATTTTATGATATAAGAGGCTCTTTAATAGTGTAAATGTGAGGATAAGGTAAATAATTTATAAGTTAGGGAGCAGACATGATTGGAATTTATCAATAGATTAAAATATATTAATGACTTACTCAAGTCAGATGAGACCAAAATGAATCATATGAAAAGTTTATATGATATAGGATAAAAATATTAATGTAAAATTAATTTATATAATATTTTGTGTCATTCAAACCCATATTATTTTAGTTTTAACACTTTTAACGTGTTTTAACTCATCTAGAGTAACTGAATTTTTATCGAAGTTACTATTCATTATTGTTGAAAATGAAAATAGTATCATAAAAAAAATATAAATATGATGATTAAAAACATGTATATCATTTTTTTAAATTCAATTCCTATAATTTAAAAAAAATATATTAAAATAAATAGGCACAATGCGATGAAAATTATTTTTCAATAAAAATAATTTTTAAGCATAAAAATGATTTTTATGATAAAATCAAGTATATTGTTGTTTCAAATGAAATTTATTGGATAATTTTTAGTAAATATTAAATAATTTATTTTTAAAACTAATATTATATATAATATTACTTTCTAAATACATGATTGAATATATAGTTTTCTTAAAAAATTGTATTTTCTACAATCCACACAAAAATTGTATTTTTTCAGAAAATTCAAAAAAACATTAATCTAGGATAATTTTTACTTGAATATATAATATGTGTTTCATTTTTTCGAAATAAAATTATAAAATTTTTATATTAGTCTTTTAAATAAAACCATAATATATTAGTAAACAAATTTAGTAAGAATAATCATATTTAATTTTTTTAATGAAAATATACTTAATATTCTTTTAATAAATCTAACTCTATAAAATCTAATTCAAGAATATTTATAAAGGATAAAATTAATTTACTCATAACATTACCTGAGATGTTACATACATAATTGAAATATATTACAGATAATAATTATTTCAACACTAAATAAATATATAATTAAAACACTTTTTGTTTGATATAAATAATATGATAAATAAAGTCCTTTTTAATTCAGACAATGAAAATTAATTAGTTATGAATAAATCATATTTCTAAATCGAAAATTATTTGTGTTTTGGTATAACTTAATTAATTTATTAATTATTTTTAAATTACACATATGATTTCCAAATAGTCACTATATTTTTGGATCACAATTCATCCAATATAACTTATTAAAAAATTATTTATAACCATATCATTAAGAATTTAATATTTAGAATCTATATACCTTAATAAATTCTTCATAAACATTTAAATAATTATTTATAATATATTTATAATTATTTTATAAACTCTTTATAAAATAAAATATTCAAATAACACCTTTTACTTTGTTATATATACATTATATAAACCATATAAATTTGAATAAAATATTCTTATTATTTACACTTTACTATTAATGGAATATTTTAATAATTGTTTCAAAAAAATTAAACAATTAATGAATAATATTTTAATAGTTAACTAATTTATAAAATAATTTTATAAATTATATAAATGTTCCAAAATATTATATTCCATTATTTATAAACAGTATATAAATTTCTTAAAACATTGATGCTCTATTTTCCCACATAAGTAGAACATGTTATGTTAACTTATTTATATAAAAAATGACTTACATTCCATATTATATTAATAATTTAATGTAATAATAAATGTATACAATTTAATTATGTTATGATATGACATAACACCAACAGAGGAAATTACTTTTTATGATTTAATAAAAAAATTCTTCATTTAATAATGTACGTAACACATTTATTCGATGAGGAAACTATATTTTACACCATTGATGGTTTTTAAGGGTCTATTATTATAACATCTCAAGTAAATAAAGAATATGAAATTTTCATATTTTTTCATATTTGTGAATTAAATAATAATTTTACATTAATGGGGGTTCTATGATCTATGGTGAACCTGACTCATAACAATGGGTTTCTCTAAAGTCTTATGTTGCACACAATGTTGAGTCAAACTAAAAATAATAATAACATAATTATATTAAATGATAGTAAACGCCTAGTCATTTTATTGGTGTGAATGAACATAACTGACCATATTATTATTAAACATGTTTTTTAAATGTTTTTACATTTATCCTATAAAATTTGGAGGAATAAAATGAGAATGAGTCTAATTTTAAGCATAAGTACTCTGTTATTCTCTAAAGGTAGTTTTAATGCCTTTTGATTGTGAACCCAATTTAAATCTAGTTTTTTTTCACTTTTATAAGTTTAATTGTTCAAAATAAATTTTTTCTTTATAATAGGGAAATAAAAATTTACTTTAGGTAAATATTTGGTATTTTTCTGAAAAATTTCATTTCTTAATGAATAGAGAAAAATATTACATTATAAGTCAAAACTGTCTTTTGATCTGATTTATTGATTTGGTTAGATAACATTTTAAATTGTTTGAAAGTGTAAGTGGATTATATTTTTACAATTTAATCCAACTTTATTCATTGGAAGTAATTTCACTTTGAAATTGGACATACACAGGTCAATCTTTTTGTAGCTTTTACTTTTTAGAAACACGCTTTCTAGTTTTGGAAATGGAAATTAATTTTAAATTAATTAATAAAAAATTTATGTTTTGAATTTGGTAAAATAGTCATCATTTTTGAATTCAGAATATAAAAATTATATTTCGATGAATTTTTTGTATTTTTATGAAAACATTCATTTTTTATTAATAGTGGAAAAAATTACATAGTAGTTAAAACCTGAATTTTTATTCAAATGAAATTTTACCTCATTTGTGAATTGAATTAAAAAAACCTGACTTAAATGGTTGTAATTAGTAAGTAAAATTTGGTTCAATATGATGAAAATATTTTTTGGTGAATTGTAACTTTCGATTTTTATTTACCATGGTTAATGGTAAATAAGGTATTTCAAGGTAAGAATAATAATATAATATTATAAAATTACCATAACACATGTCCTAACCTTATTTTATGAGTCATGTAAAATCAATAAAATCTATGGGTAGAATGTTTGGCCTTTCGAAGCCACTTGGGTAAGATAATTACATTAATTACTTTTTATTTAACGTAAAAATTAAAATATCATAAACATATATTGTTTTTCTAAAGAAATTTTAATGTGGGGATATATAATTAATATATTTGAAAATATATATTAATTATAAATATAATAATATTTCTTATATTTTTTTATTTTATTTATAATTTTTATAAATCAAATTAATAAATTTATTTATGACAAAATGATGATGTAATGATTTTTTCATTATTTAATGTTTTAAATAATGAGATTATAAATATTAAAATAAATTTATTTTGAAACTTTTTATGCCATAAAAAAATTTTATGGATTATTTTGACTTTTTATATTTGAATTAATAAAGTTTTTTCACATTGATCAAGTTGTGATAGATTTTTAAAAAGTCATGATATGAATAGTATAAAAATTGACATACATGAGTTTTTAAATCAATTCATATTTTATTAAATGATAACATAGTCATAAAAATATAAGATTTGTAAGAATGACATATGTGATGTTAAAAATTCCATTAATTATCCATTTTGGGTCTCTTGAAATTTTATTGTAAATATATTAACCTTGTAGTATGAACATACAAGAAGATATGGTAAAAGTTAAATAAGTTAACAAAGGGTTAAATATAAAAATATATGGATTAAAAAATATCCAAAACATGTCCAATTATTATTGGATGATTTTATTAACACTTATATTCATCTTATATTTTAATTTAGTAAGTTCTTGACCTTTTAAATCTGAAAATAATTTTATAATAAAATAATACTTTCAATCCTTTTTAAAGAGCCCCTCCTCCCTCTTATAAAAAGACATCACCTATAACCCCTTAATCACTCCTATCAATCCCCTTGTCTCATCCAAAATCTGCCAAAATAATCTTTCAAAATCCCTCTATTTCTTCTAGAGTTTTCACTCTAGGAAGAAGGCAATTCAACAGAGCCCTTTGGCTCAAATCCAATGAAGTTTCCCGATTTGAGGTAACATCTTCTCTCAATTTCCATTCCATTATTTTTACTTCTCCACACCATATAATCTTCGTAATATTTGTTTATTTGACAAAAATAGTATCCTCAATATACTAGGTTTTCTTTGTTATTATGAATTTAACTGCACTTACCCAAACATCCATCTAATGGATACGAACTATTGTTTATGTGTAAGGCGAATTGTTGCCTCATGAAATGATGATTTTTCGATTTTCCCCTAAAAACTCTCATTGTGGCCATTGTGATGGATATATAATTATATATGATATTTATTTTACCTTTATACTTCTCTAATTATCATTTATAACATACCATTATAGATTTCATGTTTTAGAAAAACGATAATTTCATTAGAGGAAGTGCGGACTATTGCCCCCTTAAAGTGATATGACTCATTCATACCATACATGGAACATATAAATGATCTTGTTAATGAACATATTTAACATATATAGAATATTATATAATACTGTAATAATAATATAACTATGTATCATTAGGTTTTAGTTAAATTCAAAAGGAAAAAAATGAATTGAATGTAGCGTTCATGTGTACGTACGACTTACCATCTCCATGAATGGTGCATTTAATTTTCTTGTATCCAAATGATATGAACTATTATAAATACATATATATTGGATATATATGATATATATGATATCTAAATTATTAATATCATTCTTGTGATAATGGACTTTTAATCACATGGACAATTTGTAATTACAATAGGATCATTTTTAACTCATGTTCCGAACATCGACAAAATGTCTGATATAACACAAATAATTAACTTACTGTTATAGAAAGGTAATAAGTTATATAAAAGGAATAATAAACTCTAAAAAGGTTATTAATTACATATAAATTGACATATGTTTATTATTTAGGAAGAACAAATAACATACAAGACAAGTTGGAATTGAGGTAAGGGACATTGTCTCAATCACTTTTCATTGAGGCATACATTGATTTATACCCGACGTTCTTTTATACGGTGTATAAAAACCTTTGAATTTTAATTCCATTCAAATGAAATATTTTCTCTACAATGTGTTTTACTAAATAACAAAGAGAATGTCACTTTTAACATACGCAGTGACAATTACCTTTCAACTGACACAAGCATTATTTCATATATGGATTAATCTATAAGTCATAGTGTTTTTAAAAGGAAAATAAATACCACAAACAATTTTTTATGTATTTAGGTATTGAAAATTGTTTTGATAAAAAATTTATTATGTCAATATTATTGAATATTTGTATTTTGATTGGAATGTGAAAATGCTATCTTTCCATTTACACTTGTTTTATGTGTTATGATTATATTGTAGTTCTCGGTAATTATTTATGTATATTGGTGGTTCCATGATAAAAATATGGAGGGTGAGCTTGAGATAGCTCTCTAATTCATTGGGTAACGTGATGGAGGAAAATTTTAATATTTCTTCTAAAAGATCTTGGGAATATACTATGATGGGTATCTCAAATGTAACTCCCTATGTAGCAGTAAAACCTACCATGAAAGTATGTTATGGATGAAATAAGTTAAATTTATGATTTATTATTTCTATGTTTTATGCATAAATCTTATGTTTACATGAGGTATGTTGAATATTATAAGTTTTACAATTGAAAAATATGATTTCATGGATTGTATGTATTGATGAACTAATGTTTTCTTTCCTTATTCTATAACCCTTACTATGATTTTTATACTCATCCCATATTCTTAAAATGTTTGTAATAGGGTATAAGTAATGGTAAGAGTAACGAAGAATTCAAGAATAATTATATAATGAAAATAATTATTTTTTTCTGTTAAGAGTTTTTATTTTATGAAAAAATGGATACTGAGTAGAATTGTCTACTTTATAATATTTGAGATGTAATTTAATAGTTATGGACTAATTCTCTAAAAAACTAAACCCGAAAATATTCTCAATGTTAATTCTTGATTTAACTCAAGGGTAAGTAATTTTCTAAGGCCGAGGCCTTACATTTGGTATAAGAGTTTGGTTATGATAACTTTAGAGGATATGGTGTTATTTAAGAATAAGTGACATAACCATAATGGTTAACATATTGGATAGAGTCATAGTTATTTTAGATAAATTGAATGAGTTTAAGATAACATGAATAATTATATCTTAGTGTTTACACACCACATAAGATATTATATGACGATTTTACCCATATACACACACTAACGTTTTCGGTTTTAGTAAATTGATAGATCTAGAAGGCACTAAAGTAACATTGAATGTGAAGAAAACTCTAACGGTTTTCTGAAAAAGAAACTGAATTAAATGGGAGCTGCAATTAAAACACATGAGGTTATTCTCAAATAACTATATGGAGTCATGAATTACCACCTTAACCTTGGTTATTTTTATAAGGAATTGTATATGAGAGAAAAAATCCCAATCGGATTTCAGGAAATAACCATAAATTTGAGTATATTAAAAAACTATGTGTCGAGGATGTGGAAAGTAACACCTATGAAAATGATTCAAAGGGACGGGAAGATTCTATAGATGTGGTAATGAAGTTCATAATGCAAGAACATGCCACTAAAAAAAGAAGCTTCCAGTTGACTCTGGTAAAGGGAAAATTTTCATTCTGAAGGATCATTTGAATCTTTTGAATTTGGTTTTCATGGTTATTATACAAATGTATGTCCAATGAAGAAGTTTAGGGAATGTGATCAGAAGGATAAAACAAAATATATGTTTACCAATACCTAATTCTATTCTAATTGAGGATGAGGAAACATGTAATGACCAATGAATGAAAATAATTATTACGGAATAAGTCAGAAAATAATTATTAATGGATCATAAATAACTTTTAATGGGTAAAAACTCTATATATAAGGGATTCATGATTTAAGGGGCATTTTTCATGATGAAATAGATAAAAGTAATAAGGCTATTTTTATTATTGGATTACTTTAGAATAATTTTTCTAGTATGTTTAACCATAAATTTTGATATGTGAAAGTGTTATTAAAGGAAGAATTATATTTTCTTTTGAGGATATAGTTATAAAAACCATTTGGGTTTATATTATCCTTGAATTTGAGGCCATTAAATGTTATTTATTTTTGGTTTGAAAATGCGAGGTATTAGATAACCATTGAGGATACAATATGTTAAGGTTATTTTTGAGGAATTTATCTCATTTTTGGGAATGCTATAAAATTATATAATTTTTAAAAAGAACAACACGCAGAATGTGTGGAAACCCATCTTTTCGGATAAAGCTATGGGAATCAAACTCACAACCAATGTACGATTGGTATTTATCATCTAACACATGACTACATGAAGTCCCTAGTTAGTATGACTAATTATTTTTATTTAGATGGTTTAATTGATCAATAATAAGTTGATTTAGGGAATTTATGTTCTATCAAATGGATATCCTTAGTATAGGAAAATTATTTTATGGTTAAGTGATAAATTTTATTTTGTAAGATGTTCTCTCTTTTGGGAACACTATTTTCTTTAGTGAAATAGAACATTTGGGATATAATTCGTTGACTAATGTTTGAATTTTATTTTTTAAGAATAGATTTTTTTTCTTATAGACATATAGATATTTGTGTTATTTATGGAAATGATTAACTTATCATAGATAATATGTTATTAAGTTAATTACTTTTTATTGTGAGACTTTGTTAGTATCCGATGTTATTATGAGATAAATGTTAACATTTTCGTGGAAGTATATGTTATCAAATCCTTCTAAATTTTGGGTTTCAATCATAGTTTCAATTATATTGAAGTATTTTAAAGAAAATTGTTTACTAAATGTTATTTTTTTGAACTTTGGGAACTTTTTGTTCAATTTTGTAGATTAAGAGTGGTATTTATTTTTATAAAAGACTATACTTTGGGGGATTATCAGATCCTATACTAAAAATTTTGGTTTTTGTTAATGTCTAAAGACAAGGGAAATATATAGTTCATCTTCTTTGGAATATGTGATTCTCTAAGTGTTCATTCTATCACTTTAGGTGTGACCATGTCGTCTTGAATACTCATCATTTGGAGAAAATATGAGTTTTTGGTAGAAAATTATTAAAGTATGAAACACTAATTTTAAAGTAAGTATATTTCCTTATGATATAATTGTATGTAGTAATAAAAATTTTCAACAATATGAAAATGATCTTGAAGAAAAAAACGTATACACATGCTTTTATCATCATACTTTTACCCAACCACAAATTTTTGATATTGTGGTGGTTAACATTTTGTGATCAAGTTCTCTATCACTCTCTATTAATCTATGAGAGTTAGTTTTTCTTCTATATCCATGTTTTCCTAATTGGAATCTTAGTATGGGTTATCTTGGGTGACCTTTTTACTTCTTTTTATTTCTTTTAAAGTGATAGTTTTATTGACTCTTTTTCCAATGTGGGAAATTTAATGCAGTTTCTGAGCCCATTTTTAAAATTTCAAGGATGCAATTTCCAAATGGTGGGAAGGATGTAACATCCAATGTAAATAAATAATATGAAATTTTCATATTTATTAATATTTGTTAATTAAAAATTAATTTCAGTTTAAAGGGGATGATATGTTCGATTGCGTACTTGACACGTAATAATGGGTTTCTTTGAAGTCTTATGTTGTACACAATGTTGAGTCATACTGAAAATAATAATAATATGATTATTTTAAATAGTTGTTAATTTCAATCCATTTCATTGGAGAGAATGAATAGAACTAACAATATTATGACTAAACATGTTTGTGAAATGTTTTTACATTTATCCAATAATATTTAGACGCCTAAAATGAAAATGTGTCCAATTTTAAGTATACATTCTCTAATATTTTTTAAAGGTAGTTTTACCACTTTTTGATGGAGAACCCCTTATATATATATTTTTGTCACTTTTATATGTTTCATTTGACAAAACAAACTTTTTATTTAGAAGAAGGATATCAAAATCTACTTTGGGTAAATTTTTGGTCTTTTTCTAATAAAGTTCATTTTTTTAATGAATAGTGAAAAATACTTCATTTTAAGCCAAAACAGTCTTCTCATCTGATTTATTTATATGGTTAGATTATATTTTTATATGTTTTTAAACTATAATTGGATTATATTTTTACCATTTTATCCAATTTTGGTCACTGGATGTAAATTCACTTTGAAATTGGACATAAAGAGAAGTCAATCTATTTGTAGTATCTACTTCTTAAACCACACTTTCTAGTTTTGAAAACTGAAATTATTTTTAAATTACTTAATGAAACTTATATGTTTTTAATTTGGTAAAATAGAAATCATTTTTTAATTTGAAATATCCAAATTAGCTTTGGGTTAATTTTTTGTATATTTCGGAAAACGATAATTATTTATGAATAGTGAAAAACAGTAATAGTTAAAAACCCGACTTTTTCATTTATAGGAAATTTTACCGATTCTGTGAATTTAATTCCAAAAATCTGACATAAATATTTTTCATCAGTATATAAAATGTGGTTCAATAAGATAAAAATAATTTTTGGTGAACATTAACTTTTGATTTTTATTTATCAAAGTTAAATGTAAATAGGGTAATTCAAGGTAAAAATAATATTATAATAATATTAAATTAACTCAACACTTGTCATAATTTTATTAGATGATCCATGGTAGATCAATACAATCCTTTGATATAACCTTTGGCATTTTCAAGCAAGTTGGGTAAGATAATTACATTCTTAACTTTTTATTTAAAGTAAAAATATAAATATTATAAACAGGTATTGTTTTCTTAAAACAATTTTAATATACTGTTTTATAAATCATATATTTGAAAATAAGTATTAATTATAAATCTAAAAATATTTCCTACATCATGGAATTTTATTTATAAATTTTAGACATCATATAAATAAATTTATTTATGACACAATGATGATAGAATTATTATCTCATTAATGAATGTTTTAAATAAATGAGATAATAAATATTAAAATAAATTTATTTTGGAACTTTTTATTCCATACACAAATTTAATGGATTCTTATTACTTGTTATATTTTAATTAATAAAGTTTTTTTGAGTTGATCTATTTGTTATGGATTTTTAAAAGTTTATGATATGAATAGTACAAAAATTGACATATATGAGTTTTTTTATTAATTAATATTTTATTAGATGATAAAATAGTCTTGAAAAACTATGATTTGCCCAAATGACATATATGATGTTAAAATTTTCAATAAATATCCATTTTGGATCAATTGGCCTTTTATAGTAATTATATTAACCATATAGTATGAGTATACAAGAAGACATGATAAAAGTTAAATAACTTAAAAAAGGGTTAAATAAAAATGATAAGGATTAACAAATATACAAAACCTATCCAATTATTATTGAATGATTTTATTTCTACTTATATTCATCTTATCTTCTAATTTAAATAGTTGTGGACCTTTTGAAACCGAAACACATTTTATAAAAAAAATAATACTTTCAATCTTTCCTAAAAGAGCCCATCCCCCCTCTTATAAAAAGACACCACCTCAAACCCATTACTGAGACCTCTCAAGACCCTTGTATCATCCCACCTATGCCCAAATAATCTCCCAACATCTCCATATTACACCAAGAATCCTTCCCCTAGGCAGATGGAAATTCAAGAGATCCCTTTGGCTCAAATCAAAATAAGTTACCAGATCTGAAGTAACGACTTCTCTCAAATTTCTTTCCATTATTTTTCTTCTCCACTCCATATTCTCTTATTATTAATTGTTTATAGATAAACACTAGTATCATCAATATAATATGTTGATTTTATGAGAATTATTATAAATAATCATACACACACCTCCATCTAATTGATATGAAAATATTGTTTCTGTGTACGACGAACTACTATCTCACGAAATGATAATAGTTTGATTTTCCCTTACCCCCTATCATGGTGGCCATTAGGATAGAACTATATTTAAGTATGATATTTATGATATATATTATATCTCTATTCTTTCTATAATTCTCATTTATAACATACCTTTGAGATTTTCATGTTATATAAATATGAAAATTTTATTTGACGAAGTGTGGACTACCGCCCCTTCAAGGAGACATGACTCATTCATACCACAAACAGAACATATAAAGGATGGTGTAAATGAAATTTTAACATATATAAAAAATGATATCATACATGAATAGTAATATTCTTATGTATCATTTGGTTTTCATTCCATTAAAAATGAAAATATGCAAAGAAAGTAGTGGTCAGGCGTATATACGACTTACTGTCTCCTTGAATGGTGCATTTCATTTTCATATATAAAAATGATATGGACTATTATAAATAAATATATAATGGATATATGTGATATATATGATATCTAAATCATGAATTTCATTCTGGATATAATGTACTTCTGACCGCATGGACAGTTTGTAATTAAAACAAGTTCATTTTTAACTCATGTTCCGAACATTGGAAAAATGTCCGATATGAACTCAAATAATTAACTAATTCTTATAGAAAGTTAATAAGTTGTTTATAAGTAATAATATTATTTAAAAAGGTTCTTAAGAAAGTATAAATTTTATTATGTTTTTTATTCAAGAGGAACAAGGAACAGACATGGAATGTCGGATTTGACGTAAGGGACTTCGTCTCAATCTCTTTTCATTGAGGCATACTTTGATTTATACACAACTTTCCTTTATACGGTGTATAAACCCATTTTAATATTAATTTAATTCAAAAGGAATATATTCTCTATGAATATTTTTAATAAATGAAAAAAATAATATTTCTTTTCACGTAGTTGGTGACAATGACCTTTCAGCCGCATCGAGCATTATTTCATATTTGGATTCCTCTACAAGTCATAGTGTTTTTAGAAAAAATATATACTCTTTTTACATATTTTGGTATATAAAAGTTTTATGAGAATAGATTTATTAGGTCAATATTCTAGAAATTTTATATTGTTATTTGAATGTGGAATTTTTTTCTTTTCTTTAAACTTGTTTTATGTGTTATGAATATGTTGTGGTTCATGGGAATTATTTATGTATAAAGTTGGTTCCATGATAAAACTAGGGCGGGTGATCCTGATATTTCTCTTCAATGCATTGGGTAATGTGATGGAGGAAAACTTTAATGTTTCTCAAAAGAGATTTAGGAAATATACTATAATGAGTATTCCAAACGTAACTCCTTATATAACTACGATAGCTACAATGTAAGTATGTTAAAGTAATGGCCCAAACCCTCATGACCCCTCCCTTTGCCAAATTCCGACGAGACCGATCGACGAGACCGATCGGGGGACCGATTGGCTTGACCGATCAGCAGGACCGATCGGCGAGTCGATTGGCGCGACCAATCGGTGGTATCGATCGGCGCGACCGATCGTTCGGTGGGACCGATTGGTGTCATCCAGCCTTGGCAGGATTTTCTTCTGCAGCCTCCCCCGTAACCCCACTTTTAGGAATTTTAACTTTTTGAAGTGTTTCAAGGCCATTTTTAAGCCCATAATTAATATCTAAAAATCAAGGAAACCTCCCTACTAAATATAAATTAATCCAGTCATGTGTAACCACCCAACCACATGGAAGAACCACGGTCCGACTTCCAATGCATTCAAATTTCTTATCCCATAACAATGAGATTTTATCTATATATCACCGAAGAAGTTCTTCTCCCCCCTTTTTCCTTTTTGGAAGACTTCTCTCTTCTCCCTGGTGTGCTTGAAGTCCCTCCTTCCCGAGACGTGTGGTGCACCTAGGCTGAAGTCGTCTGCTCGTCCTTGGAGTTCCTGTCGTCCCTCCCCTACAAATCGTGCATCCCATGTTCTTAGAACGTGGAGAAAAACATCGATCCTTGATCAATAAAGTAAGGATTTCTCCTTCTTATCTCTTTTCTGTGTATCATGCGGGGTGGGAATGGTTTTGCCTTTGTGGAAACTGATGAATATAAACTTAATGAAGATAATGAATGGACTTTAAATAATTAAGGGGGTGTCATCGATGTTCTGTTGTACTCTTTATGTTGTTATGTGTTGTGAACTATACGGGCCTATGCTCACTAAAAATCATGGTCGTTGGTGGTCTTTCTCTATGCACTATTGAACCTCGGTGCTCCTGGATGTTTACATTACCGTAACATGGAATTGGTTAATTACGTATACTCAGTTAAATAAATTGAAAGCACCATGATCAACCCTTTTCGGTGATAAAATTTGTTAAAGCATAGTGGAATTGAAACCATAGAGTTTGTTAAATCTTTTAAATCTGAAAATACCTGCATGGGCCAGCCTTTTGTTGGTTGTAGTGGTTTGGTTGTTTCCTTCACAGGCAGATTTCTGGGGTGATACGGGTGGGGATGGTATCCCCGGTTGTTGTAATTTTTCTAGTTGTAAATTTGAGGTTGTGTGATTATTATTTTTATATCACGAATTGTGTTGGAATCCTCTGTTGTTGAGAAACCGTTGGCTCCTGGATTTCGAGAACATGGGGTTATATCTTGGGGTTTTCTTTGGTTCCAGTACTTCGAGGGATCTTACTAATCCCTTTGTTTTTGTGAATTTTCAAGAGAACCGGGTTTGAATGCTTAAATTGTTGGTGGATGTAACTTTTTCTTTTGGTTTGTTCTTATGTTGTTAGTTTCCCAGTAGTGCAGAACATTATCTAAATGAGATTACATGAACATGGAAGAAGGAATAGCTTAAATGGTAATTGGTTTTGGGGATGAGTTGTGACTCGGCTGTGAGTAGTGTGCTTCCTATGAATTGGGAAGAGTGTTCTTGTGCCTGGATTGGATTTGGAAACCCTAGGTTGGGTTGAGTGTTTGTTACTTATACATATATTTGTAGTTCTTATGTTTCTTATTTGCGCCCCACCCATGTTGAGCACTTAGTGTTGAACACCCCCATTTCATGGGGGACGATGTTTTTTCCAACACTTCTATTAGTGGCTGGTTATTAGCTCTTCTCTGATCCCTTTCCCGGATAGACCAAGTATCTTCAGGCAGGCTGTGATGGCCTGAGGTCCATTATTATCCCAAGATTCTTCGGGTGGGGATGTTGTGGTGGTTAGACCAGGTGTTTACAAGCAGGTTGTTTCCCATGTATCTTTGGGATGAGGACCAGGTGTCTTCGGGCGTAACGATAGATTTCTGGCCCAAGTGTGTTCGGGCGTGGCAGTGGTTGTTCTGGACTAGGTGTTTTCTGGAATGGTTACGTGAGGTTGTGTGGCCTAGGTGTCTGCGGGCAGGATAACGGTTGTGGCCCAGGTGTTTGCGGGTGGGATGTATAGTTGTGGCCCAGGTGTGTGTGGGCTGGTGTGGCAGTGGGACTACGGTGATAATGGCGGGATGGGTTCGATGCGTAGGATGTCTTCCATAACAGGTGGAAAAGCAGCACGGGGTACACAAATATCGATGTGCTATTACTATATGTTACATGACTTGAGTTATTTGGGGAGCGTTCCTTGGTGTGGTTGGGTGGATAGATTTTCCTTTTTGGGTGTTTGGTTATTTCTTTTTCCACGGTGTATTAGAATGTCTCCTCAATTGTGCAGGAGAGTCTTTGGTTTTCCCTACTAAGTGTACTTGTATTCTCACCCTACGTATATAAAACTATTTTCAGGTTTTCAGGAGGACATTAGGGATCGTGCAGGACCGTACTAGCTCGGACCTTGGGGCAGTTTCTATTGTCGTTTTCCTTTTCTTGGTACATTACCATTTGGTGTTTTGTGGCTTGTATCTCTTACTTTTGAACATGAATATGGGAATGGTTTTATTTTGGATTTACCATTACTTTCAGATTGGGTGTTGTTGGGGTTGATACCTTATCTCTCAATCCTAAATAAAAAAATATAAAAAGGGTAATGCCTTCTATTTTTTTGTGAGATTATATACCCTTGGTGCTGGTCACCACTCCGGGACCTATTAAAGGTGGGTTTCAGGGGTCATTATCTCTCATTAAACTTAAAGAAGGAAGGTCTTGGAAATCTGCTGACCCTTCCCTCCTTTTGGTGAAGGCGGTTCATGACCATTAAAGATGCCACAAGTTACATTATGATTTATGATTTCTATGTGTTATTCATAAATCTTATGATTTCATGAGGTATTTAAATGATATTATGTTTTGTGATTGAAAAGTATGATTTTATTGATTTTATGTATTTATGGACTAATGTTTTCTTTCTTTATTTTATAACCCTTATTGAGATTTTTATGCTCATCCCTGGTTTTTGAAATTTTTTTCAGAAGATATAAGAAAGGGTAAGAGAAAGTAAGAATTCATGAAATTTTATATTAAGGAAATAGTTCTTATTTTCCTTTAATAGTTTTTGTTTTACGAAAAAATTGGATACTTATTAGAAGTGTTATCTTTGTAATATTTGAGATCTAATGTAGTGTTATGTTCTATTTTTCTAAAACTATAAACCTGAAAATATCTCCAATGTTAATTCATGATTTAACTCTAGGATAAGTAATGATCTAATTTTGGTTGCTTACAATTATATGGGCAATGGATGTGTAATAAAACCCATAAATGTTTCTAATATATACACTAAAAATAAAATTTTAATATTAAAAAATTCCATAAATGTGAATATCTGGATAAAAGTATGCCCCATTTTAAATCATTCATGTATTATGTTTGATGTCATTCACTAGAGTGGTATATAAAATTAATTTTACCTTCGAGGGGATCAAACCATAAAAATGATCCGATAAACCATTTTGTTAAATCCCAAGTAATATATCCCAAGTAATTTAATTAATTTATTTTGACCAATATTATCAAATATTCAAATTGGGCTCTCCTAGGTGTCCCTTGTCTTGGATGAAGACATTTATATTGTTTTAAATTTTAGACTATTTACAAGGGTGTCACTCCTATCATCCACAAAAGAATCCCCTCACCACCTCACTTATCCATAAAATTTTAGAAACTTTTCTCAATCAATATCTACAGAAATAAATTCCCAAAATCCTTATACATGGATGATTGGTTATTTTATTCCCAAAATACTAATCTAAAATTAATTAAGGTGTTTATCAAAACAGACAATCTAAGGTGGGGGTATTTCATCTGACCATGTTCTTTCAAATATATTTCGTCTTAACCTTATCCAAATATTCTATAAAAAATAATAATATAATTAAATTAAAATAATTATCTTACGAAAATATTATTATATATATTCAAAAAATAATTCTCTACCTTATCTCCATCCACTAAAAATGAAACTATTGTTTGTGTCAGTGTGTGAACTACCACCTCCAGTGATGACATATTTCATTTTTCATCACCACCACACATGGATGATTATGAATATAGATTAAATTATTAATTATGATATTTATTAAATAATTATCATTTTGTAAATATAATTATTATTTATCTTCTATCCCTTCATTCCATTGTAAATTGAAAATGTAGCTCATCTGTATGTGAAGACTGCCAACTCTATGAATGACATGTTCAATTTTTAATCATTTCCATACAAAAATGTTTATAAATATGTATTTAATTAATATATATAATTTTTACCATAAGAATTATTTTCTTCAAAAATGATCATATTATTTTGTAACACCTTTTATCGTGGTCAACACAGTGATTCTTTTTTGATCGAACAACCCATCTGACGTGAACTTAACAGATTCTATAACAAGATAATACAATAAAGTAAATGGAATTAGAGAAATAATAATAAATAAATAAACATTGAAAAGGTTTTTTATAGAGTAAATAATTCGTTTTAGTGATTATTCAATAATTTAAAGCATTTACATGGTGATTCATAACTTGATGTGAGACGATTTTTTTTAAAACCTTATATTAAATGTTTTACGATTTTATTTTAAAACATTTATCTTCCATATTGATATTCATTATAATGGTTAAATAATATTATTTTATATTTATTAAAGACTTATTAAGTTATTTTTCAAATAAATTTTACTTTCTTCATAATATTTTAAAAAAATTTAACATTTTCTTTATGGGTCATTGTTTACTTTCTTATAAAAGTGGGAAAAATAATGTTTTTTAAAATTTAGTTCATGTTTTTTACAAAATTTTTTATTTTTATTAATTATTAATCTTCTTATATAAGTTGATATTATTTTTTAAATAATGTATTATACACATTTTTTTAAATATTTATAGTTTTTAAAATTTATTCAAAAGAAAAGGATATTTGACCTTTTTTATAAGATAACTAAAAGGGATTATTCTTATGGTATCAAATGAAAAGTTTTATGATTTCTATGATAGAAATGAATGTTTTTTGTTTTTTTAATTCTTATTACGTATATTATAAATTTTATATGATTATGAGTGGGTTTGATATAACCTTCCAATTTATTTGGTAATTATATGTTCTTTGGAGAAATTATGTGGGAATAAATTTTGTAGGTTGTTCCATTTTAAGGTTCTTACAAGGGTTCTTATAAGGGTGATATATGAATAATGTACCAATATTCCTACTTTGTTTTTCTATTCATTCTATGAGTTTTTTTGAAATATTTTAATTTCACGAGTTAGAAAAATAAACTTATGATTAAAGGAATGTTTATAACCTCTTAAAAGTAAAATTATTATTCTTCATGGAATTTTTTTAGGATTTCACATGTTTTCCCATGTAACATTCATGATTATTATTTTTTATTATTTATTTAATATAAAAACTTTTCAGAAAAACATTATTAAATGAATTAGATTTCATGACTATGTAAATGATTTTTTGATCTCATAGTTTATTAAATAAAAATGAAAACATGATTATGGATTTTTATGTTTTTTAAAATTATAATGGGTTTATTTTTTTATATATCCATTATTGAAATTTTTATGCTCTTATTTATTTTAAAAAATAATTTGGAACAACGATGTGTAAGAACAATGTCTGTGTAACACATTGGGTATTTGTCACTCACATTGAATTAATAAAAAGTGTTAGGAATGAAAGAGGAGTTTAAACATAAGAATCCCAGTTTATGCGAAAAAATATACACTATATGTAAGTTACCATTTTTTATTTAATTATTTTAAAAATTCAATATAATTATAAACATAAAATATCATGGGAATATAATAAAGTTCAATACTTTATATTAAAATTTTAATAATGTCTAGTTTTTTAATGAGTTTCTATAGTTAGTATCAGGATATGGTTTAGATAACATTAAAGGTTACGATATTGGTAGTAATAGAAACATTAGGGATTCAAATGTATAGTTATATCATCATGATATTTCTTTTGAGGATTTCCATGTTGCTTAATCTATATAATCTTTATTTTAGTATGGTTTTATATAGTGTAAATAGGGTGAATGAAGTAAAAAGGAAACAATATGATGATATATTTCAAAACCAAAAACCATCAATGATTAGATTTTTATTTGATTTTTTTGGTAGTGTTAACCCAATTTACGTAGTCTATTAATGGTGGTTCCCATGAATGGGAGTAGTTTAAATTTCTATAGAGAAAAATTCTAACTATCGTTCATTTCATGAAATTGAACCCTTTGGGTTTTATTAGAATCTTATATAAAGTAATATCTAAATATTGGATTAATTATTTGAAAAATATATTCTATATTTTGGGAATTTTAAGGAATAAAAAATTAATAGTTTTTATCTATGATTTTGACAGTGAAGTTTATATGTGGTGGTATCTAATTATGAATACCAAGGAAAAGTATAAGATTGAAAGCATGGAATTGATATCTTTTAAGGATCTATTATATGAGAAATATGTTCCTAAAGTTATTAAACCTAAAATGAAAAGGTATTTAAAAGATTTTATGAAAAAGGTAGATGATTTAATTACCACCTATTAGGAAATTATTTCCATATTTCCCAGGCCTACACTAGATTTTAAAATATACCACGGTAGTAATATTTCTTTTTTTTACTCAGGATTGAATTCATGTCTACTAAGGCCATTAATTACTCATGATTTTTGATGTTTTGAGTAAATTGTTCAATATTATAAGAATGTTGAGATGGATTTTGTTCTCTTTTATAACAATAAGGATAATAAGCAGTCTATGTGGAAAGAAATGGGGAATAATCCATCGATGAAATTGAAATCTATGATAATTAAATATTCCAATTATGATATGTGTGGAATGAAAAATTTTATAGAATTTATTATGATATATAATAAGTATTACTAGTTTGGTAAGATGAGGTATCGATCTCATGACTACATTGAAAATAGAAATGGTAGTGGTCAGACTAATAATGAAAATGTGTTATTGAGGTATTTAAATTGTAATGAGATCGGCCATTATAAAAATATATATCTTACGATAAGTTTAAATTATATAAAATCATATATAACACATTAATAAGGATATTTAAAAATCATTTGTTACTACATCAGAAAATTATGGAACATCAAATATAGTGGTGACTAGAACATTACTTGTTTACTCAAATTATACCAACATCTTATTTGATTCATAATCTATGAATTAGAATATTTCCCATAAATTTTCTACTAAAATAGAAATATCACCTCAATTAATGGATATATAAATTATTGTAAAAACACACAAAGGAAGTATAAGAGAAACAAATATTTATAGTAATCTTCCTATCCACATATATTGAATGGGTTTTCCTAAAAATCTTATTGTCTTTACTATAGTGGAGTTTAATGTTATCTTGGGCATGTAATGGATTTAATTTTTTCAATCTCTGATAGATTATATAGAAATGGAGGTTATGTTAAATTTTCAAAATTTTCTTTAACTCTTATATAAGAATGAGGTCATACTTATGATAACATATCAAAAATATGAAAAATTGATTAAATATGGAAGTGAATGTTATCATTATCGTATTATTAAAAATAAAAAATCATTTAAACTACTAATGTTTCAATAGTAAATGAATATATAAATATATTCATGTATTTTTTGATGATTTTTATGGTATTATTCTTGATTGAGAAGATTAAGTAACTATTGAATTAATGTCTGATGAAAATCTAATTTCAAACCCCATTTATTAATAGATCCAATAATTATTTTAGAGTTGAAATAGAATTTATAATATTTTCTTTATAGGTATTTCATTCATCCAGTAATATCACATTAGTTTTCTCATTATTTTAAAAAAACATGGATAGTTCTATTAGTCTTTACAATGATTACGTATCATTGAATAAAAATACTATTAAAGTATAAGTGTCATTCCCCTCATATTGATGAATTATTTGTTAGTATCTAGGGAGATCAATATTTTTCAAATAATTTCCATAAATCTAGATATCACCAGTTTAATGTAAATGAATAATTCATTGTGAGTTTTAGGTTATTCCCTTTGGGATGACTAATAATACTTTTGTATTTAAAGATCTTATTAATATAGTCTTCCATGAGTATTTTGATAGATTTTTCGTGGTGTTTATTGGTTATGTTTTGATATATTCAAAATTTTATAAGGATTATATGAAACATATAAGGATTGATATAGATTCTTTAAATAAAAAAAAAGAAAAAAAATTTAGTAAATATGAATTTTTGTTGATGTAGATTTCATTCCTTGAACTTTTTGTTACTAAATATCGAATAACAGTTGATCATGCTAAGACAAAAGTGATGTAAGAATGGATAATACCAACTAATTTCAATGAGATGTGTAATTTTCTTAGACTATCAGGTTATTATAAAGGGTTTTTCTTAAACTCTGTTGTGTTGGATAACCTACTTTCCAAGTTAACATGAAAGGTAATTAAATTAATATGGATGATGTAATGTAATGACTGTTTTCAAGAATTATAAATAAGATTGGTTATTAGTCATATATTTTCCCTATAATTAATATAAGGGGGAATTTTTATTTATATTTATGATTATTTTAGGGGAATTTATTGTATTTTGATGATGAATTATTGGACAATTTAATATGATTCAAAATAGTTCAAACCCCAAGATAGGGATTCCCCAATGCGTGACCCTAATCAAGCAGAGATAGTTTTTTCATTAAAAATTTGGATTCATATTTTACATAATAAAAATTGTGATATATTTCTGTGTGTGTATCTATGTGTGTGTGTGTGTGTGTTTTTGCGTGTGTCTGGATCATAAATGTATAATGTATATGCTCACTTAAAATAATGGAGGATAAGGTAAAGAAGATGGATCAATCTGGTAAAGGATTATGATTTCAAGATTCACTATTATCTAGGAAATCAAAAAAAGGTAGAATATGTTTTATGTAAAATTTATAATTCATCATCAACCATGTTGTATTTTGAACATGATCCAATAGTTAACAATATAATGAATCTGAGTTTTGAAGCACTATAGATTAAAATATTTTCTATTTTGGCCCAGTTATTAGCACAATCATCCTTATGGGAATGAATTAAGATGGTACAGAAAGAATATCCTTGTTTATAAAAATGAATATAAATTTATGAGGATGGAATGTTTCCAAATTTTAACACTTATTAATAAGGTGTTATAATATTTGAAAAGTGTCAATGTGTATTGATTGTTTTATCTTGAAAAGGTGATTATTGAATGAGGTTCATAGTTCTTCCTTGAATATATTCTTACAAAAATAATTATATATCATATTATCTATATAATGATAATATTCACTATTTAAGGACTATAGTTTTATATATGTTATTGATATTTTTTTCTAATTTTAAATCCCCAAATGATTTTTTTCTAGTGTTTCTTGGTCTTAGATTATTTTCAAACCATTCCAAAAAATATAGACAATTATTGAGTTATAAACCGAGTAAAGTCATTTTTTCTTTGGGGTGATCTTTTTTTGTTTCATAATGGATTCATCTCTCACTAACCAGAGAAAATGTTGTTTCTAAACTAGAAAATTTAAAAATGATAAGACCACTGATTTCTATCATGCCCCACCCAGTGGTCACATAGATCTTGATTGTTCCTTCCAATTGGTTTTAGAGGGGGTTCCATCATTGACACTTTGTTTTTGTGATTTTATAAGAAAACGATCAATTCTATGTATATTCATAACTTTATTGAACGTAAGATGATTTATTTCTTTGATGTTAGCAATTACCATATCTAGAAAAATAGAAATATAAACCTATATATTATTTATTAGATATGACATTCTGGAATATATTATATATGGTTCCACCAATATTACTTGGGGTAATGCATTAATATTTTTATTTATGAAGAATCTAGATAATGAAGGGTGAGTTAAAAAATCCACTTTCCTCCTTCTCTAAAAGAGAGTTTCTAAGGATTAAAGGAATAGGATTAACTAAAGGAATCTAGGAAAATTTAAATAAATTTATGAAGAAAATGATAAAGTGAAGAAATAAAATTTAAGGTTATAGATATTGAGGTATGACCAAATTAAAATGTTATATAATTAATCATTTAGTGAATTCTATACAAGGTTTAATGACATTGTAAGCACTATAAGATGTTTTAGTGAGATTTTAGAAAATTTGGTTGTTGTTGAAATTATTATAATAATTATTCCTAATAAATTTGAGGAGAATTTATCATCTTTAGAAGATAGTGATCTAAAAATTATCTCTCAGGATAATCTATCAAATATTTTCATCACATATCAAATCAGAAGGGAAAAGGTTGTCATGATCAAGGAATTTTTTTTATGAATCTCTTTTAAAAATTCTACGTAAAGAATGTTTAGGAATTTTCCCAATGTATAAGTTAGAGACATTGAAACTAAATATGAAATGATTAATGTTTTTGATAAATTCATTTTATTGTTTTTCAAAAAGGTGAAACGTGGAAGGGGGAAGTATAAAAGAATGTTACCAATGAATGTTCTTAGTTATGAATCCATTAGAAGTTTTTTGACAAATGTTCCAAGGCTAACGTCACATACTAATAGATTTTTACAGTACCTAAAGCCCTTTCATTTTACTATCTTTCTTTTGGGTATTTTATTGGGTATTTTTGGGTGATTTTTTGAAATTTATAAAGGTTTCTATGCCTGTGAAAAGTTGGAAAGTGGTTATGGAAAAACAAGATGGTTTTCCAAAGATACTGTGCATCTTGTGTTAGAGTCTTAGAGGAGGTAAAATGGTTATTCACATGGTTATTCCAAAACTGTGGAACCATCCCCGAATACCAAGAGACTTAAGAGAGATATCTTTCAAAAATTTGGAACACATTTTACAAAATAATATAGTCAAACCATAAATATCCTCTAGTATCCTAGAAACGGGCACATGGTTTGGCTCATTATTTTCCAAACCATGCATTGATAAATAATTAATCAGAATTTTATTTTATAACCCCAAACTCTTCTATATTTTCTCACCCTCTTTATAGTGGAATAAGCTCTCAACCAAGGATACTCTACTTGGAGAATTTGATGATCCCCTGCCTCTTGATGATCGACTTTGATGGTGCTTTGGGTATTAGATATAGTTTTTCAAAGTTATGTGTATTTTTATTTTCATTTTTCATTTTTCTATTAGATCATATCCTTTATCCTTGAATAGAACATTAGATCATTTTAGTTTATTATAGAAATAATTTTTGTGACTATCTAATTGGGTTTCATAAAGATCCATCATGGGATTGGTATTTATAGTATGGATCCTAATTTATGGATTTTGTTTCTAGGAGACCCTATTGGTTGGTTCTAACCCTTAATCTCATTGATTGTGGGTCCCAAGTTGGGTGATTGTTGAAATAATGAATTGGGTTGGCAGTTTCTTAAGATATTCCATATCAATTGAATCCTTTTTCATTAATTGATTTGAAAAAGATTTATTATTAATTTTTAAATAATTTGTTGTGATTTTTGATAAATTTTTTCCAAAATGGAATAGTGCATTTTGCAACCTCTTTAGTAATGGATTTTAAAATTAAGTGTTTAATCTCATAAAATATCTTTGTAATTAAATTAATGATATAAATAATGACTCTGTTTATGATACCTGAGAAATAAAGGAATGAAATTTTTTATATATTTTGAATGAAATATATCTTTTAAAAATAATATAGTTTTTATGATTACTATTTGATTCTGAATTTTGAAATGAAATGGAATGTTGAAAATTAAATTAGGGTTTCATAAATGTGTAGTTTTTAACTAATTTGAGAAGACTAATTTTACCATTGATTGATTTCATTGAATCACATAATATCTTAGGTAGTCAGGTGGTTAATCTTATGAAAGTAGGGCATGCATTGTCTCAACCAAGTAACAGATTAATGATGAAAATGGTAGATAATGTTTTTGAGGGAAGGGGGTTCATTCATTAGGGTGGGATCTTCCATATAAGATTTTAATCTAGGGAAGTATTAACACTTCAATAAGTATTTCACTAAGAGTGTGTATAACCATGGGAGTTGATCTAACTAACCCTAGGGATTATAATAGTGGTACATGGATTGAAAATTATTTATACATTCTAGTGTTTATAAAATTATTTATCCATGTCTATTTTGATCAAGAAAATTTTTCATGTTTGTTTGGATGAATCTTATAATTTGTGCCTGTTTTATACTTTAAATTAAATTTATTTGAAAAGAAAGATCTATTATTACTATGGAATAACATTACAATTCCATGTTTTATTTGAAATTAATCATTTTTTGTTCATTTTATATTGACTACTTAAATAATTATTAGTGGTGTCCTATTGGGATATATTTCTAAAACATTAAATATTCCCTTTGGTGTATGTAGAATATATTTTTCTAGGTTTTGGAAAATGTAAATCCCCACTAGGTGGTAGTGAGTGATATAACTAGTGGAACCTTGGGAGTTAGTGGTGAAAGGTAGAGTATGTGATCTAATTATTATGGGGATAACATGGTGGTGATGAAATCGTTGGTTAATGTGATATCTTGGATTGTTGTTCCATGCTTTTTTATGTTATTTCCTTTCTTCTTGTACTTTTCTATTATTGAATATATTTAAATACTAAATATTTATTGATTATTACGTACATTCATTTTAATTTTTTGTTATTATTTTGGGAAAAAAACATTCCTTGTTCATTGTTGCGTCTAAGGAATTGCTTTCCACCCTATAGGGAACATGAACACCATTCATTCCATGTTAGGTATGAATCATGTACTGGTTTATCTGGTTATCAATGATGTTTCATGACCAATTGGTATCAATTGTAAGTTTTACATTTTCATAGATGATGGTATACAATTTGGGATGTCTTAGTAGATAATAGATATGTTTTTTGTGACACAAGGGGTAGTTTATAAGTGATTTCATGTATAAATATCATCATAGATATCCATAATTTACTAAGATTGGTTATAAATAATTTACTTAGGGAATTTATATATATTATTCTAGACTTTTCTCAAAATTTATATGATATTTTCATTCTCAAGATGAGTTATAACTTATCGAGTTTTTGTTAATGTGTATCTTGGCTATTGTTTTCTCATTATCTGTTGATGTTATGTAGTACCGTGCCCACAAGAATACTACCTATTAGGATTCAATAGGGACATGTTGACGAATCACAAAAAAAACACTCTATTCTTTTAGATAATTGTGATGATAGAAGTGGACATGGTTCGATATGTAGACCAAGTAGTCACACCTTCCCTATTCAAGATATATAGATGGAACCTTGAAGGGATAATAATATAGATCGAGCCTAATAGTTTCATCATCATAAACCACCATACATTTATGAAATGAATGATCCTTATGGGACAGTAGATTGATTTTGAAAGATTGAACAAGTCTTTAAGATCATGGAGGCATATATTCCATTAAGGTGAAGTGTGCCATCTCCAATTTTGAGAGGCCTAGTAGGATATTGTGAAATTCTTTTGTTTTGATTATTTGGAATGAGTAATTATTGTGAAAATACTTTAATGTCCTTTTTATTGGAAAATTATATCTAGATTTGATGGCAATGGATTTTTCTCATAGAGTTTCTAAAGCGTCACCAAGGTGCTTGAATAGTGACTCAATACGTTAATCATTTTGCTAAAATTGATTTGTTTTCTACAAATTTTGTCTCTAATGAGAAGATAATGTCTTGGATTATTAAAATGGGTATTCAATAATATATTTTTTCTTAGATATTTAATGTAAATATTACCTTATTTTTAATTTTTTTTATAGGACTCTAATGGAAAGATTTTACTTAGCTAGTATGTTAGAGTTGAATGGTGTTTATCTTACTCATAATAGAAACTTTAGTTCTTACTTTATGGGATGATAAAGTCAAATGACCCTCATATAAAAAAATTTAGTGATGTTCCTCAATAAGAAAACATCATCCAAATCATATATTGTGTTTAGTAAAGCCCGAGTAACTTGTTTCCAATGTGGAATGATTAGGTACACAAAGAATGATTTTATGGAAGAACTGAATATTTTATACTCATTTAGATTCATAGTATAAATAGATATTTTTCCCATGTTTTTTCGACACCAAATATTTTCTTAATATCATCATTACTGTGAGAATCCATGGAATATTTAGATGCTTTTATAATAGTTGGGTTCTGGCCATAAACATGAGGAACGATGCTACTCCATGCAATGGATGAATATCCAGTATGAAATGATATGAATTTTATCACAGTGAGAGGTAAAATTTATATAGTTTTTATTTAGTGAATGTGAAATTTGATAAGTTCTCTTCACGTTTATTCATATCATCTTACATAATAGACTTGTTAAATTTTCCAAAAGTGATCTTTTCTTATGTGAAGGATGTTGAAACACCTCTTAATATGATGAAGGAGAATGGTCTCTGATACAGCTCTTATTGATTCTATTTATTTAATATTTATTTATTCTTGGATTTATTTTTATTTAAATGAAACATGTAGATTTCATTATCAAAATAGATTGGTTTTTTGATAATAAAGATCAGATTGAGAATTATGTTTGGCAGGTTTCTTTCACCACCCTTTTGGGGAGTTCCATGTTTTCTTGGAAGAATATGAAGCGTTTTACTACTGATCTAAGACTCATATTTTGTAGTTAGGTAATATTTTATCCATTTATTATGTTGAATTTATGTAGAAAACCTCTCATAGTGAACATCCCCGGGATGTTATTGAATTTATGGAAGTTTTTTTTCACTCTTTTCATGTCTCTCATTAGAGAGGGAGGTGAAGCTATCTACTAACTTAGTGATGGGTAAATATACAATATATATTCCCTAATACCATATGGAACCATATATACTTAATTAATTAAATAATATGTTAGATGACTTTATTTCCAATGGCTTTATCGGACCAAGTGTGCCACCTTGTACAACACCTGTTCTTTTCACTAAGAGGTACAAGGGAACCCTTAACATGTGTGATGATAACAATAAGCTTAATTGAGTTATCATTAATAAAAAGTTATGGTTTAAAAATACTTATTATTTATTTGATCAAGTTAAGGGGTATATGTAGTTCAATAATATTAATCTTTGATTTACTTTCCAATATATTAGGATAAAAAAGCCTGATATTTTAAATATCACATTTATGAGTAGGTATGGAAACTATGAGTATATTTTTATTCCATTCATCTTTGACAGTGATCCTAATATGTTTATGAAGTTGATGAAAAATATTTTCATCATTATATTTATTCTTTAAATATGGTATTCATTTATTAAATATTTTTTTAATTAAAAATATAGTAGGATCATGTACTACATTTGAGAGTATTCTTTGCATATCATGAAGAATCACTAACTTTATTACAAGATGTCAAACTGCCAATTAAAGATCTGATAGGTGAATTTATTTGGGTAAATAGTCTCAAAACATGGTATCTTAGTTGATCCTAAAAAGTTAAAATCTTTAATATCATGGTAGGAATAATGAAATGACTTTGATATTCAATGCTTCTTGGGTTTAGATGGGTATTATCACCGGTTCATGATATGTTTTCCCCATGTTTTTTTCTATATTAAATTATCTCACTTGGGAAGAGTGAAGTTAATTTAAGATTTTAAATTCCAAAATTTATTTTATTAATTGAATATTCATTTAAATTAAACTCATGTGATGAATATTATAGAGTCAAGGTAGGTCCATGTACTCTTTTTTGATTCTTTGGGTTCGGTTTTGGGATTTTGTTTCATGTAGGGTGATCACATGGTGGTTTATCATTCTCATTTACTTTATCCATATAAGAAAAAATATCCCACATATGATTTTGAGCTCATAGTTGTGATCCACATTCTTAAGATTTGGTAGCACTTCTTTTTCAATGAAATTTTTACCGTTTACTCTGATCATAAGAGCATGTGATATATATTTTCATTGATTGTTATGAATCTCTAAAAGATGAAATGGGTGGAGTACCAATAATCTTTAAAATTGAAAAGTTCATATACCCCTATAAAGGGGAACATCATTTATGATACACTTTGTAGGAATTTCACATCCTATGATATAAAGGAATCATCGTGGGATTAATATCATATGGAACACTTTTCCCACATGCATTTGGGAGTCCGAGAATATGAGACCATATTTTGTATTATAAGTGTTCATTTCACGTCCTCTTTTATTGAGGAGATCCACTAGGAATGGAAACATGATGGGGATTTCTAAGGTATCCTAAATTCTTTATATATTAGGAAGATGGTCAGTGAATGGTCTTGGTCTCCTATGAAAATTATTTACATCAGAAACCATTATGTCACTCTATAACATATGATTAATTAAATGATTGGAGAATTTCATATTTACAAGTGGTAAGTTCACCTAGTCAATATTAAATTTTTTTATGATACGATGTAATTATTATGTTGTCCTTGTATAAAACAGGACACCATTGATTTTATTTCTCATTGTTATACATGTCATAAAATCAAGCCTGGGCATCAGAAGCCTTCTGATAAAAATTAACCCCTCCCTATGCCAAATCAGAAATGGGAATAAAATTTGATGGATTTTATTGTTATGTTACCAAGTACTCCTCAAATAAATAATGTTATTTGGGGGATAATTGATCAATTGAAAAACTTATATCACTTTATTCCTATTTATTATACCTCCAATGTTATGGATTTAAGAATTCTATTTTTGTAGGATATTATAAAGTTTTATAGTGTTCCATATGATATTGTTTTTATAATCACACTTGGTTCACATATCAATTTTAGAGTGTCCAATAAGAGGTGATAGAATCCAAGTTCAAGTTGAGCATAGTGTACCATCCTTGGATTGTAAGACAAAATGGGTTATTAAAATCCTTGAATACATGATTTATTATTATTTACTTAAATTTGGAGAAGTAGGTGATTGTTTTTTAGGGTGGTTGAGTTTTACACAAAACAATAACTACCACTCATATATTAAAGTGGAACCATTTGAGGTCTTATATAGATGGTAACATAAATATCTACTTTATTAGTCAGAGGAAGGTGAAGCTTCCATAATGGATCCTAACATGGTCTATGAGATGATAAAAAATATCTAGGTGAAACATTAAAGGTTGGAAATTGCTCAGATTCAATAAAAATAATATTCAGATTTTAGTCAATGTTGTTTTGAGTTCTCAATTGGTTATCAGGTGTTATTGAGTGTATTTCCTCAGCTGGCTCACCAACATCTTAGAAAATAAGTGATCTTTATGCTGAGATATGTGGGATATATTTATGTTTTTGATAATATTGGAAAGGTGTCATTTTTTTGTACTAACCACCAAAAATTACTCTGATCCATAATTTGTTTCATGTTAATTTTCTAAATAAATATATTTCGAACCCATCTCAAGTTTTGAAATGGGGAGACCTTGATGTGAAACTTGATATGTTAATACACAAATAACCATTTTGAGTTTTTGGAAACCAAGTAAAGGTTCTACATGTAAATTCAATAATTTTGGTTCATGTTTTGGGGAGTCATGGATTAAACTTGCATGGGATTTTGGAGAAGGATTCTATAATGAGGGAATAGTGGCCCCAAAATTTTTTTTTGACAAAACTATTTCATTGTAGTTTTTTTAAGTAATAAGAAATATTTTGGTGGAATTTTTACTTCAAAATATAGTTTTTAGGTGTATAAATCCACTTTAAAAAACATTCATCGATGGATTTTGTCATGTTTTTTTGGGTAACTTTGTGAAATTTTATGAAATTTTAGGAATGTATATGGTATTCAATTTCATAGAGAGAAATGGGTGGGTCTTCTTAAGAATCCATGCATCTTGTGTTGGAGTTACATAGGATGTTGCATGGTTAGGCGCATGGTTATTACAAAACAAATGTCCTTACCCCCAAACATTAAGACTTGGGATAGTGAAGTTTAACATGTTTGGAACAAAATTTTCAAAACTATGTCCAACTAGTGTAACTCATCCAGTAACCTAGAAATTGGTGCACATTTTGATACATGGTTTGAAAAAATGTGTTAAAAACACATGTGATGGAAATAATTTAATCTATATTTTTATTTTACGAACTAAAACTATTTTATTATTTTGAATTCTTGTTTTGGGGGAATATTATCTTAGAAAAGGAGACTTACCTTATATATTTTGTATATACCATACCTCCTGGGATTGATATTGATGGATCCTTTAGTGTTAGATCTTGTTTATTAATGATATTTTTATGATCCTTTTCAGTTTTAATTGGTCTTCAAAATTTTCTCCACTCTCCTTGAATAAAACCTTATATTGGGGTTTTTTATTCTTGAAATATGTTTTGTGACATGATATAATTGGTTTTATTACTTATCTAACCTGGTATTGGGATAATTTATCCAGATCTTGATTTTGTGGATTGTGTTTTCATAATCCCCGCTTAGATTGTTCTATCCCTTTATCTGTCTAATTTTGGATCCATTTGTGGCCAATTGTTGATACCATGAATTGAGGTCGGTGGCTTTATAAAACAGTACCTATCAATTGTAACTTTTTCTTATTTATTTATATTAAATTCATAAATAATTTATTTCCAAAGCATGAATTGAGATTCTTAATAATTTTTTTTTTCAAATGGAATGGTGTGTATTTCAACTTCTTGGGATACAAATTATTTTCATGTTTTTTGAAAAATAATTAATTGAAATGAATAATTTGTAGAACGACTTTGATGGTGATCCATAAGAAACTAATTTATGAATTTTATTATGTATTTTTAAGGAAAAGAATTTTTTTGAAAGGATGGAGTTTTTATTAAAACCATTTAATGTCTGTTTTTGAAATCAAATGGATTGTTGAAAATTACATTTGCTGCTACATGAATGGTGAGTTATGAATTGGATTTGCAATAAATGGATTCCCATTTATTGATTTATTTAAATCACTTGGGAGAATAGGTTTTTTTGTGGTAAGTCTATAGTATACATGATAGGAATGCATTATCTCTACCGAGAAATGGATTGAAGAAAATAATGAGAACTAAACTTGATAAAGGAAGGGGGTTCATTATTTAGGGTGGAATTTTACTCCCCTTAGTCATGAGATCTCTGGATGTTTTCAAACTATGAGATATATTTCACAAAGAGTGTATTGAACCTTGTGATTATTTGTTCCTATTTTATACATAACATTCAAATGTTTTTAAAAACATGTTATGAAAAGACTACTATGCCTTATTTTGATTAAAATTAATCAAATTTCATTTATTTGATATGGACTACTTGTGGAATTCTTGGTGGGATCCTACTCGGTTAGTTTTTCCCACACCCTATATATTCCTTTGGGTGTATGTTGACTTTCTTTTTCTAGGTCCTGGAAGAGGAATATCTCTACTGGGTCATGGTGATTTTTTATAGTGGAACCATGGGAGTTAGTGGTGATAGGTGGGGTATGTTATTCCCCTATTATGAGGAGATCATGGTGGTGATTTCATCAATTTTTTATGAAATGTCTTGGATTATTGTTATATCATGGTTTATGTTATAGTCATTTGTTATTGTACTTTTCTCTTATTGGCTGTATTGGAATATGGACTATTTATGGATTATTATCTTTTAAATTTTTATTTTTTTGTTATTTATATTTTCAAATAATTTCTTTGGGTCGTTATTTATTCCCAAAAACTAGATTCCCTCCCTTAGGGATTAGAAACAACCTTTAGGCCATGTCAAGGGTGATTGGGGCATCGACATAGTAGGATATCTAAGAACGTTCATGATAGTTAAATGACGATGAATATTGTTATTATGAATATATAAATTCAAGAAGATATATAAAAATAATACATATATATATAACCATATTTAAAATATAAAATAAATTAATTTCTCAAAATAAAAAAATTGTTAAATTTTTTATCCATGTTTAGAGAAGAGTATGATAGTGAAGTGGAAGCTAAAAATTCGAGTGATTATTTTGTGTAAAAGTTACTCATTAAAAATTGAATAATGAGAACCTTATAAATTATGAAAAAAAATAACTCTAAATAAGAATAAGCGGAATCACATATGGATCTTATTCATAAAATAGAATCTCAAACATGTATTTTAAACAATTTGAAACTTTAAAGAGAAAACAAGAAGTTGAAGATAAATATCTATCATCAAATAATCAGAAAAAATTTCTTGAAGTAAAATTTAGGTTGATAAAGGAGTGTGAATATCTAAATAAGTCACTTTATAAATATAAGAACCTCAATAGTAATGTTTAAGAACATATAATGATAAAAGAGAGAGAATTTGACTCTTTTAAATGGAAACTTTTTAATGTTGAGCAAGGAATACCAGAGTTGAAGAAATTGGTTTTTGAAGTTGTTCAATGTTCTAATAAGAATAAAAATCATAAAAACAAAAAAATAATATCATAAAAGGTTAAAATTGGGTAAAATTTCTTCTTAATAATAATAAATTTAAGAGGACCATGAATATAGCTAAAAAGGGATAAAATTATTAAATTTCGCTCGAATCAAAACATGAATAAAAAACCACTACAACAAGATACTCTATTAAGGCTAAGAAGAATTATAAGATAAAGTATATTATTTCAGGATATAATATAGATTTTAGATCACCACAAGGAGAAAAAGTCGACGATTAAAATGGTTATGTAAAATAGGTACATGGTTTTAGACAACATACATGTTCTAGAGAATAATATTCTTTTTTGGGACATTAAAAGTAATGTGGATGATTTTATCATTATATGAAAACATATTGGTTCAATAATAAACAATATAATGAATCTAGGAGGTATTTGAGGAATTGTTTGAGAGAGAGTTAACCCACTCAATGAAGAAAACCAGAAATATCGAGTAGGAAAACTGAAAATAGATTTCAACCAATGGAAAATATTTGTAAAAGATATGATCATTCTAAGAATATTGGAAAATAATTTATTATTATAATACCATGTTAATAAATTTTAGATTAAAAATCTAAAAATTCATTTTTAGTGAAGGAAAATATTAGTTTAAAGCCATAGATTTTGAAACTTCTATCAATATCACATAACGATATTTACGTAGGTTATTAGATAGTGGGTGTTCTTGAAAAATGACCAGATATTTCAAACATCTGATAATATATAAAATTTAAAATTAAAATGATATATAATTTTATAAATGGAAATTTAGTCCAAATTAAAGGAATATTATCAGTTATCATTGAAAAATAAAGATTGAAATCCATAGGTTTCTTATTTATTGATGGATAGAAACATAATTTTTTGAGAATTTCATAGATTTGTGATTATGGACAAGATTTTATTTTTAGAATATATATATTTTTTACTAAAATTATAAATATGCTAAATCTATAATGACTGGATAATTATCCAAGGGAATTTTTCTTCAAATGGGAGGTGCATATGGATTATTCTATCTAAGCATGATGGAAGAAAATAAGGTATGATATAAAAAAGTTTTGACATTTATTTCATGAAAAAATACGGAAGTCAAAAAATTGAGAAATTGTTTGTGATGATTATAAAATGATAAAAAAGAATATATTGGTCATGTTAGATATATATGAAAGTTAAGATTATGAATTTTTTATATATGAATTTTGAGATATATTCAACTCATACCTTGGAGCTTTTTCATTATGACATATATGGTCCTATGAGAATAAAATCTAAATATGAAGATAAGTACATTATTTTATTTATTAATTATTTTTTTCTTTATTACATATATTATTATTTTAAAATATAAATTATAGGATCTTCATTTTTTTAGAGTATTTGGAGAAGCATTGAAATGGAATTTAAATATTCCATGAAAAGGATTAAACTAAAAATGGTATTGATTACACAAATGTGAAGTTTCAAGATTATTAGTAAATTCATGGAATTCATCATGAAATTAGTGTACGATAAACCCCATATAATAATGGTGTTATTTAATGAAATAATATATGTTTGGTTTAAATGGTGTGAACACTACAAATTCAACATGATACAACTTGATCCTTTTTTATACAAGTTATTCGATGAATAGATCACATTTATAATAAATAAATCAATAGAACAAAATAAAATTGGACACCTTATGAGATAATATATAAATAATTTTCATGTTTTAAATATCAAAGGGTGTTTTTTAGTCCCTTTATTATTAATGTTTAAGGTGATTATCTTTGGAGGTTTGATCAAAGAGGTGTTGATGTATCTTCCTTGGCAACCCCTAATGGTAAAGGATACATGTGTTATAATAAGGAAACTCTAAATATAGAAGACTCTATATATGTAAATGTACTAGAACATTTAAAAATGAAAAATTCATAGTCATCTATATATATAAGTGAAGGTTAAGATAAAGTTGTTGTTGTTAAATAAAACATAAAAAATCTTCTGACATAATTAACATTATCGAAACTATCTAGGATGAAGATATAGATTAAACAATTTTAATAGTTGATGGAAAATTTTTTACATCTCAATATAGGATGAGAATGTATGTGCACATTCAAAATATCATTGGTGGTCAATAAAAATACGTTTAAACCTGTAAAATATCATTGATAGTTTCGCATACCTCTTTGTATTCACATGTTGATCTAATAAATATTATGGAGTATTTGGATCATCAATAGTACATTGATTACATGATTTAAAAATTGTATTAAATCGATTAAAATGATATATAGTAACTCATACCCAAACTGGAAGATAATAATGTTATTAGAATAATAGTGGATTCCTAAACAAAATCGAATAAAAAGGTTCTAATGACAATAAATATATAAATATTGGTTTATAATGGATACTTAGTGGTTGAAGGAATTTATTCTTATTATACATATTCCTGATAATAATGAATTGATATTATATATATCTTCCATTATATTTCTTTAAAAATAATATATGTGATATTGAAAGTTGATTTCCAGACTTTTTTTCTCAATGGACTGTAGGGAAAATTAGTCTATATTGAGAAAACATATGGCTTCGAACTGGGACAAAATGAAAACCATGAGTGAAATTTGAATAAGTCATTATATGCAAAGAAATAATCGATATGAGAATGGTATTCTATGATAGATACTTACATGAAGAATTCAAATTTCATAAATAGAACAGTTTATAGAATCCTCTATATAATATAAAATCAAGTGGTTTCCCTCATTGTGATTGTTAATGTTAATGATTTCATATTCACAGAGAATGATGAAGAAATGTGTGAAAATTATTATTCAGAGATGATTTTTTTTTATTTTCTGATCATATGATACATTAAATACATTATTTTATTAAAAATACATAAAAATAAAATGTATATTATCAATTCTAAATAGAATTATGCGAAGGGAGTCTTAAATAAATTTGGTGTGGATGATTCCAAACCTATTTCTACACCCATTTTAATATTAAATAATTTTAAAATGGGTGGGTAAGGAAAGTATGTTGATAATAAAGATTTTACAATGTTGATTGGAATCATGTTATATATCATAGCTTATAGGAGAAATTTAGCATATTCATTTACACTTTGTTCCAGATATCAAATTTTACTTAATCGATATCCTATTATGGATGAAAAAAATATTAGATATATTAAATAAATAATTTATTCTAGTATAAATATAAAATAAATAGAAATATTGATCTCCATAGTAACATAGATTCATATTGTGACTGTTGTTTTGACGAAATAAAATACAAATTTGGTGGATTATTCTTTTTGAGAGACAGATGTGATAGCTAAAATATAAATAAATAATGTTTAGTGACTCTAAGAACTACAGAATATAAGTATGTAGCTTCCAATCAAGCTATAATTATTTAATATGGTTAAAGACATAGTTGGAAGATTTATTAGTTTATTTTAAGCTTCCTCTTCTATTAGGTTATCATAGTCAATACATTTTTAATATCACTAAGAATCCAATTTAACATTCTAAATATATGTACATTGATATAAAATTTCAATTCACTAAAGATATAGTGAAAATAAATAATATAATATTGGATTTTGTTCCAACAATGGAACAAGTTACTAATATCTTCACTAAAATATTTTCATAGGAAACATTTCAAAATTTGAGGTTAATTATAGGTCTATGACCTCACTGTATTCAAGGACAATTTAAGTGATGTAAGCCCCCCCTCTCATCTTTCCTATGGATAGTATTTTAAAAAAGGGGATAAAATAAATAAAATAAATCTATACATTGATATTTTCTTACCTTTAACGGTTGGGAATATATATAGGTGTAGTTTTTAGAAGGGGTAAGTTATGATTTTAGCACGTGTGAACTATTTTAACTATTTTATGAAGTGGTTGTGGAACATTTTCATATAGTCTAGAGTCATTTTCTTTATGAATTTGATGGAATGGACAAAGTTTAAAAAAATTGAATCACCGTTTTATAGAAAACATTTTACTCTTATTCATGGATTATTGTTTCCTACACTATATTCACTTATGTAGGATAAGAATTTTGTAGATAGTGGCCCATTTCATGGGTTATGGAGTTATAGTGATTTATACTCCTTTGTTGAAAAAAACTCCAAAGGTTGGGATTGTTAAGACCAATAGGATTTGAGTATTTCTTTAGAATAATATACTTAACAAAAAGGATGGATATATTTATATTATATTTTTTCATTATATAAATCACTTGGAAATGTCTAAGCCTTCTCTATAAAGGTGATCAAATAGAGTCAAATGAATACTATTGAATAAATAGGATTTAACAGATCAAGGTGATTATATAGAGGATAGAACCATGTGGTTTTCAAATTATAATTGTAATTTTTATTGGATAGAGTTTTTCTATCAACTTTATATCCAGAACTTATTTATCGATATTCAAGGTACCAAGAATCATTTATATAAAAATATATTCGTGATTCTATCAATATATAAGTGAAGGAATTTTTTTTAAACATTTTAGAACTATGGTTTTGGTAAAAGTATGTATATAAATAATTAGATATAAAATAGTTGTGGAAGTCTTAGAAATAAGATATATTCAATAAGTTTTAGGTGAAGAAACTTGGATGTTATTTTCGAATTCATTACAAATGGACAGACATATAATGTCTATCAGAAAACGTTTTATATCATCATTGTACTAAATAGTATATGAATGTTTATTAGATATATTTACTCAATGAAAATTAGATAAAGTAAATCATAGAAGGTTGTCGATGAAAAAATAACAATTATATCAGGTAGATTTTTTTAATAAAGTTAATCACGTAAACTTTTCCATGTGAAGAGCATCGTCCATAGGCTTCCATGTGAATACATTAGATATACATGATAGAATATATTGTTGTTAAAGGTAATCAGATGGATTAATTTCAATGAATTTGTACCAGAAAAATCCTTGAGGAGATTTATAATGTTTAGGTAATGTACAAAATTTTTGATGATGTTGATCTAGATATTCAATACTTTTGTCATAATGAAATAAGATTATTTATTCTAGAGATTAATTTTTAGATGTTTTGAAGAGATCATTGATTCAATGAAACAAGGATATTATTTGTTTGGATTGTTTCCTATAATTTTCTCATATATTTGATGGTAGTAAGGTAAATAAATACTTGAGGGGATATTTAAGTTTTGAGTAGGAAATATGAATTTAAATTTCATGCTACTCCTTAAGCTTTGAGAGGAACGGTAGAAATATAAAGGGGAAAATGTTCTTTGAGAATGACATTTCATATATAAGAGTTTTTGAAGAGGTGAGGTACCATCCAAAAATTAGGGGACTATTTTCCTATTGGAAAAAGTACTGGATAGTGGAGTATTAATTGAATGATTGAGGACCGAGTGGTGTCAGACGAACAAGGTATCAGACATAGTGATTGGACTAAGTGTACTGGATGGACAATTTAGATATAAGATACCTAATAGATAGCCACCAGATTAATAGGTTATCAAAAGGATAGGTGAAGAAAAAGAATTGTAGTTAGAATGTTCTTTCTCACCGTTGATAAATAAATTGAATAATGAAGAAGAAAAACATGTAGGCAGTACAATTTGAAGAATTTAAAGAAAATAGTGACAATGTATAATTCCTATTGGTGAAGGTTATTTTTGTTGTTTAAAAATTTTATATCATTTTATTTATATGAGGAGAAAATGTAATATCAAAGTTATATAGTTCTAGGAAAGTGATAGATATTCATTGCTTACTATAAAACACCAAAGGATTATTTTCAGGTGGTTTTGTGTTCTTTGATTATTACCAAACCATGATAAGGTATAGAGATTCTAATTTAGTATTCTACCTTATAAGTACCTTTTCTCATGTGGGTGTGCATATTTTTTATTTTCCAAAAAATCCATTTTTCATAAAACATAGGTGATTTTTTCTTTGAATAAGAAAAAATAAAAATGATAATATAATTGATTCAACCCCTCCCACTCATAGTGATCCCACAAATTCTTAGTGGTACTTTCAAATAATGTAATTTCAGTTATTGTTTATCATTTGACTAAATCAGATCATTTTTTCTATATTATTTATATCATATTTCTATAAATTATCTGAAATATATCTTCATGTTATATATAGTATTCCCCTTTATCTTATATGATCTTTATCCAAGATTCACAACTAATATTTTGAAAGGACTTTATAATTTATTGGGTATTGATTTAAGTTTCTATACACCTTTTACCCTAAATATAACAGATAGTCATATCCTAAAATTTAGACTTTATAGAATATGCTTTGAGATTTCCTGTTGAATTGTATTTCTTACTGATATAACTATATTTAATTAGTGATTTTTCGTCATAATAATACTTTTCATTCAATTATAAAAATTGTACCTTTTGAATCATTTTTTGTAAACTGATATCGAACACCATAATATTGGAATGAAGTCAATGGGGGAATATTTTTGGGGCCAAAATTAGTTGAATATATGCTTAAAAAGGTTAAAAAGACTCATCACCATATAAGGGTATCTAATAGAATGAAGAATAGTTTTACGGATATCCATAAGAAAGATATCACATTTGAAGTAGGAGATAATGTTTTTAAATATATATCCATGGAAAAGTGCTGATGAATTTTGGAACAATAGAAAAATTAAGTTTGGGATTTATTCAACTATAAATTTCATAGAATGTTGGATAGGTTTCATACCAAGTATACTTACCTATGATTTTATCTAAGGTACATGATGTGGATCATGTTTCATTTTTAAGGATATATGTTCCAGATTCATCTCACATTTTTATGCATGAATTAGTTAAACTGGAGGACAATATTTCTAATGAGGAAATACCCGTTCATATTCTTGGTTATAGAGATTAGTTTTTTTTGTAATAAGGTAGATCTCCCTGTAAATGTTTTATGGAAGAACCATATGATTAAATAAGTAATACAATAACCTAAAGGGGTTATGTGAGAAAAATATCCACTTTTGATTATCGTTGAAAAAAATTGAGAATGAAATTTATTTAAGGGGGAGAATTTGATAACCCTAGTAATGTTAACAAAAAACAAATATCATGATTTATTAATTTTCATAATCAGAGTTTGTGGACTCACTGTCAATATATTATTTTTTTTGTCAAAAAACAACTTTTTTAATTCTAACTAAATTATTTTCCATGAATTATAAAGATGAATTTAATGTTTTAGTTTTTAAATATTAAAATTTAAATTTAATTAAATGGAAGTAGTTTTCGAATAATTTTTTAGATATTATATTATGGGTAATTTTTTAGGTTTTTTCATAAATAATATATTCTTAAATGAATATTTAAAAATGTAATTTCTATAAATACTATCATTTTTATAAAATTATCATGATATAAAAATTAATTGAAAGTTTTCTAAACCTTTTTTATATAAAAAAATATATACTTATGTTGTAGTATATATCATTTAAAAACATCTTGTTTAATTTAAAAACTTATGTTTTACAATTTAGAACCAAAAGTGATGTTTTATTTTCATAAGAGAATGATTTTTGATATATTATTTAATTAAGTAATAAAATGGTTATAATTTGTTTTATTTTAGTATTTAAGTAACATAAATCTATCTATTTTAATCATAAACCAATAAATATTATGGTAATCAATACTATACATGATTTATTATAAACCCAATTTTATTCTTAAAAAGTCATTATTCTGAAAATTGTTCTTATTGCATTTTATGTGTTTATATTAAATTTAATTTTTACCACAACTGGAAATTAAATATTAAAAATGAATTATATATTTGTAGATATAACATTAAAAATTCTATAATAATTTACATTTTATTTTAATTCATAAAATTTTGTTACCATGGTAAATGCATTTCACCATAACAAACATCAAAAGGGGTTTAAAAGAGTAAAAAATAAAGGATGATGCCAAAATATCTTAAAATAACATCTATAATTTAAGTTTATGTGAGTAAGTTGACCAATATGATACTATAATAAAATTAGGGACTCGTTGGTTCCACTTGGCCTTGATAATGAAATTTATATTTTTTAATGTTAATATTATTTACTTTGGTGATACTTCCCTCATCTATAAAAAATCACATACCCCTTCATTTATCTAACAATTTTTAGAAATTTAGCATCACCAAGATCTATCCAAATCACTTTTAAACATAATGTTATATTTCCTATAATTTTTTCATCACCAAAGACCAATCTAAGAAGCCTTCAAGTGTTTATCAAATGAGTTTATCCAAGGAGGTGGTATTTGTTCTAACCATGTTTTTTCAAATTTATTTCATCTTAAACCTTCCCCAAATATTCAATTACCATATTAACATAATTAAATTTTTAAAATTATGTTACATAACTTTTATTATTTTTATGTAACAACCATTCTATACATTCTTTCTGTCTACAAAAAAATGAAAAAAAAATCTATGTGTACGTGTGGACTACCACAACCATAGATGACTTATTCCATTTTTCATAACCACCTCAGAAGGATGATTATAAATATGGATTAAATTAATAATTATTTTATTTATAAAATCATTATAAATCTTTAAAGATAATCAAAAATATTACCTTTTTCATTCCATTCATTGTAATGTGAAAATGTCGCTCGTCTGTGCGTGCAGATTAATGCCAGCAGGAATGATGTGATTCATTTTTCATCACTGGCTTACATTCATGGTTATAAAATTGTATTTAATAAGTATATATATAATTTTTATGATATTATTAATTTATTAAAAATATAATAGAAAAATTTTATTATCCCTTTTATCCTGATCAACACAATGAATTTTTTTTGGATCGAATGTCCTTAAAACTTCTAATGTGAATTTAACCTACTTAATAAGTAAATAAAATTTGAATGAAAATGAGAAAAAATTAATAATAATAATGGAAAAAGAATGGAAATTTTTTTAATTATGTAAATAATAAATATTATTTCATTATTCATGAAAAATAAAAATTTACATGGTGACTCATGACTTGTGATAATGGATTTTTCAGTATAACCGCGTTTTAAATGTTTTAAAGTTTTCATTTCAAATATTTCTCTTCCATATCTATATTTTTATTTTTATTTTCAAAAATTACTTTATTTATAATTTAATGATTATTTATTTTGATTTGTAACTATATTTGAATTTATTTTTTAAATAATTTAAAAAAAATATTTTTAACATTTTCTCTATGGGTCATTTTTTGACATTCTTATAATAGTGAGAAAAGAATATTTCTTTTATAATTTACCACTTGTTAATTTTTTCATGTAAATATAATCGTACTTTGTTAGTAAAAATCCTCAAAAATATTTCTATGGTTTTTAGAATTATATCATATTGACGATGTTCTTTTAATTTTTAGTTTATTGAAACATTTAAAAAAAGGATATTTCTCTTCATTTTTACATGTTAATTGAATGTTTTTTCTAATAAAATGAAATATATATTTTTAAGAGTATTATTTGAGAGATGGATTATTTTAGGTGTTTTACTGATGTCATGGTTCTTTTACATCGTATAAGATGATGGGAGGGTCTAATATAACCCACTAATTTATTTTATTAATTATTTATTATTTAGATATATTATATTGGAAATAACTAGGAGGGTTATTCCCCTATAAGGGTAGATATGAAAGTTATTTTATGAATTATTATAAGGTCGATATAAGAATATTTCTCCAAGAGGCCTACATTTTTTATATGATTTATATTGTCTTTTATTAGAAATATTTTAATTCAGTGAGGTGATAAAATGATCATTTGATTTAAAAAATATTATGACTTTTTAATGTTGAATGGTTTCTTTTTCAATGAAGATAGTTAATGAGTCATCATATTTTTCCAATTAACTTTCATGATTATGATTTTTTATTTATGATTACTTATAAAAAATTATTAAAAAATTGGGAAATGAATCTAATTTCAAGAGTAAGTAAATTATTATTTTTGTTTAAATTTTATTATATAAAAAAGGAAAACATTATTATATATTTTATTTCTTTTAATGGAATAATGTGTTTACTTTATTTATCTATTTCTAAGTTATTTGTATTCATTCCAAATTTTCAAATATTTATCACAAGGCCTAAGGATGTGTAGGAACTATATTAGGGTCAATCAATCCATCTTGGTGAATCATCTTGAATAAAGAAAAAGTGTCATGAATAAAATAGGAGTTCAAACATAATAACAGGTTCTTATAAAAAATAGGTTCACAATATGGAAGTTATAATTTCTTTTGTAATGTTGTTCCAAAATCTCTAAAACTACAAACCTAGATAATATTAGAAATATAAAAAAGTACAATAATTTTTATTAGAATCATAATTATGGGTTGTTTATTTATAGTTTTTTATAGTTTATTGAGGGTCCCTAAATAAATACGGGGTTCTAGAACCATCACCTAGTGATAAAATTCATCTTGAGAGGAAGTGATTATCAAGAAGCTTGTATATAATCAGTCATCTCCAACATGAGGAATGTAAACCCTTTATATAACTATACTCAATTAATTTCATTAAATGAAACAAGTTGGTCGTAAGTAATTTATATGTTTATTTTTGTTGCAATTTCTCCTCTATATTAAATTCCATCAATGAATTAAACCAATTAAATCCTTTCTTAATGAATTATTACTTATGAAATCATATGTGAAGATAAATTCACCTAAGTCCTGGTGGTGTTAAACTCATTTCATGATCTTAAAACATTTGGTGAAGTTTATTGTATCATATTGTATATATATATATATATATATATATGTTTTCAGATCATAACATAGAGGTTTCATCTATAATAACCAACCCCCACATTAATACTACTTCGCAATGTCCCTAACCTAGTTCACCTTACTTGTGACAAACTACAGAGACATAAACCACAGGCGCACCTCATCATACACATGAGTCTAGTGACTAGTGGAGAGGGTCTATAAGTGATTATTGTTAGGCTATACCCTTTGAAAAAAATACCCAAAAATAATAGTGAAAGAAATGTTAAAAATACGATTAAACATAACACCATTAAACATCTTACTATGCATGGTGACATAATGAATGATTATAAAGTCATACATTTCATAAAAAAGAAACCTTTAATTATTATTTTTCAAACATAAACAAAAATGTATAGAATAAAAAAATTGTAACAAATATTATGTGTCTCTATGGATCCACCTAGTCCATCTATGAATAAAATCAACATCCCACCTAAACATTGACCACACATCTATCCCATATTCCCTAGTCACAATGCCCTATTTGATTCCTAATTGAAGAGATTTAATGTATACATGCATACTAGTTTCCCATGTAGTGTGTGAGTATAAACTATATAGGCCACCATAAATAGTGTTTAGAGATAATATCTATATATATAGTTGTCTGAAAAGTGAAAAGTATGGAAACTAAAATGACTAAGAAACCCCACTCCACATTATGCTCAACAGGTCATGGGTTAGAAAATAACATGATTTGTATAATTTCATATCAAGGTGATGTACCCATGCTCTAATAATATAGGTATTATTCATAAGTTCCCCAAAAACACCAAAATAACCCCACATATATTCCTCCAAATTGCTATTGAACTATTATAATTATCACACATCACAACCTCTAGTTCAACTTACTGGATTCACTCCTTACAATGATGACCACTTTACCCCAAAATAGATATTAGAAACCACCACTTGTTACTCAAAAAAACATCTATAGTGTATCCCTCCTGAGATCCAGTGATGAACAGCATAACACTAAGGCACTACATTTATAAATGATCCCACTACAGACTATAGCCTCATCCCTAATGGGGAGTGGAACAACTAACATCCTATGGTACGATATCTTGTCATCTTCATTCACCCCATAACCATGATAACAATACCCATAATATTCCAATTTAACACAATTAAGAAATAGATAATATTAACAATCACTTAAAAACACTTGGGAAACATGATGAGAAAGCCCCAATACCGATAACCAGTGAACAACCCAATCATTCCATAGATGAAGACAACCCCTGGATATCTCTCGGGAACCATGAAAATGTCAATTGATTTCTAGTATCTTAAAGTCACTCACCATAAACTATAAATAAAAACATGTAAGGATTCATATAAATATGATAAATATCTATGAAAAAACTTCCAGGTAATGGTATGATCCTAGTTATCAGATTTCATGGCCTAATTTGACTCAACTAATATAACATTCTAAATCTAGAGAAAGGCCCTAAAATGATATTTTAGCTAAAAAATACTACAATGGTGAAAATTTCCAAAATATATAAATTAGGATAGTAAGTTTTATATGTAGTGACTCCCTATGATAGAAAATACTATGAACAGATCTCATATAGATGAGATTCCACATAAGGGAAAGGAGAGAAGGTAAGAAGTGGGAGGAGGTCAAGATCCCATTTTTGGGAGAACAAATGAGGAATCTCAAATTTTTAAAAAAATTAAATAAATTAATAATTTCACTAAAACCGTTAAATTAAATCTTACCTAAAGCTTACAGGTACTCAAGGATCCTCCATTTGGTACCATGCCTAGAGTCCCTGGCCACCCAATGGCCTGAAAAGGCTCCCACCAAATACAAAGTATCATCTATTATCATGATAGAAGACCAAACACTACGATTAACTTCTTGAGGAAAACTATTTGTACACTAATGACACCTTTGAAAATTTAAATATTCATAAATAAACATTTATAAAATGATATTAGACCAAGAATTCCACATCAAAAATAACTATACTATTTCATCGATACTCAAATGCATATGATTATTGACACAGTTACAGGTAAACATTTGGTGTCAATATTTAAGGAAGTAATTTAGTAATATATTATGGAAAATTTATGATATAATTTATATATTATGATGATAAATCAAATATGTAAACATTAATTTTCTATCTATTTCATTTTAAAATTAAAGTAGAAGATGATTAAATGAACATCACATTAACAGCTTCTAGAAAGAGTCATAAATATTTTTTTTCTCTTCTTAACCAAATAATCATATGAATTTTTAGATTAACATCAAATCTCATCTATCCACTTTATATAAAAACAACATTCAAGAAGAATCATGGAATGTTTTCATTTCTCGTCGAGATGAGGAAATTTTTAAGGTACATGGAAATTTATTTTATTATATTTTATTTTACATGCATAAAATAATTTAATTTTGAATTATTAATTTATTAAATAATAAATAATGAATAAAATAACCAAAAAAAACATTGAAATAACCAAACTCATACCTTAAAGAAAAGATATGGTTCAATTCAAATAAACAAAACATGGTACATATTCTAAATCTATATTTATAAATTGATGTGATATGAAGAACCAAATATAATTATTTTTCAATGTTTATATAAATTATTATCAATTATAATATCATTCCTTTTCCACCACATAACATATATTACAGAAAGATTCACATATAAATAAAAAGGGATAGATAGTTGCAAAAAATGAAAAAAATTGAGAATCTTATATAAATATGAGATAATAGAAATTTTTTTACCATAATATATTATTACATAAAAATGAATTCTTAGTTTTCTATATTTTAATCCAATTTATACATAAGATACCTTATTTACAGTGGATAAAATTTTATGTAATTTTTTTTACTTTCACACTTCTAGAAAATTATGGTCATGTTAGAGGTCAATATTTTAGAATCTCTCAGTAAGAATACTTTGGTAAATCTCAAGCATAGATTAATGAAAATAATCATAAAATATATGAAATAAAGGAATAAATTCATAATCATTCAAAAATAGTAACTATGAAAAATTAAGTAATAGATCATCCCCATGGAAGGTATAAAAGAAAATAATCCCCACAATATAAACCACACCAAAAGAGCCACACACCCACAGTTTTGAGCCTATTAAATCTCTATTAATTATTTTTGATGAGTCCAATGGGTATCTTTAATTCCCTCTAGTCTAATCAAAATAAAAAATTTTAAAAACTGAACAGATAAAAAATAATAATTAAAATGTCTAAATAAGTAGGTCGAGATCAAACCCAAAGAGATGAAGAAATTAATTAATTTTCATTTTTGAGAGAAATTTATTAATTAAAATGACGAAAGAGGTGAAAAGGAGATGAGTTTTATTGTTCTAATGAAATAAAAACAAATATGAAGCGGATTTATTATTCAGAAAAATTAGATATGAATGTGTTTCGGGGTTATATTGTTTTAAAATTCATGTGAAATTTGATTTTTATCAATTAATTTATTGCTCCATGTTTGGAGTCAGAGGTCAGACCATGTGAATCAAACGGTAATGGTATCTTCTCCTCAATATGGAAATCCCCTATTTCCCTAGGTCTAGAAACTTAACATTTTATAGAATCGAGTTTCTCTTATTACCTTTTTTAAACATGGATACCCTAAATATGAAAACTATAATGCCTAATTTAGGGTAACCAATGGTACAATTAAAAAGGCTTATTTCATGTTCAATTAAATGGTCATGAAAAAAGGAATAAAGAGATTTAATTTTCATTATTTAATTATGATAAATTAAATACACGGATAATGAAAAAAGAAATAAACCCAATGGAATATTCACCCTTCAACTACATAACCCTAGAATAAGGTAGGTTTTAACCTACCGTTTTAGTGATAAGGGAGTTTGGTGGAAGGAAGAAAACAAAATGAATCATAAGGAAAAATGGAGAGAATGCTTTGGAGGACCCTGAAGTAGTGCAACTTCTCACCCTGACATTGGTCTCCAAATCTCCCTTGGCATCATAAGAACATATCACTATTTGTAGACTTTAAAAGGGCTCATGTGGCATTCAATGGTATTTTAATGGGTCAAAAAGTGATCTCAGCTAGTCCTGTGGTCATAAAATCAATCTCTACGAAACATTATGTCAAATCCATTCTTTATTTGGTCCATTTTGACATTTTCAGGTTTTTATATGATTCAGGACATGTAATATTAAGGGATAAGAACTATTTGTAGTTCATTCACATTATGTAAATCTCAAGGAGTGTCATGCATTAAAATTTGTTCATGTCGTGTAATGTTTTCATGTCACGTATTCTTTTTGCATTGTCTAATATTTTCACATCATTTAATGTTTGAACTACATGAATCTTTAGTTTCCAATGTCATAAGATTTGTTTTGTTCCATTTCATCACATTTGATCCCAGACAGTGTTCCATAGTCATCCATTATTGTCATAAGACTTATTATTTTATGGTGTCACACCATGGCATGAAGTGTCATTCTCTCTATATATTCACCCCTCTTTTATTCCTTTTACTAATATTAGTTGTACCCAAACACAAATCAAAAAATAAGGTAAATAGTCCAAATATGAGTAAAAATATCAATTATATTTCATAAATTTGTGCACTAAAACACCCTTAAATATATTCATGAAATACAAATAACAAATTCTTTTCCCAACATTAATTATTTTATAAAAATGGCTTATGTTATTTCTAAAATAATTTATTAATGATAATTTTGTAATATTAAACAAGTAAATGGTTAAATTTATTTTTATTTATATCTATTAACACCAAATTGTTGCCTTGTTTTGAGATGTACAGTTTACAATATTCTAGGGATATCATATACAATAAATGATAGCTAATAGATCATGTGAGAGTATAGATTCATGTAGCTCTTGAATTAATCACTGAGATACATGTTCCTTTTAATATTGTTGATATTCACATAATTGAAGTTGATAATAAAACATTCACAATATAGTTAATTAATCTTATAATGAAACACTATAAAAAATGATTTTTTCACTTCAATATTATTTTATATATAAAATCTATTTTATGAGTGGAAAAGTTTTAAATATTTTATATAATAACATAGGGGGAATAGAATGTTTGGTTAAGAAAATACCAAGGATCCGCTATTGAATCAAAAAGGTCATATACGAATTCATTTACACCATCAATAGATCTACCGAATTTATTAGTGTCACAATTCTATATAGATACAATGTTCTAAAATTGAGATACTTATCTCTCTATCAGATATATATTTTATATATTTTGAATAACAAGGGTTGATATTTAGTAGCACAACCTGATACAATGGACACCATGGGGAATTTGGCATATTCCAACTTGAAAACAATGAAAAAATCCATAGATAAACATACATTAAAAAATGAGGAAAGTGAGGTTAGTGAGAAGTGAGGGAACACGACTATATGGGTAGAATGAAAAGTGGAAATACATCAAACCACATGTCGCTAGCCTTGATCCATGTGTGTCACTAGATCTTGTGACATGTAGTCCAAAGATTCATGTCATCAAAAACTAGAAGTCGGTGACAACCCCCCCCCCCCACACACACACACACTTTGCAACATCACCAAAGAGTGTTGGGGAACCAACATTAGAACAAGAAACCCCATAAAAGGATATGATGTTCCCTACATACATGCCTCACTATGAAGACCCCAACAATAGTGACATTCACACCTCTCAACCCTCCAATGATCAAATGTAGAGATTTTTTTAATATTTTTTTAAAAGAAATTATTAAAATAATGTCAGATTTAAATTATATTTAAAATTATGACATAAAGGAAACATGGCCCGTGCAACATTTTACTTGCTTTTTCCTGGGCCAAAGGTGTGAAGGCCTTTTTTTCCTTTTTCAGAATTTTTGGGCAAAGGCATTATGGGCCTTTATGCCCTTTCATGAATGAAAAAAATACTTATTTTAAATATACATGAACTTTTATTTAAAATGTTTATTTTTTCATTATATATATATATATATATATACCAAAAAAATTCACCAGGATTTAACATCTATTTTATGTCCAGCATTACTGTCATTAAAGCAACCTAGAATTCTGACATAATGTCTCTCTCATGACTCCCTTTCATAAGGGGGAATACCCTAGAAATCCTTCTGAATTTCAAATATGGGATTCAGGCCCTCCATTTCCTATGTAGAATAACAAATATATTATTATTATTAATTATTAATTAATTAATTATAAATACTAGTTATTAATAATAATAATAATAATAATACCATAATAAAAATCAATTATTAACATCTAAAATTAAATATTATGAATTAACTAATTAATATTAATAATATTTTAAAAAATATTAATTAATTATATTAAATACTAATAAATAGGAATTGCTAAATATAAATATTGAAAAACAACTAATTAAATATTAATTAATTGTTAATAATTAATAGATTTTAATTAATCAGTAATTAAATAATATATAATTAATAATAAATAATATTAATAATAACTAAATAATAAATATATAATTATTAATTGATAACTAAAGAATAATTGTAAATATTAATTACTAATTGATATTTACTAGTAATTATGAATAATAAGAAATTAATATATAATTAAATAATAATTACTTAACAAAAATTTATTTATTATTACCATTTTAACAGTTTAATAGTTATTAATTATATTTAGTAACTAAATAATATTTTTAAATATTTATTACTAATATTATAATAATTATTATTATTTATTATTAATTAATAATTAGTTAATTTTTAATTTTTAATTAATATTATTAATAAGTAATTAAATTTTATATAATTACTAATTGATTTATAGCTAATAATTATATCATTATTTTTTAGAATTATTTACTAATTAATAATTTTAAAATTAAATTGTAATTAGTATTAATTTTTAATTAATATTTATTAAAAATTATTATTATTGAATACTAAATGATATTATTTAATTAATATTATTATTAATTAATATTAATTAGAAATAATTAGTTAAATAATTAATAATAAGTTAATAATAATTTATTAACAATTAGAAATTTAATAATGTAATCAATATTGTTAATATTTACTAACTAAATAATAATTTTAATTTTTTTTAGTTATTTTTTATTAATAATTATTAATATTAATTAGTTAATTAAAAATTAATAAGTTAATTATTAATTGCTAATATTAATATGTCATTAAATATTTCTAAATTACTATTAATTAACAACTAATAATTATATTATTATTTTTAAAAAATATTAAATAAAAAATAATGTTAAATATTTATTCAAAATTAATATAAACTTATAATTAATATTTATTAGAAATTAATATTATGAAATTTGAAATTATTTTATTTTATTAATATTTATTAGTAATTAATATTAATTATCAATAATTATTTAATTAATTGATAATAATTTAATAATAGTTAATTTTTAATTTTTAATTTAAAAAATTAATCATTATTATTATTTAATAACTAAATAATAGTTTTAAACATTTATTAGTAATTATATAATAACAATTATTAATATTAATTAACTAATAAAAAATTAATTAGTCAATGAGTAATTACTGTTATTAATAATTAATTACTAATTAATTAGTTATTGATTAATATTATTTAAAATATTTTTCATATTAAATATTTAATTCATAATATTTAATAGTAAGTGTTATTAGTTAATTATTATTTAGGTATTATTATTTTTTATTTTTTATTATTATTTATTAATAATTTTTAATAATTTTTAATAATTATTAATAATACTATATTATTTATTCTGTATAAGAAAGGGATGACCTAAATTCCATATTGGAAATCTAGAAGTATTTTCATGATGACCCCCTTATTAAAGGGAGACCTAAGAGAGGGTTTCGTTCGGAATTTTAGACTACTTTAGTGCTAGTAATGCTAGATTTCAAATATGTGTAAAATTATGTTGAAAACATTATATATATATATATAAACGAAATAAAATATAATAAAAATAAAAATTTAAATATAAATACATATATTTTTAAAATAATTATTTTTTCATTCTAGAAAAGGCATTAAGGAATATAACACCTTTGCCAGAACTTTTTTGGTGAAGGCGTTAACGGCCAAAACAACTTTGGACTGTACCAGAAAAGGTCAATGGAATTAAGGCTCTTAACTCCTTTTGATTTATTTTTTCAAAAATAAGTAAACATTACATTATTTAACTTATTTTTTTTCTTCAAAAAAACTCTAAAAAACCCCCCATACAACATGCTAATAACACTATAGAAATTAGGGACATCGCATGATCCAAGATACAAGCCCATGAAATGTAATCAAACACTATGGTTGAGGTAAGGACTTGCTTCTAATTCATCAGTAAGATCAAGGCACACACACAGCATCACCTATAGAGACTAAAAATAAACACTACAATAGAAGGATTGTCAAATAATCAGCACCTTTGAGACAGTAGATAGGGGAGTGGAAAGTCGAATCTATGGATGTTTCATCAACCGCCAAATCCCATGATATGAGAACATCCTATGGGGATTTTTAAATACTTTTTTGAAAACAAATATTTAATAAAATATGTCTAGGCTAAAAATATTGTCAAAACTAATGCACAAAGGTGGCATAGGCATTGTTGCCTTTAGGTTGTAGTCTTATTGCGTCAAGGTCAGTATGGCCATCTTAAAATTTATAAAAAAAATTTAATATATATATTGTTTTTTCTTTCTTTTGTTTAGATACATATATATATATAGTTTGTTAATAATACCATTATTATTACAAATTATATTTTTTATATTACTAATAAAATTAATATTTGTTTAAAATAGATATATTTAATTACTATATTTGTAACATTAATAATTATATTATTTAAATCATTATTAAGATTTATTATTTTAATTGTTTAAAATATTTAATGTTATAATTAATATATATTAATAATATAGTTAATAAGATTTAATTATAATAACATAACTAATAAAACATCATAGTAATGTTACTGATAATATTATAATTACTAATAATTATGTCCATTATTATTTGAAAGTGCAAATTTTAGGTTTTTAAGGAAGAAATTGTTTTATATGTGAATTATATTTTTTTAATATTTGTTATTTTTTTATTTTAAGCTATATTTTATATGTCGAGTCAATTTTTTAAATTTCATTTAAATTGTAATTAAATTTTATAATTTATATGATTTCAAAGTCATATGCAAGAAAAAAAAATAATGTTTCATGTATGTGACATTATGAGTCCAAAAATAATAAAGTAGAAATACTATCTAAATGATATTTGACACACAAACTGAACATATAAAAAATAATTGAAAGAAACAAATATTTTTTAAAAAAAATAATAAAGACTAGTTTTAGTGGAACAATATATTGTAGTTTAAAAACATTTCATTTGATTTTTTTAAATTCATTTTATTTTTAGATAATTTTTATATATTTAGTCAATTCTCTAAATTTTACTTTGACATTAGTTATACTATTATTTTTTTTAATATATTTTATAATGTATGAATAATATTTTCTTAATAAATAATGTTTCTGTCATGTATATTAATTTTGGCTGAATTTATTAACAAAATTCTTTTTATTTTCAACAAATTTTTAGATCTATAGGCTATGATCTTATGTTTTAATTACATTGTTTTTATATTTTATGTTTTATAGGATTTTTAAGTAATCTACTTGAAATTTAATATGTTTTACTATGTTTCAAGTGGTCATCTATGAAATATTATAAAATTTAAACTGTTAGTAACATATAAATGAAAGTTAGAACACTTGAAAAAAAATTAAAAATTGTTCATAGTGAAATGAATGCCATCGATTTAATAGACATACAAACCTATATATTATAGAATAATTTTTCATTTCTAATCCATTATATAGAAAACAAAACAAATCAATGAATGAATACAATCACTGTCTATGATGAGGTCTCATCACACAATCGAGTGTGTGAATGAGATTCCTGCATCTAGATCATAGACCTCTATGTTTGGGGGGAGTGTGATAAGTTATAGGGGGATCTTCCTCGAGCCCTCTAACCATTATTTTAAAATTCACTAGTTGTGACTTATCAAAAGGAGGTGTCAGTTGGATGTCCCCATATGCACCTGTTCCTTCTCTCACTTTGTAATTAGATGGACCTAACATTATCATCTAGGGGAACCATAAATCTTGTGGAGGCTTGGTCATGAAATGTGGATGCATAGGGTGACCCCAAAGAGATGATATGATCATATGTACCCAGAGAAAACTGTGGATATTCTGATGACACTAATTTATCATCGGCATCCTGATGCACAACCCCAATCGAATAGGGTTAGACTACTAGAGGGTGACCTATTCCTATGGAATAGGGGTGGCATCAAATATAGCACAATGTGGTCTATATCATTCTCATCATGGATCCTCAACATAAACAACTACTAGAGGAGTTTTTTGAGAATGAACATTGACTCCCATGGAAGGATTCTCATCTCCCTATGGTGGAAGATCAAAGATACTATCATGTAGAACATGACACACTCACATCATATTCTATGTTCCATCATAGTACGCTGTCTGGAGAAAAAATCTGATTCCTTTTGATCAGATATGTGGATGATATGTTTTAGTTGAGTATGTTGTAAATAGATTCAAAATTATTTACAAAATAACAAAAAAACAATGTAATGTAATTTTTTATATAAGTAGATCATGAAGTTATCTTCCTTGTAGAGTACGATATAGTATATACTTCAGTCTATATAGTGAATCATATGTGAGTTTCTCTACTCGATGGAATCAAATCTTATGCATACCCTTGATATGATACAATCCTCTCCCGTACTAGAGGTCCATATATTCTATATTTCATCAGTACCGGTCGAAATGATACCTCCCTTTCAACTTTACAAAATGAGGCACTAATGATTGTCTAAGTTGAATGGGGATGTGATGAACATATCCAAACTGGTGAATGACTCTATGAGGCTGGTTCAACTCAAAAATATTAATGTGATTGAGTGGAACTAAATCCATGGAAATATGAATTACATTAGTGCAGTATATGGGAATCTAGTCAAATTGATCCCTGTATGGAATCCACTCAATCTGAAATCAAATGTGACATATGTTAAACAAAATATTACTGAGAACCAAAAAATATAAAATTTTGGAATTTATTAGTTAATTAATGATTTTATATACTTACATATATGGGTACTAGGATTTTCAACATGAGATAATATGCACCCATGTTGAGCCTCAACATCTTAAAAACTTGGTGTTCTTAAGTTCTCCTATAACATACAACATAAAAATTGAAAAGAAATATGAAATTAAATTCAATAACACATAGTAGAATCTATAAATAGTAAAGATGAGTGTTTAGACCAATGTCCACAAGGATCATCTTTTATAACATCTACAAGAATCTCCAAACCAGCAACCATAGGGGAGAGCGGAGGGATGTTCTCACATTCTCACATCTAAATAAGGATGACACATCCCCCGATATCTATTTGATCTGATCAATATGTCATGTATAATGCTTTGTAACTATACTCCAAGAATGCACATCCCTAGTTGTATCTTTTTACCTAACTAGAATTCTTTAGTTTCCCCAGATACATCATGTGAAATTGTATACTAATGTGATCGATGCACAAGGTACCTCCAATGAGATGTAAGATATATGCACGGGAATAATGCATGACAGTATGCTCATCAGCATCGGTGGGTAACTATGTAAAGTGCATCTCAATCTATCTCATAAATATTTCTTGTCTTTTTAGAATCATCATCCCCCGCAATTTTGAGGCCTATAAATCATTGTAAAATCTTAGTATAGTCTCCATGAGTGGGTCCTATAATTGTATCCCCCTAGATCGGATGACCAAGAATAACTGACACATCCTCAAGGGTGATGGTCATCTCTCCCTAGGGCTAGTGGAATGTGTGTGTATCAGGTATCTATCTCTCAATGAGGTAATTAAGGAGAATATGATAAAGGAATATAAAATCAGATACATCAAATATATAGAAGACAACATGTCATTGGTATGGTATAATAGTGGCTAAGGTTGGAATCGGGTTATAATGGTTGGTTTTACACACCATGATCTATATAACCTCACATCCATCTAGTAAATCGCATGAAAAATTCTTATACTAATCAACATGTAGAATAGAATCCTACATCTCTACATATAAAACTGAAAAAAAGTATGTCTAAAATGTAAATATGAAATTATTGTCAGTATAATGTTATCATTAGTAGAATGTAATACATATCATTCCTAGTCCCAATTTTTAGGAATGTTTTTTACCAAAACAAAAGTTCATGCCTTTATATTTCTAAAATAATATTTATAAAGTGGTTTTAGATATTGTTTTAACATAGAATGGGTGTTTTGATAAATTAGGCAGGTGTGATTTATGATATACATCATACCTTCTAGTTTCTTCCATTGGGAATGCCTGGTTTACTTAAATATGGTTTGTTTTCAAGTGATTTAGTTATAAAAATGTTTTAAAAATATTTTATCAGTTTTTATGAATAAAATACCCAAATAGATTCATGGTGGTATCCTGCTGGGCTTCATTCCTGACACCCTACTTATATACTTTGTTGGAATTTACATATTTTATTTTCCCAATATCAAATTTTGATGGTGGATGGTTCATCCTCTGTTCTTGTATGAATAGAGTCATGATTTTAAGGGGTTTTATATAAAAAATATAATTGTGAACACATTGTTTATATCAGTTGGACCCACCTTATGGATTGAATATTTCATGGATCTCTAGTACATATTTCAATAAGTAATATCCCAAATGTTTTTCCTTGTAATTTATGAATTATTTCTCACATGATGGTATATTTTATGATTATTTTCTCACATAAATTTTTTCAGTGATCCATGGATAGTTTGATTGTTATGTTATGTCATCTCATATGTACTTTTCATAGTCTTTATAAAGTTAATATGAAACCGTTATTATGAAAACCAAAGTATGATTACCAAAATGGTTTTATCATGTGAAAATTATTTGTAAAAGGAATGTAATTATATAGAACTATGTTTCATTTATTGAAATTATGTATCATTTAGGAATGTTTATCTTATCTTTGAATTATATAAATTATTGTATAATTTATCAAATATTGATTATTTGATAGTAAACATATTTATAAAGGTTAAAAAAATCTAAAAAATGAAGGATTTTATATTAACACCGTGTAATTCATAGCATAAAAATTTCACATTGGAGAAAACAAATCATATTCGTTGAGAGAGTGAACTCGATCCTTCAATGTCGGGGCATCACTTTCTATTATAAACTTTATGATTACATATGTTTCATCTCAAATTTTTCCCTTGTTCTGAGGCCATTCCATATCATTCTGCATCCTACTAGACTTCATTCTCCCTCACTATCTCAACATATTGCTATTTGGTATCAGTATCGGTGGGTGTTTGGGAATTGGAAAATTTAAAGTCTCCAATTGAAATCCATGGTGTAGTATAGTTGTTAGAAATGGTGTCCATCCAGTACACTGGGTCAACATATTATTCCCATGTTATGTTCACAGAGGAACATGTAGTGATGGTGTGTTTACATGGAAACCATAATTCATGGATGTTTCCATATTAACATTACCTCACTTCTAGTAATACCACCATGACAAGAGCAATACTATTTTTGATGGGTATATATTCTCTTGTACTTAAAATTGTGAGTCTTCTTTTCCGAAAAGATTTACTTAATATGAATAACATTCTTCAACGTTCCTCTCAATATCTTGTTGAAATTGTCTTCCTTTCATTACCCAATACTAAATCCTATTTATGGTCTATTTTTTCTCTATCAATGAAGTTATTGACACAATGATAAAATCTTTCCAAAAATAGGCCAGTTTTATGTAACTCATGAAGCCCCTTTAACACTCCATTAATAACCTCCACTATTTTTTTGTTCATATGTCCATACCTTTTCACCACATCATATATCGATGTCAATATGTATTTTGGGATTAGCATCATATAATCATACACACCCTGATTATCTGTACATATTTCTTCAAAGTAATTTTCATCCTTTGTTTTCCCGACTCATATGCTACATATATGTGATCATATTTCAAATAAATTAATTTTATAGTTAAGTTATAATAATAAATAATAATAAATAGATTTCATACCAAGTATTATTATTTCATATTTCATAGGTTCCTTATGGAATGTTTTTATTTTGTTGTAGAAAATGTGTCTGATGCAGTACTATTGTTTTAAATTCAGAGGTCTCTATGTTTCAATTTCTACATTGATTGCCTTGTTGATTTCCTGATGAAGATCATATATCTAACAAACACCTTGAATTAAAGTGAAATGGTTGTTAATACATGTCAAAAACTAACTTCATGATTTGTTATTTTCCTTATACATAATGAAAAATAGATGAAATATAGTTGAATGGTTTCCATATAGGGTTTCCATAATCAGAAATACACCCATGTATTTTCCTTATAGAAATGTTTTGTAAATCTTTAGTAATTATTTATAGAAATAAAATATAGAAATTCATGGAAGGAATTCCTAGAACAATTGATGAAATTTTACATGATATGAATCAGGTTGGTAATCCTAAGACACGTGTTCATTTATATTAATAAGGAATAAAACATGGTATTTGTGTCTCAATATGGCTAGAATTTTAGGTAACTATCAATTCGATTCATCCCAATCACCATAGACCTTAAAAATTGCCTTTTTTTCTATCCATTAATTATTATTGAAAATATTATAACCAAAATATTATTGTATCCACCCCTATAAAATGGTTACAGGAACATGTTGGAAGGTACTAATCACCTCAAGGATAAAAGATAACAATAATTCAACATATATTAAATTATTTTCTTATGTTTGGTTTAGCTGAATGCATGTACGAGCTACCGAAATCATAGAAATTATCTAACATCCAAATTAAATGTTTAGAATCACCCACAATAATAATATATGATCATCCCAATATTTATCACACTGTTTGTTATATTTTTTATGGATTTACCCCAAAACTAAATATCTATAGTGCCTCTCAATATGAAAATTTTTTAGTATGTTTTTCATTGCATATTAACATGGAAAATCCCATCCTACATATAATGTGTTTTCTATCTCAATAAACATATCCACTAAAACTCCGGGAAACTATGTTTTAGGTGTGATAAAATTCTATTAAAATTCAAGAAAATGTGTAATGGCCTCTAAACAAGATTCAAAGAGTGGTTGATGATTTATTGTGTGTCGAGGCATTTGTAAAAATAATACATTTCTAGAAACTTATTACCTAGGTTTTGAAGCTTCCTCCTCGTCATCATTGTTTTCTTTATCTATTCTATCATTAGAAATTTATTCATTATCTAACATATTTATATTTATATCTGAAAGATCGATTAGGTTGTCTTCTTACGCATCAAAGGTAATAGTCTCATTTTCATGGGATAAACCTTCTTCAACCAATCTTGTATGCATAAATCTTCATAAAAAATGAACATTGCAGTTGTAAACAAGAAACCAAAACATATAACTTCATCATGGGACCATCTGACCATTGGTAAAAAAAAGTTATTACTCAGACCCAGTGTTCATCAACAGCCAATGGGAAAGCTTGAGGCCATTGTGTTGTGGAAACTAAAAATTTCTAAAGCTAATAAACCAGATCTCTTGATCAGGTCCCATATTTCAACAAACATGAATTATTTCTTGAATTTATCTTAGGGTTACACAACCATATGTCCAAACCATTTTTGTCATTTGTATACTATAAGAATCTCTTTTCTCGATTTTAATAACATCCCTATAGTAGTAAATATACGAAAACATGATTATATATATGAAAAATATTATTTTATCATGATTTTTATAGTGTAAATAATATTTATAATGATGAATAATTGTGTAGCATTGACCATATAATCTCTATTTTTTAAAAAAATTAGACCCTCGTCTCATAACCTAAAATATGACACTATTATTTCTTAATACAATTTTTAATCTTACTTAAGGTAGTTTTAGTAGTTTATAAAGAACATATGAATCATATAAATCATATCCCCTAGGAATGTCAAAACAAATTTTTAGCAAGGCATGTTTTCATACACCAATTTATGATCGAGTCTAGCTAAATATGTGGATTTTGGGGTTGTTACCTTTAGGTACATCTATGCCAGAGCTACATCCACTTGTAGTATCTAGAATAGTATTTCATTTCTTAGAGAATAATATAATATTTTTTATATTGAAAACTTAGAACATCTTATTAAATCCTAATAGAAGACTCAAATGTTTCATATTACAGTTTTAATCTTTTTAAATATATGTTCATTGTTTTATAAACAAAATATGAATAATCTAACGCATATCCCCCAAGACTGTAAAACTATGTGTGCAGTAAGACCTATTTTCATGCATCAATTCCCAATTCAGTCAATCTCAATATAGTGTTTTCAGGGTTGTTACCCCAAGGTATATTTTTTCCAAATCCACATCCAGTTTTAGTATCTATACAGGGATTTCATTGCATAGATAATCACCTAATCAATATTATAATGAAATTTTAGAGCAGATTATTATATACTAAAAGATGAAACTATTTTTTGTAGTATATTTTTTAATCTTCTTAAAGGATTGTTCAGTGGTTGATAATGGTAATTTTAATCATCTAAAACATATCCACCAAGAGTATCAATCCAGGCTTGCATTAACGTATGAATCATCTAAATAAAAGGAGTAACAAGTCATCTGTTCTATTAATCCTCTTTGTCATCTATTTATCCATTTTTACCATACATTTATTATATGTTAATCAATGTTAATAAATAGAAAATCATTATTTAATGATAAGTTCATCCGTAGTAAATCATTATTAATTTAGTAGTTATTAATTAATTAATTTTCAGTTCTTAAGCAGTTAGTTTAATGTTAATAAATAGTTAATCATTACTTCATCATTAATTAATCCTATGTTAATCATTCCTTTATCAATGATTAATAATTCTCTAATAACTCGTTAATCATTATTTTACCATTCATTAATATTTCACTAATCCTTAGATAATCATTACGTAATCATTAGTTCATCATAATTTCATCCTATATTAATTCATCCTTAAAAATTCATTAATCCCTAGTTAATCAATACTTAATTAATACATATCAATTAGTTTCTCTATATTTAATTATTAGTTAATTAAAAGTTAATCATTATTAGTTAATCATATGTTATTCATTAGTTACCCATTACGTAGTCATTGGTTAATAATTTGTTAATCCTATTTTAATTATGCCTTAATCATTTATTAATCATTACATAATCATTACCTAATTAAATTATATCAACTAGTTACTTTATATCTAATTATTAGTTAATTAATAGTTAATCATTAATTAATTATTAGTTAATAATTATTTACCCTTTAGTTAATCATATGTTATTCATTTTTTAATCATTATATAATTATTAGTTTAGTATTAGTTAATCATATATTAATTATGCCTTAATCATTCATTAAGAACAAGTTAATCATCACTTATTTAATAGAAATCATCTAGTTACTTTATATCTAATTATACTTTAATTAATAGTTAATCATTAAGTAATTTTTAGTTAATCATTTGTTATTAATTAGTTTGTCACCTGCTAATCTCTTCTTAATCATTAGTTAATCCTGTATTAATCATTCCATAATCATTCTTTAATTTATTTTTAGTCATTTCATAATTAATATATATCAAATACTTAATTTATATCTAATTATTATTTAATTAATATTTGATCCTTATTTAATTATTAGTTGATCATTCTTTACTGATTATTTTATCATACGTTATTCATTAATTAATTATTAACTAATTATTAGTTAAGAATTAGTTAATCCTGTATTAATTATGACTTAATCATTAAATAATAACTAGTTAAATCATATGCTATTCATTAGTTATTTATTATCCGATCATTAGTTAAGCGTTATTTAATCCTAAATTTTTTATTCCTTAATCACTCATTAATCACTAGATAATCATACCATAAATAATATATATCATGTAGTTACATTATTTTTAATTATTAGTTAATTGATATTTAGTCATTAAATTATTATTAATTAATTTTTTTCAATCATTTTTTAATCATATGTCATTTATTAGTTAATTATTATCTAATAATTATCAAATAATTATTCAATCCTAAGTTATTCATTAGTAAATCAATACTCAGTAATTACTTTATCATTAGTTAATCATAGGTTATTTAGAAGTAAATTTTTATTAAACCATTATATCATTAATATTTATTCATCAAATGATTAATATTAATTCATAATTATGTCACTAATATTTAAAAACTACTTAGTTATACTAAATAATAATCTTATTATGATAATAGATCCATTACTAAAACTAATTATACATTATTCTCTAAAAATAGATAAATAATGATATTTTATTTAATAATAATAACTATTATTTAGAAACTATATCTTAAAAACTAAACTACTAACTAAATTACTTATTAAAAACTAACTAAAAATGAACGAACGAAATAAATAAATAACTTTAAAACTCTTAAGAAAAAATACCTCAAATTGATACTTCAAAATATTCAGTATTCCTTTTCAGCTACCAAAATTGTTGCACAAAAATGAAGAAGCATTTTACAAAGTGTAGAGAGAGAAGGAGTGGAATTAGAGATATGGTGTGAAATGAGTGAGAAGAAGGGGGACGGTTGGGTGCCTATTAATAGGGGTTATGAAAAATTTGGCATCACTGATGTTGCCTTTTTCCTTAATATAAAAGAAAAGATATATCTCAAAAGATTCATTGAGCATTAATTAAAGAGAAAGGAAGCATCGTTGATTCCACTTTTACCATGACATCGATCTGGGTAGATGAGTGGAAAATGTAGCACCATTTATTCCCCCTTTATATATAACAAAATGGTGAAATCATCGATTCTTCCTTGCTATCTACATTATTTTTTTTAAAAATAACCTAGTATTTTTTTAAAAATATATTTTTATATAAATGTAGAAAAAACTCTCATATTGGTCGAAAAATAATATTAAAAAATGGTACCAATAGGGATCCCACAGTGAAAATGAGTTACAATGCTAAGCAATTCACTTTTTTCTATAATAGTCCATGTTGAAGATGAATACCCAAATAAATATAAAATCCTTCTTCTTGACCCAACCATGTCTACCAAATCTCAGTTGAACAAAAATGCATCTGACTTACACACACATACAAGAAAATCCCAATTACTTCTTAGAACAAAATGTGTTTGCTATGACATCATTGATAGGGAAGTCTAACTAAGTAGGGGTGAATGATCACTTCATTATCATTGTCATATAGGGGTTTTCCATGGAAACCCTAAAGGAGATACGTGTGAGAGATAATTGTTTCTACTATGAGAATATATCACCATTATCTGCTTAAGGATAATATAAATATTGGTTAAAATCAACTTGAAGAGAAAATATACAAAACAATCACTCATAACATTATTTTTTCTGAGTGTGTAAATAATTTTTTTCATGAATAGTAAGGTGCCTTAATTATAAATGTACATAAGATGTATATTTTCATAAATATTATGTTATATAATTATTTTATAATATTTATTAAAATATAGTACTACTAATATTTTTCACATATATAAATATTATAATAATGTAAATGGAAAACCTTATCAGATCAATTTTGGATTTTCTATTCCTTATATGACTTCTACAAATGAAAAATCAAAACAACAAGAATATATTTGACTGTGAGCACACCAGTTAAGCATGGTGATTAAAAAATAAATCAATATATGGATAACTCTTCATAATTCCTACCATATATAATTTAACCCTAAATTAATATTTTATAAAAATAAAATTTCAATCATTTATTAATTACGTATTAAATTTTTAATTATTGTATTGTTTATTTGATGCTCAATCTAGTCTATTTGGAGAGTCTAATGGTATATTTTAGGGATTTAATCAAAGTATATCTAATAAATAATCCATACAATATAAAATTTATAAATTATTAATATATTATAATCAATGTTCCATAAAATAAATATTCGATTAATTTGTTTAAAAAATAATTTTTTGACATGATATTGATGTGTGTGATTATCATTGAAAAAATGTTGTAAGAATATTGGGTGCACACAAGAAACCTATGAATTAAATGGTTGGATAAGTATTAAGGTATATATTTGAATATTCCACTTTAAAAAAATATATCATAACAAATTTCAAAAATTTGTATATATTTTTCAAATGTTCAAAAAATTTCTAAGATTGTAATAATGGTTATTATGTATGTACATTTATGATATATTTCGTATGAAATGGAACAAATCACATCCCCTATAAGATATTTTTGATATTAATTACAATTTCATTAAAAAAAATTAATTAATGATTCATATATATATATATATATATATTCTATTATTACACAATCTCTTGATACATAACTTATTCAGATTAAGAAATAGATTTATTCTACAATGAGTAGGTTTCTTACACTATGTCAAATTCTTACAAACCTCATGAATAGGTGCCTTACTATCATGTATGTAATTTTTATTATTTTACAATTCCACTCGTTGAATTTTTTTCAATTTCAATATTCATAATCATGTTAATTCATTTAATTTCTATATATAAACCAATCAACATCTCTTTTATCTTCATTGACTGAATACAAAATTTATATAAATAACAATCATAATATATCAACTAAATTATGTATTGAAAAATACAATTCCCTTGGTTAACCAATAGTTCTTCAATGAAAATTTTGATGAAAATATTCAATGTTATCTATCTTTGTTATGAATTTGTGTATAAATCCACCCTAAAACCACTAGCCTATTTTTCTGTGTAAGAGGATTTAAAATTAATGGAATTAAAACATTTGGGTGGGATTGAGAAAATAAAAAGTTTTTCTACAGAGATGTTTTAGGATATATTTATACAAAAACGTGTTTCAAACTATTAAAATTCTTCAAAGTTTGATAAACTCATTTATATAATTAATAACACAAGAAAAAGAGATATTTTCAGAAAACATTAGTGTAATAATTTTTAATTTATTTATGATTTGAAATGGAAACCTTCATACAAATCCAATGTGTGATGTGATTGTGATGATTAAAAGTTTATTTTGACTTCTATAAATGTTCAAAACTAAGTGAAAAACATATTCCTATTTTATTACCTATTATAAAATTATTTATGAATCATTTTTGATATATTATAATAAACATCATATCATACGTACATGTGCTAAAAACAGTATGATTGTAAGTGCATGTTTCTAATTTAAATGTAATATTTTATTTCAATGCTCTTTTCCATGATCAAAACCAAATATAAATGATCTCTGATTGGTATTAAATTCTAGAATAATGGCCAAAAATGCATTTTTTACCTTTACTAATAAATCGTATACAATACCAACATGTATAATGAATTTTATGACTGAAAGTGCATGTTTTCAATTAAAAATTAATATTTTAGTTAAAATGTCTGTCACGTGTTCAGAGTAAAAAACAATCTCACAATAAGGTTATTTTCCAGAATAATTCCAAGTTAATCATTTTTGAATCATTAGAATAAATTTTATATCATACTGACATGTGGTGTGGCTAATATGGCTAAAATTATGTGACTTCAATTTAAATTCATTTTGTTTGTTCAAAATTTAGGCCACATGCTCAAAATGTCTAAAACATTCTCAATTTCTATTTGAATATTAAATAATAAATTTTGAACCATATTATCATATAGAAATTAATTTCAAATCATACTGACAGATGTTGAACACAGTATGACTAAAAGTGTGTGTTATTAATTCAAAATTCATATTTTAGGTCAATATGCATGCCTCTTTTTCAAAATTGAGATAACATTATTGTATTATAAATAAATATAGAATAATTAAAAATTAATCATTTTTCGTAAAGAGAATAAACACATGTCATTCAAAAACATGGTGTATCTAGTATGATTGAAAATTCATATTTTCAATTAAAAAGATTTTTCTTACTTCAAAACATAGGCCACATGCCCAAAACCAAACATAAAATCTTATATTAAAATTTAATTCTATCAGAATTATTGAGGAATAATTTTTGACCTATATGAATAATCCTAAAATATTTAAGGTATATGTTGTGTGTGATATGATTGAAAGTTCGTGATTTTAATTAGAAATAATATTTCTGTTCAAAATGTGCATCAAATACTAAAAATTGAGAAAAAATATCTGATTGACCGCAAAATCAATAAAAATGAACAATATGTATTTTATTATTATTATGAATAGATCTAATATCATTAAAAAATGTGACTGGTATGATTGAAAATTTTGTTTATCAATTTTAAAGTTATATTTCAAATAAAAATATATATCGCGTGCTAAAAACCTAGAAAATCATTTGAAATTATCATGAATATATAATAAATGAATTTTTAACCAAATTTATAATGTAATAACTAATTGATAATCATTCCGACTAATTTTGACGAGGGTAATCTTGAAAGTTTATATTTTTAATTTAAAATACATTATTTATTTTTAAACACATGTTACATGCTCAAAAACTGAATAAATGAGATTATATTTTCATAAAACTAATGTAAAATGAATAAAGAATCATTTTCAGACTATAAGGAATAAATCTCTCCCATTTTTTATTTGTGGAGTGGCATGTATTTCATAAAGTTCATGTTTTCAGTTTAAAAGTGATATTTTAGTTCAAAACTTTAATCATATTCTAAACACTATGAAAATGTTCTTAAACTGACATGAAATTTTAGTACAATGACTGATAAATCATTTTTTACATTCAGTAATAAATATCACACCATTCAAACATGTAGGGTACACGTATTACTAGAATTTTATTTCAAATTAAATTTTATTTTTGAGTTCACAATGTGCATAATATTCTCAAAATTGAGAAAATAGGATTGGACTGTCATAAGACTCTACAATAATGAATGCTAAATAATTTGTTTATACGAATCAACTCAATATCATTCTAACCCATAATTTTGATGATATAAATGAAACTATTTTCTTCAATTTATTTCATATTTTTGTTCAAAATGTATGTCACATTCTCAAAAATTGAGTAAAAATAGTATATTGAAATGAAACTCTAGTGTAATGACAATTGAATCACTTATGAATTATAAGAATAAGCAGTATTTCATTCCTACACATAGTGTGTCCAGTGTAACTAAAATAATTTTATTTTCAAATTGACTGAATATTGCTTTTTATTAAAATATTGTATAGTGGCCACAAATTACCACCCAACCAAGAGTTCAAGGAGGAATAAAATGGTGTAAACCAAGGACATCCCCTTGAACAAAAGAAACACACTCTAATGGAAGGGATCCTACACTATCATGAACAATGAGCACATCCTCCTGCCTGCCAACCTTTGAGAGTGCATCAACTGCATAGTTAAAAACCATCCAACAATTCTTTACAATTCTCCCAAACTCTATCGCAACCCCACATCTGCGGATCACATAAACTAGGTCCTAGTGTGATTCATAAACACCTTTCACCGATTTGACTATGAATTCTGAGTCCAAATTCACTTTATCCACCTGAAAACCCACACTCTGACAAATAGTGATTCCTATGAGAATCTCCCACACCTCTGCTCCCAAAGAACTTCCAACTCCAATGTTGGCGTTGAAGGCCACCCGCACTAATACAAATGAATCTTGAAACACCCCACCACCTTCATAATCCCATTTATCAGTGAACCATCCACATTCAGTTTGACACCACTTATTGGTGGGTGCCATCTGATCCATCGGCCTTCCGGGCTGCCATACCTATTTATCACATTTGGCCATGACTGATCTAGGAGATGTTGGCCCCCTTATCACAGAGGGACCAACTCAAAGAGAAGATCCTTTAGTTGGATCCATAGGTAAGTAGGAGACCTCCAATCACCCAGCCGATAATGGTTATGTGCCTCCCAGATGACCCAACAGGTGGAGGAATGAATAACACACCTTACCTTTCATTCAATGGACCTTCCTTCCAAACCATGAAACCAAGAGGAAAAAATTTGTGGAAGGATGGATTTTCATGATAAACGTGTGGAGAAGGAGAGAAATGTGGCCAAACAAACATCTCCCAATCGCTATGACAAAAGAGGTGCACTGCAGGCTTCATCCGAGAACTCCTAAAACAAAAGCAATGAGAGGCCAGGTGAACTTCCTTCTGCTGGATGCAATCCTCTGTAGGCAGTGCTCTATTAATAATACGCCAAACCAGCAGGTTCATATTCAGGGTAATATCTTTGCACCAACACTTTGGCACCTAAATGTCGAGTAACAACTCCACCAGGACCATCTTCTTGTATTCTAAGACAGAGAACTTACCCGAACTCAACCTCAAAAATAGCACCTGTCCTCCTTGTCATTCAAGGAAATCTCCCCTTAAAGATTTTTCTACTCCTAATTCAGAACAGTATGAATCATTATCGGGTCCTATAATGCTTCCATGAAGGTAATATCTGGAGTCTTACCCCCCTTAAAAACCGTTCTCGTGACCAATTATCTTTCTAGAAACTATTGTCACCTTTCCTAATGACCCACCGAGATGACCCCTACAGTTCATCCATACATGAGGACATATGCCATGCCAGTGCAGTCAGGGGTCTCTTGCGAGAATCGTAGACCACCCATTTCTCTCCACAGTGACATTTGAATAAAGGGGTCCACAAGGAATTGCTAGAAATAATATCCCACGCAAGCCTTGCATGAAATCCCTACATGGTATCATTAATGTTATGTAGCCAAAATCCCCCCTCCTCAACTGGCTTTGCTAAGCGAGACTAGGCAACCCAATGGCAGTGGATTTTGTGATTGGCATCCCAATGAAATGAATTAAGAACATTTTCCATTCTTGAAATGGTCCCTTTTGGGGGTCTAAGGACCGAGAAGACATGCAAAGGGATAATAGATAGCACACTATTAATCTAGGATACCCTCCCACCGAAAGATAACAATTTGTTCTTCCAGTTAAAAATACTCACAATCACCTTATTGATAGAATCCTCAAAAAACACTTTTTAACGTGACCACATGCCAGTGGGACTCCAAGATAAAGCATAGGGAGTTGTTGATTTAGACAACCCAATATGTCTTGAATAGTCCTGCATCGAGTAAACGGGAAATTATTAGAAATAAATACATGGCTCTTCCTAGAATTGATACATTGCCCACTCAAATGGCTAGACAATTTAAAAATCTCCATGAGGCCCCTCAATGAACGTTGCTTACCATTAATGAAGATCAAGATATCATCAGCGAACATCAAATGAGACATGCCTACCATGATGAGCCCGTAAGGGGCGAAGCTTCGCGAGGTTTTCTCTCCCGTCGCCGCCTCCTGGTTTCGCCCTGATCTGGCCCCCGTCGGTGCCCCCTTTGCTTGTTGTACATGGCGGGGGTTCTCTTGTCTCGGTCGTCTCTCACGGTGTGCTTGATTCAGCCTTTCATGGCGGTGCATTCGTCCAGAGACCGAGTCCCAGTTTCCGCGGGTGAGGGAACCATTCGGTATCGTCTGCAAGCAATAGGTGGTCGGGTGCGGTCTTCACGGGTTTCCTGGTTGGTGGCGATGGATTTTGGTTCTGGATCTAGGTTTTTGGTGGCTTTGAGCTGCTGTTTTGGAGGTGAATCGGCAGGTTGCGTTCCGCCGTTGAGGCTACTATGGAGGCAGGGACGTTCTCCTGTTTTCCTGTTCATTTTGAATTTCTGTGTGTTTTGTTGTTTTATCGCGAAGGTTCTGCGATCTATTCTGTTCCGCGAGATGGGGGTGAAGGATTTAGGCCTCTTCTCTGTTATTGCGGTGATTCGGGTGAAGTTACTGGTGCTCTGGTGTCGGGTTGTTTTCCCGACGGTGATTTATTTGACTGCGGCGAAGCTCGCCAGTGTAGGCGATGACGGTGGCTGGTGGAGACGTCGGCGGTCGCCGGTGAACGACGGTGGTCGGTCTGGCGTGACCTGCCGGCGACATGATGGGGCGTGTTTCGAGGCGTCTGCGCGGAGTCTGACACGTGATGATGGATCGTGGCACGAGGCGGGTCACGTGGCTCGTGGCTCGAGGCGACTGCGCGCGTTGAATCCTGTTTATGTTTGAATTTTGAATTTGAAATCGGTTGAATCGTCTGGAATAGTTGTGAGGTTCCCGGTTTTCCTCAAACCGGGTTGGGGTATCGGTTCCCTCTAACCGGCTTATGGAAAATGAAAAAATAGATTGGCAGACATGCCTACCATGTCGTTCCTACTGAGAAAAGGGAACAGTCTTCAACTCTTCACTACTCTATGTAAATTCCTTGATAAGGTCTCATGTGCTAGGATAAAGAGGTTTAGCGAGAGGGGGTCACCATGCCTGACCCCTCAGACCAATTCAAAACATCCAAATCATTTCCCTTTTAGAGATATGGTGAGACATGGGGAATAATAGCACCTGAAACAGAGATCACAAAACCATTCATGGAACCCAGAATGTCTCATCACCCAAATAAGAAACCTCCATTCCACTTTATCATAATCCTTGTTCATATCAACCTAGAAGGTGACATTTGAACCAACTTCCCTTCTATTGAGATCATAAACCAGATCACTTGAAATCACCACCTCCCCATGGATATTTCTGCCTTTAACAAACCCATGTTGCTCCCAAGACATCAACCTTGGAATGATCCGGTTCAGCCTACTCACAATCAAACTAGCCAGGATATTATATTACATGTTATAAAGTCAAATGGGCCTATACTGGTTGATGTTAGTAGGTTCATTAACCTTCTGAATCATCATCACCCATGAAGCAGCAGCACACTAATTAAGCGCACCACATTCATCTTTGGTACATGATACATTTTATCTATATAGAAGGTCTCCAAATAGTTAGATTATTTTCATATTCGTTGTTGTTGACTCCCACCAAATGAGCATCAATAATTTTAGGATTGAAGAAATACTAAAACCATAGGTATTATTTTCTCAAAAAAATAGAGGAAGGGGTAGCAAGGCTACATCAAGATCAGGTAGCTAGGTGACACTAATCATGTGACCCCCAGGAGGACATGTGATCGCATTCCCTAGGAATATCACAATGCCAAATAATGTGTTCCACATGAGTTGATAATGATCACATGAACCCCCTTCAAAAAATCCTTTTGATCATAAAAATCCCATCATACAGCTTGCTTCATTATCAAAACCCTTCTGACAATCCTGCGGGACCATATGAAGGCTACCAGATGAGTTGTCCCATTAGGCGACATGTCATCTGACGAATGATTTATAATCACCCAAGGACAGATATAGATTATAATCTGAAAAAATGATGAAGATTCATGTGATTTTAGTTTCATTGACTTTCACTTGAAGGGGTTATACAACTCACATGATTAGTTCAACAATCATGTGAGATTTCTAGAGTCATGTTATCCATGCCACACAAAAGACTTTGGTTTTTTTTCCTTCATCATGTGAAGGGCCTTGGTCACATCCATTTGATCATGTAAACCCATTAAAATCCAATAAAAATATATTTATTTCACATGATAATTTCTTCACGCCACTTCAAGATCCTGCATTGATCACACAACGCACAACAAACAATCGGAACAACTATATGTGATAATGATTGAATTTAATCACAAGATCCATAATAGATCATGTGATTACTTGATGGAAACCCAATGGGATGGTCTTGAAAAGTATTTTATAAAAATATGAAAAAGGGGGATCCCTTATTCAAATGATAGTTACACTATTATTCATGTGAATTCCTTTCAATTATCCAACCTAGTCAAGAGAAGGACCACAAATAATTCTCCTTGGATCCTAAAAATGTCTTTTCGATATGCATCCATGTTCTATGAAGACTCCCAGACATTAAAAATTTATCATGAACATTCCTTTTAACTTGTCAACATGATTATAAGAAATTCCATTGAAGATCCATTTTTCCAATAAATATATTGACGATGGGACGATCCTATGATCTCTGTTTATCATGCAACACAAAGATGATTACATGGATGAATGATGATAGGTTCCTATAAAATTATTAATGATCCACTAACTCAAGCAATTATCTTCTATATATGTTCTATGAAATTTGGTGTAGATTTGGGTTGGATAATCATATATATTCCTCCCCCTCAACAAAATAAAACATGTGATACACACACGGGAACACTAAAGTGAGAAAAGACATCTTAGAGCACAAAGTCACACAATCACAAGGGTCTTCCACTAATTAAAATTAGGGAATGACATCAGTGTCAATTGGAATGTAAATATTCATTTCATGGTCATACTATTAATCTTATGAAGGAATTATGGTACACTAGATAGATCATGAAAAGGATCTCATGCATGTCAACTTGGTCACATTAGATCCCAAATGGTCATGTCTAATGAACATTGAGACATTTATATGATAATGGATGAAAAATATGAAATATTTAAATGAATATGGGTAAAACGGTGTTCATGTGAAGTCACCATGCACTTCACATGACCTGTCCAGATCCTGCAATACTACTTGGGCATGTTATTCAAGTCATGTGAGGTATATAGAGAGATAATAGTTTACACACGAATTCCCCCATACATGTATGCCAGATCATGCATAATCTATCTGGCCTACCAGTCCTGACCATGAAACAACCTTGGATGTATCTAAATTTATCATGTGAAGGATCTTTGAACAATTCCCTTAAATCAAGTGAAGTACCTCAGAAATTTCATCCATGTTATACGGCATCCCGCAGATAAGTTACCTGGACCCCGAGGCATTTCGTAGATGTATCTTCTAGACTATCAGGATATGTCCAAAGATCCCCAAATGTGTCATGTAGACAACCAATAAACTTATTTTAGAAAAACACAGACATTTCTAGATAAAAATCAATATTTTTTGGACAAACACTAAAAAACAATTCAAGAACACACCCCTAGAAATGTCAAACTTGTCCAACAAGGGTACTTGGTTATGTGCCATCGAACCATGTGAACCCCAAACCATGAGTCTTTAGATATTTATTCCCCTATCATATTTAAGGTTTCCACAATTCCTTATTAATGGATACCCATAAAATCATATTTGTATTATGGGATCTAAATTCCACCTAGACATTCCCAACAAGCCACTCATGGCTCATCCTCTTTATCTGTCCGAGGGTAAGGGTTAGATATCTTTAATTAGGCATCCACCTTGGTATAAGTCCCTAAAAATCTCAATAGTACTATTAATAATATGATTACAACTATAATAAGGATATGTAGGACACCTTCCTAAGCCTAGATCATTATATCAAACACTATATCAGGGCCTCCCTAGTGCGTTAGACTCATATCCATATACGGTGAGTATAGTCACCATCTATCCCTTGTTTCTCACACTGATCCTGACTCATGTGCACATAGATGGTATTTCAAATATCATATCACTCAAATCATAAATTCCCCCAATCCAAGGAAACCTCTATGTGTGGATCTTATTCAATGACATGATATGGTTTCCCTTATAAAAGGGAATCCACCTTGGTGTGTGTCCTAAAGATATTCCCATATTGGTAAACCCTATGGAAATAACCCTAATGGGAATTAATTATTTCTCACTACCCATTAGTGAGTTGAGGGTAGAATGAAATACAATGACTTTAACTCCTATTATAATAAGGATGCCTAGGATTCCTTCCAATGTTTTGACCACCATATCTAGTTCCTAAGTTCACTCATATATGTCCTTTCTATATTATACTGAACATCATTGTTTTAACTTTAAAAAACTTTTTGGGTTCTTATTCATGTTATACATAAAATATTTAAGACACCTCATAAAGGTTCAATCCCATATTTGTAACACCAATCACCTACCTTGATGTCATTACACTCTATATTTCCTCATTATATGGATTAAAAATATAATAAGTTATTCATTACTATGAAATAATGGGAATTAGATGGAGAACCTCATATACAAATAGATTATCTCTTTAATAAAAATCCCTCTTCATATAGAATGATTCGACACCCAATCATTTAATTAGTGTAACCAATATCATTTTGGGATTTCGAATAGAATCATGACATATATTAAATTTATTATATAGTCTCAAAATAGGAAATAATTCCCCCCCCCCAAATTGTATGATAAGCCCGACCACCTATACACTCAACCAATTTGATTTCCTAAGAAGTGTTGGGTTTGAAACCCAAAATGATAGCCTACCTTTGTAATGTGAGTATATACCTTATTATGGATGTGGGTTTTGTTAGTTGTTCACTTGAGAGATGAAAATGGTAAACCCAAAGTCAATGATTGTGAAACTATACTCGAACCTCCCACAATTAATCATCAGATACCATACTATCATTGAAGTGAGAAAATGGTGAACCTAATGTAAAATAATTTAATGATAGATAAATGAATAATTTTAGTCATTGGTAATCTTTTCACCTAAACATTAGGATACACGGTCAACCTTTTAAAAGAAACAATAATGGTGAACCGTATATGAATCTCTCAAATAATAAAAATGATCAGTTGACCATGCGATGGGAATTTTTTTACGTCTCCTATGAAAATAAAAAAAAATGATACCCCTGATATGGAATCCTTCAATAATAATACATAATCATTGTTCCCATGAAATAAGACCATTATCACTATGGAAATCCAATATGAGAAAAATCATGTATCGGGAATAATAAAGTACATTTCTGTTACACATGCATAACTAATTTTGAATGTTTCAAAATTGGTATGATGCATTAATCAATGAACTTTTTCCTTATTTTCTTTGTGACTATAGAAATTTATCTCAGTAACATCTTTAACTAATGTCATGTCTTTATCAGGATAATTTTTCTAGAACCTTATAAATAGAAGTAACCTCCATAAGTCACAAGAAAATATCACCCACCTGATGCATTTAGTTTCTATTGGAAAAATTGATGGTTCAAGGGCACCAAAAACATGGCTTGATTCCATCCCTTGAGGATATATGTAGAGGTCACTAGAAATTGAAGTCAATGATTCTGTCTTATTCATGGAAATCTGTAATGAAACTCGTAGAACCTACCACCTCCACCATAAGCTTCTGAAGCTTATCCTTGAAGAATGGAAGTGAGAACCTTCGTTATCTTTAGAAAGATCATAAAAGAGTCAAAAATGGATCCATATCAATTAAAGAGATTCATAGGTGGGATCCTGTCAACCACCATTAATAGCGTCATCCTTCCAGTGCCCCTCAATCACCTGCTGAGGGTATCACATGAAAAATTTCTAACCTAGACACCTATGCATATGTATCATTGAAGTCTCACTAGATGTGGAAAGATATGGGTAAATTGGAGTGGGATCATATATATGCTTCCTTAAATGAATTTAGTAGGAATATTTTAGTTGTATCAAGTGGGAAGGATCATATCCTTGCTCACTCGGATTCCGTCTACATGAATATTCCTATAACAAGAATGGGGGATGCACACATATCATCCCAACATATGAATCCCATCGAAATATTCTATTGGAATAAGTAAGATATTAGTGGGCTCATATACCCTCTTCAGTAAAATATATCTATTAATATGTTATGACGATTGAGAATGTTAAGGCCTATATTCTTTTACAATTTTTCTGAAGTGTCACTATGTTCTAGAAATAATAGAATAGCTTCATTGACATCTTTCAACATTAGTATATATACAAGGAAAAGCACATATTTCTATCCCGATGCTAGAGTATAATATCACAATGATAAGTATGAATAGGTGGATACTCTGGAGAAAGCGTACATTCTTTCTCTCATTCAGGAGGATTATCGGCATATTTCGATAAAGGATGAAGCACAAAACTAGGCTCATATCCCCAAACTGACTAGGGGTAACCTAATCAGTTTAGGACATGACTCAGGATAGGTAAACATTAATATCAAATGATAAAAGTGGAATAATATTATGGAACATGACTGGTCTCATATCCATGTTCTTGACTAGGGATTAACAGCTTAGTTTGGAACATGCCTTAGGACACGCATACATTCCTATCGAAGAACAATAATGGAATAATCTAAAGGGATAGGACCTGGTTCATATTCCCACTCTAGCTATGGTTTTATAATAAAATATCGAAATAAACTTATATCCGGCTCATATCCCTATCAATGGACCTACATGAAATATTCTAATAGCTCAAAGAATCCAGTACCATATACGTACATATGTCGATGAACAACTGTACCAGTATCCTTCAGAGGCTGTATAGGAGGAGGCTCATATATATTCTACCATTAGAAATGTTCATCAACATATTCTACTGGAGAATTCATATATGAACTAGACTCATATCCCCACTTCATCTCAGATTTATTAGTGTATTCTGAAAACCACCCATAGGAAAGATTATATTCCTTCCAATAACACATATTCTCATCAGCATACTCCAGTGGATTCTTTTCTTTATAATCATATACACCCAAGACTATATTGTTATCAATATATTACATCAACCATCATGTAGAAGGCTCATATCCCTACTCAATCCCAAATGGCTGGTCATAATATTCTAGCCACAGTAAAGAATCAGGCTCATATCCCTGATTTTCTACATTTCAATGTTTTTGAGGTTAGTCAATGTATATCTCCAACACCTAAAAGGGTTATTCGACTCTTTAACCAAATAAGAAGGATATCACTACTATGATAACCCTCATCAAAGTAGTGCAGTGCTGGATCATAGAGACTCTACTCCTAATATCCAATGTGGTCAACCTCCCCATAGTGATAACTCTATCAGACTACGAAATTATACCCCTTCCCAGACACCACCATATATAGAGGTGATAAAAACTCAAAAACCATTATATATATTGATGCTAAAAACACTAAGGTTAAGTATATATACTTCCCCATAAACTATTAGCAACACTTCACTACAGTCATCAAGCAACCCATAGAAGAAAGCTATATGGTATGATGAAATGGAGGCATACAATTTTGATGAAGAAGAGGTTGACATGGATATATGGAGAGATTTAACTTGAAGAAACATTCCAACCATGTTCTCACCCATTTCTACTTTCATAAATGAGATCCCAAATGACGTATAGAAGGATTTCATGCCTTACCTACTCCAAAACATGTAGAGGACTCATCAATTGTTAAATTCTATAAATTTCCACAATCTGGGAAACAAGGGTCACATTCAGACAATAAGCATATTTTTTTTCAAATGGTCCCGGATAATATCTCTATGTCCCAATACAAAAGGTCGTAAAAGAATAGGAAAAATTTAGATCATGTGTTCGGCTATTTCACCATAACTCTTAGGGAACTAATCGTCAATGCCTTATCATAAATATGTATCTGAGGATGGGGAAATTATTGAGTGTTACACTTCACTACATCCCTAGAATAGTAGAACTACCCAGATATGGAATCTTATAATTTCATAGATATAAGAGAAATCAAGGGAATGGGTAACACATGATTCGGTTGGTTAATATAAAAAATTCCCTCACTTTGAAAGCATAAATACATCATGAAAAAAGGAAAATGGATTCTAACATACATTTAAGTTGGTCCCCATGAATAAATGGGAACTCATTTCAGTCATATAACTAAGGTTATAGACTACTCAATAGATTCCCATTGAAAATGACACCCATCATAGATGTAACATCCCCTAATTTGACACTTGATCACATGGCTAGAAAGGCTTAGATACGATTCCTGAAGTGTGACTCCCCATATCCCAGAGGCTACTGACTAGAAGTAGGGGTGTCATAAATATTGTGGGGAGACTATAACCCCTAGTTACAGAGTTACATAGAAAAATAAATAAGCAATATAAATTACATATTCATATTAATAGACAAGTGGAAATAATATCTTATACCACTACGAAATAAAAGGAGGAACAAATAAACCAACAATAAAGTCCAAATAAGTAATCTCATAAATAATAAAGTAATAATGTAATGATACAATGAAATGTAAAAAAATTCATGCTATATGTAATGAAAATAAAAGTCTATAATCATAAAATATAGAATAAAAATTCCTAGTCCCGAACCCCATGTTGGTCCCATCTCTAAACTCCAACCCATCCAACATCGAACAGTCAATAGCAAGGTCTCTTTCCTTTTTAAAATCCCACATCCATGTAAGCTACTCGAGTACTAAATGACAAACCTAATAGGGTATGAGTATAAATTAGTAGTTGAACACTTTCATATATTAACATGTATTGTCTGATAATAATTTCTTGCAATAATGTAATAAATAGGTGTGTTAATAAATTAATTAAAAAAATTAATACTGCGTCAACTTGCTTCGACACTATACTAGAATATCTTTAAGCATGTACCACAACCATGACAATCACATCCATATATCCATGTTAAAGCATAACCTTTTTTAGAACCATGGTAGAATGTCTCTGGGCATGTCACAAAACCTTTCAAATCATAACCATATATTCATGGTATAAATTCCATAAAATTGGTTCAATCTCGCTATATAAGAATTTCAAAAATAAATCAGGGTCATGCCTAGTTTATACGAATTATATAATGTACGAGGGCAAATCCGAGTGTATAATTATTTTTTCATGTATCAAGCCCAAGTCCATTATATAATCATTTCAACACGTATGAGGGCCAATCCTGATGTATATGTATTTTAGCGTGTATTAGGTCCAAACCTGGTATATAATCATTTCTGCATATATTAGGTTCAAGCCTATTAGATAAGCATTTCAACATTTAATCATTGAAAATACCGGTATATAATAATTACATTAAATGTTAGGGATAAACCTGATATATAATAATCTCAGTATTTAATCATAATGAGTCATAATTGCACGGATATCAAAATATCACATAATAAACCTTAATGGATAATTATGAAAATTACAATTTAACTTTCAATTAAACATTTTTTATCATTTTTTCCTAACCCAGTAACATTCCATTCATTTCAATAATCAAGACAAGCAAACAAGAATCTTATATTATGTAATCACCCAAAAATCATGTCATACTAAACACACTTTATGACATTATTCAATTCATTTATAATCAAGGGCACGATCACCCAAATAGTATCCATTATCAAATTCTTAAACAATTGGATCCAAAGTTATTCAATGGAATTATTCAAATTCCTAATTTAATTAATTTAGGTGTACATTATGTTGGATAATTTTCAATATTGTGCATACTTTTCCATTAAATAGACCATAGGGTTACGTTTTATACCCTTACCTTTAATCGGTGATTAACGCAGCACGTCCAAAGGGTAACACCAATGAGAAAGAATGTACATAATATCGCAAGAAGAACCTAAATGAACCCAGTTCAAGATCATAACCAAAATAGATCCAATGATTCCACTACCCTAATGGAGAAAAATAGAACATGAGGGAAAAACCAAATCCAAAGACTTACCAGGGATCGATCACACGAATGAGACATCCAGAATGGAGTAAGGGATTTTAAAATTGATTAGAGAACCTTTCTAGGTGAATAGGAGAAAGATGCACCAAGGATAAATGATAAATCATGCATAAAACATAACTAAATCTATAGGTTTGAATATTACACAGTGTGTAATAAATTTACATCATGTATTCCTTTTGAAAGGGATGAACAAAAAAAACCTTTTTCCTTGGATCATATTCAACCCTACTCAACTTTTATGTTATGAGAATGGTTTACATGATGTGTAACCATTTCATGCCCTGTATTGATTCATGACCTATGACTGACAGTAGTTACACGTCAGGTAATAGGTACATGATGTGTAAACACCTAGCTGAACATTTTCTATCCCAAAATCAACAACAGGATCCATAATACCTTCAAAACCATCCAATATATGTAAAACCCTTATAAAACAATTTTACATGTTTATATCTAAACTAGATTATTTCAAAAAAATATAAATCATGGAACTATATAAAATTTTCCCTAATAAATTATATCCATCTCCAAATAATACTCGACCACAAAGGCTAAAATAGAAAACACAAAGAAAAATGTACCATGAAATTGAAGGGATCCTAAAACCACCCCATTATATAATAGTGAGTCCCTAGGTTGTTATAAGAATCCTCGTGGGGTCTCGGTGAACATTTCTTGCCATTTTTCTCACATATCTTACTTCATCTCTCATGTCTTCTCCTGAAAATGCCCTTGTTTCCACTGCACTCAAACCAAAGGAATATCCAAATCCCTGAGATACTACTCACTATGGTCCAAAATCCATATCATATTCTTCTTAAAGGATGAATTAACACTAAGCTCAATGTCCTCAATGTCTACAACATGAGATGTTTTAGGATAGTATCTCTAGATTTGTGACACCCAAAACATATCTTTCATGGAAATATAGCACTATGAAAGGACTAGTCTTTATGCCACTGGACCAACACTTTCCACTATCTCAAACAACTCGAAAAACCTGAGAAATAGATTTTCTTGTTTCCAAACACTATGTTTCTCCATTTTAAGAAACACTTGAAGGAAAACATGATGACCAACCTCAAACTCCATAGGTCATCTTTGATTGTTAATGTAGTATTTTTTCCTACTCTGCATGGTTACTATCCACCTCCTCATCAACTGAACCTACTCAAATGTCTCATGAACAATACTAGATTCATCCAGCACTAACTCACCTACCTCCAACTAGAAAAGATGTAAATAACATTACCTTCTTTACAAATCCTTCAAAGGTTCAATATAGAAGAATTCATGGAACCTATTATTATATTAAAACACCATGATTTATAAAACATTCTCCGATGAACCACAAAAATTCAAAATAATAACTCATAACATATACTCAATTACCTAAATAGTCTTCTTATAATGACCTTTAGTATGAGGATGATAGGTCATACTAAAAATAAACTTGGATCGTAGAGCCTTTTCAAGACCCTACCAGAACTATCACATGAAATGAGGATCTCTATAAAAATGATATTCTTCAGAACACCATATATCCAAAATACCTTGTACACATAAAGACTACCCATATCATTAACTATGAAGGTCTATCTGATAAGAAAGAAGTGGGATTACTTCATCAAAAAATCGAAAATTAGACACACAACATCATTATCATCAGTTGTCTTAGGTAATTTTATCACAAAATCCTGGATAACAACATCCCATTTCCACTCAGGAATGGTAAAATGATTCAAAATCCCAACTGGTTGTAGATGCTCATCTTTCACCTTTTGAAAAATGAAACATCTCACCAAAAATCCTACTTCCTACATATTTATTAATGAACACATGTACATTATATGGAGATCACGATACATAATTATTATATCAAGATGAACCTCCTATATAGAATCATGAAGCTCCCACATAATATCCTTGTGCAAACCCATTGGAACCCATACTTGACCAGAGAAAACAATAAGATTTACACATCTATGAGACCATCCTAATGGTGTCTCCCTACCATATAATATTTCTCTCAAGACTAATCCATCCATATTATATAACTAATCAATCATGATTTGTTCCAAAAGTACAGGTATAATAGATGGTGAAGTCATAGCTACTCATCCCTAAGACTCCTAAACATCTAGATGCATGTTTGAAAATTGTTCCATCATCCTCCACATATCGAAATACTTTCGTAAAACCATTGTTTGTCTCATTAAAATCAATGCATAAATAATGAAATTTATATTTCCCATTATATAATCCAACTCAATGTTAAAATACTTCAGATAAACAACCCACCTCCTCTATCGAAGGTTCAGGTCCTACTGAAAATAGATGTACCTTGGGTTTTTTTGGTCCATGTATACCAAAAACTTCTAAACCATGAGATAATGCCTCTTCCATCTCAGGGAATATACCACCACCACTAAATCCATATCAGGAGTTGGGTAATTTATCTCATCTAGTCTTAGATATCTAGATCCATAAGCAACCACTCGATACTCTTACATAAGAACTACTATGAGTCTAACTCCAGATGCATCACAGTATATGGTATATTCTTTACCTGACATAGGTAAAGTGAAGATAGGTACTAAGTTTATCTTATTTTTTAGATTCTGAAAATCTCTTTTATAAGCATCTATCCAAACAAACCTCACTCTCTTCTAGGTTACCCAAAAAATCAATGCCGCAATATGTGAGAGGACATGGATAAAGAGGTGATAATAACCTACTAGACCCAGAAATCACTGAATATCAAAAACTTTATTGGGATGCTATAAAGATTCCATGAATTAAACTTTATCTAGGTCCACTAACACTTCTACAAGGAATATTAAATGGCCCAGGAAGTGCACTTTTTCAATCCAAAAACTACTTTTTTTATCTTGACCTAATGTCGATGCTCTTTCAATATACTCAGGATGATGTCAAGTTGTTGGGAATGATTGTCTAATTATTGGCAGTACACTAAGATATTATCAACAAAAAACACCATGAATAAATCCATAAAATGATGAATTAACTGATTCATCCTGGCTATTTATACTATCAGTACATTTTTCAAACCAAACAGAATCGCTACTAATTCATACAATCCATACCTACTCCTAAAATAATTATGATGTATGTATGATGATATAGACCTCAAATGATGGTACCCCAATCTAAAATCAATCATGGAGAATATTTTATAACCTCTCAACTAATTAAAGAGATCATCGATACATGGGAGGGGATGCCATTTCTTGATCATCATCAGGTTTAATCTATGATAATACACACTTAAGTGTAACATCCCATCATCCATCTTGGATAAAATAATTGGAGAACCCCATTGAGACATATTAGGCTATATGAAATTTTATATTCCATATATTTCAACTAAACTTTCAACTCATGAATCTGTTTTTGTGCCATTATATAAGGTGGGATAGAAGCTAGCTTTGCCCTCGAAGACATCTCGATTGTGAAATCGATCACTTTGTCAAGAGGTAATTCATCTAACTAATCAAAAAATAAATCCTAAAAATATTCTGCCACTATAATAAAAAAATCTTTCTATATTCCCCCATCATCTAGTAAAATACTATCTATCTAATTTATAAGACAATCCTATCTCTACTGAATTGGTCCTGCACAACTAGCCTGAAGATCCCACTCATCCCAGTGAGAATATATTCCTCCTTATACATATAGAAAGGGAACTCTCTTTTAGAGATATTCAATATAATCATGGTATAGGATGAACTAATCCATACTAATAATCAAATCAAAAACATTAATTTTCCACAAAAAAGGTTCCCAAGTCAAATGGTAACCACCAAACTCTAAAAAACACACCATGCATCATTTTATATTCTATAACCATACTCCCAATGGTGTATTAATGGTTAAGTAACCTAAAATATTTCAACGTCCAAGCCTAAACATTTTCAAATAGAGAAGATAAAAATGGTATGTGATTCTCCTATATCAAACAAAACATAATAAAGGGTAGATGATACATGAATCACACCTATGAAAGTAAATAGTCCCACATCCACAATAGCAACAGTATTGTTTATAATGTGTAGTTGACCAAACCCTCTTCCATGTTCTCTAGCCTAAATCCCCTGATCTATTACCTCTACTTTATACTACCATTCCTGCACTGGGGAACCACATCCCCTTCATCAACAATATAATTCTATGGAACTCCAGATACCTACCTGTTGATGAGTAGATGAGGCCTTCCCAAACTACTATAATTGTCCTGATCCTCTACCAATACACTTCTATTATATTCTCCCATAAAACCTTCATAAGTTCTCCATTATTATACTATAAAAACACTCTAAACTAGGGTCTTAACATTGAATTCATTTGTGTCCCCTCTTTCCACATTGATAGTAATATACGATAACATGATCCTATGATGGATAGACACTTTTCTAACTTCTATGTCCCCTAATTTTTCAGAGAAAACTATCATAGTTGAACTTATTTCCACAAGAAAAAGATATCTCAATTATCCCTCTTGAAATAGTATTGACGCTAATCTGGTCCTCTCTTATATTCCCTTGGTGAGTTCTTGATGCATCACTTTCCAAAAAATTCTAAGATGGAACATGTTCACCTATGACATAATATCATAAGGAATACCATATAGAAAATTTATCTCTGTAGAGATCTAATCAATATCTAAATATGGTGAAAAGCACCAATGGTCGGTCAAATGTTAAATATAGTTAAACACTGACATGACCACCTATGTCGGATGCATGAACTCACAAAACTTCTTATCCCTCAAGGTATCATGATAGAAATGGATCAAGATCATTACCTCGAAGTCCTTCCAGGAAAACACCTATTTCTTTCCCAACTTTCTCAAAAATTTCAAACCAATGATTGGATAGTCCACTACAAATATACGAAACAAGACTCACCCTCCAATATATGGGTGTCTCGAGATGCTTAAAGATCATATGGACTGAATCGATCTAGAAAACTACTACAAGGGGGACTCCATATCCATTGAATATATGTATATTCTATAGTATTAACTCTCTATTCATCTTAGACATCGAAGTCACAGTGTAAACATTCTTTCTTTCCATGGATTGCATGGCCCTTAGGAAGCTATTGTGAAGCTGAAAATCCATCTAATCCTCAGAATCTACCAGAATATATAGTTCTACAGCATTAAGAGCATGCAGATTTTCACTCTCTTGATGCTAAAACTAATGATAAATAGAAGTAGTTTTCTCTACAAGAAAAACACACTCCTTAGAATATTGTCCATAAAAACAACATCAAACTCAACATGTGACAACAATAAGGAAAGACCGACTCCTAGTATCTCTAAACAAGTCTTAAAAGTGTATTAGCATGACATACAAGTTCATTTAATTCCATTTATAATATATAATAGGTAAATCATAGCACAGTTCATATAGGCAACTATATAACACAACCAATAAATATGTCCCAATCATGAATAATACATGTCAATATATCTCTATATGCCTATCATGATGAATGGATACTCATCTCGCACCAAACTGAGTCATTAGTATATATATAAAGAACCAATAAATTCATAAAATGATAACACCAAAAAATATATGAATCACCCAAGGCGGGATTACATCAAATGAAAAAATCAAACAACATAAAAAAGAAATCATATCCTTAGATACTCAGATTCTCCCCTATATGGGTTAGCTACTCCCAAGCACTAGCTCATTACCATGTCCCAAAATATACTAGTATCATTTATACCTATTCCAAATAGCAATGAAATGGAAGATAAAAACCATATCCTTTGATATGACTTTGTAACGTCCTCAGATCCACAACTTTCTCACATTTCCAGAAGGGTTAGTTACAAGACCTCAAGGTTGGTCCTCATACACTAGAGACTTTCAACTAGTAGTGGAGGTTTAATCCTTGTAATAGAGATACTATACCCTTTAGTTACAGAGTTACATTATGTTTTAAAAAACAATATAACCTAATTAAAGTTATAGACAAGTAAAAATAATATCTCATACCTTTAAAAAATAAAATTAGAAACAAACAAACCAACAATAAATACCAACTGAATAATTAAATAAATAATAAATTTATAATGTAATGATAAGATGAAATGTAACTAAATTTAATTCAATAAGTAATAAAAATAAAATAATCATATAATCATATAAATACTCAAATGTCCCTAGTCTTGATCTCCATGTCGGTAACGTCTTCAAACTCCATCCTATCCAATAAACAACAATCAACAATAAGGTCCCTTACCCTTATCCAATCCTATATCAATATAATTTGATTGAGTACCAAATGGTGGAATAGATAGCGATGATTATAACTATGTTGGCTGACATCACCTTGTCTAAAAATAACAATTCTGATAGCGATTTCATGGAATAATGCAACAAATAGGTGTTTTAATTAATTGAACAATTAAATTAATTCTAAATTAGCCTACTTTGTCACCATGTTAGAATATCTCTGAGTATGTAGCTTAACCATACTAATCCAAACCATATATCCATGATAAATCATATCATTATTTAGTTCCAGGTTAGAATGTCAATGAACATGTCTCAAAACCATTATGACCATAACCATATATCCATAGTATAAATTCCACAAATCTAGGTCAATCCATATATATAAGCATTTAAACAATAAATCAGGGCCAAGCTCGGTGTATAATAATTACATCATGTTTCAAGGCCTTTATTTTTATATAAGTATTTCAATATCTACCTGGACTAAGATTATTATATAATCATTTCATCATGTGTTAGGGCCAAGGCTGGTATATAATAATTTTAGTATGTATTAGGGCCAAGCTTAGTATACAAGCATTTCAGGATGTATCAAGGAAAATCTGAGTATATAAGAATTTCATAATTTAATCAGGTCCAAGACCTGGGATATAAGAATTAAAACACATGTTGGTTCTAATATTGGTATATAATACTTTCACCATTTAATCACAATGTATCATAACAAAAAGGATATAATAATATCTCTTCATTGATCTCAATGGTTAATTATAAAATTAAAAATTTTCTTAAAATTTTACATTTTTTATCTACTCTTCATAAACTAATAACATTGTATTCATTTAAATAATCAATCAAAGACAAGGTGGATCTTATATTAAGAAATAACCAAAAACACATTTCATTTAAAACACACTTTAATACATTATTCAAATCATTTATAATCAATATTTCTCTTACATGAATAGTATGTATTAGCCATGTCATAAATATTTGTTTCCAATGATATTCTATGGAATAAACCCAATTCATCATTTAATTACTTTAGGAACACATTATACTAGTGAAATTTTAATATTGGACCTAATTTTAAATTAAATAGGCCAAAGGGTTCATGTTTAGACCATTTATATTTAATCAGAGATTAACACAACATTTACAAAGGGTAACACTAATGGGGAATAAGGTGATGAATTTTACAAGAAAAACCTAAAACTGCCCATGTCAAGATCACACCCAAAAGCAGTCAAATGATTCAACCTCCCTAATGGAGAACATTTGAAGAGGAGGGGAAAACCAAATACAAATACATTCTAGGGATAAATTGAATAAATAGGAAATCCAAAATAGAGGAAGGGATTCTAAATCACCTGGAGAACTGTACTAGGTGAGGAGGAGGAAGTTGTGCCTTCTGGGAATTAGAACCATCTTCACAGTGAACATAAAACTACTTGTTAGGATATTACACAGTTGGTAATCCGTTTACTAGTTGTTTATTCTATTTAAAATGGATACGCCGAGAAACCTATTTCCATTGATTATTTTTAACCCTACTCAAATTTTACATTGTGTTATCGGTTTACAAGAGTTGTAACCATTTCATTCCCCATATTGATTCATGACATGTGTCTGGTGGAAGTTACACATTGTCTTACACGTACACGATGTGTAATCACCCAACATACAATTTTTCTGCAAAAAATAGTCAAATCTACCTAAAACTCCCACAAATTCTTCTGAATCCTTAAAATCCCTAATAAAATCAATTAAAACATTTATATATGGACTCCATTAATTGAAATAAGCATACATCCATGAAATTTATGTCTTTTCTCCAATAAAGGTTCCCCATATCTGAACAGTATTTGACCACCATGGATCAAATGAAAAACTCAAAGAGGTATATACCTGGAAAATGAAATGATCTTATAATAGGAATCCATTACACCCAACTCATAGATGACCACAATTATGCCAAATCAAAGGGATCATAATAGCATCTCCTATAGCATCCATCAAAATGGGAACCCATCCTATTTTTCTGGAAATTTTTTTACCACCACGTCCACCCCTCGGTTCATCAAACCCTGAGAGGATCTAGGAAATATCGATGAAAAAAGAAAACCAACCCCAACCCACAGGGCTGGAGGAATATTTATCTTAATTTCCATCACCATGTTCATCACACCCTCAGTGGGTCCAAGAGAAATAGGAAGTGTTTCTAGATCAACGTCAACCCATACAGATTGTTATATTTATATCTTAATTTCCTTCTCAAGAGATATCAGATCCTCGATTAAAATCTTCAAATGCTTAAAAATACTATCAAAAGGTTATAATTGTGACCCTAAATCATCCCCTTCACATAGGGCTTGGGGGGAAATTTTTCATTATCATCACCTCGAAAGTAATCAACCTTTTCCAGTTTGGGATTTAAATATGGACATCTAGCATCCCATTCGTTCATCCCACCATGAGAAAATCCTTTTATATTTGGGGACTATTTGACAAACCTGATAAAACCCTCTTTAATGTCACTATTCATAGACAAAAATAGGAGGAATATAATGGGAAGAAAATCAACCCCTATAAGGGTCATAATCCAAAATGGTCTAATATGGTCATGGGTTAGAGAAATGACTGTCATTCAACTCTATAAGGAGGAATAAGTGGTGATGAATTACCCAATTGTTTGTAGGGTAATAGGATCACTACTATTTACTATGAATCCTTAAGTGACCTTCATTACCATAGACATAATACACAATTTTGACCAAGAAAAAACCGTACAGGGATGTAATGAAAAAACTTTACCTCAAGTTTTTAGTGATCTGGATGTAGAAACTGAGGCTTCATGTACACAGAATCATAGAAGAATCTCGAACATGGAACCTACGAATGATGAATTTCCACCTCAATAATAGAACACTACAATGGAAAAATGGAAGGGTGTGGTTATATCTCACTCACAACATAAAGGAGTTGAAATTCGTTATTTATAGTAACAGTTGGCATGGTATGAGAATAAGATACAAAATCTTAGACAACACAATGAGGAACTACACAAGGGTAACATTTCTACTAGGTATCATCTTCATAATGAGATGAATATCTCTCCTAAATAATATCAAGAGAGAGATAATGCATCTATAATATAATAATCTAAGAATCAGGTAGGCCTTAAATCTAAGAACCTGATTTACTTAAATGAGGATGTTGAGGATGAGTATGACTTTCCTCCACTGCGGAAACACCATATCCTCTATCAGAGGTGATAATTCAATCCTTTATTGAATAAATAATTAGTGGGATGTGAAAACTGGGGCATCACATCAGGACTCTCCCACACCCTATAGATTGGTAGTCATTCATATATCATTTCCTCTAATACTCCTCAGAGCCATTGAATCCATGGCTTCTCGAATGGAATTTGTGAAATGGAAGCACGCACCCATGAAGCCTATGAAGAATCCATATCTCGAATGGGGTGGATGATACTTTTCCCCTTCATAAATTCATAAACCATATACTTTCAATCATTAATGGGTAGGATATCTAAAATAGAATCTCTTCCACTTCATGTGCTGATACGGCCCAAAGATGGTCCCTTGAGATCTACAAGAGACACCCAAACTGATATATTTTGTATCAACTCTAATCATGACATCCTTAAATCAGTAAAACATCCTTCAACAGGGATCAATAATAAGATGGGAGGACCTTATTCATCATTTTCATTATTAGTTCATCCCTATGATAAATAAAATGAAAATTTTTTACCTAAAAAAATGAAAACAATGAAAATATAAGAGGACTTTTGACTTCATCACCAGATGGAAATGCTTGACCTATTCACACAATATCCTTATCTCATGAGATAAATTGTTGGAAATCTGTGCTGAAAATATTCAAGATGAGGTGTAGACACATCTAATAATGAATAAGTATCTAGTTAGATTTTGTGATTGTTTAGAGAAGACACAACACATAGAACATTACTTTCGGTGGACCCAAGATAAATCTCAGACCATGACCTCATAATAGGAAAAATGGCTTAGTAAGGAAGATAAAACTATTGTTATCCTCAATATAGTTATGGTGCTCTTCTAAGCTCCCAGGCAGGCCGTGAATTGTCTAGAACCTCCCATCGAGTGGTGACATAAAAGAAATTTCTCTTATTCAAAATAAAAACGATATCATGGTTACCTGGAATTTGATGAATGGATGAACAAAGTGTATTTATTCTGAAATGATCAAGTCCCTGGTAATTTCCTTAAAAACATATAAAATGACCTACCCAAGCTGCTAGAGCCTAGGAAATACAATGAAGTCAACCACACTAATCATCCTGACTATTTCCCTTTTCAAATGAAGTTGAGTCACACCATCCAGGACTACTATGACTTCAAATACATCCTTTAAATCATGGTTTATTTTGGATTGGTTATACTAGAAAAATCCCCAGTATAGGTGTCATGTGGAACCATCACTCTACCAGAATAGGAGGGTGATTAGAAATTAGTTTTTGTAGGGTATGGATAGAGGATCAATAATTGGATGAATCGAAAGACAGTTGAAAATATCATTCCACCCCAAGAGGATAGCTTCACAACCCAAAAATGAACCATGTACCTAGGGATGCATCATTGAATACACCTCCTAAATGTTTATGTAATTATCATACATAGTAAAATACCGAAGAGAAGGAGTCACATATATCACCCACACATGTTCTGACTCCTTCAGAATTTCTTCCTATAATATCTGTTGAGCAGGCACCGCCCCACTAAATGGAACCCTCATCAGATGAGGTGATCATTTTTGTTTTTTTAAACATTTCAGTTTATAGATCAATTCTATAGGGAAGAATATGCCTCGGAATATGAGTTCCTCATGCTCAATCAGGGAGTTGGATTCCAAGGAAATAGAAGTCAAGGATACTGGGGGGAAATACAACCATGGATGATCCCAATATTTTGATCACATCCCTGGGAATCCATATATATAGTAGAGATCCATTGGAGATCACTCAAGAAATCCTACCAGAAGCATGGAGCTACCTCAGATCCATTCAGTTCTCATTATAGCCCAGTCATTTCACACAACTGACTGGCAGAGGTGCAATTGTCTGATCACCACATAAAAAGTGTATGGTTGGTGTGACCCACACCACTTTTAGAAAATTATCCTTTGACATATAATCAAGAACCAAGTCCATAGACCAAAAACACCTAAAATCATAAACCACATAATAGATAGAAACCCCACCATAGGATGTGCTTGCCTCTAGCACAAAAGTTAAACATTCTAAAATCGTTGGTGGAGGTTCTAAACAAACTACCAATAAAATTTTCTTGCAATCCATATAAATTACTCAGAGAGGAACTCATCGAGACCCCATAGATCCTATATGAGTTCAAGATAGAAGTGGACATAGTCGAGGTTTACCAAGTGGATACTATTCCATAAAAATTCATATCACTATCTAATTCACATAATAAGATTAGGAAGAAGTTATATAGCAATATATCATACCCCCGTATGTCTCAATAGAACTCGATAAATTATACATCTAAAGGTATCTGGTTGAAAAAGGTTTCAGGACCAACCTCATCTTAATTTGGAACCTCCAATGTTTAGGAAAAAGTGTGGTTGAATTTTCTTCAAAAAAATATAACCATTCAAGTGTATTATAAGAGAAAGAAAATACCTCTTGGAAGGATCTATCATTGGTCTTAGTTTGGGGATCTCACATATAACTCTAAGTTAATGATTTTCTAGCAAGAAATGACTTACAACGTCTATCTTGGAAGACCTTTTGATTATAGCCATGTAGCGGTTCCTTTAACATTTCATCAATGATTGAAATACCCCATCAATGGGAATTTTGGAATACTACATTGTGATAGTTATCCCTTCAAGTATTCCTAATCCATTTATGATATGGTTGGTTTCTATATATAGGAAGTAAACTAACAAATGGAAGATGATGATATGCAAATTTTATCCCCCAATGGATTGGGACAACCCCTATGAATCCATAGAGTATAACGAACAATGATTATGTTCTTCCCATAATCTTGATTGAGTCATCTAATTTAATTATTATAGGATTTCATGTAAATAAAACTTATTGGATCATCTCCATGTGATAATAGTCTCATTTGATAAATGGGATTTGTCAATAGAAGATGGGGATAATTCTCATTAGGGATTTGATAATTCCATCATTTCATTAGAAAAAATGGATGATACCTCTTGTAAATTATCTGAAACATAGGATGTTCAAGCTCTTCAAGCCCCTAAGGGTAGAATAAAGGAAAATAAGCATCCCCAAAATCTCTCAACAATGAATTTGGAAGTTTAGGATGATAATGTATCTTCCAATGTCCTCTCTTACCTCCATTGTAATAGAGACACCCTCAAATTACCAAATATCTCGTAAAATTACTCCAAGAATAAAATATGGAATAATAATAGAATGGCCTTAGGGATAACCCTCCAATATTTCCATAAGGCATCTCTACCACCATCAATGAGCTCAGGTTGGTGAATTTAGGAATAGAAGATGACCCATGACCTATGCTGATTAATGACTTCATGCCTCTCTACGAGAAAGAGGTGTATATTTTATTTCCAAAGAATCATTGATACATGTTCTCTAGTAATAATAAAAAAATATTCAGTTTAAACCCTGAAATGGCTATAAAATACCTTTGATTACCCAATGACATCATGGTTTCAAGAAGTCATACAGGAGGATTCACCCCTCTCATGCTACAAATGTAGAACCATATGTTAACAAATTGATCGCAGACAAATATGTGTGGAAATTTAAGTACAAAACTTTTTTGATGATATTTTCCCTATCAAGAAAAAGAATGTCGATATCAGGGTCTCCATTGATTACAATAACCTTAATAGACACTTCCGGAAAAAGGATTTCCCATTACTGATCATAGAAATTTTTATCAATGAAACTCCTGGCTTCCAAGAACATTCCATCATGGATGGGTATTCAAGGTATAGGTAGATAAAGATTTCATTTAAAGATGAGTAATACACCACCTTCAAATAAACTTAGGGGGTCTTTTTCTATCAGTTTCTTCACATTCGATTGAAGAAAGCTATCACCACTTACCAACCTTCCATGAAACATATCTTTAATCCCTTATTAGGATGAATAACAGAATGTTATATCTATGACCTAGTAATACACTATTGTTATTAATGTGATCACCCCATGGATCTTTATAAAATATTCTATAGGTTGTGGAAGCATAGTTTTAAGATGGTCATTTTGAAGTATGGTTTCTTATTAAAGTTAGATAAATTCCTTGCCTTTTTGGTACACAACAATGGAGTCAATGTTAATCTAGAAAATACTAGTGAAATCTTTATGATGCAACCCCCTCAGAATCTTAAATATGTGAGAGGTATCTAAGTGGACACCCCTTATCTTCAGAAATTATTAACTAAACTGGAAAAAAATATCTTCCATCCACCCATTAAATTAAGAAGGGAATCAGTTAACAATGGGATGAAGACATCCAATATGCCTTTGAAAATATCAATTGGTACTTACTTCCCCCACCAGCTTTGATGTCGATTGTGGAAGGAAAACCACTTATATTATATGTGCCTTCCATAGAATGATTGTGTGGTTTAATCGTCACATAGAAAAATGACATAACCAATGAAAACAACCTCTAAAACATCAGTTAGATGATACTAGGTATTGACACGTAGTATTCCGATATCAAGAAGAACTGCCTCCATCACATCTTTGCAGTGAAATAGTTTAGAAATTACTTATAGCATAATGAATTCCACTTGGTGTCTCGTATTTACCTAATGAAATACATCATTGGATGCCTCATGTTGACTAGGAGTTTTTCCCAATGGGTGGTTATTCTATAACAATGTAACATACTATTCATGTCATTAAATGAAGTTAAAGGGTAAGCCCTAACTGATTTCCTTGTGGCACATTCCACCCGAGAAAGAAAACCAGTGGAAACCAAAATTCCAGAAGAAGAGGTTTCCTATGCCCATGACACTCCCCAAATATGGGAGATATATTTCAATGGTACATCCTAATTACCCATTATAAGGAGGATGGAAAATTCAAATCTCAATAGGGTTGGTCTAGTGGTTTCATGTTTCCCCAGACAAATCAATTTTTTATTATTCTTTCTCAATGTTCAATGGAAGCACTAATAATGAGGTAGAATACCAAACCCTCATTATTGGCTTGGAAATATCCCAACAGCTATAGATATTCAACATAAACATCAAAGTGAATTCATTGATAGTGTTCAAACAAATCAATGGGGATTATGTCATCAAGAAGGAATAATTAGACCCTCTCATCAGTTAATTGAGAGCATTAATGGTAGAATTATCCTTTCATCCAAAATTGAATCACATGACTCGATCAAAAAATGGTTGTGCTGATGTAATGGATAATGTAACTATAGTCTTGTCCAACCCCATTTAGGTTGAAGTGGTTTTCTAAATCACACACTTGTGGATGGTCTCACCCATCATATTTTATGAAATATAGAAAATAAATTAGTTCAAAAATTCCCTATATCATTATTAAAAAATATTCTCCTTAGATCCCACAGTTTATTACCTCCATAATGAGACCCACCCATCAGATTGAGTTGAATGGAGACAGACTCAATGTTGAGTGGAAAATTCAACCCTTTATAGTGGTCCAAATATGCAAAGATCCCTCTGAAAATGTGGCATTGATTGAATCCTCTTAATATACATAGGATAATGAGATATTATAATTTTTATAGTAGTAGTGTATGTAGTATCCTGCATCGCTCATCAATCTAGGACAAAACTAATCAACCAAATTAAAATTATTATTTACAATTAGAAAACAATAATACATGACTATGAAGAATTCACTTAGAAATATCAAGCATCCAGGTTTATAAAAACTTCATCCCTAAACCACCATTGTTGTTGTACAAAGATAAAAATGTCTATATTTGTTTCATGTCAAAAATGGATGTTGTGGGTCCATATCCCCCAAGAATTGATTAAGTACGTCCTTAATATTATCAAATTACTTTATAAATGCGCTGAGGTAATATTGTTCAATGATGTTGGGAAGAACAATATCATTAACTTCATAAAGCACAATATCATCAACAGATTTGGTTTCCCTAACATGATATTGATGGAAAATGTCACAAACTTCTATTCTACTGAATTGACTAAATTTTAACAAGATTAAAACATAAAATCCAATATTTCATCCCTATATCTTGTAGCAACAAGTTAAAAAATGGAGTCCTTAAATAAGACTCTTCCGAATATACTCTCAAAATGGGGGATAAGGGAAATAAGTCCTAATCATACAATATCTTTCATGCTTTATGGGATTACCATACAACCCCATGCACTTCCACACAAGTGACTCCTTATTCATTTTTTTATGGGACTATAGTAGTGTTTCCCTTAGAATTTGAGTTACTCAAACTCCAAAAATCAATCTAGTAAAAAATATCATATGGATAGAAATCACAAAATCATTTTCATTGGTTGGAATAGATCAATGAGAAAAGTTTGTGTATATTGCACAACCTCGAAGTTCATCATAATCATTTTGTGTAACCCTTTAATAAAAAGGTTCACCTATACCCACTCCTTCAAGGATTACTAGTATTGTCTCTAAGAACCCCAATGATTCAAAGAAAGAGACCTCCAAAGCAATAACCCTAGTGATAAGGGACTTACATCGTACATAATGTCCATTCCTATGAATATTACTTAACATCCACAATGTATGGGGAACACAATATTCAACCACAAAAGCAAGGTTTCTCAAGATATACCATTCATATCTTCTATCCAGAATCATAAGTCTTGGAAGAAATTGTTTAAACTACATGGTTTCCTATTTCATGGTTGCATGTCGTTAAAATTCATGGGATATTATATCCTAGTAGAAAGACATTTAATTCCAGGGTATCCTAATTCATGGTATTAAGACTTTTAACTTTATAGTATCTTTCATCATTACTGCGTGATGATAAGATGTAAATTATATTTCCTTCCCAAATGATGTTACTTTTATGGAACACATCCTCACCACATGACATTAAACTTCATAGAATATGTCCTTTCCACATGATGTTCAACTTCATAGATATATTTACATCACACATGGTTCATCAAACATGATTTGGATCTATAAAGAATCAAAAGGAAGTACTCTTGTCCTTATGTATGAGTAAGATCGATATAGGGGATCTCCTTATAAAGAACTGCCTATGTATTGATTATTTCTAACATAAGACCTATATTGACAACCAAATCTCAAATCATCATCCCAACCATAATATCATCAGAAATATTTTCCCCCTCTATATAAGGGTCAGACATGTGTGAAGATTTTTCAATTCAAAAACTATTTTTGTCTTGATTCATACTATCATAGGATATCTACTGACACCCATATCTCAAATATTGGGTCCAATAACAATATCGACGGAAAAAATTCCCCCTATGTGTTTGGATATGATAAGTGTTAAGATGTTTCTATTAAATAAATATGAATGATTTGATTCTTTCTATTAAAGGATGCATAGTAATTCCCAGATCTCCAATCATAGTTCTAACATTAATATTTATGGAAAAATCCCCCCTCTGCATATGTGCCAGACCTGCATGTTTATTTTTTCTATTCGATATCTTTGTGAGGCATGATTTATACTATCACATAAAATATAGTGACACCCATATCACAAATCAAGCATCTAGTCGCAATATCAAGGAAATAATGCCCCCTTGGCATATGGGTTTGACATGGGTGGATATTTTTCTATTCAATAACTCTGTGTGGTTTGATTCTTGATATCAAAAGATTCATAGTGATACCCAAATGTCAAATAATGATTCCATCCACAATATCAATAGAAAAAATACCCCCTCTGCCTATGATTTGGACCTGCGTAGAGAATTTTCCATTAAAGAACTATGTTTCACTTTATTCCTATTATCACATGATACATAGTGACACCCAAAACCCAAAAATGGGTCTAGTCACAATATCGACAAAAAATGCCCCTATATATATGGGTAATTCCTTCATAGGGAGGTTTTCATTCCAGAACTATGTGTGTCTTGATTCTTATTTTCCTAGGATACATAGTGTGACCCAAATCTCAAATCCAATTTCAAGCATTAATATTAATATAAAAAAATACCCCCTCTACATATGGGTTATACATACATGGAGATATTTATATTAAAGAACTATTTCTGGCTTGATTCATTCCATAATAGGATACATAGTGGTTCCCAAATCCTATTTCATGGGTCTAGCAGCAATATAAATGGAAACTATTCCCTGTCTATATTTAGGTTAGATCTTCACAATGATTTTCCCATTCAAGAACTTTGTGTGGATTGAATATTAGTACCCTAGGATATGTAGTAATACTTGAATATGAAGTCCTTCATTGAGAAAAAACATATATAATTATAAAAAACAAACCCCTCCCGGTTTATGGGCTAGACCTATGTAGGGAACTATCAAAGAACTATGTGTGGATTGATTTCTTTCATCACATAATATGTAGTGATGCATGGATAATCCATTCCATACCCAACCATAATTTTATATCACTCCCAATAATGTTCATCCATGAGAGTAATATCCATATGAAGAATATTATCAATAATAAATTGTAAAAACCCCCATGTATTCCTTGTCAATCACTCTCACATGGATTAATAAACTCCAAAGTTATCCATTATTTCTCATATTGAGCATTGATCGTGTGAGCTTAGGTAACCTGTCAATATGATATATCTAGTGAAAAGAATATGTGTCTTGGACAAGGATCCATTCCCAGGATGCATGATGTCCAACTACACAATAATTTTCATGTGTCATGACATTAAACTGCATAGCAACATCCTAGTCACATGATGGTAAACTACCTAAAAATATGTATTCACACTAAAAGACCATCCCTTCTCATGATTGTGTACTCAAGAATCACATTCATTATCCATTAAACTCAAAATATGTTCAATACACACTAGGGTAGACATTATAGTTATCTAAACCTTCTTAAATCGTGCATTCTCTATGAACCAACACCATCTATTCGATATCTATGTTGACAACACCAATTCCTTGAGTTGGTATTCTTATCTTGGAAATCAATAGACCTTGGGATTCATTTCACATGGTTCATTCTTGTAGAAAACTAGTAACATGGTCTAGCTAATCCCAAAGGAACCCTCTAGGATTTACATGATAATTTACACCCTACCAAAGATCTTGTTCCTAGATGTTGTTTACCCCTAGGGAGACCCCCCGTTCTTAAATCTAAATGATATTGTATTGACTATAGTAGAAAATGGGATTCTGAAATTATCATTGGTTGGAATGTACCCAACTTTTTCTCACCTCAAATTAACTTAGATATTCTTGTGTTGTGATTTAAACCCACCATAACCCAACTATCCAAGAATATCCAGATACTCTCAATGTTACACATCTGTGCATCGTACCCATTATCAAAGAAATATTAGGACATCATATCTTTGTACCTGCCCATTTTTTGGTATAAATACTATGTGAAGATACAATTTTCTAAGTTAGTAATTCCTCTTAGGGATTCATCCTAGTCCCATGATGTTAAACAACATGATGCATGGTCTGTCTTATAAGACCTAAAATTTCTCAGACCAGGTATCCCTATCCATGAATCTGTTCTGGGGATGATTGTTTCACCTCCATACCAAAATGAAATATTGAAATTCATGATACCTATATATGATCCTGATCTATGTAGAGAACCCTTTATCAATCCTAGATTTCAAGACTCGCTATGGGAGGAAAATATAATTCACGCATGCCCATAATGTTAGTTTGATCAACATTGAGGTATCTCTTTAAAGGGGTTGATTATGGAACGATTCGTTCCCTTAAAATATATATAGAGAATAGTTGGAAATATAATCCATAAGAAATTACATATACCACTTTTTAAATAGGTCCATGTTAAATATACTTTCCCTTACTTTGCATGAGCCAGATCTATGCATGGATTGCTTTCACATGAGGTAAATTTCTATAATAATGGATCCATCATATGAATACCCCTGAATAAAACTATGCATAGATAAGTGGTGTTTCCCTCATCTAAATAACCATGATCTGTGAAAATTTTCTCCAGGGATATCTTTCACAATTTCACATCAGTTCCTACATCATTACTGAATGATACTAAATTTCAAAGGAAATCATCATCATCGTATGACGTGAACTGAACAAAAAATGCATCCCAACTACACAATGTTAAAATATGAATAATTCCACACATTATCACTCCTTATCAGTGGACCATGAGTGTCTGGACCTATTAAATCGATGTTTGGGGTGATTTCGTCATCTTTTTGATCACCTCAATCCATAAATCACACTTCCTGTCTTGAGTACCTCAGGTTGTCACAAACCTTCTATTGACCTCAAAAAGAAAAAGAGATCTCTTTTTTTGACCACGTATGAGGGTGTTTTCAATGGTCCATAGAACAATCGACTGGAGGCTTCTTAGCCTTGTATGAAGGGCATCCCGATCCGTGTGATCCCTAATATCATTGCAGTATACCTCACCACCACATAGTGATTCCTGATCATCTTTGGAATGATTTTACCATACCATTTATCATTTCCTGAGTACCTCGATTTGTAATTTACAGCACTCTCATATTCATAAAAAATGGATACTAGAGTGCTCTCCCCCCTAGGGATTCTAATTAGTATGTTGTGCAACCCAACCCTCATACTAGTTCCATGTGTATCATGACCTTAAACTGTATACACTTTGGTCAAAGTAGTGTAATCATAAACATTATCCTTTGATGGTCTAAATCAAAATACCCTAAAATTTATATTTAAGGAGATAGAAAACATGTAAGGATGGAAACCTGTATAATGTAGTCTGAGAAAATTTCAAGTCTCCACTCACTAAATTTTTCATCTCTAAAGTTTGGAAAAACATTAGTGCACAAATAAACAAGGCATAAAGATAATGGTTCACTCCATAAATCTATAGTAAAAGATGAATTATGCTCTATAGACCCCTCTAGTCAAGTAAAAAGTTATAAAAATGATTTTTCATGACTCATAGCCATGATAATGTGCTCAATAGGTGGTGACACAACCTTTAGGATGCATGTACCCTTCTTTAATATTATGTTTTTCCTAAACCACATTAATGTATTTGATTTTTGATCAGACACAACCAATTAGTTGATTTGATACACTTCTCCTAGAATACCATATCCTTAAGTTATTTCTCTTGGTTTTACCCTCAAGAAATTTGGTAACAGGGAATTTTTAATCCAAAGGGGCCCCACTAGGATATTATGGTGAATCAAAAAATGCCTAAGAACTTGTTACTAGAGTTGGTTTAGTCCCATGTGAGAGGGGACCCTCAACCCCTTAAGTTAGTATCCTTACTGTATGGAATATTTTCTTCCTATATTATCAATGGTTTGCATGTACCAACCATTTTTCACATTCAGTAGACTCAGATATTCCTAGACCATGATTTAGAATACCTATAACTGGACTATTCAAGAATATTTGATATATTTGACATTATTACACCCTAAATTATACCCTTTAATAAAGTAGGAATGTGATGTTCCATTACTAAACATTTTTATGGCCAACACCATGTGTCTCTAAACAACTTGGAATAGGGCCCAAGCTTCCCAACCAAAAAACTGAACTGACCTAGAGTGATAGAATCCCTCTTGGATAACTCTGTTCCCATATCCCATTTAATCATCCAAAAAATTGAATATTCTCAATCCTTCCATGACCCTTGGAATGAATCATGGAACCTTATACATAATCATTCATGTTATTCCTAATGGTTCATCTATAAGGGCCACTTACACATAAAAAAAGGAATCTTCTCCTTATAGGAAATGACCTCCAATACTCATGACCATGGAAGCATTGTCTTAGAACTATGAACCATAGGGTGTTTTTCCATCATCCCCATAATGTTTAACCCATTTCATAATCACTGGTTTACGAAATTTGAAATCTGATTTACACAACCAATATTCCAACTATCAAAGTGTGATTTTTATGCCTAACATTTTACCATACACCAATAACCATTGAGGTAAGGATATGGCGTGTCACAACTCATCATGGATATTCATCCTTCATGTTTTCAGCAAGAATTTGGGGTGATATAACCCTTCACTAGCATTCAATATTTGTAATATCAATTAATAATTCAGGGTATCAGAACCCTTCATTTAAACTTGTTCTTAAGAATCCTACCAAGGATTCAAGGCTCTTGAACCCTTCATGAATACCCATCCTTCAATTTCAGAAAAATATGTTCCAAGTTAAAAGACCAAAAACTATATAAAAATATAGTCCTAGCTAGAAGAACATAAACTAAAAAAATATATGATCCTAGATAAAATACCATAGACTATATCACCAGATGGTATGGTCTAAAATAACCTAAAACATAATAATTGATGGTCTAAGCTAATATATCTTAAACTACAATAACAGATAGTCTGATCTAAAAGACCCTAAACTAAAACAATATATAGTCAAATATAAAAGGACACAATTTTTGGAAATAGATAGATTAATATAAAAGAACTTAAAATACAATGATAGATAATGCAATCTAAAAGACTCTAAACTACAACAACATATGGTCCAAGCTAAAATATCATAACATAAATAGACATATTTTCTAAGATAAAATACAATATTCTGTATTAAAATATAGTCCTATTTAAAATACCCTAAACAATATAAATAGGGTACCCCTCACTCAACAATTTTTAGGGAACCACTAAGATTACCAAAAGTAACATGAAAGAACAAAATCATCTCAGAACACCAGCCAGTGGAATCCCAAAGGACACAGGAGGGAATTTACAACACATAGAACCCTGTCCTCATCACTTCAGACCTCACCCATGAGGGGGTCCTTTTTTGACCCCCAAAAGTGAGAATTAAACATTTTAGTATCTAATAAATACCTAAAACATAGGTATTATTTTCTCTATAAAAGACAGGATGGGGTATTATGAGAACATGAAGAGTAAGCAATTAGGTTACATAGAATTCATGAAACCCATTAAGACATTCAATTGCATGGCCCTAAGAACATCACAAGGCCAGGTCATATATTTCACTTGATCTAATAAGGATCACAAAAATCCCCTTTCGTGAGTCCATCAGACAATAAAAATCCCCATCATACTACACTCATCATCATGATATGTTGTTCTGAGAAGACCTCATGATCATGTGAAGGCTTCCATATGATTTCCTCTAATCAGGAAACATTTCAACCAATGGATTCCTGATAATCACCTATATCCCCAAGTAAAATAATATCTGAAAAAGGCATAGGATTTATAAAATGGTATTTTAATTAATTTTCACATGAATTGTTTACACGAATCACATGATCATTTCAATAATAACACATGATCCCATGAGGCATGTTATCCATGTTATGTGAAAGCCTTTTGGTGTGTCACATTCATCATGTGAATTCCCTTATATATTTCAATTTTATCATGTGATACCCCTTCAGATTCATATACAAGTAGAGTGATTATCTTTGGTAGTTATCACACGTCATCACGAGATCTATCATTGATCACGTAATGTACCCAAGACAAGCAGCGCAACTGTCCACTATAATGCTCACATAACTTCAAAAAATATAGTATTGATCATGTTATTCCCTGATAGACACCCAAAGGGAAATTATTATAAAATAGTGGATAAATATATGGAAAATCAAAAACCCTTATTCAAAGGATATTTATGTCTTTTTCTTGTGAAGGAAATCTGAATAGTGAACTTGATCTCACATAGGACCACATAAAAGTTTCACTTGATTATCAAAAATTCTCATTGATAGGCGCCATATCCACGCAAAGACTCCAATACATGTCTGAATGATCATATGAAGGCTATTTGACAAGTAGATATGATTTTTTGAAATCCCTTAAATAGGGCATGGTTCTAATAAATATGGTGATGATGGGAAGATTTTGCAGTCATTGTTTATCATGTGACACAAAGATGATTCCATGGATGAATCGTAGATGTGCCATGAAAAAAGTGTGATTCTCCACCAAATTAGTCCCATATATTTTATATAAACTGTATTAAAGGAGGTATAGATGTCGAGTGGATAGTCTTATAAAATTTTCCTCCACAAAAACATATGAGATAAACATACGGGACCAAAAAATTGAGACCAGACATCTATGTGTAGAAAGCCACGCAATCTCAAGGGTCTTATATGAGATAAAAAAAGAGAATGAATTAAAGGTTAAGTATAATTTCTATAAACTAAACATGATCATATTATTGATCGCACTAAGGAATTCCAATGCATTTCCCAGATCATGTGAAGGATATCTCGTATGTCAACCTTGTCATGTGTGATCCTAGAAGGCCATTCCTAACAGAAATTGATGCATTTATAAGAAATATAATTAAAAATAGAGAATTCTTATGTGAACTGGGATATTAATGAAAATTATTTGTGCACATAACTTTACCTATCAATATCATGTGATAGTACATAATAATTTCATCCATGTCAGGTGAGGTCCTCCAAAATTTTTGTCCAAGGCATGTGAAGTCCACCAAACAAGTCATCCAAATCATGTAGAGTCCCTACGACTTTCCAATCCTAATCATGTGACACTATTTGATGTTTTTGTGTTAATAACATTAACTTTACCTATAAAAGTAATTTCAATCATGATAATTTCCTAAAAAATTGTCAGCCTTGTCATCTGTTATCTTCTGGACAAGTCAGTTGGACCCCACGATAGTTCTTAGATAAGTCCACCAGAGAACCAATACCTATCCATACATCAACAGACTTGTTAGGTATACAACTAAGACATTTATTACAGAAACCTTTATTAATTTCATGAATAAAACCAAGAAATATTGTGTAGATAAACATGAAATTTCATGTAGACACACCTAAAAATTTCACCCTTGTATAACAGAGGTACATGGATGTGTTCCCTTAAACATTATAAACCCCAAACCATGATTATTTTGTTAGGAATTCCCATTTAATATAGGAATTGTTCATAATGTGTTAGGAATGGATAATAATAAAATCCTATTAGTATTCAAGGATCCTCATTCTATCCATACATGCTCAACTGGCCACTCATGGATCATACTCTTTATCTGTCAGAGGATAAGGGTCAGATATCTTCCACTAGGAATCCAACTTGGAATAAGTCCCTCCATATCTCAATTGAAATATGTGTAATATGATTCTTTCTATAAGAAGGATAGGTATAACTCCTTCCTAAGGCTTGAGATCCATATCAAATAACCCATCATGGTCTACCCAGTTCATAAGTCTTGTGTCTATATGTGGTGAGTATGGTCACTTTCTATCCCTTGTTTCTCACATCAACCATTAATCACATGGGATTTGTTAAGTGAAATGATCATATCACTCACACCATAAATTCCCCATATCTATATAAATATCAGTGTGTAAGACCAATTCAATGATAGGGTAAAATTTCCACCAAACAAGGTCATCCACCCCAGTGTAAGTCGCAAAGGTATTCCCATATTGGTTAAACCTGGGAAATAACCCTCACAAGAATTAATTATATATCACCACCCATCAGTGGGGAAAGGGATGAACTAACTATGATAAATTTGATTCCTATTTTAATAAGGATTCATAGGATTTCCTCTTATGGTTTGATCTCCATATTTTGTGCCTAAGTTCCCTCATATATTTTTTATGCATAACACAAAACAACAAAGTTCATACTTAAAAAAAATATGTGGGTTTTGATTCTTATTATACACAAGATACACAGGACTCCCCATAAAGTTTCAATCCAATATTTGGAACACCAATGTCTTCCCTATATGGTAGTAAAATCCAAAGTGACATGTTATATGATTTAAAAATGTAATCAGCAACCCATTGCTAAGAAGTAATGGGAAATAAATGGACAACCATGGATATATAAAAATGATCTCATCAATAGAACCCCTTTGTATAAAAAATATTTCAAAACCAATTAATTTTATTTTGGTAAACAATCTCATGTGGGAATTTATAAAGGATTCATGAACATATCTTAAATCAATAATAGAGTCCAAGAATATGCAATAATTTCCCCCCAAAATGGTGCAATGAGTTTGACTTGTCATTTTATTAACCAATGTGAGTTTCTAATAATTATTAGTTTTGAAACCACACATAATTTTATTCCTTTGGAAAGTTGGTTTTTACCTTATTATGGATGTGGTAACTCTTAGAAGTTTCTATGAGAGATGAAAATTATAAACCCAATGTGAATTATTTTTCAACTATACTCAAACCCCCAAAATCAATCATCAGAGACCATAACATATCTAAAGGGAAAAAATGATGAACCTAACATGAAACCATGTAATGAAAAATAATTGAATCATTATAGGTATTAAGAATCTTGTCACCTAAACATGGGGAACCATATTCTATCTTTTGAAGAAAACAAGAAACGGTGAACCCAACATGAAATATTGTAATGATATATAACTAAATCATTATAGGCATTCTGAATGTTGTCTCCTAAACTTGAAGAACCATATCATATTTTTTGAAGGAAACATTTTTAATCTTTCTGTTTGTAAGTGATGTATATTTATTTAATTTTTATAGTATCAAAATTTAATAAAATTTTTCCATGTAAATTTATATTTAGTGATCTAATGTATTGTAAATATATAGTTTTTTATATTAAAATATTTAATTTCTATAATAAGAACTATTTTTTCTTATGCAACTTTAGTATGTTGTTTATGTCTACAAAAATGTAGTATTTAAGATATGAATTTATCATCTCGGGTGTTTAGTAATGATAAAGGGTGTATTTTCTCAACACTATTTTAGCACTGATAAAATACATAGTTTATTAATTCCCTTTTAGCATTGGTAAAATATATCAGAAATTATTTGCAAATATATTATCAATTATTAAGAGGTATTGAAAAATCTCATTTTGAGGGTCAATTAAAGTGGGTTATGAAGTATAGAAAAAATAATCGTCTGGTCCTAACAGGACTTCAGACTATGTATATTGAATAAAATTTAAATATTAATAACAATATTATTATTGTTATTGTTATTATTATTAGACATTAATTCAGAAATAATATAAATTTCAAAATTTATAACAAATTTACTTGGTTGACTCAAGCCTAAGACCACCCCTAAGACAATCAAATGATATGACCAAATACACCATGCCATAATGGTAAATGGAGTGTATGTTTACCCCATCATTTCATTACCAAACCCAAAAGTTATACTATAATAAAATACATATTTTTACGACTTAAAATTAATTTCTCATCACTAAAAATTAATAGATAAATTTTATTCTAACGGAGATCCATTATTTATGCTAAAAATCATTGAGAAATGAGGTTTGTCATCAATTTTATAGAACTGAGAAATCTATCATTTCTGAGTGTTTTATTAGCAATGTTAAAGAAGTCATTTCCCGATGATTTGTTTTTGAACTCAGAAAAACATTATTCCTCTATGGTAGTCACCACTTATTTCTACAATATCCATAAAAATTAAAACTAAAATAAATATGAAATAATTGATTCATATCAGAGTTGATGTGCGATAAGAATTAAAGAAATATAATTCTTTTGAAAAGCTAATTTTATATTGATTATTGTTGAAACAGTAATTAATACATCATTTACTTGAAAACACATTTAAAATAGTGGTTTGACGAAGTAAGAGTCGTGTTACTAGAAATCAAACTAATAGTTATAAAAATAATTTAAATAAATAATATATGATTTGTAAAAGTTAAAATTATCTTAGTTCATAAAACATAATAAACATAAAAATAAGTAAAAATGAAGAAATGTATTTAAGGTCATTATGAAAATACTGTGAGTCGAAATGATGTTTAGTTCATTCCTTTGTGGTGCATAAGATAGTCCGAGACCCATATACCCAAATCTGGTTCTAAAACATATTCCTTACATGACATCTTTGATACCAATTTATGTGACCTAATTTTAAACTGTACATAACGATAATATCACTATCTTAAATTGAGTCACTTATATACCCAATACCATCAAGGTTTATTGTTTAAGAGAATTAGGAAAACCCCTTCATGAAACAAAACTCATGTTTTTCTCATCAAATAGGATTTTTTTCCAATATACCTAGATTTTATTACACCAAAATAAAACTTAACTATGTTCTTTATCATTCTATACAAATGATATCATTCTATACATATATTATATAAAATAACTCTTTATAACCTGGAGAAATGGAATCATTAGAAGAGGGTGATCTTGGGTGCTCAATAAGGGTAAATAGGGGAGATATAAATCGATGATCGTATGTAATAATAAGATAAGTATTAAGGTCTGAGATAATTATCAAAAGTTAATAAATTAATACCCAATCAGTGATAGATCATAAATTATAATTCAGGGGATAATGATTTTTCAATATAAAATAAATGATTCATAAGAGCGTGGAATCGTAACTAATCAATCATAAAACAAGAATGAATATAATAATAAAAAAAATAAAACTATGTCATTAAAATAAGAATAAAAAACCATTTGTATAGTCATATATGTATTTTAACACTATCATAGTGGATAGAGTCCCATAGTGTATTATTTTCAATCCCCATTCCCATCATATTCTTAATCAAGGATCACATCCATTACTATCATAGTGGATAGAGTTCTCATACTAAATTGGTTTCACCCCTCATTTTAGTTTATATTATCTCAGGATATATCATTCATTACCCAATAAATTATATTGATATATAATTCTAGTCCATTATAACCCATAATAAAACCCATACATGAGTTGACACATGATTGTAAAACATTTATCACGTCATCGTATTATAAAATATCGCAAAAACATGTTTCATCAAGATTTCATTATAAAATTATCATAATCTATCTAGATAAACAACATGGATTTTATCATTGGTTAATATTATAATTAAAACATAAGAAACATCAAATGGTGTTGTCATAGATGAAAAGATACCTTTACAATAACATTTAATCATTTCATTCAAAATAGGGGTAAATTTCCTTTTATTTGGGTATATTTAAAAACTATAAAATAAAAAAATATTAAGAAAATTAATTTATTTTAAAATAACTCTGAAAACATTTAAAGGAAACTTAAATGAAAATAAATATCTTGGAGACCATAAAATGTGTTCTTTTAGTAAAAGTCAATACAAAGATTCTTTTCATGCTTTATAAAAAAAGTAAAAAATGACTCATAGAGAAAGTGTTAAATGAATAATTGTTAAAAAAAATCATATTATTTATAGATGGTAAAAAATGAATTTTGAAATAATTTAGTAATAAATAATAATTTTCATAAATCAATTTGAAAACATGGACATGGAAGAAAAATATTGTTGACCAAAAAGAAAAATAAGTTCAACTTTTCTTTAAAATATTCTTTGAGTATTTTTGAGTTTCAAAGAGAGGTGAATTAAAGGAAAATAGGAAAAAAATAACTAGAGTATTAGAAATTATATAGTGTTTAAAACAAATGTATCATATAATTTTCCTCAATGTAAATTTAACTTAAATAATCCCAAAAATTAATGAGATTGTTGAATAAACTCTTGTAATTTTAAAAGAATTTGAATAATAAACCCCTTGAAAGGAAAAACATTAAATAGAAATTTTAATACTAAAAAAAATTATGAGATTCATGATATAATATATAAAATGCTATGTATATATACTATATAAAAACAAATTCAATTATAAAATAAAAAATGTCTTTAAAAAATAATATTGGGATGAAGAACCCTTAATTAAAGACCCCAATTTCTTCATATGTGATCTTAGCCTACTGTATAATGAATTTGGATTTATTATACCTATATAATAAAATTGTAGCAATACATTTATTTCTATATATCATTTCATTATAATTTCTAATTACCCATCCATTTACAATCCTCAATTAAAATCACTATTCATGTGAAATTGTTTTTGTTTTTCAGGAATGTTTCCGTCCGATAGTCATAGATTCATCATATATAAAACATTAATAATTTCATAGGTATCATATTTATTTATTATATATAATTTATAAATATTTCTATAAAAAGGTCATGAAAAATGATTTTCAACGGTTCATGTTGGTGGTAGTTCATACGTATGCACTTGTGATGTTTTACTTTTTTAGTGGATGGATTGAAATAAGGTTGAATAATAATTAATCATTACAGTATCATAAATATACCATATATATCATTTATTTTCATAAAATATATCTTTATATTAATCAATATAATAAAAGATGGAAAAATAATTAAATTGATTCGTGTAGGTGATAGTCCACACATATGCATGAGTGATGTTATTATTTTCCAATGTTTGAGAGGGTTAGAAGGTAGATATTCTTTTATCCTTATGTAATCATAATTTTTTTAAACATAACATATATCAATTAAATCTATCTATATAAGAAAAAAAAGAGAGACAATTTTGAAAAATAAAATATATCTTTTCATGGTTATGAATGTTTATACATACACATGAACGATGATTTAATTTTCTATTAAATGTTATGTAGATATAAAATAGTTGTAAAATTAACATAAAAAGGTTAAGTGTACTAAAGATACATATTATATCATCTTAATTTGTTTATATAATCACATATTATTTATTTATCTTCTTATGTATTGCACGTTATGTCTTATTGAGATGGTATTTTGGTGATACTATAACTTCTATGTTAGGGTGATAAAGATTTTGTGGGAAATAGGTTCCATTTTATAAGTGTGATTGGTTAAAAACTTATAAATACTTGAAAAGTTATTATATAAAATATGTCTTACTCAACTAATGTGGATCCAAAATGACAAATATTTGAATATTGATTGGTAAAGTCAAAATAAAATCAACAAGTTATATTTAAGGAAGTGTTTTTGTATTATCTTAAACAATATCTCTTGGGTTAACCCCCATTTAACAATTTTAACCCTTACCATGTTAACAAGATACATGGGTTTTATGTGTAAATAATGTCATTATTAAAGGGGAAATAGACCATAAGTGGAAAATGGTTGTTATTCTAGACCATTTATCATTATCATGAATAAATAAAATATTTTTATAATTTTTAAATCAATTAATTAAGTATTATTTAACCTTAAATATTTGTATAGTCATTTTCTAGACAATCCAGATAGTTTTATTTTAGAAACAAAAATATTAATATGGATTTAAGATTTTAATACATAAAAAAATACTTACCTTCCATTTTGATTCATAAAAATTGTGAAATAAATTAAATTATCCAAAATTCATCACTTTTAAAATTTTGTGACTATTTACTTTGATTTGTTTCCAACATTCACAATGTGTTAAATTAACGATGTGTAAGGTCTCAATCAAATTAAACCCTCGCTAAAAATTAAAAATAAACTAATATAATAAAATCAATTTATTTATATTCAAAATAACAAATTATAACCATTCATATATTCTTTTTATCACTAAGGAAACATTTTATACTTATAAAAATGAAGAGAGTGGTGTTTTGTAATTATCCTATACTTAAAATAATATAATTGTCATTATCAACTGAAAATGGGACGAAATGTACATATTTTAGTATATTGGATGTGTTTGGTCAAACTCCACTCATAAAATGAAATAAATTAATATTTGGAGAGATTTTGAGACCCCTACCCATATTTTTAACCATTATTGATTAATTTTACCCTTTATCAATGTGTTACACATTAACATTGGTTACTATTCATTAGGAATAAATATATAATGTACCACATTAAAAAAATATAAAATTCTAGTCCCAAATATCGAATCCATTTTCTAATATAAAATTTCCATAAGTGGTAAAAAATTAATTTTATTATAAGGTATCACATTGAAATAAAAAACTAACTAATGTAAAATGTATCAGTTTATTCATATAAATTATTTTATATGAAAAACATGTCTAATGTTATATTTTCATTAAGTAAATTAGTTTAAATTTAATAAAATTATACTTTTTTTACTTTAAAACCTAATCCAAACGAAATTTAACCTTCAGAAAACATTATTGAAAGAGAAGTATATAAAATAAGTTTTACTGGAATAAAAACATTACGTAGATTTTCAAAATGAAAAACATATATTTCTAAGATCAATATTATATTTTTAAATGAACTATATTCATTAATTAATTTATATTTGGTCTATAAAAATGTTTCACAAAAATTCAATTCATTCCTATATCCAGATAATTTCATGAAAGTGAAATTATTCCTAAAATCGATATTTTTTACTACTCTCCCAAAAATCAACTTATTCTAAAAAAAATATCCCTAAAATAATTTTTAAATAATAAACTAAATAACAAAGATAATTTCAAAAAATAAAATCACAAAATAGATAAATTTATCATTTAAGTTCAAAAAAATATTATGTAAAATGACTTTTATAGAAAAACAACCCTTTAGAACATCAAATATTATTAACCTTATGTGATTTAATTATTATCATTCAAAATTGAGTAATTATATCCTAAAAAATAGTCAATAAATTTTAATAAGTAATAATTTTTAACACATAATTCATAATGCGGTTACACTTATTCATACCCTCCTAACCAATGACTAGGTTTTAACAATCGTATTTGAATAAAAATATTTCTATAGTATATTACGATTCATTTAAGCTCAATTTTCATTACATTAAAAACTATGAAACAAATAAAAATTATTAAAATAGAAAATGTTTTAAAATATTGGGTTGTTACATTTTAACACCTTAAATATGTTATATACTTGTAATTTTTTCTCATGTTTTATGGAGAAGAGTTTAAAACATTTTTCGAATAAATTCAATGTAATGAAAGATAAATATACATAAGTGCACATAAATTCCTTTTAATTCACATATATTACATGTCTTTTTCAAAATCACTTTAATGTCTCTATTAATATTAGTATACTTATTAATTTTTAAGTATTTCTTATTCCATGAATTTACCATTTTCAGACACATAAATATAGATGATTTTAATAAATTGTACCCTCATGGATGGGTAACATTTTCCATCAAATAGAAATTTTTTCATTATACATACATTTTATAATTCCATAACAAGACATCAAAATAACACAAAAAATTATATATGCATGATACCCTTATTGATATATCTTACATAATATCATTCATTATGTGGTTAAATGGAAACCTAAGAAATGGGTAAACATGAAAGTTCAGTAAGGGTAAGCATGGGATATATCAATCGATGAACATATGTCAGCACAATATAATAATTTGGATATGATATAAATATAATAACATAAAAAACTAATACATAATCATTCGTAGATCTTGAATTTAGAATCATGGTATAAGGGGTTTTTTATAAAAAAGAGACATGAGTCATAAGAGTTTTGAATCATCAATAACCCATCATGATCCCTGAGGTTATATCATATTCAAAAAGCATAATTTTTTGGAATACACAATAAGATAGAAAATCATTTCCTTTTATAAGATCACTTTCAAGTGTATAATAATAGAAATTGTCTTGTAGTGGATTGGGTTCACTCCTTATTCTCATCATTTCTTTAGTCAAGGATCACTACCAAGAATATCATAGGGGATATAGTGTCTTACTAAATAGGGTTCACTCCCAATTCTAGTTCATATTATCTAATGATATTTCATTCACTACACAATTAATTAGAGTTAAATATAATTTCAGTCCCACCCATCACATAATTAAAATCATACATAATTATTTTATATGATCATTAAACATTCATCACTTCGTCATATTGTAACCCGATCAAAACAAGTGAGTTTCACTAAGAATTCATCATCACATATACAAAAGAAATATAGAGATATAACATGGATGGTATCATTAGGTAATATTCTAATTGAATCCTAATAAACATTAATGGATGTTATAATATATGGAAAAATAAATTTTAAAAGAACATTATGATCAACTCTTTTAAAAATTGGGGAAATATCCTTTTCCTTTTATATCATTAAAAAATAAAAACTTACATAATATTGAGAAAATGGTTTTATTTGAAAATAACCATGGAAACAAAAGAGAACAAGGAAATGGTTAAAAAATGAATGTTGTATTTATATTCATTGTGTCATAAATTTAATATATAAATTAGACTTAAATGATGAGTTAATGATACCTGGAGGGGTGTGATGGATTCATGAGTGGAACTTTAATTTCATTCTTGATAAATCAACCATGTAATTCTATAAGTTGATTTCTATTTTTCATTAAATAGTGTAACTGCAAAACCTTCAGGATACTGGCTTGAAGTGTTCTTGGTTAGAATATTCAAGATAATATATGACAAATGCCTTTCCTGATTATGTCTCTAGGTTTATTATGGTGATTATAAATTTACTCATGATGTATAAAACAAGTGTTATTTTTTTGGTGTATGAAAATTTGTTACTGAATTTGAATTATGAATTATGAGATTAATAAATACATAATAATTGATTTGAAGGCCAGTAAAAAGTAATTTCTTTTGTTTTCATGAGGAGTGTTGAAGAATTGATTGAGGAATTTACAAGATTAAGAATTAAAATAGGTTTTAAAAATTTGGATTTTATATTTTTGATAAGGCATTATTATTTAATAGTATTAGATTATATACTTACTATTTTATTTTTTCAATATGGGATCATATAAACAATGATAGCCATTAACAATTCATAAGAACTTACTTGACCAAATTGGTAGTCATCTCAACTAAGAATGATTTTTCAATGGTGGATTTAAATATTATGTATGACCTATGCATCATAATGTAGATATTCATGCATGAGTGAGAATGTATGTGGGAGGTCAAATGGGCCTATCTAGGAAAGATCATCCCATGAGTGGAAAGTATAAAGTGTGGCCAAGAGCTAGCCTCTGTTCCATGGATAAGGGGGTTATAGAACAAGATCGCTTGTCAAGAAGTGGACACCCACAATTAATTTCCATATAGGATGGGTGATATATAAGAAACAATTAACCCATCTTTAAAATGACAATTATATATTATAGTCATTTTATCCATCTAATCTTCTAAGAAATCATTTCCATGCAAGATGAAAATTCAAAAAAGAATTTGAATTTTCTCCTAATTGAGGGGAAATTTTTTATCACAAATTCGGAATAGAATTCTGAGAGTTACAACATCATTAAGTTATTTTTTTAGATGTGTAATGAGTCTTGTAAGGTATATTCGGTGCTTAGGTGAGCATTGGGAGCTAAAAATATGTTTAGAGGATTTGGGGAACTCAAAATCAGTTTAGGGCACATGGTTTAGGGGGAACATTGTGGACCCTAAGCTTCACTGAACTTTCTATTAATTTTGTATAGTGATATGTTATCTTAAATGGTTATTTATTGGTTTTAAGAAAAACCACTCAATGTTATATAGGAAAAAGTGTGAGTGTGATGAGGGGATGCAGAGATGTATTTATAGTTTATACAGAGTTTGTTAAATTATGTGACCCATCAGTATGAGGTGAAGGGATTGAGGGTGTGGAATCCACATAGTCGATGCACAATTTGGAAAACCATGTCACCAAACCATGTGTCTCATTAAAATTAGGAAGAATATTTTTCCCTTTCAATCTATAAACCATTATCCCCTCTTTTCTTTCTCCCTCGTGTGTGTGCACCCCATACAACCAGGAACCCTTAATCCATCTTTTCTCCTTCAATCAAGAGGTTTTTTTGAAGCTATTCTTTAGAAAATTAAGATATGGTTCTCACTTTGGATTCCAAATTTTATCTCCCTCTCTCTTTTCTCTAATTTTACTTCCCCCAGTTTATGGATTTTATATTGATTCCACCAAATCTTGGAGGAATTGGCTGAGCATCCAGGGGATTTTGTGCTACTTTTGTAGGGGTGTATCATGAGATGATATCCACACATTGTCACATGTCATATTTTTATGGTATGTTGTCATAGTGATTTTTAAATGTTTTTCATTTTAAGTTAAATCAAATTGGAATTTTTTTGTCATTTGTAGTTAATTATTTTTTCCCGATTGATGTTAGGGGTATGCCACAAGTTTTTGGAGATTATTTGGCTATAGTTACAATGTGATGAGATTTTATAATGATAATTTGGGAATTATGTCATGAGTTTTTTAAGAGTGGATTGTTTTAGTCCTAACATGATGAGATTGGCCAATGAGAATTTAAGAATTATGTTTATTTTGACAAAGGATTAATTAAATACAATTTATTTTAATTAATTAATTATAATTTTATTATAATGAATTAATTCTAGAAATTTGGATGTCATTAAGGACCCCATGTGTCTCGAATGAGGCTATAGAGGCTGGGATGGGCATTGTCAGCTGATGTTGGTCAATTGAATTAAATAATAAAGCTTCTAAAATGTAGTCGGTCTCACATACTTTCTATATGTAATTAATGATTTTCTATGTTCATGTGGATTCTCAGTCTATCCACTTAGTTGTATTCCATATTAAATTTAAATTAAATTAAATGACTAATTAAAATTAAAAATTTTAAATAAAATGAATGAGTACCGGATGTCTAGAACAACCATTGGTAACTAGCTTGTCACCTCATCCATTGGTGGTCAAGGCTCAGAATTTTGACATACCAAGTGGTCTCTAAACCTCCTGATATATGTGGATAGACAAATTTAGACATAGTTTCCCTAGTATAATATCCTTAATTAACCACTAAGACAGGTTTTTTGTTCCTTATCATGATTAAACACTGAGGATCCATTTGGACCTTTAAGATGCATTATGGCTTTCAAACCTCCTGATTGGTGACGAAGGATCAAGGGTGGAATGACATCTAATGCATAGGACAGGGTGGAAAGACCTTAGGTAGAACTAGATCAGGTTGGGCGATTAGATATCCCGAAGTGACTAGGATAATCAAGATAAAAAGTGAGTAAACACTTAATTTCTACCCCAATGGAATGACCATGTATATCCAACAAGGTCATGAGACCTTGAGAATGTTGTCATAGGGTATGATATGCTTATGGTCTTATTACTTGAGTACATGTTTTGAAAAAGGAATCCTTGAAGATTACCTTTATATAGATTGAATAGGGGGACCCTAGTGATAGGTAGGACATAGAAAAGGGAAGAGACAATTGTTGATATACTGGGTTCCCTGGACACAACATTGCATTACTTTTTATTACCATATCTTATATACAGTTTGATATACATGATGTATACTTACCATTATATTGTATAATTTTTTGCATCCTCTATTTAGTGTTAATGTACATAGATTAATTGTTATATCAAAAGGTTATATCAGATCCCAGTCTATAATGGGAACCTTGAGATATAATTACATTAATATTAAACAAAGGTTTTATGGTCTAGATGAATCATACTGAATGGACATAGTTGATTTTTGACTATCAGGTGTTGGGGGCTTCTAAGCACTGAGACTTCTTCTCATGAAGTTCTCACTTGATGATCCCTAGTAGTGATATCACAAGCACATACCCTCTAATAGGAACACCACATATATTGGGTGTCATTGGTTGTTCTTATCAAGGGACATTTGTATTGGTCACCTGACATGAAATCATTTCCAATGTGAGCCTATTGATTACATAGATTGATGTAATATAAAATCCATGGTATTGAAATCATGGAATGGTAGCTTGTGTTGGGTGCGTCATTGGTGGTATGACATTGGTTGAATTATAAAAAAGGATTTGTTGCATCCAAGTTTATGAGTTTTTATATATGAGGCCTAGTTGACTACGATATTTATACCTTAATAAGTCTTTGGCCAAATTAGTCGAAAGGTAAATCCATCTAGATAGATCAAAAAATAATAACGTAAGAAAATGATGATAACACAAGTGTGAATATTTCTTTATGAGATATTTCAAGACAAAGAGGTTATATTACATAGAACATGTTCATAGGATTGTTGTAATTGCTATGAAAATCCTTATCTCTTTAAGAGACCTGACGTGTTTCTAGACTCCAGTATTAGTCTATGGATTTTATTCAATGCTATCGAGATAAGGGCCTAGAAGGTCACACAAAATACCATATTATAAAATCTACCCTTTTTAGTATAATTGTTATATTGGACATGGTGGTCCCCACAACTAGGTCCGAATGTTGTCCAATATATAGATCACTGATTATTAAATAAATTCCTTATTTTTAATCATTTTATGAATAATAGGCTTGAATTTATTAAAAATATTTACAAGTTAAGTAAATATGAGAAAAATATTAATCGATCGAATATTATTTTTATATTCAAGGTTCGTTTAATATTAAGTCAAATGAAGAGTTGATTTAATGACTCAGGTTTATCACAAAATATATATTTTATATATTAAAAGTATGTGAAAAAATAATAAATAATATTGATATAGTTTAGTTCTTCAAAATTATTTATGTACTGGATGTTAAATAAATGGGGGTTGGGGAACCCAATCGGGTGTTTAGAAACTCCATTATAAATAGAGGGAGACACTCTCCCATAAAACTATTCATTCATTTATAATGGGAGAATCTATCTCCTTTTTCATTATAGAGAAAGGGTCTCTCTCTTCAAGTGAAAATCCAAGAAACCTTCATGTAATGAACCTGAAAGATCGTGGTGATCGTTGGGGTGTTGAAGGCGTCGTCTGATATCCATGATAACACCCAGAATTCGGTGATCGATGTTCTAGTGTATTTTTGAAGTGTGTTGGGATGATCTAGATGGATCCTTCTGGAAACAATCATTGGCAATGAAATTTTTTCGACCACACCATCCGATATATACAAGGTATGTTCATAATTTTATTTTTGTGTTCTTTTAATTTAGGCAAGATCCTCGTACCATACCATGGTTCAGATCATCAGTGACAATAAGATCCATCATCCTGATGATGAAATTTTTAAAATCCTTGGGCCACTGGATTTTACTACCAGATATGGTACCTTAAATTTGTATCAGATCGAGTGTGTAGATTATTTGAGTCACGAAAATTTTAATTTTTATTTAAATTAATTAAATGGTATTAAATCTGTCTCAATGGATCCAATTGTGATTCAATCTGATATCGGATGACCAAGTTAAGGTCATCCCAAAATATTTTATGGATCTAATGTGGCCATTTCAATGGAATTAATTTTGAAGAATTTTTCTTGAATTTTTTCTTCCACCAATTTAATGCATGTTTGATAATAATTATTAAATTTATTATCTTTTTGTATATTTTTATATAATAATAATTATTATTATAATAATAATTTTTTTTCATTATCATAATAACAATTATTATTCTAATAAAGGATAAAACTAGCCTTTGGAAAACTAAAAGGGGCGTGGATGTTTAAGGGTGGTGGACTTTCCTTGCGAGTTTTTTCAAAAAAAACACAAAAAAACAAGTTGAAAAGGGTTGGGCGGAAGTCTAATAATACAAAAAATGTTTTCAATAAAACTTTTGAAAATTGGGAGGGTGTGGACCCCTATATCGTCCCTCATATCCACCATTGTAGCCAGTCCAGAAGGGGTGACACCTTCCCTAGCCAGCGAACCACCATGCCTACCTCCTCTGATAACTCCCTATTTTCCCCCTCCCCTCTGTGTAGCGGCACCACAACCTCCCTCAATTGGAGCTAGTTGTGACCAGCTTGCTACACTAGTCTGATCTACCATGTACCACCCTTCCACACCCGCTCAAGATGCCATGCCAGCCTTAGGCCTCCCCCATGATGGGCCTCCAACTGCTGCTCTCTTAGGTCTGTGCCTGCCACCCCTCCTGGCTTTGTCTCGCCCCCTTGTCAGTTTCTAACCACCATCATGTTCCCCTTATCAGATCTATCATATGACTACCCAAGTTGATGATTCATCTTGTCTCTAGCCTACTATTTCCTTGTTCCCTTGCTGCCAGACTCCACTGCATACTTCCATCCTTATTTGTGTCACCTCGGGCCGCACTGTCTCTCGCACCCGCCGCTTCCAAGATTTGGTGGCGTCATCCTGGACAAACCAGATCACAACCACACCTCCCTCAAGAAGCACCCACTCTGGATCCACTTCTTTGGAATGCTCGATGTCCAAATCCATGAACTACCATCCAGGAATGAACGATCCTCGGGTGCTGGTAACCCTGATGGTTTTAGCTGGAATATACTCACATTGAAATAGGCCCATGTGGATTTTCCCAACCTGGAATGGGTCTAGGCAGACCGGACGAGCCTAAAATATCCAAGAATAGGATTTTCCCGGGCTGATATGGGTATGTGCAGGTTTTTCATGACCTGTAAGAGGACAGAGCAGGGTTTCAAGTCCCAGGTTAATTTAAAAAAATATTAATTAATTAATTTAATTTCAAAATTAATAAAAATTAATTAATATATTAATTTCTAGTTAAAATAAGAAATTTTAATACTTGAGGGAATTTAATTTAGTTATTGTATTAAACTAATTAATTTATTAATTTAATTTTATCATAAAATTAAATTAATGATGGTATAAATAAATAATTAAACTATTTAAATTATTTAATTCATTTGATTCATTTAATTCATTTAATTAACTTAAATAACCCTCAAAATTTATTTAATGAAATTTAATTATATTTTTCACATTTAAACCTTATTATTGGTCTTGAGCACCGACCCATATATATCTGTATTTAATTATTTAATAATTTATTATTTTAAATTTGTAAGATGTTTATAAATAATGAAATGATGGTTGGTATATCATCTTTATTTTTGGACAATTTGTATAAGTTTTTGTGCTCCCAAATCCATCTGAAGTATATTATACCCTTAGTCTTCCACACATGCACTCGAGTATTTTATACTTCAGATGAAGATGGTGTTTCACTTGGACCCCACCAAGATGAGGTGGTGTTTTTTGATCAAGACAATGCAAGACATCATGTGGACCCAACCAAGATGAGGTGACACTCCAAGACATGATACGGACCTCGCCAAGACAACGAAACACTCCATAGGAGACGCATACATATAGGACAGGGGTGATCTTCCTCAAGAGTCAAGAGACAACTCTTATGTGGTTTCCTTCGATCATTTAGATGCTCAAGACTATCTATTTAGTATTTTACCATTATTTCTTTTTCTATTATTTAATTCATTTTATAAAATTAGGAAAATACATAAAATAATAAATAATAAAATGAATAAGGAAGCGATGTGTGTTTTTCTATTAATTTTCAGTTGTGATCTTGAAAGAATATATGAACAAGATTAATGAAAATATATTACATTCTTTTTGAGATAAATCAAAAATTCCCAAAGTAATATTAAGCCATTACCACCTTCCATCATTCAAGATTGAACAAAACTGGGTGTTCGGTGTGCCGGCCATGCCAAAGCTAAGGGTGCCTCTTACTACTAGGGACTTCTTATGAGGTTGGTGGGTTGAATTATCTAAAATTGTTGCAAAAAAATATCCAAATCCAACGTGTTGTAACATTATGTTCAAGCATTGAGTAAATCAAGTAATGAATTTAGAATCATGGACTTTACTCAACAGATCCATGAACCGCGAGTTAATGTGGTTGGATAGTCAAAAGCCTTCCTTGAACCCTTTGAGTAGTGGAATAGAAAAATCTTGTAGACTATGAGGGGTTGTTCAAGGATCCTTGCAACTAGAATTCTCAAGTGACAAATTATTCTGATTCTAGTATAGAGGATTCTTAGAATTCAATAAAAATAGTGAGAGACATTTGATAATATCTCATTCTGTAATCAACATTAATGTACTCATTTTCTAAATTTTTTTTTTTTGTAGAAAAATGAAAAGTAATACCAAAATAAAAATTGTGATAAATATTGGACCAAGTTAATGACCAAATGGGCATGAATTTACAAGTGTAGTATATGCACTTATGCATATTACTACAGTATAGGAAATTCAAGTTGTTGGTTTCCCAACCTATTAAGCTACCTCAAGAATCGTGGGTGTCAAATTTCTTATAGGAGACTCATGAATCTAGAATATGATGGTTCTATCATAATTAAATCATAATCATATGATTTTTTCTATGGTCACTACATCATGACATGGACGATATAACCTATAGATTTATCTTTCAGAATTTTGTGATGAGAAAGTGAATTATGATTTTAGTGTGATGATTACACACGCTTTTTGTAAAGATGAAATATAGATTATGATATTTCATGGAATCCAATTCTTATAAATTATTCATCCAATTACCCTAGTATAATTTATAAATATTAATGAATATAATGGATTTATTTCATTATTACCTTTTAGGTAAGGTTATCCTAGTAATAGTAATATTAAAGATAGTAACATCTTTATTTCTTAAAGCTAAAAAATTGAAAATGCGATGTGAAAAGGAAAATGGAAAGTTACTCCAAAAGAACATTCATAATTTTTATCAATGAATAGAGGTTGTTTATTAAATATGAGGTTATTTTCATCACATATTATGAAATAAATTTAGGTTAGTTTAAAACACAATGAATTGAATAACAGAAGAAACTATTCACTTCTTATTTAGTATATAATCATCAAATAAAAGTATTCTTTCTAACATACATCTTGGGTATTAAATACCATATAATTATAACATGTATATTGAATTACAGTGACCAGGTAAGTATTGAAACATTACTAGGAGTAAGGTGTCTTCTCCAAGTAGCTAATAAAGGGTGGTTCTTAAGTCAGTGGTGAGAAACACATAGCTTCCTATTATTATGTGAATGATTCTAGTTGAACACATTTCTGAGTATAACCAAAATATTTATCTCGCATGCCCTAGGTAAATAATGAGACATTATTCCATGTTTTTGAATGAATGTTTTTATTGGTTTCTCATACTCAATAAATATTTCAAAAGTTACTTAATTCATATTTAATAAGTGATGAATATAAAAATTTAAGACCTTTTACCCGGTTTTGGATAGATTATTCTTTGTCAATAAAAACTAAAAGGACATCAATGATATACCTAGTATGGTATTTAGTCTTGGTACAGCTAGACACCTTTGATATAATTAAGATATTTAGTTTGGGCAAAGAATCCTTTGGAAATAAAGGTATGTCACAAAGATTTTGTAATTAGTTTAATGAGTGAGTGTGAATAATTTCAAGAGAAATCTAGTGGTAAAGATACTTCATACAATTCCTTTAAGTTATTAAGGAATCTGAAAGTCTAGTATAATAATGGTCAGAAGATATGAGTTGATTCATATGGGCATGCCAAATAATATCATGACCAAGCATTTATAGAACATGATAATATAGTATGGAACAATTCTTAAATGCATATTACCTTTTCTACATCACAACATCGATGCAAATAAGGAGGTTCAATTACGAATATTACTTGTTAACATTAATCAAAAAAATTAGCATGGATTAATTCCTAAACACACATTTTATAAATCATATTTATAATGTAAATAATTTCAATGTTACAACCAACAGTAACATCCATCGTATTTCAATCAGTACTTTCTAAATAGCTTCAAATCCCAATACTAATTTTGAAACTATAATAAAAAATGGATATCATACGATTCGTTGCATGGTGGAAATACATTATTTCATATGACATGTGTTAATATGCAAATATTTTGTTAAGATATAAACAAATTTTCCTCGAGATAAACACATTGTGAATTCAAGTAATTATTCTAATGGTTCCATAGGAAATTATATAAATCCCTAAGATAGAAAAGTGGTAGTCAAGTGATAGGATACATTTCTATATAAGGGTGCATATCTCTACATCATATAGTAGGGGTATTATTGACTTGGTTTTTTTCAATAATTGATATGCACAAATGGATGGCATAGGAACATGTTTCACAAGTACATATGGAACAGGTATCTTCCAGAGACACTGCGTAGGAAGTTTAAAAACTATGGTGATGGTTTTTAATTCACCACGACTGGTGATAAATTATTAATTAAGAATAATAATTCCTACGTGTAAGAAACATATAAAAATTAGATAATATTGAAAAGATCAATTAAAATTCAATTATGGATTCTGTGTATAAAAGTAAAAAGGGGCTTATAAATTTAATATTGTTGTGGGTATTCAAGTGAGTTGATACGTTGATGTTATAAGTGTGGTGCCAATAAATATCGATTGGTTATACCATGTAAGTATGCCTAATTCAATTAGAATTTTACTTATCATAGATAACTTCTAATATCATTTAATTGGCCATTGGATGTCAAGATTCACAATCGTGGAACTTGTCTATATGATGAAACCAGAAAGGGATGATAACACCATTGGTTGCAAATAAGGGTTTCCAGTTACGGAAATCTAGTTCTGGATTAATGTTATAAACAAAATCTTATTGAATTCTTTTGGAATGAATATTTTACATGTTACTTCCAAAGGATAGTGAGAGAGATAATTTTTTATAAGACATATATGTTCAGTAACATATAAAAAATAGATATTGGTCTTATAGATAGTTAAGACTTGGATTAAAGTAATTATCCAGTGATTGATAAAAAATAGAAACCTATGTTCTATGGAAAAAAATCTAATAAGGTAGATATAATGGTTTCTTGGACCTAGTCAATAATACATATAGTTAAATTTTATTGAAAAATAGGAGCAGAAACAATTCAAGAGAGAATTGTAACCGATGTCACATTGTATAATCTCTCTAGGTTGACATGTTCGGAACATGGGAGGATATTAAATTAGTGTGTTGAGTTTGATACACTTCACTTATTGATCAATATACTATGACATGATATGTATGAGAATTTATATTTCTAGGATATACTTTATAGTAGACAGATATCAGTTATATGAAGGATTACTTCAAGTGAAATAGTTAGAAATATCATCTTTTACTTTGGAAAGTAAAAATGATATGTACCTAATATGTGGAGAAGAAAGGACACTAGTTATGATTGGACACAAACTAGTATTATTTTGATAAATACCATATAATATCATAGTTAGTTTAAGGTGATAAAAAATATAATCTCATATAAACAAATGGTATCCTTACCTATAAATATTGAGAACATTGTAGCTTCTATGAAAACTAAGAAGCAGTTAAACACAATTATTTTTTCCAAATCTTGGATTCAAACCTAGTAAGTAAAGTATTATCATAATTTAAATTATGATATTCTTACTATCCAAGATGTCAAGTAATGATAGTGGAAAAAAAGTGATACACTCTGGGGTACCATCTCTTGAGAAGTTATACACAAGGAGATGAGGTCTCTTATAGTATAATTTTCACACTAAGGAAATGGGGAAGAAACAACATCTAAAGTTGTTACTCTATAGAAACATGATTCCCATCATGTGAGTAGATAAAAATCGTGGTTAGCTAGTTGTATCTAGTTCATGTGGGAGTGTTTAAATAGTGGGTTCCCTCGACCCAACTATGCGGGACTTTTGATTACCATATTGTGTATACAGTTTGATATACAAGATGTATTCTTACCGTTATAATGTATAATTCTATGTGTCCACTATATAATGGTAATTTTCATAGATTGATTATTGTATTAGAAAGTTATAGTTGATCCCAGGATATAATGAGAACCTTGCGATAAAATTATATTAATATTAAACAAATGTTATATGGTCTATATGCATCATGCAGATTGGAAACTATTGATGATTGACTATCAGGTGTTTGGGGCTTATAATAATTGAGAATTCTTCTCATGAAGTTCATAAAAAGTGATATCTAGTAGAGAGATCATGAGAATATACCCTCCAATAAGAGCACAACATGTTTTGGGTTTCATTGGTCGTTCCTATCTATGGACATGTGTATTGGTCTCCTGACTTGAGATCATTACCAGTGTGTGCCATTTGATCGCGTACTTTGATGTTAAGAAAAAAACATTGTATTGATATTGTGGTGTGGTATATTTTGTGGGGTGTTTCATTGGTGGTGTGACATAGGTTTAATTTTTAAGAAAGGATTTGTCACTTCCATGTTTAGGAAGTTGTATATCTCAGTCATTGTTGATCAGGATGGTGCTACCTCCATAAGACTCTGGCCAAAGTAGTCAAAAGGTAAATCTATCTGGATAAATCAAAAAATAATAAAGCATGAAAAGTATAATGAGACAAGTGTGGTCCCTTCATTATGATATATCTAATTACAAAGAGATGAGATTACACAATAAAATTTTGTAGGATGGTTCTTGTTTCTATGACAATCATTATCTATTTATAGGCCTTGATGGGTTTCTAGAATCTTTTTTAGGTCTATGAATACTATTCACTGTAATCAAGATACGGTCCTCGAGGGTCACACACAATAGCATATTTAATATTCCACCTTATTCAATAGAATAAGTGTATTGGACATGCTAGGCCCCACAATGGGGTCTAAGTGTTGTCCAAGGTATCAATCTCTGATGATTAAGTAAATTAATTATTATTATTCATGTTATGGTTAATTGAGATGAATTTATTTAAAGTATTTACCATTTAATTAAATATGAGAAAAATATTAATCGAACGAATATTATTTTAATATTCACATTTCATTTAATATTAAGTGGTATGGAAAGTCGAGTGAATGACTCAGGTTTATCATGTAATATATATTTTATATATTAAAAGAATGTGATAAAATAATAAATAATATTGACTCAGTTTAGTTCATCCTAATTATTTATATAGTAGACTTTAAATAAATGTGGGCTGGGGAACCCAACCGTGTATTTAGAATCTCCAATATAAATAAACCGAGAGGCTCTCTCCCAATGAACTACTCATTCATTTAGAATGAGATACTCTATCTCCTCTAGAATTATAGAGAGAGAGTCTCTCTCTTTGAGTGATGAACTAAGAATACCTTCATGTAGTGAAGGAGGAGGATCATGGTGATCACCAAGGCATCGAAGGTGTCAAAGGATATCCGTGATTGCACCCCCATAATTAGAAGATTGACATTACAATGGTTTTTGAAGCACATGTGCACAATAGAGAGGGATCCTTCTATGGATCCTTCAATCAATGATTGTCGATGATGAGGTTGTATCTACCATGCCTTACGATCTATAAAATCTATCATTATAGTTTTATTTTTGTGATGTTTTAATTTAGGCAAGATCCTCTACCCATATTGGGGCTCCGATCGTTGACGGTACAAGTTTTTTCTTCCTGATGAGGAAATTTTTAATATCCTCTGCCCATCGGTTTCCAACACAAGCCCAGTACATTCAATAATCATGGGTGTCAACTTAGAACCCAACTCAATTATTCGAGAATATTTATGCTGTCCTGAGATTGATTATTCTTGCCAGAGTCTTGTCATGGGTATTATAGTGGGTTAGGCATATGGATATCTATGTTTATCAAAGATATTTGGATGATGGATGCAGTGTACTCCTTAGGGAACATTGATAAATGATTGGAAAATCTAATATGGGTGGTTAGCTAAAATTATTATAGGTAATATGACCTAGATGTGAAAACTATGATCGGGGAGGTTACCAGAAATACGTAAATGGTGTATTCCTTAAATGTGTAAGCTCTCATAGTGGAGGTTAGATGAGATACTTATAGGGATTATGCCTAAGCTGAGAAAAGATTCATTGGGGAGGTATGTGATACTGGTCATAATTTTATAGATTTAGAGGTAGGATGTTTCAGGGTGGGCCATTATGTGTTACCCGGTGGGGCCCTTATAGTATGGGCTTGGGGCATGTGATATTTTGGGGGGCTATAATATATCTAGGCATGGATGGTCATGAATATCGGGGTGAGATTGTCTTTTGTTTTGTGATACAAAAGGGATTATTACCTGATGATTAAACACATAGTGGGGAGGATTGTGATACTAAATGGGATTATGTATATATGTGAAAGCTCTCATAGGGTAGGTCTATGATGACTAAGAAAACTCCCCATGGGGGGAATTCTATGATACCATGGATGGGGATGTCATGGGGGTGGATCCCAGGTTATTATTATGGTTGGAATGATTACAATATGTGATCTATGAAACTATGGAATTTTGATAAAGAAGGTATGGTCAACTAAGTTCACGGACCTAAGGATCGATGGTGTTATTTATTTACATGTTTCTAGTAGTTGTGTATTATAATTGAGTATGTAAATCATACATATCATGGAATATTCTAGTTATTATGCGATCATGTTGGTGGTGCCCTATTGAGTTTTGTACTCACACCATGATTTCTCAACAACTTTACTAGGGTACCAAAGAAGTTCAATACATGGTTGTAGACACAAGTGGGGTTGAGTCCTAAGGTTGATCGAGTGGTATGGTATGGATGTCTACCATGAGCATGGGTGGTGGTTTGGCTTAAAGATGTAGTGGTTCCCTTTTGTTAATTTTCTTTCTTTATAAGTTTGTATATATAATTGACATAGTGGGTAGTGAATTGTACGAATGGAATGTATATTTTGGCCTTCATGCAATTTATTTTATTGATCATGGTCATTTTATATTTATCTACTCCAAGTTTCTGTTTATTTTAATGTGTGGATACGGGTTCTTTATTATTTTATTGTGAACTCTGATACAGGAGGTATAATATTATCACAAAACCATCTTAGTTCCCTACCACTAGTTTAAATCCTCTATCTTATATGGAATATTTCATGGGGTATAACATCTCACATCGGTCTAGTATCGGTTAGTATATTTGGATGGTTGGATACTACAAATTGGTGTCATAGCTTGTTTTATTTTTGCCTTACTATTTCATTATTTGATATACTAGAGTTTTAGAAATGTGTTAGAGACATTGATGGATATCATGATAATTCAATCTCTTTCATTCCGCCCCTTCTCAAATCCCGACCTTCTACCTGCTTTTCCACAAATTGAGTTATGCCTGAAGGCCTTGGAACTTGTTGAGGGTTGCCCGAATCTCCAAATTTCGAACTCTGATTTCACTGAATCTACCGCTCTTCTGAAGCTCACCATTTTTTCTTGGTTTAAGAAAAGAAGACCATCGATTTATTCCTTTGACAGGTTCGTATTCGACGACTGGGACCTCCAGGAGCGGGCAACCATTGGCATGCTTGATTATAGGCATATCATGAACCGCTTCTCTTCTGAGGAAGAGCTTATCCACGCCTGGTCATGGGCACCTCAAAGTTGCAATGGTTGACAATTATTATTGTTTCGCTGGTCGTTTGACTTTCACATGAACCGCGACCCGCCGTCGGTTGCGATTTGGGTTAGTTTTCCTCATCTGCCTTTACCATTTCAAAATCCCGCAATCATAAGTGTGCTCGGAAATCTCATTGGAAGATATCTATGTTCGGACAGTCGAACGGAAGTAGTTTGTCACCTGGTCTATCCGAGGGTTTGTGTCGAGATGGATGTATCGAAGGATCCCTTCGATTTTTTCTGGATTACAATAGGGGAGGAATATAGGTGTAAACAGCAAGTTGTGTATGAGGGATGGACCGATTTCTATTCTCCCCGTAGGAGGCTGGGGCATATCTCGGATGTGTGCCGGTAGGGATCATCTTTGATGGTGGGTAGGATAGGTAGCTCCTATCCCAGGGGTGTTTGGCAGAAGGGTGGGTAGGTCGCGAATTTGTTAGTGGACAATGGAAAGGGAAAGGAACTAGTGGAATGCGGGGTTTTGATCTCAGAGAAATAGGCCATGGGTGTCGAGAACAGAACTGGAGACCCTCTGCCATGGCGGCTGACTGAGGAGGTTCTTCTAGTGAGAGAGGCAGGGGATTGTTTTGTGGTGAGAATGGGTTGCCTTAATGCAACGGAGGACCAACAGAGCAACCCAAAGGTGTCAAAAGTGTTCAACCGGTAAAAGGCTGATCTTGCGGGGCCTCCTAGAGGTAGCATGCTAGGTGGAGAAGGCAAAGCCCAACAGGTGGAGGTCCAGCTGGAAGGCGAGACGGATGGGGGCCAGTCCTCAGACCGCTTGTCTGGCAGTGAGAAAGAGGAATTGATCGGTTTGGATACTGAGAAATAAAGGATAGACAGTGAATATGTCAGTAAGGGGTGGCAAGGGGCTGACTGGGTGGCACCTGTTACAACTAGAGGTGAGAAAATGGGGGTTTTGGGCTCGTCTCGGTTGACGGTTCCCTTGTGAAACAGGTTGGAAGGACTACCCGAGGCCGATTTGAGTTCTGATTCTATTACTCCAGGTGAGGATGTTAGGATCAATGGACTGGCTACCAAAGTTCATGAACCAGTTCACTCGGAAGATGAGGACTCAAGCCTAAGATGTGATAGGGACTCCAGGAGAAGGAAGGGGAGGAAATACTACCCCTCTCTACATCCTCCTCTTAAGACATTCTCTGCAAAGAAATTGAGAAAGATGAAGATAGACACGGAGGCTCTGAGACACCAGAAGCATGAGGTGTGTGATGATCATCCAACGATCACGTTGTTAAGATATGATGACCACGTGGTAGAACAACCATTATTGCTCAACGCAACTAAGGAGGAGGCTGCTAAAATGATAGGGAGGTCTCTTGAGGTGTCTCTCAATGAGGATCAATATATATGGATTGAAAAACAAGATTCAATCTTGGTTGGAGGCTTCAATCAAGGCAAGATCAGTGTAGAGGAGTACATTCAATCATGGGACCAGCTGGTCTTTGAGTTTGAGAAGCTGATATTGAAAGGAGACGATGTACAGTTGGAATCCCTAGCTTAGAATCTATTTAGGTAAACTGATTCAGGTAACATCAAGTTTATTTTTAAAAGTTCTGCTTAAGTTATTGGCCTCGAGTGGATGGATTCAGGCTAATGGTTTGGTGAGCTTTACTTTTCTGGGGTCCCTTGTTGTTTGGATCGGCTGTATGGTTGTTCTCATGCCTCGCATTCGGCATGGACCTGCTCCGGATGTGGATCAGAGCAAGAAGTATTCATCGAGTCGGACCTTTGGATTGTAATGTTGAGAGGGTATGGCGTTGCCATCGGTTACGTGCCCGTGCATTTGCACGAGACTGTCTGCTGAGGGTCTACATCACTGGAGGAATTTTATCTTGACACATTTTCTTGGGTGGGGCAGGACCGGTTGATTTCTATGGAGGTTTTTGGGTATTCTATTAACTGTTGTGGTTTCCCACATTCTCCTAAAAAGTGTCTTATCCTTAATAAAAAAATTAATTTTCAGTCATTTCAGCACATGTGGTTTAGATATTGTCAACTATAATGGATCTTCCCAACTTGCACCATTAGAAAGAGGCAGGTGATTTAATTTTGAATGACTTCCCATAGAGGTAAGATGAGTATCATTCATCATTTTTGGAATTTATGATCCACATTATATAGTACTACCATTGTGTGATCTCACTAATGACTATGGCTCCTTTTTTTAAAATATTCATGAACTTCTCAAAAAAAATTCCATATAAGTACTTTTTGGCATTCTACTCAATCAGGAATACATGTATATGGATTCTCTTCTAATGGATGATCATTTGGATTTATGGTTATAAGATCAATTATGTAGACAAAAGTGTCATTTATGTCAACATGAGGTGTAGTGACCATGGTGGGTCGGTATGGAATTGGATTCCTAATTATAAACCCCTTGTATTTTTTTGTTCATGTTAGGTTGTTTTAAGTGACTAATAAAATCCTATATGGTGTTTTCCCATAGATCATGGAATGGTGTTCTATTTAACTAAATCATGGGTGTGTATATCCTAGGGTATGGATATTCTTGGATGGTGCAATGTATATATGTTATTAATCGATGATTTGTTACCCATGAAGGATCATTCCAATTGTTGGATTATCATGAGGATGGGTTCCCTAGTTATGGATGGTGTTCCTAATGTGATGTTGTTGTATGTGAGACCTCGTGAGTGGGTTCATGGTATGTTGATTTCATAGTTTGAGATGGGAGTTTGTGTGATGTTGTGTGAGAAATAACCTTGGTGAGAGGATTGACATGTAAAAATTGGTGGGATACATAGATACCCTTAGTTATGACTCATACTCTTAGTCATCTTTCATCAAGATTGACCATGGGAACCTCGCGAGAGAGGTTAACCTAGGTTGGTAGTTTTCAGTAAGGTTGAAGAACATGTCAATTCTTTAGGAGATGATAATGATGCACAGGCGGTGATCTGGGTTTTTGATATAGATAAGGTTATAAAAAAAATTTAGGAAGAAATTCAGGTTCTTAGGTATTGAAACTAGTTTCTATGGGTATGACTAGGTGATGTATGGCCCAATGAAAATGGATATTATTTTAGTATAATGGTCTAAGTGTAGGTGGGTGCCCCTGAATAGTATGGTATTGGATGGTGGATAAGCATGTGGATGTAGTTGACAAGCCTCAGACTATGGACGGGAACCTATGGTTTCAAAAAGTAACTTGATTGGAAGGTGGTCATATGATTGATCATGGCATAAGTAGAGGGATAAATTTCAAAGAGTACATACTAGGGATCTACTGATGTGTTGAGACTAATTCATAATAGGTAAAGGTATTATTGGTCTTAATCGAACACAACTCATAAGAGTGTGAGTCATGTTTTACGCTTGGGATGTGCAACGCCCCAACCCCATTTACCCAAAGTCGGTGCATTATTTTAATACATTGGCATGACTACAAGGAATCAAGTCCCGAAGGACCGATGAATTTAGCAGTCTTGGAAGATAGATTACATACACGAACATTACATTACATTATAAATTGAAAACAAACAATAAAAACATTGCCTCCATTGACCACAATAATACCCCTTAGACTATCCCTGCAGGTCAGTTGTAATATACTTTTTTGCATCCTGGGAAAAATAAAACATAGAAAGGGGTGAGATCAGATTCTTAGTAAGGATACAAATATAATGGGAACATTCATAAATAAGTGTAAACATTTAAGGCAATGTATAAGACTTAAACAAAAGCCTTTTAAACTTAAACATTTGCATAATATGTCAAATATAAATCAAATAATTCAATTTACTTATTAACATGGATATTCTTCTAGTCTAATAACCACATGTAATATCCATAACTAATTTCAAAACGATAGAATGCATAATTCTAGACTTCATAACCACATAGTCAAGGCCTTTTTCCAAGACTACAAATAAGATTTTTTCAAGGGTTCGTGCCAAGACACTAGTTTATCTCACGAGACCTACTGATGCATCGAGGAGCAATAGTGGGCTCCACCTGTTACATACTAAGCTGAATGCATTCCTCATATGAAAAGGTTTAAACATAAAAAACATTCTTATTAAAACTAGCATACTAAATATCAATACTTTATCCACAAACCAAGAATGGTATAAAAATAACACATCCATAGTCAAACATATCACAAAATCTTCAATACAATATGGATGTTTTTTATCATAATAAATCAACCTCGATCCCGAAGAATATTCAATAAATGATGTTGACATAGTTGAAAATGATTAGTAAAACTATTTGAGAGAAATATCCCATTTTCATGAAATCATTTTAAAAGTCATAGAATTTACAAAGGAAGTCATTTAAAATATATTTTTCTATCAAAGTGTCCCATTACACTTTGAAACTTTTGAAAGGAATTAACATTTTAAAACATTCATTTTCATATAAATAAATCCTTAAAATCATTTTAAAAACATGGTAATTAATGTTAAAGGTTTAAAAAAATAAATTTTTAAAGCATTTAAAATGATGTTTTAGTTAAATATTTCCAAAAAAATATGTTTGAAAAATATTTTATGAAACATGGTCATGGATAATAAATATGTCCCAGAAGATACATACGTAAAAACAACTTCAGAGAAAAAAGAGATTGTGAAATTAAACCTTACCTTTCACTTTCCTTTGGTTGAGGGTACATTAAACCTCTCGTATAATGAGTGAAGTATTTTATTAAATTATGACATAACCATATTCATATTTATTATATCTTAAATTATTCATTTATGAAATTATACTACCCATTTAATAATGATTTCCATGTTAAATTAACATTTTGGGTAATAATCGATTTCTTTATCGTACGTGTTTTAACTTGTTATTCTTGATCGTATGATTTATATCATGACTTAAATACTTATAGAATATAAAACATTATTTATATATCATATAAATTTAGAATATAAATATTTACAATAGATATATATATATATATGAAATGTAAGGCACCGTTTATGGATATGGTAAGGCGTACGTACGCATAAACGTTGTTTCCGTTTTCATATCGTTTTGAACGGAAGTAAGTGAATAAGATATATATAAGTACACAAATATATATATAAATATATATATATTCAGTAAAATTATTATGTCATATATTATATACTTATTAATAATATATATTTTTATAATCATCATTGAATGGTGAACGTGGCAATGAATCTCATCGCGTCGTGGAGACGGTAATCCGTATGTATTCACGAGTGACAATATCATTATATTGATGGTGAAATTGTATGTAATTAGATTGTATATCATATATAAATAATCATTAAAATGTTATATGTATTATTTACATTGGTTATACTCATTATTAGACACATCCAAATAATGAAGTGTTAGAATAACAAACTACACCACAACGTGGAGATAGTAAACCGTGCGTACACACATATAGTGACTTTATCATTTGTAGGATGGATAGAATAACAAATATTGTTGTAACATATTTATAATAACATTGAAGTATGTATAAGGTACTAGATTTTTGATTTTGGTATAGAAACAACAGAGAAAGAGGAAGTGGAAAAAGGAAAAGAACATGAAAGATGGTGGGGAAATTATTACATCTACTTCATGTGTTTCCTTTTGAGTCGATCAAAATGGATTCTTAGATTGGATTTCTGATAAAAGTAAGGCCTATAGGTTGTAGTGAGGAAATTTGGGAGCATATTTGGGCATGGGTTTTCCAAGCCAAATGGCTTTGGAGGTGTAAAATTAAGAGAAGGGGAAGTGCCCTTTTATAACAGAGGTGAGGGTCACTTTAGGAAAAGCTTGAAATATTATTTTAAAATAAAATAATTATTGCTTTCAAATGGATCAAAAATTAATTATTTCGAGTATAAGGTAAAGATTGGTCGAACAATTCTCAACAAATAGGTTTTAGATAGGTTTAGGTCATCATATTAACCTTATCTTTTATATTTAACTCTTACTTAAATAGTTTGACATTTACTATGTCTCTTTGTGTTTTTATATTATATGGTTAATAAAATTACTATAACAAGACTGTAGAACCTCATGTGGGTAATTATTAATATATATAACCTTGTATATGTCTTTTGGCCAAACCTTAGATTTGTAGGAATATTATATCAACTAATAATATTGTATTTGTTTTAAAAACTCAATTATGTCAATTTTGGCACTATTTAGTATTTTATTTTTTTGAAAGCCATAAAAACTTTATCACTTCGAATAAAACATATTTAACCAACCCTAATTGTCATATTAATCTATAAAATTGGTTTAATTCATCATAAGTCTCAATTTACATTTATTTGGATATTTATAATATCAATTATTTTAATATTTCATTAATAAGAAAATTACTCCATCATCATTGTGTCGTAAATAAATTAAATTATTTAATTTTTAAAAATTATAAATAAAATACCATTATATAGGAAATATTATTAGATTTCTAATTAATATTTATAGTTGAATTATATTTTGTGTAACACTATATTAAAAATGGTTTAGTTATTAAACTTTTAATTTAACTCTTTTCACTCTTCTTTAAATAAACTAATAATAAATGTCCTAATACAATCCAAGTTAACCAAAGAGGATCATCTTTTTATTCCTAAGGTTGTTTTTGGTCGAACTATACATTTCCAATAGAATTAGGACATGTGTTTGGGTAATTATAATATCATTTTTACATTTAATAATCCTATTTACTTTTAACGGGGGTAAATAAAAGTCAACAGTTACTATTCACCTAAAATTATTTTCATTATATTGGAGCACATTTTACTTACTGATATTAATCGTGTCTCTTGGATTTTTGATATTCAACTAAGAGAAGTGGTGAAATTATGTTTTATGCAAATTTTCAAATGCTCCTAGGAGGTGGATAAAAAATGTTAAAAAGTTCAATAGACTTTTATACATCTAATTTTATTATAAAATGACTCCAATGAATTAAATTGAACATATATAAGTATTATAAATCTATTTTGACTTAAAATAAATTTAAATAAAATAAATATTTATTTAAATAAAAAGTTGGTTCTAAATAATAATGCAGTGTTTATCATTATTCATCAAAAATTGAATGTTTTCAGAAAAATACCAAAAATTCACCCTAAACTAATTTTGATTTTCTAGATTAAGAAATAAATTATATTTTAACAAATTCAAAACATAGAAGTTTCATTTATAAATTTAAAATTAATTCCCATTGTAAAAACCTAAAAACAGGTTTTTAAAAAGTAAAAACTATCAAAATATTGACATGTGTTTATGTCAAATTTAAATGTGAAATTACTTATAATGACCTATATTGTATTAAATGATAAAAATATAATCTAATTATACATCCAAACCATTAAAATTTACAATTTAACACTATAAATTATTTTTCTTAATAAAATTGTTTTCAATTAAGATTTAGTATTTTTCAGTATTCATCAAAATATAAAAGTTATCATAAAAGAACAAAAAATTTATCCAAAATATATTTTTATGTCCCGATTATAAATAATAATTCAATTTCATTAAATTTAATATATAAAAGGGTCAAATATTGGTTTTAAAAATGATTCTCCATTAAACAGGTGTTAAAATTGCATTTTTTTTGAAAAATACTTATTTTATCTGAAAAATTGAATTTTTCCTTATATTAAGTCTAAGAAACACAAAATATGAATGTTAAAATTATATAATATATATATATATTTCTAAATTCAGTTAATACTATTCATAAATGCTTTTTTATCAGCTGGTTTGGTAAGTTGTGGTGCACTCAAACACGTTGTTGCATGTAGCCCAAGTCATTGAATTACTTTGATGAGATAGCATACTATGAAATATTGGGGTGTTACAGTCTCCCAAACTTTAATTAATTTCATCCTTTCAATTTGAAATTTTATTTTGAAAATAAAGGGTTAAAAATAGAAAAATACATTTGTGGAGAAACCACATTAGAAATTGGTTTATTAATTTTTAATCTTAATAAGAGGGAAAGGGAAATGAAAAAGTCAACACCAAATTATGATCTTGATTATGAGAACATTTGTGGAAATTAGAGACACATAATTGGAGGAAAAATGTAAATATTTATAGGGAGTTATTGACGTCATCAATAACAAACTAGTGTAAAATTGATGGCCTCAAATCCATCAATCTATGATGATTTAAAATATTGTTAGTTCAACAAAACATAAGGAATTAGGATAACACATTTTTGGTTTTAAGATCCCTTCCATAAAGATTAAGAATTAATTTATTCAAAGAATAAGAGGAAAAATATATACTTGACAAGTAGAGTTTCATCCATCAAATAATTCCTACCGGTATCTCATCTTTTACTCCAAAAGATAATAGAATTTAAAAATATTTTACTTATCCTAATAGTATATGGTTCCAAAAATAATGAATTTATAATTCATTTGTCAAACTATTTAAAAAACTACATTACACAAACATGGACATCACATATGCCTGTGGTAGGTGATCCACCCATATCACCCTTTGGTTTCGGGTTCAAGTCTCGCGGCCTTACCGGGCATGACGGGTTGTCGCCCGACCTCTAGGTCGTCCTTTTTATGACAATCCAAAAAAATATCAAGAAGTTATTTAACCTCAAAAATAGTATCCAATGTCAAACTTAATCTATTCCAACCTTTAGACTTATCCAAAATACTTTTGTCCAAACTTCCAATCCAAAATTTATAAGGAAGGTAAACATATTGAAGATCCTTTTTCCACATAATAACATGTGAATACCTTCATCATGTATTCTTTTAAAATACTATAACACCATGAATTACCATAAAAACTTATTTGAATAGTTATGTACTTCCTTATATCTTATAGAATACAAAATATACTCTTTATATCCAAAAATGTTGTAAACTCCAACAATAATGGAATATACAAATCATTAATCAGATTCAAGGTAGTCAAGAATATCCAATATAATTTATCCAAATCAATCATATATTATTCCAAAATCACTACCTCAGTACCAGAACCATATTATGATTTATCTTTATCTCAACTATATATTTTCCAAAAAAAATTACATGTTATTGTGCCACTTTTCTTGGTTCCACACAATCTGAAGTCTTGAATGAAATAGTACCGTAGTACAATGCTTATATACTCTATAATTATTATAACATGCATATAATTAACACAATACTCAAATGGAACAATAATTTAATAACATAAGAAATATAATCATTCCACTTCATCTTAGGTAGTATCATAACATAATTATTATCCAATAGCAACATTTGTAGTATACTCTGATGATTTGGATATTGATTCGTGTATTGTCCCAACTCTTTGCAGAGGAACCATTGTACATTTGAAACCTTTTTCATACCCTTGAAATCACGTACTTGGTGTCCTTTTTCTATACACTTATAACAAACTCTTGTTCCCTTTAAGCATTTACCAAGGTGATTCTTTCCACAATTATCAAATATGGGAAAATCTTTCTTTCCCCTCTTCCCTTTATCCATCTTTCTCTCTTCTATCCTTTTCTTCTATTGCTTCCTTTTAAATCCAAAGGACTTAGAGAATTATTTAATTTTCTTATTAACACATGTTACTATTTCTTCATATGATGAGAATATGTGGGAGTCTATTTCGCATTTAAATGTTGGCTTCATACCATGAAATATATGATCCTTCTTAATCTTTCGATCATACATATTTCTAGAATTCTCATTACTTCTACTAGGAGGCATTTCTAAACAATCGCATACACTAGGTTAGCTTATGAATTGCAATGCATAATTCCAAAATTTTAAAATACTCAACATAAATTGAAATGATTATGAATATAATATATAATCATAAAAAAATTCTTTGAGAAAGTATTTACTCCAAAATCCTTCCTAATAAATTCTAATGAAAATGTGAATTATCCTAAGAATATCCCCCGGGAGTGACGTAACCAAGATTACATCATGGCCTGTTTGCATGTACAAAGATACCTCAGGTCAAGCCCGAAACACATTATTGGAGTTTTCACTCCTAGGTACATATGTGCTAGAGCCGCCTCTACAATCTCATATCCAGACAGAGATGTATTTCTAGGAAAATATACAGAATCTCTACATTTCCAAAATTCTCAGAAGTTCTTTTATACTAATCCTCAAATTCTATCTTAGGGTACTGTTCTCTAATCAAAGTTTATTTAAATATATTTCCAAGGATTTCATTAAACCTCCCTCTAATACCAACTGTAACGCCCTGACCCTATTTACCCAGATTCGGTGCATTGTTATAATAAATTGGCATGATTACAAGGAATCAAGTCCCGAAGGACCGATCAGTTTATCATTCTTGGAAAATAGATTACATACAAGAACTTTATATTACATTATAAAATGAAAAAAACCACAACAACATTGTCTCCACTAACCACATTAATATCCCATAGAATATCCTTGCAGGTCAATCATAATATACTTGTTTCCATCTTCCGAAAAATAAAACATAGAAAGGTGTGAGCTCAGATTCTCAGTGAAGATAACAATATAGAGGAAACTTTCACAAATAAGCATAAACATTTAAGGAAATTTATAAGACTAAAAAATCCTTTTAAACTTAAACTTTAGCATAATATGGAAATTGTAAATCAAATAATTCAATTTAATTATTCACATGGATATTCTACCAGTCGAATAACCACATGTAATATCCATAACTAATTTCATAATGATGGAATGCATAATTGCTGACTTCATAACCACATAGTCAAGGCCTTGTTCCAAGAATACAAATATGATTTTTTCAAGGCCTAGTACTGAGACACTAGTCTATCTCATGAGACATATTGATTCTTCAAGGAGCTATAGCAGGCTCCACTCATCACTTACTAAGTCCAATGCATTCCTCAAATGAAATGGTTTAAACATAACATAAAAATTCATATTAAAAATAGAATACAAAATGTAAATACATTATCCATAAACCATGAATGGTATAAAAATAACAAATCCATAGTCAAACATATCACAAAACCTTCAATAAAATATAAAAGATTTTTCTCATAATAAATCAACCTTGATCAAAAATAATATCCAGTAAACGATGTTGACATTGTTGAAAATGATCAGTAAAACTCTTTGAGAGAAATATCCCTTTTAATGAAATCATATTAAAAGTCACAAAATTTATAAAGGAAGCAATTTAAAATATATTTTTTAATCAAAGAGTCCCATAACACTTTGAAAATTTTGAATGGAATTAAAATTTTAAACCATTCACATCCATATAAATACATCCTTAAAATCAATTTCAAAACATGGTCATTAATGAGAAAGGTTTAGAAGAATAAATATTTAATGAATTGAAAATGATGTTTTCGTTAAAGAGACCCTTAAAAATAATCCTTTTGAAAAATATTTTATGAAAAATGGGAATGTATAATATATATGTCCCATAAGATACTTACTTAAAAACAACCTTGGATAATAAAGAGATTGTGAAATTAACCCTTACCTTGCATTTTTCGTTGGCCGAGGGTACGTTTAACCTCTCGTATACTGACCATAGTATGTTATTAAATTATACCAGAATCATATACATATTTTTTATATCATATATTATTCATTTATGACTTTATAATACCCATTTAATATTGATTTCCATGTAAAATTAACATTTTGGGTAATAATCGCTTTCATTATAGTACATGTTTTAACTTGTTATTCTTGATCGTATCATTTAGATCAGGATTTAAATATTTCCTGAATATAAAACATGATTTATATATCATATATATTTATAATATAAATATTTATAATAGATATATATATAAAATGGAAGGCACTTTTTATGGAGACGGTAGGCCGTTTGTATGCAGAAACACTGTTTCCGTTTTCATATCGTATTGAACGGAAGTAAGTGAATAAGATATATATAAGTACATATATATATATATATATTTCCAGTAGAATTATTATGTCATATATTACATACTTATTAATAATATATATTTTTATAATGATTTTTGAATGGTTAACGTGGTAATGAATCTCATCGCGTCATGGAGACGGTAATCCGTACATACGCACGAGCGACAATATCATTATATTGTTGGAGAAATTGTATGTAATTGGATGGTATATCAAATATAAAGAATAATTAACATGTAATATTTATTATTTACACAATTTACACTCATTATTATACAAATCCAAATAATTAAGTGTTTGAATAACAAACTACACAACGACGTGGTGACGGTAAGCTGTACGTACGCACATATGGTGACTTTGTCTTTTGTAGGATGAATAAAATAAAAAATATGGTTATACCATATTTATAATAACATCACAGTATATATTTGTTTCTGGATATATTTTTTTTGATGAAAACAACAAAAAAAGAGGAATTGGAAGAAGAAAAGTACTGGAAAGAGGGTGGTGAAATTATTACCTCTACTTCAGGTGTTTCCTTTTGAGTTGTTCAAAAGGTCTCTTTAGGATATCTTTATAATCAAAGTAATTCCTATAGGTTTAATTAAGGGAATTTGGCAGGATATTTGGGTAGGATTTGGCTTAGTCAATGTCTTTAGTGGTGTGAAATTCAGAGAATGGAAAGTGCCCTTTTATAAGATAGGTGAGGGTCACTTTAGGAAAATCTTGAAAAAGTATTTTATAATTAAGTTATTTTAGGTCTATAATGGATAAAAAATAAATTATTTCAAGGATAAGGTGGGAATGGATAAAAAAAACCTTCAACAAATAGGTTATATATAGGTTTAGGTTATCATATTAACCTTATATTTTAGATTTAACTCTTAGTTAAATAGTTTTACATTTACCATGTCTCTTTGTATTTTTATATTATATGGTTAATAAACTTACTATAACAAGACAAGAGAAAACCACGGGGTTCATTATTAATATATATAACTTTATATAGGTCTTTTATCCAAACCTTATATTTTTAGGAATATTATATCAACTAATAATATAGTATTTTTTAAAAAACTCAATTATGTGAATTTTGATACTATTTAGTATTTGATTTTTTTGAAAGCCATAAAAACTTTATGAATTAGAATAAAACATATTAAAACAACCCTAAAATGTCATATTAAACTATAAAATTAGTTTAATTCATCATAAATCTCGATTTAAATTTATTTGGATATTTATAATATCAATTATTTTAATATTTCATTAATAAGTTAATTAATTCATCATCATTGTGTCATAAATAAATTAAATTATTTAATGTATAAAATTTATAATTAAAATACCACTATTTATTAAAACTTTTTATCTTTCTAATGAATATTTTTAGTAGAATTTATACTGTGTGTAACCCTATATTAAAAATGAATTAGTTATTAAACTGTTAATTTAACTCTTTTAACTCTTCTTTAAAAAAAATAATAAATGTCCTCATCTAATCCATGTGGACCAAAGAGGATCATATTTTATTCCCAATGATGTTTTTAGTTGAATTATACTTTTCCAATATAATTAGGACATGTTTTAGGGTAATTATAATATCATTTCTACCTTTAATTATCCTATTTACTTTTAACCGTGGTAAATAAAAGTCAAAAGATACTATTCACCAAAATTTATTTTCATCTTATTGAACCACATTTTACTTACTGATATTAATATTTTTTCCTGGATTTTTTAAATTCTACTCACAGTAGCGGTAAAATTATGTTTTATGCAAATTTGCAAATGCTCCAAGGATGTGGGTAAAAAACGTTAAAAAGTTCAACAAATTTTTATACATCTAATTTTTTTATAAAACGACATAAATGAATTAAATGTAATTATATTGGTATTATATATCTATTTTTACTAAAAATAACTTTAAATAAAATAAATAATTATTTAAATAAAAAGTTGGTTTTAAATAAAAACACAGTGTTTACAACTATTCATCAAAAATTGAAATTTTTCTGAAAAATACCAAAAAATCACCTTAAGATAATTTCAATATTATGAATTAAAAATGTATTCCGTATTACCAAATTCAAAACATAGAATTATCATATATGAATTTGAAATTAATTCCCTTTGTCAAAACCAAAAAAGCGGGTTTTAAAAAAGTAAAAACTATAAAAAGATTGACAAGTGTTTTTGTCAAATTTAAATATTAAATTACTTATAATGACTTAGATTGTATTAAATTATAAAAATATATTATAAATTATACATCCAAACCAATCAAATGTATAATTTAAAACTATAAATTATTCAGATAAAAAAAGTTGTTTTCAATTAAAATTTAATATTTTTCAGTATTCATCAAAAAATGAAAGTTATCAGAAAAGTACCAAAAAATTATCTAGGCTAAACTTTTATGTTTTAATTATAAAGAATAATTTAATTTCATTAAATTTAATATATAAAATTTTCAAATATTTGTTTTAAATAATTCTTCATTAAATAAGCGGTAAAAATACATTTTTTGAAAAATACTTCTTTTATCTAAAAAATTGAATTTGTCCTTATATTATGTCTAAGAGACACAAAATATGAATGTTAAAATTATATGGGATATATATAAAATTCAAAATTCAGTTAATACCATTCATAAATGATTTTTAAAAGGCTATTTTGGTATGTCATGGTGTGCTTGAACTCATTGTTGCATGTAGCACATGTTATTCAATTACTTTGAAGAGATAACATACTATGAAATCTTGGGGTGTTACAGTCTCCCCTCCTTCAATAAATTCCATCCTGGAAATTTGAAATTGTTCTTAAAAAATAAAAGGTTAAAAATATAAGAATACCTTTGTGGAAAACCCACATCAGAAATTGGTTTAACAAAATATATTCTTAATAAGAGGGAAAGGGAAATAAAGAAGTCACCTCCAAATTATGATCTCGATTAAGAGAGAATTGGTGGAAATTAAAGAAACAAAATTGGAGGGAAAATGTAAATATTTTTAGGGATTTATTGTGGTCATCAATCCCAGACAAGTGTAAAATTGACGGCCTCAAAGGCATCAATCTATGATGATTTAAAATATTGTTAGTTCAATAAAACATAAGGAATTAGGATAACACATTTTTGGTTTTAAGATCTCTTCCCTAATGTTTAATAATTAATTTATCCAAAGAATAAGAGGAAAAAAATATACTTGACATTTAGAGTCTCATCCTTCAAATAATTCTTACCACAATCTCATCATTTACTCTAAAAGATAATAGAATTAAAAAAGATTCAATTTCTCCTCATCGTATAGGGTTCCGAAAATAATGAATTTAAAATTCATTTGTCAGACTATTTAAAAAACTACATTATACAAACCAGGATATCACATATGCTAGTGGTTGGTGATCCACCCTTGTCGCCCTTCGGTTGCGGGTTCTAGTCTCACTGCCTTTCCAGACGCGACAGGTTATCGCCCGACCTCCGGGTTGCCCTTTTTATGACAATCCAAAAATAATCTCAATAAATCATTTAACCTTAAAAATAGTATCCAATGTAAAACTTAATTGATTACAACATGTAGACTTATCCAAAATAATTTTGTCTAAACTCACAGTCCAAAATTTATAAGTAAGGTATACACAATGAAGATCCTTTTTCCTCGTAATAACATTTGAATAACTTTATCATGTATTCTTTTAAAACATTGTAACACCCTGAATTACCATAAAACCTTATTTGAATAGGTACGTACTTCCTTATGTCTTATAGAATACTGGATATACTCTTTATATCCAAAAATGTTGTAAACTCCAACCATGATTGAATGTAATAATCATTAATCAGATTCAAAGTAGTCAAGAATATCCAATATAATTTATCCAAATCAATCATATACTATTCCAAAATCACTACCTCAGTTCCAGAACTATATTATGGTTTATCATTCTCTCAACCATATATTTTCCAAAAAAAATTAACCTGTTATTGAGTCACTTTTCTCGGTTCCACACAATCTGAAGCCCGTAATGAAATAGTACTGTAGTAAAATCCTTGTATATTCTATAATTCTTATAACATGTACATCATTAATACAATACTCAAATGAAACAATAATTTAATAACAACATAAGAAATTTAATCATTCCTATTCATCTTTGGTAGTATCATAACTTGATTATTATCCAATAGAAGAATTTGGAGTATACCCTAATGATTTGGACATTGATTCATGTAGTGTCCCGACTCCTTCCAGATGAATCATTGTACATTTGAAAACTTGTTCTTACCCTTTCAATCACATACTTGGTGTCCATTTTCTCCACACTTATAACAAACTCAAAATCCCTTCAAGCATTACCAATGTGATTCTTTCCATTGTTATTAGATATGGTAAAATCATTTTTTACCCTCTTCCCTTTTTCCATCTTTCTCCCTTCCATACTTTTCTTATCTTGCTTCCCTTTAAAGCCATAGGACTCAAAGAATTATTTAATTATCTTATTAACACATGATACTATTTCTTCATATGATGAGAATACATGGGAGACTATTTTCCATTTAAATTCTGTCTTAATACCATGAAATATATGATCCTTCTTAATCATTCAATCATGCATATTGCTGGAATTATCATTCCTTCTAATAGGCACCATTTCTTAACAATGGAATACAATGGGTTAGCTTATGAATCACAATACATAATTCCATGCTTGTAAAAAACCTAACATAAATTGAAAAGATTATGAATATAATCTATAATCATAAAATGTTTTTTAGGAAGTATTTAATCCAAAATCATTCAAAATGGATTTTAATGAAAATGTGAATTATCCTAAGCATTCCCTGGGGAGTGTCATAACCAAGAGTACAACAATGCCCTTTTCATATACTAGGATACCTCGGGTCAAGCCCGAAACCGATTTTCGGGGTTTTCACTCCTACGAACATCTATTCCAGAGCTGCCTCTACCTTCTCGTATCCAGACAGAGATGTATTCCATAGAAAATACACAAAATCTCTACATTACCCAAATTCTACGAATTTCTTCTATACAAATCCTCAAAGTCTATCTTAGGGTAATGTTATCTAATCAGAGTTTATTTAAATCTATTTCTTAGGATGTTGCTAAACCACCCTCTGATACCTACTGTAACTCCCTGACCCCAGCAACCCTGAGCTGGTGAATTATTATAATACATTGGCATGATTACAAGGAATCAAGTCCTGATGGACCAATCAGTTTATAAGTTTTAGAAAATAGATTACATACATGAACCTTACATTACATTATAAAATAAAAAACAACAACAACATTATATCCATTGACCACATGAATATATCTTAGACTATCCCTATAGGTCATTCATAATATACTTATTTACATCCTGATAAAAATAAAACACTGAAAGGGGTGAGCTCAGATGCTTAGTAAGGATAACAATATAGCGGAAACTTTCATAATTAAGCATAATCATTTAAGGAAATGTATAAGAATAAAACAAATTCATTTTAAACTTAAACATAAGCATAATATGGAAAAGGTAAATCAAATAATTCCATTTACTTATTCACTTGGATATTATACTAGTCGAACAATCACATGTAATATACATAGCTAATTTCATAATGATGGAATGTATAATTCCAGGCTTCATAACCAAATAGTCAAGGCCTTATGCGAAGACTAAAAATAAGATTTTATCAAGGCCTTGTGACAAGACAATTGTTTATTTCATGAGACCTACCGATGCATCAAGGAGCTATAGCGGGCTCCACCCGTCACTTACTAAGTCCAATGCATTCCTCATATAAAAAGGTTTAAACATAACATAAACATTCGTATTAAAACTACCATAAGAAATGTCAATACTTTATCCATAAACCATGAATGGTATAAAAATATCACATCCACAGCCAAACATATCACATAACCTTCAATACAATATTGAATATTTTTATCATAATAAATTAACCACAATCATGAATAATATCCATTAAAATATGTTGACATAGTTGAAAATGATTAGTAAAACTCTTTGAGAGAAATATCCCTTTTTCATTAAATCATTTTAAAAGAAATAAAATTTAAAAAGAAAGTCACATAAAAGATATTTTTGAATAAAATTGTCCCATACCACTTTGAAACTTTTGAAAAGAATTAATATTTTAAAACATTCATGTCCATATTAGTCAATACTTAAAATCATTTTGAAAACATGGACATTAAAGAGAAAGGATTAGAAGAAAAAATCATTAAATAATTTAAAATATATTTTTAGTTAAATTGTCCCTTAAAAATAATCCATTTAAAATCTCTTTTATGAATTATGGTCATGGATAATAAATATGTCCCAGAAGATACTTACGTAAAAACAACCTCGGATAATAAACAGATTGTGAAATTAACCCTTACCTTGCACTTTTCTTTGGTCGAAGGTACGTTTAACCTCCTATATAATAACCATAGTATGTTATTAATTTATAAAATAATAATATTCATAATTATTATATCATAAATGATTCATTTATGACTTTATACTACCCATTTAATAATGAATTCTATTTAAAATTAACATTTTGGGTAATAATCGCTTTCCTTATCGTACCTGTTTTAACTTGTTATTCTTGATCATATCTCTTAGATCATGAATTAAATACTTCAATAATATAAACCATGATTTATATATAATATATATTTAGAATATAAATATTTATAATATATATATATGAAATGTAAGGCACCATTTATTGAGACGGTAGGTTGGACGTACGCATAAACGTTGTTTTCATTTTCATATCGTATTGAACGGATGTAAGTGGATAAGATATTTATAAGTACATACATATATATATATATCTCCAGAATAACTATTATTTCATATATTAGATACATATTAATAATTTATATTTTTATAATCATCGTTGAATGGTGAATGTGAGAATGAATCTCATCGTGTCGTGGAGATGGTAATCTGTACGTACTCACGAGCGACAATATCATTTTATTGAACGAGAAATCATATATAATTGAATGTTATATAATATATACATCATAATTAACATGTTATATTTATTATTTAAATCATTTATACTCGTTATTATACACATCCAAATAATGAAGTGTTTGAATAACAAACTACACCATGACGTGGAGACGGTAAGTCGTACGTACGCACATATGGTGACTTTTTCATTTATAGAATGGATAGAATAAAAACTATTGTTTTAAAATATTTATAATAACATCACAGTATGTATAAGGTAATGGATTTATTATTTTGGTATGGAAACAACAAAGAAATAGAATGTGGTAGAAGAAAATAACTTGAAAGAGGGTGGTGAAATTGTTACCACTACTTTAGGTGTTTCATTTTGAGTTGATCAAAATGGCCCCATAGGTTTGCGTTCTAATTAGTGTAATTCCTCTAGGATGAAGTGAGGAATGTTGGGAGGATATTTGGGTAGGTTTTGTCCAATCCAAATGGATTTTGAGGTGTGAAATTAAGAGAAGGGGAAATGCCCTTTTATAATAGAGGTGAGGGTCACTTTGGGAAAATCTTGAAATAGTTTTTTATAATTAAATAATTTTCGGTTTCTAATGGCTCCAAAATAAATTATTTATAGGATAAGGTGGACATGGGTTGAAAACCTCTAAACAAATATGATTTATAAATGTTTAGGTCATCATATTAACCTTATCTTTTAGATTTAACTCTTAGTTAAATAGTTCGACATTTACCATGTCTCTTTGTATTTTTCTATTATACGTTTAAAAAAATTACTATACCAAGACAAGAGAACCCCATGTGGTTCATTAATAATATATATAACCTTATCAAAGTCTTTTGTCCAAAATATATATTTTTAGGAATATTATATCAATAAATAATATAGTATTTGTTTTAAAAACACAATTATGTCAATTTTGACACTATTTAGTATTTGGTTTTTTTAAGCCATAAAAACATTATCTCTTAGAATAAAACTTATTTAACCAACCCTAATAAGTAATATTAACCTATAAATTTTTTGTAATTCATCATAAGTCTCAAGTTACATTAATTTGGATATTTATAATATCAATTATTTTAATATTTCATTAATAAGGTAATTTCTGCATCCTCATTGTGTCATAAAAAAATTAAATTATTTAATGTCTAAAAATTATAAATAAAATACCATTATGTATTAATCCTTTTTATATTTCTAATGAATATTTATAATATAATTTATATTATGTGTAAACCTATATTAAAAATGGTTTATTTATTAAACTTTTAATTTAACTCTTTTTACTCTTCTTTATGTAAAATAATAATAAATGCCCTAATCTAATCCAAGTGGACCCAAGAGGATCATATTTTATTCCTAAGGTATTTTTTGGTCGAATTATACTTATCCAATTGAATTAGGACTTGTATTATGGTAATAATAATATCATTTTGACTATTAATTACCCTATTTACTTTTAACCGTGGTAAATAATAGTCAAAAGTTATTATTCACCAAAAATTATTTTCATTTTATTGAACCATATTTTACATAATGATATTAATCATGACTCTTGGATTTTTGAAATTCAAATCACAGAAGTGTTAAAATTATGTTTTATGCAAATTTACAAATGCTCCTAGGAGGTGGGTAAAAAATGTTAAAAAGTTCAACAAAATTTTATACATCTAATTTTATTATAAAATGACTCTAATTAATTAAATTTAACTTTTATTGGTATTATATATCTGTTTTGACTTAAAATAAATTTAAATAAAATAAATAATTATTTAAATAAAAAGTTGGTTTTAAATAATTATTAATCAAAAATTGAATGTTTTTGAGAAAAATACCAAGATTTAACCCTAATATAATTTTGATATTATGAATTAACAAATTAAGTCTATTTTACCTAATTAAAAACATATAATTTTCATTTATTAATTTAAAATTATTTCTCATTGTCAAAACCAAAAGGAGGGTTTTAAAAAATTAAAAACTATCAAAATGTTGGCATGTGTTTATGTCAAATTTAAATGTGAAATTACTTATAATGACCAAAATTGTATTAAATGATAAAAATATAATATAATTATACATCCAAACAATTAAAATTTATAATTTATCACTATAAACTATATCGATTAAAAAAGTTGTTTTCTATTAATATTTAGTATATTTCAGTATTCATCGAAATATAAAAGTTATCAGAAAAGTACCAAATATTTATCCAAACTAAATTTTTATGTGCCAATTCTAAATATGAATTTAATTTCCTTAAATTGAATATATAAAAGTTTCAAATATTTGTTTTAAAAAGGATTCTCCACTAAATATGCTGTAAAATTTCATTTTTTTAAAAAATAATTCTTTTATCTAAAAAATTGAATTCATACTAATATTATGTCTAAGAAAAAAATATTAATCTTCAAATTATATAGTATATATATAAAATTCAAAATGCAGTTAATAATATTCATAAATTCTTTTTGAACGGCTATTTTGATAAGTCGTGGTGCACTCGAACTCATTGTTGCATGTCGCGCAAGTTATTGAATTACTTTGAAGAGATAACATACTATGAAATCTTGGGTTGTTAGAGTCTCCCCTCCATTAATAAATCACGTCCTTACAATTTGAAATTATTCTTCGAAAATAAAAGGTTAAAAATAGAAAAAAAAATCTTCTTGGAGAACCCACATCGGAAATTGGTTTAATAAAATTTAGTCTTAATAAGAGGGAAAGGGAAATGAAAAAGTCGCCACCAAATTATGATCTCAATTAAGAGAAAACTGGTGGAAATTAGTGACACATAATTGGAGGAAAAATTTACATATTTATAGGGAGTGATTGAGGTCATAAATCACAAACAAGTGTAAAATTGAGGGCCTCAAACCCATAAATCTATGATGATTTGCAACATCGTTAGTTCAAAAAAACATATGGAAATAGGATAACACATTTTTTGTTTTAAGATCCCTTCCCAAAAGATTACGAATTAATTTATTCATAGAATAAGAGGAAAAAATATATACTTGTTAAGTAGAGATTCATACTATAACTAATTCCTACAACAATCTCATCTTTTAATCCAAAAGATAATAGAATTCAAAAATATTCTATTTATCCTAATCGTATAGGCCTTCAAAAATAATGAATTTATTATTAATTTTTCATACTATTTAAAAAAAACTACAATATACAAACTAGGACATTACGTATGCCAATGGAAGGTGATCCACCCTTATTGCCCTTCGGTTGTGGGTTCAAGTCTCGCGGCATTGCCGGATGCGACAGGTTGTCGCCCAACCTCCAGGTTGTCCTTTTTATAACAATCCAAAAATAATCTCCACAAATAATTTAACCTTAACAAAAGTATCCAATGTCAAACTTAATCGATTCCAACATTTATACTTATCCAAAATAATTCTTTCCAAACTCACAGTACAAAATTTATAAGGAAGGTAAACACAAAGAAGATCCTTTTTTCTACATAATAACATTTGAATAACATCATCATGTATTCTTTTAAAACACTATAACACCCTAAATTACCATAAAACATTATTTGAATAGGCATGTACTTCCATATCTCTTATAGAATAATAGATATACTTATTATATCCAAAAATTTTGTAAAATCCAACAATGATGGAATATACGAAACATCAATCAGATTCAAGGAAGTCAAGAATATCTAATTTAATTTATCCAAATCAATCATATATTATTCCAAAATCACTACCTAAGTTCCAGAACCATATTATGGTTTATCCTTCTCTCAAACATATATTTTCCATAAAAATTTAACCTATTATTGAGTTACTTTTCTTGGTTCCACACAATCTCAAGTCCTTAATGAAATAGTATTGTAGTACAATCCTTATATAATATATCATTCTTATAACATATGCATTATTAATACAATACTCAAATGAAACAATACTTTAATAAAAACATAAGAAATATAATCATTCCACTTATTCTTCGGTAGTATCATAACTTGATTATTATCCAATAGAAGTATTTGGGGTATACTCTGATGATTTGGACATTGATTCACGTAGTGTCTCAACTCCTTGCAGATGAAGAATTATACAATTGAAACCTTTTTATTACCCTTCCAATCATGTACTTGGTGTTCTTTTTCTCCACACTTATAAAAAACTATCATTCCCTTAAAGAATTTACCATGGTGATTCTTTCCATAGTTATCAAATATGGGAAAATCCTTCTTTCCCATCTTCCCTTTATCCATCTCACTCTCTTCCATCCTTTTCTTCTCTTGCTTCCCTTTAAAACATAAGACTCAGATAATTCTTTAAATATATTATTAACACGTGATACTATTTATTCATATAATGATAATTTTTGGGAGACAATTTCCTATTTAAATGTTTTCTTAATACCATGAAATATATGATCCTCTTTAATCTTTCGATCATGCATATTGCAGGAATTCTCATTCCTTCTACTAGGCGCCATTTCTAAACAATTGAATACACTAGGTTAGCTTATGAAACGTAATGCATAATTCCAAACTTGTAAAATACCTAACATAAATTGAAAAGGTTATGAATATAATCTATAATCATAAAATATTTTCTTTAAGGAAGTATTAACCCTAAAATCCTTCATAATGGATTGTATTGAAAATGTGAATTATCCTAAGAATATCCCTCGGGAGTGTTGTAACCAAGAGTGCAGCAAGGCCCGTTATTGTGTACCAGCATACCTCTTGTTAAGCCCAAAACTCCTTGTCAGAGTTTTCACTCCTAGGTACATATATTCCAGAGCCACCTCTACCATCTCATATCCAAACAGGGATTTATTGCTTGGAAAATACATAAAATCTATACATTACCAAAATTCTAAGAAGTTCTTCCATACTAATCCTCAAAGTCTATCTTAAGGTAATGTTCTATAATTAGAGTTTATTTAAATCTATTTCCAAGGATGTTTCTAAACCTCCCACTGATATCAATTGTAACGCCTCGACCCTAGTTACCCAGAGCCGGTGCATTATTTTAATACACTGGCATGATTACAATGAATCAAGTCCCTAAGGACCGATCAATTTAGTAGTCTTGGAAACTAGATTTCATCCAAGAATGTTACATTACATTATAAAATGAAAAAACAACAACAAAATTTTCTCCATTGACCACATTAATATCCCTTAGATTATCACTACAGGTTAGTCATAATATACTTCTTTGCATCCTAGGAGAAGTAAACATAAAAAGGGGTGATCTCAGATGCTCAGTAAGGATAATAGTATAGAGGAAACTTTCCTAAATAAGAATAAACATTTAAGGAAATGTATAAGACTAAAACAAAAGCCTTTTAAACATAAACTTTAGAATAATTTGGAAAAGTTAAATAAAATAATTACCTTTACTTATTCACCTGGATATTCTAGTAGTCGAATAACCACATGTCATATCCATAGCTAATTTCATAATTATAGAATTCATAATGCCAGACTTCATAACCACGTAGTCAAGGCCTTATGCCAGGACTACAAATAACATTTTTTCAAGACCTTGTTCCAAGACACTAGTTCATCTCATGAGACCTATCGATTAATTGAGGAGCTATAGCACGCTCTATCCATTACATAATAAGTCCAATTCATTCCTCATATTAAAAGGTTCAAACATAACATAAGCATTCATATTAAAACTAGCATATGAAATGTAAATACTTTATCCATAAACCATGAATGGTATAAAAATAACACATCCACAGTCAAACATATCACAAAACCTTCAATAAAATATGGAAGATTTTTATGATAATAAATCAACCCCGATCAAGAATAATATACAGTCTTGGATGTTGACATAGTTTAAAATGATCTTTAAATATCTTTGAGAGAAATATCCCTTTTTAATGAAATAATTTTAAAAGTCACACAATTTATAAA